>JAVUPR010000181.1:1200000-2400000 GCA_036785695.1 Gentiana straminea
TGGTATTTAAAAGCTTTTGGGCAGCGGATAAGTCCCTTCTTACTATGTAGTTTCAAAGTAATTTGGACAATCATAGATATAGATTATAATCAAAGCAATTTAAATGAATGCAGTAAAGTAAATTGCAGAAAGTAAATTGAGACAAGGCTTATAGTGGTTCAGGGTGGTGTAATCCCTTAATCCACTCTTCTCCTGTGATGATCGGAGGAATTCACTATTGTTTTTACAGTTACAATAGTATGATTGTCCTTGACTTCTCAAGCTTCACAATCTACAAGACTATCACTCCTTGACTGCGACAGCTTCAGTGATTCAGTCTCTTTCACAGCTCCTTGAGATTAAATCCTTCAGCAGCTATCACACGCACAACTCCTTCTCAGATGACTTTTGATTCAGTTGCTTCAGTTTATTGTGAATGAGATTCACAACCTTGAATGATCAATCTCAGTACTGAATATGAAATTGTAGTTCTGATGTTTGAGTTGATCTCCAGATAAATTCTTGTAAGTTCGGAGAGAAGGCTTTTCAAATTGACAGAGTTTCTGCTTAGTTTTCTTTTTCTTCTTGTTATAGTTGTCTGTCTATCAATGCCTTCAATTTATAGCCTTGAATATCCATGATTTGAAATTCCATCTGTTGGCTATATTTATGAGGGGAATAATCCTTGAGTTTATTCTTGATTCCCCCTGAATTATATTCTCCTTGATTTCAGTGATCAGATTTTTTCCTTCAAATGTATAGCAGAAAATCCGTCCTTGATTGATCCTTTATTGATTGTGCATTAAATGCATAATCCTCTGAATCTTCATCATATTTCAATTCTATTCTGATAAGGATTACTTCACTGTTCTTCGAACGTTCGAGTGATCCATCTGACTTTGCCGTTTAGATCTCCCTTCATTGTTTTTGCCTTTACTCTGCCTAAAGTCAGTTTACTCTGCCGATTCATTGTTTCCTTCATCACTTCAGTTTAACGAGAACCTTTGTACATCACTAATCATTGATTTGAGTAAGATCAGTGTACACCATATTTGAACATTAAATTTCATCAATTGAAACATACTTAGACTTATCCAAGGTCATCACAGACTTCCTTGGTTATAAGTCAAACCAATAAGTCTTCACTGCTTCTCTACTGGTGCTTGGCTGGCTTCACTTTGCCGAATGTTTGTTTTACTTTGCCGTCCTACCAACTAGTACAATACTTGTCTGACTTAACTTACACAATGTGTCAGACTCTAAGTAAAGACCTATACAGAGAATTCTAACTTATTTTCAGGCTTCCTATAACAGCTAGTGTGGCCATCATCAAAACATAATAAAATGTTCCTAACAGTAACCTTTTGCTTCTAGTTTTATTTCTGACAATATTATCTTCTTCATCAAGCTTGTTTCTAAAAACCCATTTAGTTCCGATTATGTTGACATGATCTGGCTTGTCTACTAAATCCCAAACTTGATTTCTCTCAAATTCATTGAGTTCTTCTTGTATAGACAAAATCCAATCTAGATCATTCAAAGCTTCTTCAATTTCTTTTGGTTCAGATTGAGATAGAAAACATGCTATCATAGCATCTAGCTAATGTCTTGTCCGAACACCTGCTTGGAAATCACCTATCTCCTGTTCTTCAGGGTGATCACTCGTCCATTGATGTATTGGGGTTGCATCAAAGGGTCTTCATTTTGTTGAATTTGTTCTTCTTAAGCTTGATCAATTTCAATTGGATCAGTTTCCTGTTGTTGTTCGGATGCAGGTTCTGTTACTGGCAACTGAGGTTGATCCTGATTTGTAGAATCTGAAATCCTTAATCTTCTAATATCAATGAAAAGTGGTTCTGGAGTCTTGTTTGACTGAGGCTGACAAACTGGTTCTTCATTGTCTTCAATTGTGTCTCCCGTAAACTTTGGTTCATAAAAAACTACATGTATTGATTCTTCATGCTTAAGTGTCCATTTGTTTAATACTCTAAAAGCTTTACTTACACTTGAGTAACCCAGAAATATTCCTTCATCAGCTTTGGGCTGAAAAAACCTTGAGCTGATCCTTTCCATTATTATGAACAAAGCCTTTACTTCCAAAGGCATGAAAGTATGAAACATTTGGTTTTCTTCCATTCCAAATTTCATAAGGGGTCTTTTCAAGACTTTTGTTCATGAGAGCTCAATTCAGAGTATAGCAAGCTGTATTTTCAGCTTCTGCCCAATATCTTTCTGGCAGTTTTGATTCACAAATCATTCTCCTTCCAGCTTCTTTGAGTGTTCAATTCCTCATTTCTGCTACACCATTCTGTTGATGTGTTGTTGTAGCTGCAAGCTGGTGAGTCCCCATTTTCTCCACAATACTCAATGATTATATTGTTGAGAAATTCAACTCCTTTGTCCGATCTGATCTAGACTACTGTAAATCCTTTCTGATTCTGGAGTCTCTTCAGTAACTCTGTAAGCTGTTGCTTAGTTTCACTTTTCTTGGTCATGAAGATAACCCAAGTATATCATCAACCACCACCAAAATGTATTTCTTTCCACTAACAGTGATTGGTGTGAATGGTCCAAATAAGGCAAAATGCATCAGTTCTAAAACACTGGTAGTTGAGTGCTGAGACATAGTCTTGAAACTAACTTTGGTTTGCTTTCCTTGTTGACATGCATCACACAAGTTGTCTTTCTTTTATGACATCTCAGGTAGTCCAATCACCAAGTTCTTCTTGACAAGTAAGTTGATATCATCAAAGTTGAGGTGACTCAGTTTTCTATGCCATTACCAACTGAGTTCTGACTTGGTATGCACAATCAAACAAGTTTCTAAAACCATTGTAGACCAATCTACAACATACATGTTCTCTTCCCTACGTCCGGCAAGAACTACTTGGAATGTTGTTTCGCTGACGACAATGCAGTATTCCTTATCAAATGTAACTTTGTATCCCATGTCGCAAAATTGACTCATACTGAGTAAGTTGTAGTGAAGTCGGTCTACATAACATAAGTTTTTGATAGTAAGTTCATTTCTGACTAAGGTTCCATAACCTTTTGTGAATCCTGGTATATTATTACTTTCAAAATTGACTCTAGGTCCATCTTTGGCTACAAAATCAACTAGACAGTCCTTGCACTTTGTCATGTGTCTAGAGCCACCATTGTCAAAGTACCAAATGTCCTGCAAAACAAATTAAAATGATTTATGTACCCAACACTATTTGGGTCCATAGTGGTCAGTTGTCAGTATAACTCGATGGATGTTTTCGTATGGTCTGCTCTGAAAAATGTTGCACTTATTTTCATATATGTAAGGCACACTCCCATAGTATCTTCTTTGGGACTGTGTCTTATTTATATGTTCACTCAAGTCTTTCGACTGAAACTCATTTCCAAAATGTCTTCCATTGTTAAACGTTGAATAATGACCATCATTATTTTTGTACTGAGGTCTTGACTGACTTCTGTACTAAGACATTTGTGGAGAACTGGGATTAGTTCTCTGTTAAGTCTAGAACTGAGACTTCTGGTAAGCCTTCTGTCTAGAACGATTGTTCCTATCAGATTTATCAATAGTTTCAGTAAAATTCCAATCTTCATCAGTGGGATATAGTCTACCTTTCCCCCTGGATGTGTCAATCCTTGAATGATTGACATTCTTATATTTACTCTAATTCAAATTTTTCTGGTTCTTGTCATGATTACCTTTTGTAGATCTGGTAGCTGATCTGATTTTCATGTTTCCATGTTTTACAGCTGATTTACCTTTGGATGTACTTTTGTTATTAGTTCCAGCTGACTTTTTGGGAAAATGATTCTGAGTTGATTCACACAGGACTTGCTTCACTGGTTCAGCAATCTTCTCAGTCTAAGGAAATTGCTCAGCTACGAAATTAACACCAGTTTTGGCATTGGATTCAGTAGCCTTGCTCCTTCCTTCCTATAAAGATTGTTGTGTTTCAAATCCTAAGCCAGTTCGATCTCTGTAGGGCTTTCCGGATTTGAATCCAGTGGCTGAACTTGATTGGGAATAAGATTTAGTTGCTTCTACTGATATAGTAGGCTGTTACTGATTCTTCCCTTTATTAGTTCAAGTCAGTTTCAACGTGTTCAATTCACACTTCAATCGTTCGACTTCAAGAATTAGAGCTTCTTTCTCAGCTTTAATTGACTCATAACCAGCTTGTTTAGTAACCAACTGATTCATCAATTCTTCAAGTGTTTCCTCTAATTCTGGATTTCTCATATTGGAATCAGAAGTCAGAGAACAAGCATTTTGCATACAAATCTGTGGCTGAGGAATATTTGGAGTTAGATTCACATACTTCGTTTGGATCCTCCATGTGAGCCATTAGAGTTGTGTCATTTGATAATCTTTCAGTACCAGCTTCGTAATCTGACTCATCTCCAGTGAAGAGTGCTCTTCTGCCAGTTATTCATTGCTGAGTCTTTTTACTAGTCAGCTCTGGAAATTCAGCTTTGTAGTGTCCAGGTATCTTGAAGTTGATGTAGTGATATTCATCGTCTTTTCTATTTTTAGGAGATTTCTTGATAAACTTTTGAGTGACTAGATGTCCACTCTTCATTCTTCAAATTCTATTCATCATAAGAGCCATTTGTTCTTCTGTTGGTCCCTTGGAAAGGCTAACACAAGTTTAGAGGGGGGTGAATAAAATTGTCACCAAAAACTTTCCCAAAAATGAAAGTACTTAAGGAACTGAGTTTCTCTGAAACTCAAACTAATGCTCAGCTTAGTTTTGTTCCTGTCCCTTAACTTATGTGGAGTTCAGCTAACTCAACTGAGTATAAGTCAAGACCGACTTATTCTTAGTCTAGTTAACTGGCAGCAGATAGTACTAGCCTTTTGTTAAGGGTGAATTTATACGTTTTATAACGTTGTATTTTATGATGTTTTCCCCCATAATTCATATGATTTGCATAGGAAATGTGGTTTTAAATGATTTATTAAGCAAGTGAGATTTTAATTTGTTTATTCGCAAAATGAGGTTGTGTACGTGTTTTGATTATGGTTTTATGAGTATTTGGATTGTGTTACGTTTTGCGATGTCTTAATGTGATGTAGATACATGTTGGAGGCTAAATTGATGATCAAATGTTGATATAATTCGAGCTAAATCGAGATAGAGATGAGAAAAGAAGGATAAAGATGGAAGAAGGAGGAGATAAAGATCAAGAAATCGAGTTACAGCACATATGGACGTTCGTCCGGGTCCCGTCCAGAGTGGACGGGCGTTTGATAAAGCAGACGGGCGTCCAGGGAAGTATTTTGATACAGAGAGTTTGGACGCTGGATGAACGAACGTATGGCACAAGTTCAAGGCTGAAGGAACGAACGTCGAGATATGCGGACGAGCGTCGGAGGAAGAAAATCAGGATTCCGGGTAGCGCTGAACTTCCAACGCAGTTCTTGATATGATAACAACCGATTTGACTCTGGACCTCAAGAGAAGAGTTGTAGGTCTTGAAGAGAGGATTCTACAGGATTTTGAATCACTCCATTCCGACTTACGAGGCCCGAGATATGAGCGTTACAAGTTTGGATGCTGTTGCTGAAAATAGCGGACGAGCGTCCGGAATCTTCAAACGGGCGTCCGGAGCGGTTACTGTAGCAGCCGACATTGAAACTCTATATAAGCAGCGGATTTCTTTCACCCTAATATACAATTTCGAACCCTAAACCCTAGGGAGCAGCTTGGCTGCGTTTTTATTCTATTTTCTTCCAGTTTATGCAATTAGATTCATAGATTAGATTAGCTACTTTTCATGTCTTTTTATTCATCAATTTCAAGTCTCACGAAGATGATAAGAGGCTAGACCTCTTTTGAACGAGCGGTGTGAAGCCTATCCGTCAACTATTCAGATTCGAATCGTGATTGTTTTGTGAGTTCTTTAATACAAGTTGTTTCTTTTATCATGTTTACATTGTTTATTGCGAATTATATCGAAAGATGTTTGCTTTTGTGTTTGTTTTATGTGATGAAAATCATGTTAACTTTAGAACACCATGATAAAAGAGTAGATCTTTAATCTATAAAACGAAAGTTAATAGATTAGATTTCTAGGTTAGAAACGTTAGAGTTTCCACATTTGTTTTGAAAAGCGTTATCTGTAAATCGAAAGATAAAGATTGATAGGAGAACCATCTAAGAAATTAGAGGTCGTACTTAGATAAGGCAAATCACAACTTGATTAGAATCACGAAATAATCTGAATAGGATCTGAATGTTGATAGGATAGGTGGATCAACTGTTCGTTCGTTTGTTATAACTTGATTCAAATCTCTTGAAACTTGAATTGTTTAGCTTTAGTTTACTTTTTCTGCACTCTAGTTTAGTTAGTTTATCGCTTTCAATCTTTCCTAGCATTGGATTAATCTCCTCTGTCTAGTTACTTTTATGCATATTTGTTTAGGTTAGTTTCGTGACAATAGTTCAGTTGGAAACAAAAGCTAGGGTTCACAACAGTCTAGTTCCCCGTAAGATCGACCCGGCATTAGCCTCCATACTACGATCCTTGCACTTGAGGTTAACCGGTTTATTACTTGTTGTTTTGTATTGATAAAATCCGGGACAAGTTTTTGGCGCCGTTGCCGGGGAACCGGACGGTTGCCTAGTTTTTGTTTTTGTTTTTTTTTGTTTGTTTTAAATTCTTGTTTTTAGGTTAGATCTTTTCAGTCTCTGTTTGTTGTTAGTAGTTTAGTTGTTTTTGTTCGTTTATCTGTCGTTTTATTTGTATTTCTGTGAGTAGTTAATATAAAATTTTTTGCTTCTAGTCTAGACTCGTTTTTTCGTGTTTGTACTCTGTTTTCTAATCGTTTCTGCCCAGTTGGACGAGCGTCCGTTGTACTAGACGCCCGTCCAGTTCTTGCTCTAGTCGGACGAGCGTTCATACCTCTGGACGCCCGTCCAAAGGAGTTTTGAAGAAAAAAAAACGGACGAGCGTTCATATTTTGAACGCCCGTCCATTCTGAAAACTAGTCAGACGAACGTCCAGTTAATTGGACGCCCGTCTGTCCTGTCTGCCATCAGTTTTTATTTTTATTTCAATTAGGTTTTCTGTTTTTCGTAGGTAAGTGTCTTAGGTAGGTTTCTTAGGTTGAATCATCTGACTCCACACCTTTCACGATCAAATTTTAGGATAAAAGGGTCCATTTCAGCACTTGATAGTATTTTGGCCATAACTTTCGGCTCGAGTGTCGGATTGGCGCGCAGGACCCCAATTCGGAAAGCTCGTTCCGACGCCGACGACGTGGCAGATAGCCGGAGGCCGTCCGACACCGTTTTCGAGGTCAAAATCCACTGTTTTCCCTTCCATTTTGGGCTCAGAAGATTTCAACACGTTTTTAGTGTTTCCTGTTTTTCTGTTTTTAAATTTTTCGTAGTTAAGTTTCGTAGTTTTTGATTCCTCTAGCTTTAGTTATCCTTTCCCTCTGTCTGATCTGTCCTTTCGTCACTTTCTATCCTTTCTTGCTCAACACCTTGAGTTGGTGTTCGGTTTATGCAAACTCGTAGTCATAAGGGACCACTAATCTATTCCCCGACCCCGAGCGGACCATAGTCCGACCCAATAGGCGGAGACTTCGTTTCAACGAAGGAAACGCTCTAGATCAAGAATTTGAGCAATATCTTTCGGGAGAAATCGAAAGAATAGTAATAATGGCGGCGGAAGATAGACGGACGTTGGCCGACTATGCCATGCCCGGTACGGTCACCATAAACCCGGCTATCGTCATGCCTACCATTCTTTGCTCCAAACTTCGAGCTTAAACCCGGACTTATTCGAGATGATGCAAAGCATGCATCGATTTTTCACGGCTATCAATCGAAAACCCCCACACTCACTTACACACATTCTTGCAAATATGCGGTACTACCCGTATCCAAGGTGTAAGTGATGATGCCATCAAGCTCAAACTATTTCCATTTTCCTTACGGGGGAAGCACTCGAGTGGTATCACTCCCTCCCCTCTCGAATCCATCACTACGTGGGTGAGCTCGAGAAGGAATTTCTAAGTCAATACTTTCCTCCTTCAAAAACAGCCCAATCGTCCGAACGAAATCTTCACATTCCGTCACCGGAAAATGAGTCATTCTTTGAGGCGTGGAAAAGGTTTAAGTCTCTCCCGCGAAAGTGTCCCCATCATGGCTTGCCAAAGCAAAGGCAAGTCCATACTTTCTTCGGCGGATTGACCGAGCTCACCAAGGGCATGGTCAATAGTTCCTCCGGTGGGGCATTTCTCAAGAAAACACACGATGAAGGATGGGCATTGTTCGAAGACATTGCCAAATACAACTATGCCCCATCCTATCAAGCTATTCGAGCACCTCCTCCTCCTCCCAAGGTCGAGGAAGTGACTATGCAAAATACGATTGCCATGTTGCAAAAGCAAATGGCTAATTCTCAACAGAGACAACATCCCAAATTGTTCCTAATCCGAGTAATCGACTCTTTCGTTTCCACGAACTCTCGGGTTCGTATTGTGAAGCATCTTTGTCGGACCGGCCATATGACCGGCCAATGTCAATTTTCTTCCCCTCTCGCTCGGCAAGTCAATGCTGTTCGTTCATGACTATGGACAAGCATAATCCAATCACATGCCAAGTATGTGACAAAGCATGGGGCATACTGCTCGCTTCTGTCCCATGATTGGGCAGAATGCGGAAGTCAATGCTTTCTCTGGCCAGACAAATCAGAGATTTAATAACCAATTCTCTGGCCAGAACAATTTCCAAAACCAAGGGTTTAATCAATCTTCGGGATTTAATCCTAATTCAAACTTCAATAGAAACCCTGGTTATAATCAGAACCCAAGCTATAATTCTTCCAATCCACAGCAAAGGTTCAATCAGAATTGGCCCGCCAATTCTAATTCTACATTTCCAAATCAGTCCAATCAGCCACTACCTCAAAATCATCAGAACTCTCAAGGACCCTCCCAATCCAACAATTTCGAAACCAAGTTGGAAGAGCAAAGCGGGACAATAAAAAATCTTGAGAGACAAATAGGGCAATTGGTCGAGCGACTAGCGTCAAGACCCCGGGGCATCCGCCCGCTTTACCGAGAAAAACCCAAAAGGCGGTCAAGTCGCTCACGCCGATTTAAGCGACGATCAATGCACCGACGGTACCTTCACCTCCATACGGTAGAGAAGAGGCCGGTGCAATGAATTTGAGAAGTGGTTCTCAAGTTGGTGGTCCCCCCGGCTTCCGGGGGGAAACCACTAGCCCCTCCTGCCATTGGTAAGGCAGGAGGGGAAGTTGAGCACCCATCATCCCCTTGGCTGCAGAAGGAAAATCAGGTGGCTCATCCCCTGATAGAAGAAAGAGTTGAGATTCCTCAGGTGGTTGATCCCTTGAGGAATAAAGAATCAATTGGAAGTCCTCAGGTGGCTGTTCCCCTGAGAAGTGAAATATTTGAGGATCCTCAGGTGGCTGATCCCCTGAGGAGTGATGAGTTAAATGATAGTCAGGTGGCTGATCCCCTGACTAGCAAAAAGAATGAAAAGACGGTTCGGTGGAAAGATTTGGAAGACAAGGCCGTTAGTTCGTCCTCGAAGAAAGTATTTTCCGAGGATGATTTGAAAAAGCTTCCCTTTCCACCTAGAAAGAGCAACATCCCATTGAGCGAGGATAAGAAGTACGAAAAGGTGCTTAATTTGTTGAAAAATACTCAGGTTAATCTTCCATTATCCGAGGTCTTGGTCGAGATGCCTAAGTATACCAAATTCATCAAGGATGTTGTTTCTTCGAAGAAGAAGTTAGCAGAAATGGATCAGGCAATTGGTGAGGATTGTTCAATGATCAATTATCCAGACTTACCAATCAAAAGAGGTGACCCAGGCAAATTTGTGCTGACATTGCAGATGGGAGGCCTGGTCTTCCCAAATTCTTTATGTGACCTGGGTGCATCCATAAGCTTGATGCCATTATCTGTGTGCAAGCAGTTGGGTTTACAAAGTCTTCTAGAACCCACTACCATGAACTCAGTTCGTTCGATAGGTCCTTTAAGAAAGCTTCAGGGATCCTAAGGGACGTATTGGTTCAAATAGATAGGTTTACCTTTCCGGTTGATCGGTACGTCTTGGATATTGAGAAAAGTGGAAGTGTCCCTTTGATTCTCGGAAGACCTTTTCTATCTACGACTAGAGCCCTCATCGATTGTGATGGTGGGCATGTCACCATTCGAGTTGGTGACCAGGAGGTGAGCTATAGTGTTTCGAAATCTATCAATGTACCTTCCGGATCTCCAACCGGTCGTTCCATTGAGGAGACGTCGATGACTTCAATGACTTCATGGATAAGCAAGTCTTGGCTGTAGAAGCAGAATATGAGCGATTGATCGATAATCTGAATAATCATGGTGTGGTCAATCTAGACCAGTTAGCAGCTGAATTTGAGGATGAGCTAAGAGAAGAAGCTTTGGCAGTAGGGCTTACTCAAGCTCAGCGATGTTGAGTTGAAGAGTGGTGATCTTAAATCAAGTCTAGAAGATCCTCCCGTAGATTTGGTACTGAAGCCGTTGCCTAAACATCTTAAGTATGTATTTCTGAGAGAAGGTGACAAGCTTCCTTTGATCATCTCTGGCCAAGCTATCTCGAATAGAAGAGCTTAAACTGCTAAACGTCTTGCGCAAAAATGAGAAAGCCTTTGGATGGCGGTGGGAGATATCCGAGGGATATCTCCCGACATCCGTATGCACAAGATCAAGGCGAGGAGGGTGCAAAATGTGTTAGACGACCCCAGAGGAGGCTCAACCCTCATATGCAAGAAGTCGTAAAAAAGGAAATCATTAAGCTTCTAGATATGGGTATCATATACGCCATTGCTGATAGTGAGTGGGTGTCCCCGACTCAGGTAGTCCCCAAAAAAGGGGGAATTACTATTGAGAAGAATGAGAAGGGACAGGAGATAGCATTGAGGCTAGTTACGGGCTATAGAGTCCGTATTGACTACGTAAAACTCAATGAGGTCACAATGAAAGATCATTTCCCCCTTCCATTCATTGATCGATGCTTGAGCGTCTAGCGGGGCACGCATTCTATCGCTTCGGATGGATATTCGGGATACTTCCGTATACCCATCGATCCCGTTGACCAAGAGAAGACCACTTTCACTTGCCCTTATGGTACATTCGCCTACGGGCGGATGCCATTTGGTCTATGCAATGCCCCCGCTACCTTTCGAGGTGTATGATGGCAATCTTTGACGGGCTAGTTGAAAAGTGCATGGAGATTTTTATGGATGATTTCTCGGTCTTTGGTCAATCCTTCGACGACTGCCTCAATAATCTTGATCAGGTGTTATCCAGATGTGTGGAAAAGAACTTAGTACTCAATTGGGAAAAGTGCCATTTTATGGTCGATGAGGGGATAGTTCTTGGCCACAAAGTGTCCGCCAAAGGTATAGAAGTCGATAGGGCCAAGGTTGAAGCTATTGAGAAGATGAGTTATCCTAAGAATGTACGCGAAGTCAGAGGTTTCCTCGGACATGTCGGTTTCGTAGGAGATTCATCCAAGATTTTTCCAAAGTAGCCAAGCCCCTATCTACTCGCTCAAGGAAGACGTTGAGTTCAATTTCGATGAAAACTGCAAGCAAGCGTTTGAGGAGCTCAAGAATCGGTTAATATCCGCTCCAATCCTTATTTCACCTGACTGGAACTTACCCTTTGAGCTTATGTGCGATGCATCCAACTATGCTGTTGGAGCAGTCTTAGGGCAAAAGCTTAATGGAAAGTTCCGGCCTATCTATTATGGTCACACACATCGAATCCTTCTCAAGTTAACTACACAACCACCGAAAAGGAATTATTAGCCGTAGTCTTTGCTATGGATAAGTTTCGTAGTTACTTGCTAGGTGCTCAAGTGATTGTGTGGACCGATCACGCCGCCTTGCGTTATCTCATGACCAAAAAGGAAGCTAAACCGCGCTATCGCGTTGGATACCGACCCTCCAAGAGTTTGACGTTCAAATCAAAGATAAGAAGGGCAGTGAGAACGTAGTGGCGGATCATGTCTCTAGGATGATAAGTGAGGAAAGGGGTGATCCTGAAGATATAGATCTTTACTTTCCTCTAGAAAACATCATGTTGATAGATGGCCGCTCTCCTGATGTTCCATGGTATTCGTCCATTGTAAACTACCTGCATGCCCGTTACCTTGACCCCGAAATGTCGTATCAAGAGAAGAAGAAGTTCTTCTCTGATATGAAATATTTCGTTTGGGATGAACCTTACCTCTTCAAGATCTGCAAAGATGGTTTGCTGAGGAGGTGTGTTCCTGAATCTGAGCAACGCGATATAATCGAGCAATGCCATAGTGGACCCACAGGTGGTCACTTTGGTCCTTGGAAAACCGTTGCCAAGATCTTTCAATCCGGTTTCTATTGGCCTACTATCTTCAAGGATGCAGAATCATTCTGTAAGTCTTGTGATAGATGTCAAAGAACCGGAGCTTTGACAAGGCGGTTTGACATGCCGTTGAAACCCATCCTTGAATGCGAAGTCTTTGATGTTTGGGGCATCGATTTTATGGGACCATTCCCATCATCTTGCGGCAACAAATACATCTTAGTCTGCGTTGACTATGTTTCGAAATGGGTGGAGGCAATTGCCACTCCTCACAATGATCATAAAACGGTCATGAGATTTCTGAAGAAGAACATCTTTGTGAGGTTTGGATGTCCACGTGCCTTGATCAGTGATGAAGGGACACACTTTTGCAACCGACCTTTGGAAAAAGTCCTCGAGAAGTATGGTGTTCGCCATAAAACCGGCACACCATATCATCCGATGACTAGTGGTCAGGTTGAGCGAAGCAACCGAGTCTTAAGCAAATCCTGGAGAAGACGGTGAATAGTCATAGAAAAGAGGCGGAGCTCGAAGTTGGACGATGTACTTTGGGCATATAGGATCGCCTATAAGACCCCTATGGGTACATCGCCATATCAAATGGTTTACGGTAAGCCATGCCATCCGCGTCGAGTTAGAGCACGGGGCGTATTGGGCTACGAAGTTTTTGAACTTCGATTCCCAATCCCGTGGGAAACATCGATTGCAAAGAGCTTGCATGAGTGGATGAATTTAGACTCCGGGCTTATGAAAGCGCCAGGATTAGTAAAGAGAAGATGAAACTACTCCATGACGCCAGGATAAAGAAGAGAGAATTCCAGGTCGGCGAGCAAGTTCTCTTTTACAATTCTAGGTTACATTTGTTTCCTGGAAAGTTGAGGACTCGTTGGTCCGGTCCTTTTGAGATTCTCCAAATCATTCCTGGAGGCGTTCTAGAACTTCGCGGTTATAGCGGCGAACCGTTTCGAGTTAATGGACAAAGGTGCAAGCACTATATCGGTGAACCTAAAGAGAAACCTTTGATTGTTAAATTTCTCGATATTCTCGGATGTGGTGTTACTCAAGTCGAAGAATTTGACGAGTTGTCACCCGACTTGTTCTCCGAGGATGACGGTAGTGATCCGTCTGAAGAAGTTCTAGCAGGTAGTGCTGATATGGAAGAGTTTGAGAGGGAGCGACAACTTAAACGTCATCAGAGGAGTCGGAGGAGAAAGAACACAACCATGGGGAAACTTAAAAAGGTATGGAGAGCGTTCAAAGATTTAACCCCATGCGTTAGATGCTGTTTCTGCAGCCACACTACGGACCGGAGCTTAAACGAGGTAGTGGTCGGCGTAAAGGTTAAATGGCCCGATCCAGCCGAGCTTCAAATGTGTCGAGCTAACGACAATAACCATTAGCGCTACTGGAGGCATCCTAGATATCCCTTATTATATTAGTTTCTATCTTTAGTTGTTTTTCGTTGTTTTAGCTCGGTTTATTGGGATTGTGTTTGTTTTTGTCGATCGGCCGTCCCGGTCCTATAAAGGGTCGAAGTGTTGTTTTGCTTCCGGTTTCCTCTTATCTTTATCTCTATCACTTTTGTTTCATATGATATAATTTCCCCCTATCCCCCGAGGTACGTTTTGTGTTGTTTTTCATGTATGCGGGATACTTGCGATAGCAATTGTGAGTTTCGGATGATATCGGTTTTCCGGTGGATGGTCCACGCTTCATCGATTTCCTCAAGCATTTCGGACCATGGCCACTTCCGGACTTGCCACTTTCGAACTACAATCGCCTAAGTACTTTCTTTCTTTTTTTCATTTCGCACAACATGAGGACATGTTGTCATTTAAGTGTGGGGGAGGGGAATAAGCTATATGTATCTACACATTTGCTTACATGATATTATTTCTATGCTAAGCTAAATGAGCCAAATTTTCAAAATTTTTGATTTGTCTCGAGTAAGCAATGCATGTTTTTGTTCGGTTTGTTATATTCATCGATGCCTTATGCCATATGTTCCATAGGTTAGATGTTTCACCAAGATTTATTTTTCACGTGCCATAGTGAATGATGAGCTAATTTAATAAGTTATACCCCTCTTGGACGAGTGATTTCTGATTGTCTTATAAGTCGTGTGCTTAGTGCTACGTACATATCGTGAGACTTATGATAGTTTGTATTTAGTTCCAAGTACGATGTACTGTGAATATCTAGAAGTTTGAATGTGATAAGTAATACGTAGCTAATGTCCTTTGAAAAAGTTGAGTTAATAATGAAATCAATAGTGTGTGTCGGAAGCTGGTCGATGATTTGAGTGCGGTAAGGCATTATCTCGAAATATCTTATTCCACTATGATGACCAAAAGCTCACGACAGTCAGAAGAAGCTGCTTTATGATTTGAGTAAGGTAGGGAATAAAATTGTCACCAAAAACTTTCCCAAAAATGAAAGTACTTAAGGAACTGAGTTTCTCTGAAACTCAAACTAATGCTCAGCTTAGTTTTGTTCCTGTCCCTTAACTTATGTGGAGTTCAGCTAACTCAACTGAGTATAAGTCAAGACTGACTTATTCTTAGTCTAGTTAACTGGCAGCAGATAGTACTAGCCTTTTGTTAAGGGTGAATTTATACGTTTTATAACGTTGTATTTTATGATGTTTTCCCCCATAATTCATATGATTTGCATAGGAAATGTGGTTTTAAATGATTTATTAAGCAAGTGAGATTTTAATTTGTTTATTCGCAAAATGAGGTTGTGTACGTGTTTTGATTATGGTTTTATGAGTATTTGGATTGTGTTACGTTTTGCGATGTCTTAATGTGATGTAGATACATGTTGGAGGCTAAATTGATGATCAAATGTTGATATAATTCGAGCTAAATCGAGATAGAGATGAGAAAAGAAGGATAAAGATGGAAGAAGGAGGAGATAAAGATCAAGAAATCGAGTTACAGCACATATGGACGTTCGTCCGGGTCCCGTCCAGAGTGGACGGGCGTTTGATAAAGCAGACGGGCGTCCAGGGAAGTATTTTGATACAGAGAGTTTGGACGCTGGATGAACGAACGTCTGGCACAAGTTCAAGGCTGAAGGAACGAACGTCTGAGATACTGGACGAGCGTCCAGAGGAAGAAAATCAGGATTCCGGGTAGCGCTGAACTTCCAACGCAGTTCTTGATATGATAACAACCGATTTGACTCTGGACCTCAAGATAAGAGTTGTAGGGCTTGAAGAGAGGATTCTACAGGATTTTGAATCACTCCATTCCGACTTACGAGGCCCGAGATATGAGCGTTACAAGTTTGGATGCTGTTGCTGAAAATAGCGGACGAGCGTCCGGAATCTTCAAACGGGCGTCCGGAGCGGTTACTTGTAGCAGCCGACATTGAAACTCTATATAAGCAGCGGATTTCTTTCACCCTAATATACAATTTCGAACCCTAAACCCTAGGGAGCAGCTTGGCTGCGTTTTTATTCTATTTTCTTCCGAGTTTATGCAATTAGATTCATAGATTAGATTAGCTACTTTTCATGTCTTTTTATTCATCAATTTCAAGTCTCACGAAGATGATAAGAGGCTAGACCTCTTTTGAACGAGCGGTGTGAAGCCTATCCGTCAACTATTCGATTCGAATCGTGATTGTTTTGTGAGTTCTTTAATACAAGTTGTTTCTTTTATCATGTTTACATTGTTTATTGCGAATTATATCGAAAGATGTTTGCTTTTGTGTTTGTTTTATGTGATGAAAATCATGTTAACTTTAGAACACCATGATAAAAGAGTAGATCTTTAATCTATAAAACGAAAGTTAATAGATTAGATTTTTAGGTTAGAAACGTTAGAGTTTCCACATTTGTTTTGAAAAGCGTTATCTGTAAATCGAAAGATAAAGATTGATAGGAGAACCATCTAAGAAATTAGAGGTCGTACTTAGATAAGGCAAATCACAACTTGATTAGAATCACGAAATAATCTGAATAGGATCTGAATGTTGATAGGATAGGTGGATCAACCGTTCGTTCGTTTGTTATAACTTGATTCAAATCTCTTGAAACTTGAATTGTTTAGCTTTAGTTTACTTTTTCTCGCACTCTAGTTTAGTTAGTTTATCGCTTTCAATCTTTCCTAGCATTGGATTAATCTCCTCTGTCTAGTTACTTTTATGCATATTTGTTTAGGTTAGTTTCGTGACAATAGTTCAGTTGGAAACAAAAGCTAGGGTTCACAACAGTCTAGTTCCCCGTAAGATCGACCCGGCATTAGCCTCCATACTACGATCCTTGCACTTGAGGTTAACCGGTTTATTACTTGTTGTTTTGTATTGATAAAATCCGGGACACCTTTATATTAACAAACAGATAATTATAACTGTTACGAAATAAATGAAAGCGTAAAGTAAATTAGCAAGAATTATAGAGGTTCCAGGTGGTGTAATCATGTACGTCCTCTCTTCCCCGGGATGCGGAGGAAAATTCCACTAGAACTTCTTTGAGATGGCCCGGTTACAAAAAGTTCTAAACTGATAGTCTTTGACTAATCCCTAGCTTCACTATCTGAACACTTGTAGAACAGGTAGAATTGCTGCTCTTCAATTGTTTGAAACAATGGTCCTCTGAGGGTTGAATTGCCTCTTCACCAGCTCATCACAACCACAGTCTCCCTGACTATACTCAACTGTCCTACACACCTTCTTGGTGTTTCACCGTCTAAACCTTTGATGAAATCAAAGTTGAGACTTGAATCAATAACTATGATTCAATTGTGATCTGAGCTTTTCTTCTAGATAAGTAAGTTATGCACGGCTCTGTGTTTCTTCAAATAATAGATCTAGATTCTGTTTGAAAGCTCTTAAACTCTTGAAGAAAATTCTTGATTTTGAAATTAAGCACTTGGCAGGAATTCTTTTGAAGTTGGCTTTTCCCCATTAATTTTATCTTTCTTGACTAGATAGATTCTTGTTATTTTTCTTGCTCTGTTTTTTGGTTGTTGTAAGGGTAGTCTATTTATAGGGGTTTGTCTAATGTTTATCCTGCTTGCATCTCGTAACGGCTATATTTTGTGACCGTTCTGTTGTGTCAGTATTTCATCCAATAGAATTGCTTCCTTTATAACGTTCGACTATACTATCAGTTTATCGGATGACTGACATGTAAAACTGAGTTTCCTTGTCATTTTTGCACTGAGTTTATCAAGTGTCAGTTTCTTAACTGAATTGGAGCATTAACTGAGATTTTACTCTCCTTCAAATATCAGTATTCTATTTTTTCATCTGATTATAATTGACTTAATCAGAGTACACCATAACAAATAATCTTCCAATAAGTCAATATCCTTATGATTCTTAGGTCTTTATACAAGATCCATAAAGTCAGTTCAAGTCACCACAATCTTGCCTGAAGTCTAACTTTACAGTCTCGACTTGTAATCTTCATAACTGATTTTGAACCCTCAGTTCTTCAGTCTTCTATAACTGAGTCTGTGACCCTCAGTTCTTCAGTCTTCTAGATAAGCCAACTGAGTATGTGTCCCTCAGCAAACTTATCTTCTCCAGTTTTACATTGAATCTCAGTTTCTTATTTTCTCAGTTCCCGGCCTAGAACTATTACAGTGCTTGTTTGATTTAACCTATACAAATATCAGACTCTATAAAAACCTTTACATTAATATCTAGACATCTTTTTGCTTTGCACTATAACAGCTAGTTATTACACTTTATCAATGGGGTTTAGAATCAAGACTAAACAAGTGATGAATCATCATGAAAACATAAATTTTATTTGCAACATCTTCCATCTCATCCAAGAGCTGAAGATTGTTAGATGAGGTTTCTTGAACATCATTGGATGCAGCTGTGAGGGCTGTTGTCTTGGGTTCCTCCAATGCTTTGATTGTAGCAGCTGTGCTTGTGCAATCTTCAATGAAGTCGTAAGCTTTCAAATCTGAGAAAATCTTAAAAAAATCTTCACCATCTAGTCTTCTCAATTCCTCCATGGCTGTGACCTTCATCTTCCAGCACATGGGTAATGCCTTCAAAATTCCTGTGTTGATCTCTTTCATTGTATACTCAATCTAGAGGAGTGCTAATTCATCCATGATAGCGTTGAATCTGGTTTCCATCTTATCAATATTCTAGCCTGACTTCATCTTGAAATTTTCAAACTTTTGTTTTGCAACTATGATTTTGTTTTGTTTGATGGAGTCAGTTCCTTCACAAACCAGTAGGAGTTTCTCCCACATTTCTTTTGCAGTGTTTCAATCCTTGACCTTCAGATACATGTTGCTATCAAGAGTTCTGAGTATAATATACATGGCAACGTTGTTCAGGTTATTTCTCTTTCAGTCATCACTGGTCCAATCGCTTTTGGGCTTTAGAACTCTAACTTGTTCACCATTGACAGTTTGCATGTGAGTGATTTGGATAGGTCCATCAGTGAGTACATCCATCATTTCGTCATGTGTGGCTGCTAGGAATGCCTGCAAACGACGTATGTATTCATCAAATCTGTCCATGTTACACATTAGCATCTGTCTACTGATTGTTATCCATTGTGTGAGTGAATGAAAACTGGATTATGCAAATATTGGAAACTGAAAAAACAGAGCTTTTTCAGGAGAACAACTAAAGGAGCTATCTAGAGCATGTGATTTTTCAACAATGACTTGTTAAAGAACACTGCTTCGATACCAATTGTTGGTCCTTTGGAAAGGCTAACTCATGTTTAGAAGGGGGGTGAATAAACTTGTCACCAAAAACTTTATTAATAACAATTAAGTTTCAATTTTAACTTGTGTGGAGTTGAGCTGACTTAGCTGAGTCTAAGTCAAATAGATTTATAAAAACTAAGTCAACCGGTAGTAGATATAAGTTTTACCCTTTATCTGGATCTTGTTGATTCTATAAGAAGAAGCTGAGTATGAATAACTGAATTCTGGTGAATGTCAGTTTGTGAACTATGAGTAAGTATAACAATCAGGTTCAGTATGTTGTATAAACAATAATGAATGATGTATAAGTAAATGACTGTGTGTAAATGCATAAAGTAATTAGAGCAAGAATAATAGTGGTTCCAGGTGGTGTAATCTTGTCAGTCCACACTTCCCCTGTGATGTAGGAGGTAAATTCCCCTAAAACTCCTTGAGGTACGCTGTTACAAAAAGTAATAAACGATAGTCCTTGACTAATCCCTAGTGTCACTATCTAAACAACTACATAATAGGTTGGATTGCTGCTCTTCAACTGCTTGAACCATTGGTCCTTGAAGGGTTGTGTTGCCTCTACACTAGCTACCACCACAAACACAGTCTACCCGGCTGCAAATGACAACTGTCCTTGGGAAATCCTTGACCGGATTGCTTCACTGTCTATACCTTTGATTAAGAATCAAAGTTAGGCTAAGAATCAATATTGATTCTTCCTTGTGCTTCTTCAAAGTGTCGAAATCTGGATATAATCGATGTAGCTTGAACACTTGAAGAGATCTAGATATGATCTTGTTAAGCGCAGGTATTGATAGCAATTAGAATGAACTAGACTTGTGCACAAAAATGCTTGTAATCTTGTTAATGAGGTGTTTGATCCTTGATGCCAAGTCCTTTATTTGTAGTGTGAGGTCCAACGTTCATCTTGCTTGAATTTGAATTGCATCAAAGTCTATATCTTCAGATGTCAGGTGTCAGTGACCGTTCTGACATGTTAGTTCTTCATCTAATAAAAATCCTTGAATTATAACATTCGAATGTACTATCAGTTTCTTGGATGGATTACTATAAAACTGAGTATCCTGATCAGTTTTATACTGAGTATGTCAGTTATCAGTTTGTTAACTGACTTAGAGCATTAACTGAGTTTTTACTCTTCTTCAAAACTTAGTACTCTATTTATCTGATTTTATGTGACTAAATCAAATTACACCATTCCTTAAAAAAATCATCTAAGATATCATTGTCCTTATGATTCTTAGGTCTTCTACAAGATCCATAAAGTCAGTTCAGGCCATCACAGACTTATCCGAATTCTAACTCTATTGTCTTGTCTTAAATCTTTACAACTGAGTCAGAACTCTCGGTTCTTCAATCTTCTACAACTGAGTATGTGTCCCTCAGTTCTTCAAATACTGAGTTTGTTCCCTTAGATCTTCGTTTAGATAAGTAAACCGAGCCTGTGTCCCTGAGCGAACATACCTTCTTCAGTTCAGAGTATGACTTAAATTTTAGGTGTACATCTTCAGTATTATGTCAAGTTCAGTTATCTACATGATTTCAAGTTTTACGACACTTCTATATTACAGTGCTTGTCTGATATAACCTATACAATTATCAGACTCTAATAAAACCTATACATTCCGTTCTAGACATCTTTTAGCCTTTCACAATAACAGCTAGCTTCAACACTTCATCAACGGGGTGTAAAAAAATAAGTAACAAAATAAGATGAATCAACATCAAAACTAAATTTTATTCCCACAATGTTTGTGCTACTGCCTCTGTTGGTGTATCAGCTGGTTCATCTTCTTGTTCATCAGCTGCATTATCTAGTAGTGCAGTTGGTGTCTCTGCTTCTATATAAGCTGGTGCAGATTCTTGTTTTCTTGTTTCAACTTCATATGTTGTGGGTTAGTCATCACAACTTGTGTTTGGTTCATGAAACATTACATGAATAGACTCTTCAAACACTAAAGTTCTTTTGTTTAACACTCCGAATGCCTTGCTGGGGTAGACTATCCTATGAATATTTCTTCATCAACTTTTTCATCAAAAGCACTCAGTGATTCATGTTTAATACAAAACATTTTCCTCTAAACATATGCAAATGTGATATGTTTGGGCTTCTGCCATTCCACACTTCATAGGGTGTTTTGCCATGATGCTTGTTGATGACTGATCTATTTTGTGTATAGCATGATGTATTTGCTGCTTCTGCCCAAAAACTCTTTGGTAGACTTTCTTCTGCTATCATTGTTCTAACAGATTCTTTTAGGGTTCCTTTTCTCCTTTGTATTACTACATTTTGCTGTGGAATTCCTGTTGCAGAGAGTTGATGCATTACTCCATTTTCTTTACAGTAAGTTATGTTTGCTTCATTTAGGAACTGAGTTCCTCTATCTGATCTAATCTCTATAATCTTCAATTCATTCTCATTTTGCAATCTTTTGAATAGATCTGGTGGTTTCTTGAGTGTCTATTTCTTTTTATTCAAGTATATGGTCCAAGTATATTAGGAGAAGTCATCAACCACCACTAGAGTGTACATCTTGCCACTTACACTTACTGGTGTGACTGGACCAAATAAATCCATATGTAAGAGTTGCAATATATTCTTGTTGCTAATTGGTGTGGCTTTGACTTGAATGAGCTCTTAATCTGTTTTCCCTTCTAGCAAGCATCATATAGACTTTCTTTCTTGAGTTTGATTTCAGGTAGACCTTCCACAAATTTGCTTTTTGCTAGTTTGTTGATTGTCTTGAAATTAAAATGATTGAGTCTTCGGTGCCATATCCAGCTTAGTGTTTTCTTTTGCTTCACTAGTAGACATGTTTCTTCTTTTGCTGTCTTCCAATGTATCACATACATGTTGTCTTCTCTTCTTTATACAAGTACAACTGTGTTGGTGTGGTTGCGAATCACCTTGCATCCTTCCTTGCTAAAATGTACATTATAGCCTTAGTCACAAAATTGACTGATACTTAAGAGATTGAAATTCAATCCCTTGTCATATGCTACATTTTGAATCTTCATATTGTTTTTCAACATTGTGCCTTCCCCCTTATTCTTCATAGGATTTTCTTTTCCTCCAAAGGTAACTTTGGGTCTTCCAAAGCCTTAAAGTCTGTTAGCCATCCCTTCTTACCAGTCATGTGTCTGGAGCATCCACTATCTAGGTACCAGTAATCCTACAAAACAAATTATGTACTTTTACATACCCAAAACAGTTTGGGTCCATGCCTGTTAGCATTCATGCCTCATATCCCAAGTGTAAATCCAAAGGATCTCCTTCTTAGAGGGTTGAAAAAATCAACCTCATATGTATAAGGCATGGCAGAATAACTTCTAATTTATTTACTAAAAGTATTCTGATACACTATCCTACCTTTTGGTGTTATAGCATATTGTTTAACTCTCCAGTATACAGGATATGGTCTTTGCTCATATTGTCTTTTGTATCTAAGGTCAGGCCTATGCTAGTTTTTCCTAAATGCATTTGACTATTTATGAGCTGGTTTTCTTCTGTATTCTTATGGAGGAACATTACAATCATCTTCTGAAGGGTAAAGTCTTCCTTTACCTTTCACTATACCTTTGCCTTTAGTAGGCTGGTAGAAAGATGATTTACTCAGTTGTTTCACTACTCTAGTTTTTGACTTCAGAAGTGCATGATGAGTAGTTGACTCAATGGTTTGTCATTTCCTAAATTTTGCACCACTTTTGGTTTTTAATTGAGAATTGTATTGACAAATTTGTCTCTTCTCGACTTTACTAATGTAGCCAAGACCAGATCTGGATCCAAACCTTTTTGGGGATTTGTAGGCTAGTGCCTTAACAACTTCAGTTGATGCAGAAATCTTTTCTGCTGGTAAAGTTGTTTTCTTAGCTGGTCTGTCAATACATGATGACTGATCATCTGTTATTTGTTGAACAGCGAAGTGTTTTCCTTTGCTAGCTAAGTCAGATTTTCCGTATCCAGTTCCTTTTTCAATATTTTATTTTCCTTTCGTAGATTCTCAAATTCTTGTCCCAGAATTTCATGATTCATTTTAATTTCTTCAAATCTGCTCATGAGATTTTAGATTAGTGTTGCAGAAGAGGGGAAATGGAAGATTGTGCAGTGTCAGACATGGATGCACTAGATGAAGATGCACTAGAAAGTACCTATATTTCTTCAATCTCCTTAACCATTAGGCATAGGCAGGCTTTGTCATTCCTTGAGCTGGAGATGCTTCCATTGGTAGCTGAATCAATATCAGATGACTCTACTGTGCTGCTATCCTCTTCACTACCTGTCTTTGCCTTTAGTGCTTTCGTGCTCTTCTTTTTATCAGATGAGTGCCTCTTTTTGTCTGATGATTTGTGCATCCTCTTTTCATCTTGTTTTTCTTTTTTCTCTTCAGGGCTTTCTTCTTGCAATAAAAGCATCTAACTCCATCATCCCTTTTCTTGTTGTCTTTGCTTGAAGATGACTTGTGTTTTGATGATGTGTTTTCGTTGAATTGCTTCTTCTTAAATCTATGAAACTTTCTGATTAGTAAAGCAATTTGATTCTTTAGTTCCTGTGTCTCTTTGCTGGCTGAGTCAACGGGTTTACTCTATTGGGGTGCAATCAGTGCATTAGTTTTGTTTAAATCTTCTGGTACATCATCTTCACTGTTTACCAATTCATAAGCTTTCAACTGTGACATCAATGTCTGAGTGTTAGTTTTAGTATGATCTAGTGTGCCCTTGAGTACTAAGGTGATTATTTTCTCTCTTTCTGGCAAACTTCTCAAGATCTTCAGAGTCTTCATGATCATATCATTTGCAACATAATCAAGATTTGATCTTCTCCTTTCCTCCTTTGTCCAATCCTTTTTATGTTTCTCTATTAAAGCCCGTTGATTTGGACCAGTTGTCTCCACAGTCATGACCTTTATAGGACCATCATTGATTACATCCGAATTCTCCTCATGAGTTGCTTCAAGATGAGACAACATTCTTATTTTGTATTCCTCAAAGTTATTCACATTAAACACATGAATTTTAGACATAAATCTTGAAGATTCCATTATAACAGATATACATATGTATATCATATATTTAAAAAGTACTTGAAAATTTGTGATCTCCTTGTTACTAGAAATCCGATCTGAACAGGTTATGATACTAGGAACACAGCTCTAATACAAATTGTTGGTCCTAGAGAAGGGTGTGAACAGCGTCAGAGTGGGTGGTGACTGACTCTATTAGGAGTTTAAATGACTTTTCTTGATGAAAATATTTTGTGCAGCGGATTTAAACCCTTCTAAATAGTTCTTTCAAAGTAATTAAAACACAAACACACAAAGATAAAGTAAATTGTAGAGATTAAAGACTGAAAGTAAAGTGCTCAAAGTAAATGAACACAAAGGTTTATAGTGGTTCAGGGTGGTGTAATCCCTTAATCCACTATTGTTTATCACCACTACAACAGTATTATTTTCCTTGGCTACACAAGCTTCAAAATCTGCAGTCTATCACTCCTTGGATACAAAAGCTTCAGTGACTCGGTCCCTTTCATACTGCTCTTTGGGAAGAAATCCTTCAGCAACTAGCATAACACATTGCAATTCCTTCTCAGAAATTTGATTCAATTGCTGAGATGAATGTGAATTGAATTCACAAGTTTGAAAAAAACTCGGTATGGATTAAGACTTTTCTGCTCTGTATTTTGAGTTTGATTCTCCGGATGTTCTCTTGGAAGATTACAAAGAAGTCTTGTGAATTTGACAGAGTTTAGGCACTTAGAAAATTCATAGAGGATTTTGTTGTTTTTCCTTGCTTTAAATGCCTTCTATTTATAGCCGTAAATCCCTTGATTTTGAAATTCCGTCCGTAGGCTATTTAATGTGGAGAACAATCCTTCATTTTGTCTTCATTTGATCTTCCATGATTTCAGTGATCCGGATTTTAATCAAACGCCTATCATAAAATACGTTCTTGATTGATTCTGCATTAATTGCATTGCCTTCCACATTTTCCAAGTATTTTTATTAAGTATGGACAACTTACTTGACTTAGCTGCCTCTCAATTACTTCACTGGTCAAGTGACTCCTTCACTTGGTTGTTTCCTCTATTACTTCACTGGTTAATGGACTGCTTTTGTACTGTTGTTTATTAGCCGATAGAGATTTACTTCACTAATCCTAATTTTTTTGTGAGATCAGTGTACACCATATTAAAGAAAATTGATTCCCATCACTTGATTGATATCTTAGACTTACCAAGGTCATCACAGACTTCCTTGGTTGTAGGTCTCCACTTCACTATGCTAGTTCCTTGACTATCTCACTCAGCTGGCCTACCAGTCTAGTACAATGCTTATCTGACGGAACTTATACAATTGCCATACTTCTAAGTAAAACTGATACAAATTATTCTTACTTCTTTCAGGCTTGTTTTAATAGCTAGCATGGCCATCAGAAAAACAATAAAATGTTCCTAACAAATACACTTCCTTGTAAATACTAACCCGCCCCATGTGGCGAGACCAGATCAATGAAAGTTTAATTTTACACATCTACTTTAGTGCACTTATTTTCGGCGTACATTACGAAAATGGAAAAACAAGTAACTTATTTTCAAAATGCTCGCATCCCATAGCTCATCAAGATTCAAATGGATCAAATGTTTGATAAATAAGGAAGAGATCAAGTTAAGCTTGAGAATGTGTATTGGGATTGGTCATGTCAAGTTCAGGATCTCACAAACCAAAGAGCTCGACAACATCAGCCTCATGAACAGACCTCATGGCATCGGCATTGAGAAGAGGGTCAGTGACTCTTCCTCAGGGATTCATTGATGCTCTGGGATAACATCACCATCAGCCTCCGCCTCATCATTTAAAGCCCTCAGGTTATGAGGCTGAAACTCCGGAAAATCCCAAGGTCAGCTTTCTAGAACCTTTCAGCGAGCTCCTCGTTCTATCGGTGATCATTGGCCAACCTCTTCTCAGAGAGAGCAAAGGACTCCAAAGCGGAATCCCTCTCTCATTACACCAACTCGGGATCATGAGCCCCTGCCTTGGACACCACAGTCATCTTACTCATGTCATTCTCCAGCTGATGTTTATCTTGATTAATTGCAACCAGATCGGCGTCCAGCTTGCTCTCTGCATCAATGTCTCGAGCTCTCTCATAATCCAAAGTTTTCTAAAGCTCTTTATATTTCTTGGCTTTCTCTCTCAAATGTTCACTGGTCTTCTACAGCTTCATCCTGTTAAACATGGTATGCCCCGCAGCCGTCAGCATCCGAAAAAGAAAAGGAGAATGGTAACTAAAATAAAAGGCATGGAAAATATGAGAAGAAACATGCATGATGGAAATGAAAAGGATAACGTCAAGGAAACATACAATGCAGCCAAGGTTTCCCATCAGCCCGTAAACATCATCGACAATGGCAAAAAGTTGGTTAACTTCTCCTCAGCTACAATCCAGTTCACCAGCCTGGCACCAACATCATAGGACACCCCGTCAAAGTTAGTAGGATCAATATTCATCATGGGAGGAACATTTTTATTAAGCACCCTAGCCAGTTCCATCCTCTCAGATCTATTCTTGGGCATACGATAACCATCTTTCAACCATATTGAGGCCCCACTAGGGAGCAGAAAATGAGTGCAAAATCCATCAGTTGACAGGGACATCCTTCCAATATTTGTGGCGGGCTGATAACCCGCACCACCTCGACCTGCCTCAGAAACACGCTCCACAACTAGTTGACTGGGACCTCTCTTCAATGTCCCCATAAGAACCTCCTCAGTAGGACCCTCAGGCTCTGGGGACACTCCAGTTGGTCCCATAGATGGGCCTTCACCATCTCTTCTTGCCCTCTTCAATGCGGTCTAATCACACTTATCTTCAGAGCTTTCCAAATCATTTGTGATTGATGTGCTCCTTTCCTTTTTACGGATTCCCTCCACATGCCTCCTCCTCGGGGCAGGATCTCGCACGGCAACAGCGATAAGGGCTTGAGGTAGCATATGCATGTATAAGTCTTGAGAAACCATAGGTGGCTGGACAACATCATTTAGCATGACATCCATCATTGGAGGGATATGCTGCAACCAACAATTTCGCCCCGGCAAGCCTCTGCTCAAGATTTTGTCTTTCATTCACAGCTCAAAGAGTGGTTGGGTCCATGTTCACTTAATAAATGGAAAAAAGTCAGTCCGTAATATTCGAGTAAGGTGAATTAAAAGGAATCTAGCAAAGGAAAATCGCCATAAAAAGTTAGCAAGCTAGGTAACAAATGAAACGAAATAGTTACTAGGGTTAAGCCCACAATGATGAAGATACCCCTCAAAAACGAGAAAATCAGTCGGAAGTTTCCCCTCGTGGAAGGAAGCGAACAAATAGGGATCAAGAAAACTCGGGATGACCTCAACTAAAGGCTGAATATGGGACAACCAGGGACCAGCTATCGTAGAAACTGTGTTATATCAGGGACTCAAACTCAATACTATTTAAATAAAAGTTTGCACTTGGGTCTGACTCACAGGAACCCAGCCCTACAACCTCTCCACCTCAGCAACAAAATAAAGATCTCATTCAAGAAACTCGGAGACCTTTAATCTTAGCCAGTAAGATAGTTTGGCCAACCTTGACACGTGATCGCGTGTAAGTCACTAACGTCGATATTACCGGGCAAGAATACTAGGTACATCATAGTATAGTAACTGCGAGACAATGCAACTATAAGTATAAACGATTCTAACCTAATTTAGAAGCAACATAAATGCGGTCATGGACCAACAATGAACAATAAGAAAACAAACATGGTATTTCTCCCCCTCTTCTCAACGATCTACTAACTTGGATTAGTTAATCGTTATGTTTACTTCCACACATAATTTCTCTTAAATTAATCACGAGCATTCATTTTAGTTATCCTTATCAGCTGTGGGTGTAACTCCTACTCTTATCTAGTCCGACAATGGTAGTAGACAATCTATAGGCAAGCTACCCTCTTAATTGGTCCGTAATATCCCATATGCATAAAGAACTAGAATTGACAATATTGAGCGCTAACTCATACCTCTAACCCACCAAGACAACTGTCGACATTGATCAGCACGTTCTTATGGTCCATTCAAGACTATGTCCAAACTTAGCACTTCACTATTCATATTTCATGCCAGTTTACGATTACAATAAGCAGATTGGCCAGATCTAACCTACTGTTAATTAAACATGTCGATCAACGTAGCTGTAGTGAATCCCAGTTTTAGGTTTTCGAAATAATGCCTCGGTAAACCGGTATAGACTGCCAGGTTACCGGGGTCAGCTTTTCCTATTCCTGGATCTACATTGCTCAATTATGATTATTCTAAGTAAATTATGGGGTCTTTAAACATGCAGATTAACTAAAACAAATAAATACGAACAGATCTACAATATTGAAGACAGAAAGGAACGTTCAAAACTTCATACCTTCAACAATGGTGATCTAGCTCGATCTACTCAAGCTAAAGAAGATGGAAAAAAGGGAGAAAACCAGAAATAACTCCTCAAAAACTTGGAATAACTTTGTTTCATCAAATTATAATGTATTGAAGAGATTTGATAATAATCATATGAAAGCTTATATAATAATCCGTAATTGCGGCCTTATATAAATACAATGACCGACTTATGACTCTCTAAAACCCTAACCGACATAGATAATGCGGCAGAATCAATTTCGTGTCAAACAAGCCACCGGTTTACCGGCCCTAGCCCTCGGTAAACCGGGCCAACCTTTCTCCTTTTTCTTCACAGGCGTCTTCTTGGACTTCAATCACTTGGCCCAATATACTTCTTTTAGTCCAGATCCAATCTCCAATGCTCCAGATTCGGTACATCCTATCAAACACGCAAAATGAGACAAAATAGTACCAAATCTTCGGGAAAATAACATAGATGCATAATTACGATCCTGGAAACACTCACATAGCATTTAACATATATTCCACATAATAAAGAGCCTATCTATCCTCTCTTGAGCAGAATTCTGGGTGAATAAAGGTATAATTATTGGTACCATTTAGAGCATTATCAACTACCCCACACTTAGCTTTTGATCGTCCCGAGCAAAAAGGCAAAAAGAATATAACACTCGGATCAATATACAAGTTAATTAAAAACAACCATGCCTCACTAAGTCAAGATCAAGATCATGCCACTCATATCCATCAGTAACGCATTAAAAACTATTCATGTCATGAGCCAATGTGTGTGTGCAATAACTTTCACAACCGCCTAGTAATGCAGACAATCTCACATTACATCAACCCGTAGTCGAACTAACCAATCTCGAACATGTTATTTATTAATTAACTGAGCAGGCAAGGCGGATCGAGAACCGGGTATATATTACTCTTAGGCTCGTGTTTATCGGTCTATGCAAAAGTCGTGCGTTTTACGTTCCATTGACTCAAATTTTTCCAAAAAGAATATAGATGTATATATTTCAATGCACTAATCTTTCTTGGTGGGTAAACTCTTATTGATTTAACTATCCTCACGGCCCCACTCATGATAAACTACCGAATCTGAAATTCCTTTGCCTTTATAAGCGTTGGTGAAACATGATTCGTGATGAAGCCAGGGTCAACTCTAGTAAAAGAAATAAGCTATCGACTACACACCAAGGGAAGTGAGTGATACGTGCTTAAAATGGTGGCTCATAATAGAATATGCGCTTAATATGCCACTACTTCAGAAGTGGACACTTACTATTACTTGTGCAATGTGAAACAAAGATGAAGTCAATTAACTCGAAAAGATCAAAGATATCATATTTTTTTCGAAATTCTCTCGAAATGAATCAAAGTCTAAGTGGTGAATCGTGCATGAAAGAGAATCAAGATAATCATGCAAGTCATGGAATATAGTGCTAAGAAGCTACGTGGCATCCCTTACCTCCCCAACTTAAACGAAACATTGTCCCCATTGTGTAAGGTGAAAAATGAAAAACGAAAAAGAACTTAGCTTCGGTTAAGGGTGGAACCAAAGAAGAATCGGATCGTCGTATAAATCATCGGGCTCATGTAAGTAATCCATGAAGAATCTACGCTAAGTATCTCAAACAATCCAAGAAGAATAGTGGTGACAAGAAACGGTATAATAAAATGGCGGCAGTAAAAGAGAAAATGATGAACTCCAAAACAAAACAAGCCGTCAAAACATTATATTAATAAAATTGTTGGTCCTAGAGAAGGGTAAAACTATAGTCAGAGGGGGGTGAATAACTATAGTGGAGTTTCAAAAACTTTTACTGTATTTAAAAGCTTTTGGGCAGCGCATAAGTCCCTTCTTGAAATGTTGTTTCAAAGTAGATTATGAAATCACATATATAGAGTACGCATTGAGATAAAGTGCTGAAAAGTAAGTTGCTGAAAGTAAATAGACACAAAGATTTATAGTGGTTCAGGGTGGTGTAATCCCTTAATCTACTCTTCTCCTGTGATGATTGGAGGAATTCACTATTTTTTTCACAGATACAATAGTATGATTGTCCTTGACTACACAAGCTTCACAATCTTCAAGACTATCACTCCCTGGTTTCAAGAGCTTTACTGACTCAGTCTCTATCACTGCTCCTTGAGAACAAATCTTTCAGCAGCTATCACAAAAATTGCAAATCCTTCTCAGATTCCTCTGATTCAATTGCCTCAGTTGATGTGAATTGAATTCACAAATTTGTTGATCAATCTCAGAGGTTGATTTTCAATTGATGTTATGATTCTTAAGTTGATCTCTAGATATTTCCTTTTAGTACAGATGGAAGTCTTTTACATTGACAGAGTTTATGCTTGTATTTTATCAAACACAATCGTTAATCTCTTTTCTGTCAATGCCTTCTATTTATAGCCATGATAATCCTTGATTTGAATTTCCATCCGTTGGCTATTTAATGTGGAGAATAATGCTTGATTTAATTCTTCATTCCTCCTTAATTATATTCTCCTTGATTTTAGTGATCAAATTTTCCTGAAACGTTTATCAGAAAATCCGTCCTTGATTGATCCTCAATCGATTGTGCATTTGATGCTTGATTTTCATCATTTGAAATCAGAATGAGTGAAGTGTACTTGATTGTTCCTCATACGGTTAAGTGATTCCTTCTGACTTGGCTGTTTGATTCTTCTTTCACTACTCTGTCTTTACTCAGCCGAAAGTCAGTTTACTTTACCGCTTTACTGCATTGTTGTTTCCTATCATTCTTTAGAGTACAAGTTGTACTTCACTGATCCTTGATTAGGGTTTCATTACTTAGACTTATCCAAAGTCATCACAGACTTCCTTGGTTATAAGTCAGGCCATAATGTCTTCATTTCTTCTCTGCTAGTACTTGACTGGCTTCACTCTGCCGGATGTTTGTTCTTACTTAGCCGTCCTACCAACTAGTACAATACTTGTCTGACTCAACTTATACAACATGTCAGACTCTAAGTAAAGAATTATACAGAGAATTCTAACTTATTTCAGGCTTGCTATAACAGCTACTATGGCCATCAACAAAACATAATAAAATGTTCGTAACAATTTCCCCATTTTTTATGATGCCAAAACCCTCATAAGCCTGAACATTAGTGTAACAAATTTTTCATAACAGAACAAAACTCAATTTTTATTCATCCATTCAAAGGCAATAAGATATTGCATCTTTTTATTAAAAACAAAGGCATAGAGTAAATTCAAAAAAAAACTTATAAACGTGCTATTTCTTCTTTTATTCAAACCTGATGCCCTTGCCTTTGCCTTTGATGACCTTGCCCTTTTCTATTGGGATGTCTTTCTTTCCACTAGAGCTTTCAGGCTTTGAGCTTCCTTCCCCCTCTTTGGCAACACCAAAACGTGCCTCAAGAATTTTGTTTGCTGCCTCAGATTCTGGGAGAGGGCCGTATTTTTTCTCCAGAATTTTGTTGTTTGCTTCAGTGACTTTGATGAGGGTGTCGAGTTGTTAGCCAGAGTAGGTCATAACCTCATCTAAATGGGGGAGTTGTTGTATGTGAGCATTCAAGGTATCCACCAATGGTTTGATATTATCATCAATTTTGTCAGCATGAAATTCGAGATTTGTTAGGACATGGTAGGGAATGAGATGCTGAAGATTACACAACAAATTTCATTGTTTCTCCATCACCTCATCTTGAACCTTAATGTGACTGATGAGGACCTCTATTCTGTGATTTAAGGAGATTGCATCACTCCGTAAGGCAGCTTTCAGGTTTTTCTTGCTGTGATACTGCTTTTCCACGTCCACAATTAATGGTTGAATATCCAAATTGAAAATTCTTTCTGGATCAATTTATGTTGGTTCTAAAGCATCACTTTCTTCTTCTTTGGTTTCCTCATTTTCTTTTTCTTCCTTTTTCTCTTCTTCATCATTCTCTTCTTCTTTTTCATCTTTTTTCTCTTCTTCAACACTATCAGATTCAGGGAGAGGTTGCTGAGAGGTGCTTGCACTTGCCTGGCCCTGGAAAGCCTGATTGTCTTTTTCATCTGCCGGAGACTTAACATCGTCGGCTGGTTTTCCCCCTTGATCAATGCTGGGGGTGTGGACAAGTTCGGCAAAGTGATCTTGAACAGCTGGCTCACTCGGTTTGGCCATAGTGCTGAGGCTTCTAAGAAGTACCTCTTGAATCTTCAGATCATCATCAGAAATGTCCATATTTTCTTGATTTCTTCCAAACTGATTCCCTTCCTGTGGTTCTTCTGCATTTTTTCTGCCTCATTGTCAGTAGGAGTTTCTTCATTTTCACTGTCTTCTTCACCAGATGAAGTAAGACGATATTCTTCTTCACCTTCTTCCAGGTAGGTGATTTCTTCATGTTTCTCTTCCTCAGTTGCCACATCATCACCGATAACCACTAGGTTAGCCTGGTTGCTGGAATTGATTGCAGGAGTGTCATCTTTTGCCTTTTGAGATATGATTCTTTTTCCAACTCCTGGTCTGCTGCTTCCAGGCTTTTTCCTTTTTCCTCTGGTAGTGGGTTTGGGTTTCTGGGATGCCTTTACATAGGTAAACATTACCTTTGCTTTGTGTGGAGGCTGCAGATTGATGGGTTTTACCTTTATTTTGTCAAACAAGTGTTGAAGGGGGAACCCATATGATTTCCTTTCCCAAAAGTCACATTTCTTCTGCAAACCCTTGTTTGGTGCCGTAATTTCCAGATCAATTTCCTTCTGTATTTGACCTTTCAATATGTCGAAAACAAACTGTGACCAGTTGAAGGGAATACCTTGATAGATTCAATTAGGTTCTCCATGGACCCTTTTCTCCTTTCAATGTTTTTGGTGATAACTGGTGCAAATTCAGCAAATGAACGTTTGAGTGTTGGTTTTGGGAGGTTGTATGTCATGCTGTTCTTTTTGGGATTCTTGGCTATTTCTGTCCAGAATGTGTTGATGTCAATCTATATATCTTTCACATCAGCCGGACCAGTGTTGGGAAGATTCAGAAAATGATTGAGTAGACCTGGTGTGATGACTACTTGTTTTCCAAATATGGAGCTATTGATGCAATCTGGGTCACTCATCTTTGGGCTGGGAACAAACTTTGCATTTTTCCAAAACGCAATCAGATTTTCATAGCATATCCCCTTGATTGGGGGGGTTTAGGAATGTCATTAACCCCCGATTAGCACAGCCATCAACTAAGCGTCTAGCATGTGCATCATTTTCGCAAAAAGCTAGGTAATTTTCAGGCCTGAAAAATGATCCAGTGATGATCGATTTTTCATAATATTGTTGTGGCAGTGATTGAAGAGGATGTGGCCATTGATGAGTGGAATGAGTATGTAAGAAGGCTTCAATTTTTCAGAGAAGGAAATAGGGTTTATATTTTGCAAGAGAGTGTTAAAAATTCTGAAAAACCTCTAAGTGTGGTTTATATATGATGATTTTTGGTAGTGTGACCGAGGTTGAATATGGAAGGATTTTGTGACGTAATGGCGTGATTTTATGTATATGAATCAAGGTATTTTAGTGTAGTGGGGGAGTGGATTAAGGTAAGTAATGATAAGTCCCGGGAATCGAGGCGTTTGTAAATCGAAAATAATAAACCTACCTCCACGATTAAAAATTGATCTCCACGTGTATGATTCTTCCACAAGATAATCCTCCATAACTATCTAATTTTCCACGTGTATAAAACTTGTTTAGTTCACACTTTAGTTTGTTGTTTTGCTTTAGTATACATTTCGGTGGAGAGCCTTGGCTGGTCATTAAGCCGGTGTAGTGATTTATTCACTGCGCTGCTATCTTTAACTATTCCTAACAATCAGTGTAGTGGACTTCGCTGAATACCAATGCCTTACCTGCCAAATGAGCTCACTCAAAACGGCAAAGGTTCGCACAGCTAGTGAAGTACTTAGCTGATTACTCTAGTTAGCTGCTCCTTAGAACTTAATCAATTTCTATCATTCCTAACGCAGTTCTCAACTTGCTGAATCGTTCATGACTGGGTGGTTTTGTGAAGATTTCAGCCAGTTGATCTTCAGTGAGTATGTACCTTGGTATAACATCTCCTTTTTCAACATGATCTCTGATGAAGTGATGTCTTACATCAATGTGTTTTGTTCTTTAGTGTAATTCTGGATTTTCAGTAATGGATATAGCACTTGTGTTGTCACACATTATTGGAATTGTCTTCTCCTCCATTCCATAATACCTCAGTTGTTGTCTGATACATAGTACTTGTGCACAGCAACTGCATGCTGTTATATATTCTGCTTCAGCTCTTGATGTAGATATGGAGTTTTTCTTTTTGCTAAACCATGAAAATAGTCTGCTGCCTAGCATTTGACAGGTTCCAGAAGTACTTTTTCTATCTATCTTGCATCCAGCATAATTAGAGTCTTAATATGATATTAACTTAAATCCTCCATCCTTTGGGTACCAAATTCCAACATTGATGGTCTTCTTCAGATATTTGATTATTCTTTTGGCAGCTAAAAGGTGTGATTCCATTGGTTGAGCTTGAAATCTTGCACATACTCCTACTGCAAATGCTATATCAGGTCTACTTGCGGTTAAATAAAGTAGGGATCCAATGATTCCTCTATAAAGCTTCTGATCTACATCCTTTCCAGTTTCATCTTTTCCAAGAATAGCTCCTGCACACATTGGTGTATCTGATGTCCCACTTGTGTCCATGCCATACTTGTGTATCAAATCTTTTGTGTACTTGGCTTGATTGATAAAGATGACATCTTTCATTTGCTTGACTTGTAGCCCAAGAAAATAATTTAGCTCTCCCATGGCTCATCTGAAATTTGCTTTTCATTAAGTTTGCAAATTTCTCACATAGCTCATCTTCTGTTCCAAAAAAGATGTCATCAACATAAATTTAGACTGGTAGAGTGCTTGTTCCTTCCTCTAGCTTGAAGAGAGTCTTTTCAATGGTTCTTTGTTGAATCCGTTGTTGGTTAGGAATTGTGATAATGTTTCATACAAGGCTCCGGCTGCCTTTTTGAGTCCATAAAGTGCTTTTTTGAGCTTGTACACTTTATCATCTTTCCCTTTGAGTTGAAAACCAGGAGGTTGTTCCACATATACTTCTTCTTCCAAAAGTCCATTCAGGAATGCACTCTTGACATCCATTTGGTAAACTTTGAAGTCTTTGTGGGCTGCAAAGTCTAGAAATAGTATGCTTGCTTCCAGTCTTGCTACTGGAGCAAAGGTTTCATCATAATCTATGCCTTCTGCTTGAGAAGAGCCTTTTGCTACTAGCCTTGCCTTGTTTCTGACAACTGTCCCTTGTTCATCCACCTTGTTTCTGAATACCCGTTTTGTTCCAATGATGTTGGCTATGTCTGGTCTGTCAACAAGTTCCCATACCTCATTTCTTTCAAATTCATTTAGTTCTTCTTGCATGGCTGTAATCCAGTCAGCATCTTGGATTGCATCATCTTTTGTTTTTGGTTCCGCTTGTGATAGAAAACATGTTAGCATATTTTCCAGTTGTCTTCTGGTTCTGACTCCTGGATGAAGGTCTCCAATGACTTGTTCTTCAGGATGATCTCTTAGCCAGTTAAGGTCAGGTTGAAGTTGTTCTTGACTTGGTGCTTCCACAACTTCAGTTTGTACATCAGCTTCATGTTCTTGTTCTGGTGCCTCTTCTGTTGTATGTATTGGTGGTTCATCTTGATTTCAAAAATTGTGATTCAGAATTGTAGCTGGTATTGTTGTATTCATATATACTTGCCATTGTGCTGCTCCTTCTTCTTCTTCTTGAAGGCTTTCACCATTTGTGTTTGGTTCATCAAAGACTACATGAATTGACTCTTCAATCACCAGGGTTCTTTTGTTGAGCACTCTGAAGGCTTTGCTGGTGTCTGAGTATCCCTTAAAGATTGCTTCATCATCTTTTTCATCAAAAGTATGTAGCTGATTCCTGTTCAAAACAAAGCATTTATATCCAAACATATGTAAGTGTGAAATGTTTGGTTTTCTTCCATTCCATATTTCATATGGTGTTTTTCCATGAAATTTGTTGATGATTGATCTGTTTTGAGTATAGCATGTTGTGTTTGCTGCTTCAGCCCAAAATCTCTTTGGTAGACATGCTTCTGCAATCATTGTTCTTACTGCTTCATTGAGTGTCCTGTTTCTTCATTCTGCAACACCATTCTGTTGTGGAGTCCCTGCTGCTGATAGTTGATGCAGTACTCCATTCTCTCACAGTAGGTTCTGATTATTTCATTTAGGAACTCGCCTCTATCTGATTAAATCTTTATGATCTTCAGTTCTTTTTCATTTTGGATTCTTCTTAGCAAATCTGGCAGCCTCTTGAGTGTCTCTCTATTCTTGTTCATGAATATAGTCCAGGTGAATTTTGAGAAGTCATCTACCAACACAAGTGTGTATTTATTTCCACTTACATTTACTGGTGTGACTGGTCCAAACAGATCCATATGTAATAGATGTAGGATCCTTGTTGTTGATTGATAGGGTTTTGACTTGAAAGAGCTTTTAATTTGCTTCCCTTTTTGACATGCATCACAAAGACTTACTTTCATGAATGTGATCTCTGGTAAGCCTTCAACCAACTTGTTCTTTGACATTGTGTTGATGGTTTTGAAATTTAGATGATTCAATCTTCTATGCCGAATCCAGCTGATTGATTGCTTATTTTTGGCAAGCAAACATGTTCATGCTCTTGTTGTCTTCCAGTCTACCACATACATGTTGTCTTCTCTTCTTCCTGCAAGAACAACTCTTTTTGTTTGACTGTGATTCACTTTGCATCCTTCCTTGTTGAAGTGCAAGCCTTTGTCACAAAATTGACTGATACTTAGTGGATTGAAATTCAGTCCTTTAACATAAGCCACATTTTGAATCTTCAAGATGTTTTTGATCATTATGCCTGCCCCCTTAATTTTACCAGGGTTTTATTTTCCTCCAAAAGTAACTTTGGGTCCATCAAAATCTTTGAAGTCAGTGAGCCATCCCTTGTTCCCTGTCATGTGTCTGGAACATCCATTGTCTATGTACCAGACATCCTACAAAACAAATTAATTTTGTTTAGGTACCCAACACTGTTTGGGTCCATGCCTGTTAGCAGTCATGCCTCCTACTCCAAGTGTATATCCAAATGATCATCTCTTTGGATAGTTGAAGTCATCAATTTCATATGTATAAGGCATGGCAGAATATCTTCTAATCTTTTCACTAAAGATATTCTGATACTTTTCTCTACTTTTTGGTGCATTTGCATCCTTTTTCACTCTCCAATATGTAGGAGGATCCTTATTTCCAAGCTGCTTCTTGTGTCCAGGAACATACATTTGCTGGCTTTTCTTGAACACATGATATATTTATGAAAAGGTTTCTTCTTATATTTTGGAGGAGTAATATTCCAATCATTCTCATAAGGGTAAAGTCTTCCCTTACCTTTCTGAACTCCTTTGCCTTTACTTGGTTGGATTGATGATTTACTCTATTGTTTCACTACACTAGGTTTTGACTTCACCGGTGCAGGATGAGTGGTAGAAACTATGACCTGTCCTTTTCTGAATTTTGGTCCATTGTTGGTCCTAGATTCAGATTTGGGTTGACCATTGTTTCTATTGTCATCTTGACTGTTGTAGCCAAGGCCAGATCTGGATCCAAACCACTTTGGGGGTTTGTAAGCTGGTGCACTAAGTGGTGCAATGGTGATCTTAACTGTTAGGGAGATTTTCTCAACTGGTCTTTCAACATTGGATGGGTGATCATCTGTTGTTTGTTGATCAGTTCAGTGGATCTCCCTACTAGTTTGTTCAGCTTTTACTTTGTCCAGCTCTTTCTTTAATCTTTTATTTTCCTTTCTTAGATTCTCACATTCCTGTTCCAGAATTTCATGATTCATCTCAATTTCTTCAAATTTGCTCATGAGATTTTGGATTAGGTTTGCAGAATCTAGTGGAAGAATAGAATATTGTGCAGTGTCATATGTTGATGCGCTAGATGATGAGTGTGAGCTGGATGTTACCTCGCTTTCATTAGTTATATATATATATATATATATATATATATATATATATATATATATATATATATATATATATATAAAGCACAAATTTGAAAACTACTTTGAAAATATGTGATCTCCTTGTTACCGAAATTAGATCTGAACTGGTTCTGATACTAGGAACACTGCTCCGATACCAATTGTTGGTCCCAGAAAAGGGTAAAACTATAGTCAGAGGGAGGTGGGTGAATGACTATATGGAGTTTCAAAAACTTTTATTGTATTTAAAAGCTTTTGGGCAGCGGATAAGTCCCTTCTTGAAATGTTGTTTCAAAATAGATTATGCAATAACAGATATAGAGTATGCAATGAGATAGAGTGTTGAAAAGTAAACTGCTGAAAGTAAATAAACACAAAGATTTATAGTGGTTCAGGGTGGTGTAATCCCGTAATCCACTCTTCTCCTATGATGATTGGAGGAATTCACTATTGTTTTCACAGATACAATAGTACGATTGTCCTTGGCTACACAAGCTTCACAATCTTCGAGAATATCACTCCCTGGCTTCAAGAGCTTCAGTGACTCAGTCTCTATCACTGCTCCTTGAGAACAAATATTTCAGCAGCTATCACAAAAATTGCAACTCCTTCTCAGATTCCTCTGATTCAATTGCCTCAGTTGATGTGAATAGAATTCACAAATTTGTTGATCAATCTCAGAGCTTGATTTGCAATTGAAGTTCTGATTCCTGATTTGTTCTCTAGATATTTCCTTTTAGTACAGATGGAAGGTTTTTTACTTTGACTGAGTTTCTGCTTGTATTTTATCAGAATTAATCGTTAATCTTTTTTTTGTCAATGCCTTCTATTTATAGCCTAGATAATCCTTGATTTGAATATCCGTTCGTTGGCTATTTCATGTGGAGAATAATCCTTGATTTAATTCTTGATTCACCCTTAATTAAATTCTCCTTGATTTCAGTGATCGGATTTTTCCTCAAACGTTTATCCGAAAATCTGTCCTTGATTGATCCTCAATCGATTGTGCATTTAATGCTTGATTTTCATCATTTGAAATCTGAATGAGGGAAGTTTACTTGATTGTTTCCTGAACGGTAAAGTGATTCCTTCTGACTTGGTTGTATGATTCTTCCTTCACTGCTCTGTCTTTACTCAGCTGAAAATCAGTTTACTTTGCCGCTTTACTGCATTGTTGTTTCCTCCCATTCTTTAGAGTACAATTTGTACTTCACTGATCCTTGATTAGGGTGAGACCAGTGTACATCATATTTGATAATATATTTCATTACTTAGACTTATCTAAGGTCATCACAGACTTTCTTGGTTATAAGTCATGCCATAATATCTTCATTGCTTCTCTACTGGTACTTGACAGGCTTCACTCTTCCGGATGTCTGTTCTTACTTATCCGTCCTACCAACTAGTACAATACTTGTCTGACCCAACTTATACAACATGTCAGACTCTAAGTAAAGACTTATACAGAGAATTCTAACTTATTTCAGGCTTTCTATAACAGCTAGTATGGCCATCATCAAAACATAATAAAATGTACCTAACAACTGCTACATCAACTAGAAAGGAAAAGAAAAAGAAAAATAATAATGGAAAACAACAACAACGAAAAGAAAGAAAACTAATCTTCATCAAAATAACCCTCACAGTCATCTCTAGGCTCAATACCAGGAGGTGGACCAGAACTAGAGGCAACAGCGGCTGAAGATGAGGCTCGGTGATGTGGGGTAGTCCTAGGTGGTGGGGTCGATGGAGGTACGCCAAAGAAGTCTATAATCCTATCCATTTTGTGATGCAAACTCGCAATCTCTCGTGTGTGCTCCTCTAGCATAGCTCTCTGAGTCCGGGGTGTTCCGAGGATCGGAGTACGCTCCCTCTAAGCTCTCTGACCGACCCGTGTTCGAGAACTGGGTTCGATCTTAACGACTTCTAAGCTTGAGTTCAAGGTGAACTCCGACGATGGTGATTTGGTTCCTAGAAGATAGGAATCAAGCATATGCCAATGAACGATCGGAGGAACAATTGATTCCCACAAGAGATAATTAGATTGATCACGCATTACACAAACATTTTTGGGTCAAATGGCCTCCGAAAGGCGCATTGGAAATATAAGGTAGTAAGGAGCTGGAAGAAGAGATAAGGACGAAGTGAGGAATGATGGCGGCAGAGGTAAAGTAGTCTTGGTAAGCAGCGGAGAAGTGAAATCGACTCTTTTTTGGGCTAGCTGGAGAAGTGAAATCCGGCCGATTAAGGTAGAATTTGCAGTGTTTGTGACAATTGGTGGTGGAGGCTCCACCGTTCTTGGCGGACGTTAGACACATGCGATGCCTACACCGGTGGCCTGAGACATTCAGCTCTGATACCGAAACAGAATAATAACAAACTTGTATTAATACACAATGTAATCCATCATACTGAATAAACACAAGGAGGGTACACACAATTATACTAGATTAAATCTCCACATATACCTATACCATAGATATGTCCAAGGTTTCTCCTTAACATACAACAGCCTCAATTGATCTTCAAAAGAATGTAAAGTATATTTCACACAATATAAAATAATTTTGCCCAGAGATCAAACAAATTCAGGTGCAATGAATGAATTGAACACCTCATCCTTTTCAAGAATAGCAAGATCATCCTCGAGCATGTTTACACATGCTTCAATTCCTTCACCATCTCTTGTGCTCATTAAGATCACAGCATTCTTAAATGGAATAGCTGTAGTGGACACAAACTCAGGCCTTCCCCACCCGAAATCAACCTCGTAAACCGGAAATCTACACCAACTGCTAAATGTACATATCTCAATCTCCCCTTTCTGAAACAATTCCAAGAATAACTTCTCACTGTTATCTGCAGACTTGCTTTCTTGGTTCATTTCTGTGATCCCATTTCTTAACTCCATTACCAAATCATGGTAATGTTGATTACATTCTGTGTTCGATAAAGATATTTGAAACTTCCAAATGTTTCCAAAAGCGTGTTCAGGAAGGGGCGGATTTACCCTTGATCTCAAGTTAAAAGCGTTAAGGGCAGCAAATTTTGTACTTCCCCTTCGAATATTAGCAACATCCATAAAATGCTTCCATAGAAATGCTGTAACAATCCCTACTTTACTTGGATTTTTCACGTCCAAACTGATTTCATCTTTAAGTTTCTTCAACTTTTCCTTATCGAACACAAATCTCCTTGACAATAACTTCTCCGTTGTGGTGCCCCTCTTTGAGGAACTTTTAGTCCCGAAATTAGGAAGATTTTTCGGGGGGAAATGATTGCTAGCTAAATCAAATTTAGGCTGCACAATAACAGAATCCCCACGGCAAATCGAAGCCCATGAATTCATAAACATTACCATAGATAAACCATCTGCTACTTTATGGGATATACATACACCAAATGCTAACCCATTACAATCGAAAAAATTGACTTGAATTGCTACAAGGAAATCTATTTCAGCATGGGGATCAAAGGGTAGATATTGATCAAGATCATTGATTCTACCCTTCATCATTTCTTTGGAAAGAATAGAATGCACTTTTGCTTCTACATACAGAGCCCCTGAATCGTTGCAATTCACTGAACAACAACTTCCGTTAATTCTTCCTGCAAAGGGATAAAATAGATTCAAAGTACGCGATAATGACTCTTTCAGTATAAGGGATGCTTGGGGATAATTGATCTTGCAGCTTGAATCTGATTGATAGAAGAAAATAAGAGGGAAGAAATGAGATGGTGCAAGCTGGTCTAATAAAGATAGCGTATGCATTTGAAGATGTGGAGGAGTAGGAGTCGATGGCTTAATAATTTCTTTGTTAATTATTTCCATTATTGATGTTGAATGCGAAATTTTCCAATGAATGTATTTTGTTTTCTTCTTCTTGTTTGCAGAATTATGTGTATATATAGGGATGCTTTGAGGCGATACATTCTACTGATCAATAATTTGTTTATACATTCAGCTACTATAGACGAATTTGTTATTAATTAACTGGAAATTCCAGCAAATGTGCACCCAAATTAAGAGCACCACTTGTTCCTTTGGTTATTTATGTAAAAAACAACAGTGAAGTTTTTCTTTTTCTTTTTTTTTCCGAAAAATCAACAGTGATTTATATTTTAATAATTTTTCACCACAGTAATTGTTTACTATTATTTTATCAAATGATAAAGGAGATTTTTTATATATTAAGGACGGGATGAAATTCGAATTATGCTTTTGATTAGAAAAAGAAATGACTGGTACCATAGTTTAATGACAACATTGCTACTTGTGACATCATATGTTACGAGTATTTTTACCCTGATATTTTTACAATAATTGCTACCTGTGACATACGATTCAAAAGTCAATAGAAGTTGTGCCACAATATATCATACTACAATAGCACTAAAATACAAAAAGTGAATAGAAAGACCAATAATTTGGCGAAGCAAAGTTAATACGTTTAATTTGAGTTCTTATCCATTTTTGTCATTTTTCCTGATGACATGTATTAGAAGATAAAGTCAAGAGATAAATATGAATGTCAACAAAATGATAGAGTTGTTATATTTAGATGAATCTATTTTTAAATAAATGATAGATTAATTATTCATTTATCTAAGATTTGAACAGTTGTTTATCTTTAGGAGTTTATCTTTAGATTATTTGTTTTTTTTAATCAAAATTTGGTCAACTCTCTCCTATATATAGAGAAGCATTGTAATTAGGGGTGTATATAGTCCAGTCCGGTCGGTTTTTTATGATTTTCTGAACTGAACTGTTGTTACGGTTTTGATATTTTCTGAACTGAACTGAACTGAATTGGTCATTTTTCTGAATTGGACTGAACCAATACAGTCCGGTTCGTTTCAGTTTCGGTTTACAAACTGTATTTTATTTACCATAAAATTTTGATTTTTTTCTTCTAAAAATGAGACAAACACCATTATTGGCACCATAAGCCAGCGGGTGGTCGTTGTAACAACAATTTCAAAGGTTGTTTTCAGCATTTCACGATCAAAGGATGAAGAATATTAGAAAAAGCAAGAACGTCCGGTGAGCTCAAACGGCGGTTATCGGCGGCTGGGAATCATTTTAGGTTTAAGTTTAGGTAGAAACGGCAAAAGTATAAGGTTTAGAAATTTAGGGTTGTATGTGGGGGTTTTTATAGTAGGAGTTAGTGAAAAAATTAAATTATACATATATATATATATATAATTAAAAATGAAGTATAACCGGTTCGGTTCGGGTCATACCGGTTTTTATGGATAAAACCGAAAACTGAATTGGATTTCCGGTTCGGTTTTTCTTCAATGAAAAAACCGATTGAAAAACCGCGGTTCATCATTTTCCGGTCCGGTTTAATCCGGTTCAGTCGGTCAGTCCAGTTTTTCAATTTCGTTGTACACCCCTAATTGTAATCAATTTCATCAATTTAATAAAACAAAAGTTTGAGTCTTCTGTCCTACGTATTCTGATTTTCTTTATGGTATCAGAGACAGGGGCGGGGTTTCGGAAGCCTTAACATTGGTGAACCCTCGCCCGTTCCGTTCTTCCGCTTTGAGTCAAATCCATCGTCAATAATACCCAAGTGTTTCAACCACAATCCCATATATACCCGTATCATTTTTTCACTTTTATAGTCATTCAACCGAAGTCGTCATGCACACTCTTCTCCCAAACCTCACCCAATAAATTTCCTCTCCGTCCAACTCAATTTACTGAATTTCCTTTCTCACCGTCCTGATGATCAACCAACCACAACATCCATGCATGAAGATCCATAATCCAACCGTGAGTGATCCATGAGTATTCCATTGAAAAAAAAAAACACAATATTAGTCCCAAACCCTACATCCATTTTGTTATTTCCCTTTCGTCCATGAATATTTACTTTTTGAGTCCATCATAAAAAATTTATAAAAAAAAAAATTTAAAAAAAAAAACAAAACAAAAACAAGTCCCTCGTCATTTTCGAGTCAAATTTTATTTTCAGCAAAAAATAAATAAAAACAAATAAATAATTATCTTCAATAAAACATCTATTCTATCTCTTCATTTTGTTTTAGATGCAGGTGCAAGATAGATCCAATCCGAACAACGAGCAATTGGAGAGAAGTAACAGAGTTGGAAATTATGTGTGTATTATTCACAATTGAGTTTGACAATACATATATACTGTGGGTACAATGAATCGAGTCGAGCCTACCTATATTAATGTAAATACAGTACAATAAATAATACACTATCATAGATTATTTTATATGCTAAAATATATATACACGCTAATACCACCCCTCAAGTTGGGCGAGGGAGGAGACCCAACTTGTCACGTTGATGAAGAAAATCCGCTTTAGAGAGAGACTTCGTAAGACAGTCGGCCAATTGATCACGGGCATTGACATGAGCAATACGTAACGTGCCACGCTGAACTTGATCACGAATAAAATGATAATCAATGGCGACGTGTTTCATGCGGGAATGAAAAACAGGATTCAAGCAGAACTGCGTGGTGCCAAGGTTGTCACAATAAATTACCGGCGGTCCGACGGAGGAAACATGAAGGTCACGAAGAGGAAAGGAAATCCAATTAAGCTCCGCTGTAGCAGCAGCTACAGCCCGGTACTCGGCTTAAGTGGTGGAGCGCGCAATAGTGGATTGTTTCTTGGAGCTCCACGTAATAGCATTTTTACCAAAATAAATTATATGTGCACTTGTGGAGGCATAGTCGTCCTTGTCCCCACCTCAATCAGCATCAGAATAGGCATGTAATAACGGGGGGAATCACGATAAAATTGAAGGCCATATTTAGTCGTACCCGCAAGATAGCGAAGCAAGCGCTTGACATGAGCCCAGTGTGTTAGGTTTTATGCCCGAAAGACAATTTGTAATTGTTTTATTTAAATAAATGACATAATTTATTTCATCTTATTTATTCGCATTTATTGCCAATATTGATACACTACAGAAAACCCTAAGTATATTGATTATGTAATCACAACTCAGTGTATGGCTATACAAACGAGGATTGAGTTTGTGAAATATACTTAAAATAACTTAGTCCGTAGCGTTTATTAATCGGAGTACGGGTCTCTAGATTAATTTGCTAATAATGCGCCCAGAACACTTTAGGTGTGACAGTCTTATCCGGACTCGTCGGTAATAGGGTACCTAGTGGGGCATTTATATATGATGATAATCATATAGGGCCGGACCGATTTGATTTGAGTTCTCGATATAATTCCGTAATCGAGAAGTCTTATCGAATCACAAGATGATCATATATGGATTAATCTTAATCCTGAGGTGATCACAGACGACTGCTTAGACTAGGGTAGAGTTTGATGTGTTAGTAAGGATAACTTCGCAGTATGTGGTCCAACACTTCTCGTTGGCTCTATTCTGGAATGAGTGAGTGGTCTGTGTTATCACAGATATGGAATCCATTCCTTCCCTCGGGAAGTAGACAGACAGTTCCCTTATTTGTTGACCCTCGAAACTGATCGATGGGCCCAGTTCTACTATATTGGTTATGAACTAATTGATCACTAGGGGTTAATGGTAAATAAGGATAATATGTTTCGAGAAGGGTTTACGGAAATATCCCGAATCGAAGTGAGCAGTCTATGGAGGATTTATCCGTATGTAATGATTATATCAGTGGACGATTTCGACTCATAAATTGAGTGTAAGTTATCTATATACGATAGAGTTCAGTTTCGGGTTTATGGTGGTGTAATCCCGGAATTAATAGGTTGGATATAATTATTCTGTCTGACGGATAATTTTATTCGACTTATTGTAGCTACTGAATATGGGTCCATGGTCCCCGACGTGGCTCCTAATATAGCATAAAGTTTTTCTCGTTGTTGCACCTCAATTATAATTAAATAGTTGGATTGTGCTATTTAATTTGATATGTGGATTAATTGTTTAGTTGGACTAAATAATTAAATACACGGAAAAGACATTTTTAGTGGACTCGGCCCAAATTGGTGTGTTGACCTTTTTGACCAAATTGGTCAAATATGGAAACATGCGTGTAGACTTATTTTGGTTTACAAGTGGCGCATTTTGTTTGTATTATTTAATTATTGGGAAATTAATTTTCATGGATAATTATTTAATGTGTGATTTATCTTTTATTTGTTAATTGATAATTCATGGAATATTAGATAATAATATGATTTATTCTAATTTGTTTGGGATAATTATTTTATTTATCTTTTATTTGGAAAAAGGATTAATGTAATAATTATCTCTTAATTATTTAATCCTTGGAGGTTAAGTTTTACTCTCCTATATAAAGAGAGTTCTTCCAAGCCTTTTGACACACAAAAATATCACGCCATATTGATAGAAAAATAGCTTGGAAGTTTCGGCTATTTTCTTTGGGTTTCGAGTTGGAATAATCTTCGGATTGTTCCGGTAGCATATCAAGGAGGTCCGGCAGCGGGAAACACCATCCACTTGGTGTTGCTGGGAGACACACGTTGGAAGACGGTGGCTGCTCAATCTCGTGTTCAAGGAGCCTTTTGTTCTTGGAGTTAAGCACCATAAAAAGGTAGGCTCCTAAACCCCCTTGTAGATTTAGATCTTTAATTTATGTTCTTTGTTTTCGTTTAGATCTAGATTTGATGCATTCCGCTGCGTAATCGGGTCAATCTATGATTGATCCGACGATATTACATCTAACAAATGGTATCGGAGCCTTTGATCTAACGATCAAAGAATATGAGTTTTAGATCTAGGAGTGGAAAAGCGTGTTTTAGGTGTTTTATTTCGTTTTTTTTGGTTAAATTTGAAATTTATTCATGTTGTATGCTTGTGAATGTTGTGGTTGAAGAGATGGATTGGGGTTGGTACTGTTTACCCGTAGATCTATTTTGTAGCTCCTTTGTTTAGTAACAATTGAGCATAGGAATTGTATTTTTTTTATGTCAATTTTCAAAAATTCATTGTAAAAGTAGCATCTTTTATTGTAATTTTGTTATTCCGGACTCGAAAAGATGAAGATCTTGAAGAAAAGTTGAAGATCAAGGCGAAACCCAAGGTATGAATGAGGAGAAACGGTTTAAAAAAAAACTTTTTTTTAATAAAAAACTGCTACAGGACTTTCTGCGACGCTGAAAAGCGTCGCTATAAGTCTGTTTTTTTTTTATAAACCTAGCATGCGGCTAGGGTTTTCTATGCGGCTGCATGCATTAAATTTTTTTTTCTGCTTTAATAAACAACCTTTCGGCTGTAATAATAAAAAAAATTTTTTTTGGTAAATATTCTGCACATAGCCGACAATATCAAAAAAAAAATTAATAATAAAAAATCCTTTTTTATACAGCCGCACTTAAACAAAAAAAAAAAAAGGTTTTTGATAATTATAATAATATTTGTTTATTTAATTAAAAAGCCTTTTCTCCTCTCGGGTGTTCGTTGTTCGTGATCCGGCGGTTCGAGTTCAAGATTCGAAGATCAAGACTCGAAGACATAGTATAAGTTATACTTTTCCTTAGAAAATAGTTAGTCGGGGTACCAACGGTCCATCTCGGTGTTTACTTTTCGGTATAATTTTGTGTTTGATCAAGATTACGTGCTTAAAACCGGAAAATTGCCATGACTTGCATCTTCATGATTCCACTCCAATGCATACATGTAGCTAGTTTATTTCGAATAAATTAGGCATGTATAACTCGAATAATTAGTATGAATGCTTATTAATTTAATATGTGGTAGTTAAATAATAAGTAGCTAATTATAAAAACCGAGGAACCGGGTTTTTGTCAATCGTTTACGATTTTAGTGATGGATTCTCGGTGAATCCCACTTGGAAAAATCGTTGAGCTTTTCGGTGATGGCTTCTCAGTGAACCCACCTTAAACAGAAACGAGATTACGCGTTGGGTGACGATTTAGAAATCGGAGAATCTTAGTACATGGGTTCGGAAATGGTCTAACCATGGTTGGGCGAGTTCAACCAAGCTTCGGCTCAATCGACTCCCCTCCACGTGTGATGTACGTTACAGCAGTTCGACAGGACTTAGCATAGCCGATAAGCCTTCGGGCTAAACGGGGCTTCTCTTGCCGGATTGGCCTGAACTGTCACATATGTTCCAACGAATAAGACGGCGTAGGCTTGCCTACATAACCGACCCTATTCGGAGTACTTTGATTTATTGTTTCTTATTGTCAATGCCAAAACCGTAATTAGTAAACTCACCACTTTTTCAAAATATTGAGTGGGAGCGGGGAAGGCGACAGCCAACCCCACGGCCTCTACTATAAATGCAAGCACGTGAGAGAAGTGTGACACCTTGAGCCGCTTTGATTCCGGCCCCCTGCGGGTGGTGTTCACCCCTATCAAAATTCAAGGCTTGGTTTCCGAAAGGATAGGATTTCGGGTACTCGTTGAGTCACTGACCGACCCTGTGGCGGCACACTCGGGGCGTACTTTGAGATCTGATATAGTAGGTCACACTATTTATGGATATTTTCGAAATATATAGGCTAGAAAAATGAAGGTAATCAGTGATTAAGGTCCGGGATGTCTGATTCCCGTTAGATGTTTGATTCTCGAAGATTAATCACTGAGAGACATTGTCTCAGTTTAATCGTCACCTCTTTGACTGATCCTGCGGCGGCACTGAGGTGCGAGGTTAAATCCTTGGAATGGTAGGATAGACTTTATATAGTTTATTATTCCTAAAACAAAAATATAGTAGTGTATATTTGATTAAGTTTCTGTCATTTTATTTACAGCAACATGTCTTCGCAAATTGAAACTTTACTGAATGATAAGCTTAATGGCGACAATTTTACTAAGTGGAAAAGTAACGTAAACGTGGTGCTCGTATTTGAGAATGCACAGTTTGTTTTGACTGAGGAGTGCCCTGTTCTTCCCCTCAAAATCCGCCTAAACGCATTTGCGATCAACATCAAAAATGGCAAGAGGCGAATAATAAGGCAAGAGGCATCTTCTTAGCCTCAGTGTCGGATGTCATTCGGAGAAAGATTGAGGGTTTTAATACTGCACGAGAAATCTTGCAGCATCTAACCACCATGTTTGGCAAACCGTCTGATCAAGCAAGACACGAGGCCGTGAGGAAGGCTGTCAATGCCAAGATGAGGTGGGTTCAGTCGGTTACTGGTCATGTGATGAACATGATTAGTTACTTTACCGATGCAGAAACTCATGGTGCGATTATAGACGATGATACCCAAGTGTCAGTGATTCTCAAATCTCTGACATCTGATTTCCTGACGTTCAGGACCAGCTACGTCATGTCTAAGGCTCACCTTTCCTTGACGGTGTTGATCAACGAACTTCAAGTCTATGAGGGTCTTTCTACGAAAGATAAAACCCAGGATCAGGAAAAGAAGGCTGAGGCCAATGTGGTCGTAGCCAAGGCGTCTAAATCAAACCAGTAGGGTAAACAAAAGAATAAGAAACAAACTGCGCCGGCACCTAAACCTATGAAGAAGAAGGCTAAGCCAAGTACACCATCCAAGCCCAAGGGCAAGTGTCATTACTGCAATGAGATAGGGCACTGGTGTCGTCACTGCCCCGTATATCTCAAAGATGTAAAGGATGGGAAGGTTAAGGCTAGCAATGGGAAAGATAAGAAAGGTAATCCTGAATTACTTGTCTTGGAATCTTTCAATGTAGCTAAAGATGTATCAATTTGGATACTGGATACTGGAGCTACTAACCATGTATGTTCTTCTTTGCGATCCTTAGTTCGTATGAGGAGCTAGAGGAAGGAGCTCAAGTTATGAGAGTCGGCACCGGGGCGTTAGTTTCAAAGAAAAGCAAAGTGGGAGCCGTGGTTTTACATTTTGGAAATAAAGTTTTACATTTAGACAATGTTTATTTCATTCCGAATTTTCGTAGAAATTTAATTTCGTATTCTCGCTTTGAAAGACCAGCTTGTACTGTTTCTTTTATGAATAATGAGTTTACTATTTCAAAGAATGGTTTTACTTTGTGTACTACTGTATTAGAAAACGGATTGTATTTCATTAAACCCATGCAAGCTCCCCTGTTAAATACTGAAATGTTTAAAGTAGCACATAAAAAATATGCTAAAAGGCAGAAAATTTCTCATAAAGAAGATAGTACATATCTTTGGCACCTTAGGCTAGGTCACATTTCCTTGGAAAGACTCAAACGAATGGCTAAGGGTGATACCTTAAAAGAGTTATCTGTTGACTCATTGCCCGTCTGTGAATCTTGCCTGGAAGGAAAAATGACTAAGCGTCCCTTCTCGTCAAAAGGGAATAGGGCCAAAGAACCTCTAGAGTTAGTACATTCAGACCTTTGTGGTCCGATGAATGTACAAGCTAGAGGCGGATTCGAGTATTTTGTTACTTTCATCGACGACTACTCGAGGTTCGGATATGTTAATCTGCTGCATCGAAAATCTGAGACTTTTGGTAAGTTTAAGGAATTTCAAGCAGAAGCCGAAAGGCAGTTGGGCAAGTCTTTGAAATGCCTTCGCTCTGATCGCGGAGGAGAGTACTTAGATACTGAGTTCACTGACTACCTACTTGAACATGGGATCCGTTCCCAACGTTCGCGCCTAGGACACCTCAGCAAAATGGAGTTGCTGAAAGGAGAAATAGAATATTGATTGACATGGTCAGATCAATGATGAGCTACGCCTCGCTACCGATATCCTTTTGGGGATATGCTCTAGAAGCAGCGGTACACATATTGAATGTGGTTCCGTCTAAGTCTATCAGTAAGACACCCTTGGAACTTTGGAAGGGACGTGGCGAAAGCATACGTCACTTTCGAATTTGGGGTTGTCCTGCACATTTACTAGTGGACAAGACTACGAAACTACAAAAGCGTACGAAAGTATGTCTGTTTGTGGGTTACCCCAAGGGAACACGTGGAGGTCTGTTTTACGATCCGGAAGATAACAAGGTAATAGTTTCCACTAACGCCACGTTTTTAGAGGATCAGTATATGACAGACTTCAAGCCTCGAAGTAAAGTCGTACTTGAGGAGTTACTTTCTGATGAGGTCAGACCACAGGTGCCACCTAGTGTCACTGTAGGCAACACTACGAATGCAACAGTCACCCTTAATCCTAATCCACCCAGACATACTGAGAGAGTGGTTCGGCCACCAAATCAGTATGGACAATCAGAGGCGAACGTAGCCGTCTCTGATGGTGTGGAAGATGATCCAATGTCCTTTTGCAAGGCCATGGATGATCGTGACAAGGATCTATGGGTTGACGTGATGAATCAAGAGATAGAGTCCATGTACTCTAACTCATTCTGGAAACTTGTAGATTGCCCCGAAGGGGTAAAACCCATAGGGAGCAAGTGGCTCTACAAGAGAAAGCGAGGAGTTGATGGTAAGGTGCAAACCTTTAAAGCACGGCTTGTAGCTAAAGGCTACACACAGAGAGAGGGTATAGACTACGAAGAGACCTTCTCCCCTGTGGCCATGCTTAAATCCATCCGGATCCTCCTTTCTATTGCTGCATGCCTAGATTATGAAATCTGGCAAATGGATGTCAAGACAGCGTTTCTTAACAGCTTTCTCGACGAGGAAATCTATATGCAGCAACCAGAAGGATACATCGAGGAAGGCCAAGAGCACAAAGTGTGAAAGTTGCTGAGATCCATTTATGGGTTGAAACAAGCATCTCGGTCTTTGAATCATAGATTTGATGACACCATTAAGTCATATGATTTCGAACAAAATCCTGATGAACCTTGTGTATACAAGAAAGTCATTAAGGATAAGGTTGCGTTTCTAGTGTTGTACGTAGATGACATTCTCCTGATTGGAAACAATAAGGGGATGTTGTCGGACGTTAAAATTTGGTTGGCCAGCCAATTCCAAATGAAAGATTTGGGAGAGGCGAATTATGTTCTCGGGATCCAATTAATACGGGATCGTAAGAACAAGATGTTAGCTCTTTCACAAGCCACTTACATTGATAAGGTGATGGCTAGATATAGCATGACGGACGCAAAGAAGGGTTACCTACCAACTCGTCACGGCGTCCATCTCTCTAAGACTCAGAGTCCTCAGACTCCTGAGGAAACAGAGGCTATGCAAAGAGTGCCTTATGCTTCGGCTGTAGGTAGTCTAATGTACGCTATGCTGTGCACTAGACCTGACATCTGTTATGGCGTTGGACTCATCAGTCGTTATCAGTCTAATCCAGGCAATGAGCATTGGATTGCAGTAAAGAACCTCTTAAAGTATTTGAAGAGGACTAGGAATTATATGCTGGTATATTCGGGTGCAAACTTGGATGTACATGGGTACACTGACTCTGACTTTCAGTCAGATCGAGATGATTTCAAATATACCTCAGGCTCAGTGTTTACCATTGGTGGTGGTGTAGTCATTTGGAGAAGCGTCAAGCAATCCAGCACGGCTGATTCTACAATGGAAGCTGAATACATAGTGGCCTCTGAGGCAGCTAAGGAAGCAGTTTGGCTCAAGAATTTCCTGAGTGGTTTAGGAGTCTCTCCAAATCACAACGATCCGATCGCTCTCTATTGTGACAACAATGGGGCGGTATCTAATTCGAAGGAACCCCGTAGTCACCGCAAGTCAAAGTATATCGAGCGAAAGTACCATTTAATCAGAGAGATAGTCCAAAGAGGTGACATTTCCGTCAAGAAAATCGCCTCTGCTGACAACCCTGCTGATCCTTTCACCAAGACATTGCCGTTAGAAGTCTTCAACCGGCATTTGGAAACTATTGGTATTAGGGACATGACTTATTGGCTTTAGAGCAAGTGGGAGTTGTATTGCTGTAATATAGATATAGGGTGTGCTCTAAAACAATTAATCCACTTGCCTTTGGTGCAAGTGGGAGATTGTTAGGTTTTATGCCCGAAAGACAATTTGTAATTGTTTTATTTAAATAAATGACAGAATTTATTTCATCTTATTTATTCGCATTTATTGCCAATATTGATACACTACAGAAAACCCTAAGTATATTGATTATGTAATCACAACTCAGTGTATGGCTATACACACGAGGATTGAGTTTGTGAAATATACTTAAAATAACTTAGTCCGTAGCGTTTATTAATCGGAGTACGGGTCTCTAGATTAATTTGCTAATAATGCGCCCAGAACACTTTAGGTGTGAAAGTCTTATCCGGACTGTCGGTAATAGGGTACCTAGTGGGGCATTTATATATGATGATAATCATATAGGGCGGGACCGATTTGATTTGAGTTCTCGATATAATTCCGTAATCGAGAAGTCTTATCGAATCACAAGATGATCATATATGGATTAATCTTAATCCCGAGGCGATCACGTACGACCGCTTAGACTAGGGTAGAGTTTGATGTGTTAGTAAGGATCACTTCGCAAGATGTGGTCCAACACTTCTCGTTGGCTCTATTCTGGAATGAGTGAGTGGTCTGTGTTATCACAGATATGGAATCCATTCCTTCCCTCGGGAAGTAGACAGACAGTTCCCTTATTTGTTGACCCTAGAAACTGATCGATGGGCCCAGTTCATACTATATTGGTTATGAACTAATTGATCACTAGGGGGTTAATGGTAAATAAGGATAATATGTTTCGAGAAGGGTTTATGGAAATATCCCGAATCGAAGTGAGCAGTCTATGGAGGATTTATCCGTATGTAATGATTATATCAGTGGACGATTTCGACTCATAAATTGAGTGTAAGTTATCTATATTCGATAGAGTTCAGTTTCGGGTTTATGGTGGTGTAATCCCGGAATTAATAGGTTGGATATAATTATTCTGTCTGACGGATAATTTTATTCGACTTATTGTAGCTACTGAATATGGGTCCATGGTCCCCGACGTGGCTCCTAATATAGCATAAAGGTTTTCTCGTTGTTGCACCTCAATTATAATTAAATAGTTGGATTGTGCTATTTAATTTGATATATGGATTAATTGTTTAGTTGGACTAAATAATTAAATACACGGAAAAGATATTTTTCGTGGACTCGGCCCAAATTGGTGTGTTGACCTTTTTGAACAAATTGGTCAAAAATGGAAACATGCGTGTAGACTTATTTTGGTTTACAAGTGGCGCATTTTGTTTATATTATTTAATTATTGCGAAATTAATGTTCTTGGATAATTATTTAATGTGTGATTTATCTTTTATTTGTTAATTGATAATTCATAGAATATTAGATAATAATATGATTTATTCTAATTTGTTTGGGATAATTATTTTATTTATCTTTTATTTGGAAAAAGGATTAATGTAATAATTATCTCTTAATTATTTAATCCTTGGAGGTTAAGTTTTACTCTCCTATATAAAGAGAGTTCTTCCAAGCCTTTTGACACACAAAAATATCACGCCATATTGATAGAAAAATAGCTTGGAAGTTTCGGCTATTTTCTATGGGTTTCGAGTTGGAATAATCTTCGGGATTATTCCGGCAGCATATCAGGAGGTCCGGCGGCGGGAAACACCATCCACTTGGTGTTGCTGGGAGACACACGTTGGAAGACGGTGGCTGCTCAATCTCGTGTTCAATGAGCCTTTTGTTCTTGGAGTTAAGCACCATGAAAAAAGTAGGCTCCTAAACCCCCTTGTAGATTTAGATATTTAATTTATGTTCTTTGTTTTCGTTTAGATCTAGATTTGATGCATTCCGCTGCGTAATCGGGTCAATCTATGATTGATCCGACGATATTACATCTAACACAGTGAACATTAGTAGGTGAGTGCATAAACTGAGACAACTTGTTGACCGCAAAGGCAATATCGGGACGAGTGTAAGTGAGATACTGAAGACTACCAATAACCATACGATACATGGAAGGATCATCCAAAGGGGTGCCAGCGTTGGCCTTTAAACCGGATATGTCAGCAGGAAGGGGGGTAGCCATGGAATTGGCATCTTGCAAATTTAATTTTTGAAGGAGTTCAATGATATACCTCGTCTGAGACAATAATAAGCCAGCCGGATTATGAGTAACCTCAATACCAAGAAAATACGACAACTGGCCAAGATCCTTCAGTGCAAACCGTAAGCCGAGACGAGTAATGAAAGTTTCTAAAGCAGACGAGTCATTACCAGTGATAATAAGGTCGTGAACGTACACCAAGACATAGAAGATCAGACTAGCATGATGATAAACAAATAAGGACGTGTCAGCCTGAGAATTTTTGAAGTTGCACTCTGTAAAAAAACTCTTGAGCTCATCATACCAAGCCCGAGGGGCTTGCTTAAGGCTATAAATTGCCTTATGTAACCTGCAAACGTGAGTAGGACAAGAAGAATCAACAAAACCAGCGGGTTGAGCCAAATAGACTGCTTCCTTTAAATGTCCCTGCAAAAACGCATTATTAATATCCAATTGGCGGAGAGACACCCCTGCGTTAAAGCAAGTGTAAGAACAAGGCGAATAGTGGCCGGTTTGACAACCGGACTGAAAGTCTCATAATAATCGACGCCGGGGCACTGTGCAAATCCCTTGGCCACTAAACGAGCTTTATAGCGATCGATGGATCCATCAGGTTTGCGCTTTAATCGAAAAATCCATTTAGTGCCAATAATGTTGAGACTTGAATCATAAGGAACAAGATCCCAGGTTTTATTTCGCATCAAAGCATCATATTCCTCTTGCATTGCATTTCTCCATTGAGGCACTTTTAAAGCTTGAGCAACGGATGTGGGTTCAGAGTTAGCGGAAGGGCTGAGTTGAGTATGAAGATTCAGCTTTTGGATAGGTTTATGAATGTTATTCTGAGACCGGGAACGCATATGATGGGGAGGTGGAGGCGGAGGTGGATTGGGAGGGTGGGAGGCCGAAGGTGGAGAAGGGGTAGGGGAAGCCGGGGGAGAGGCAGGAGGTGGGTTGGGAGTGGTGGTGAGGGAGGGCGGAGTATGCAGCCAGTCAGAGACAACTGGAGGGGTGTAAGAGGAGGTGGACGTGGTGGTGGAGGTGAGGGAGGGGAAGACAGATTCGAAAAACTTGACATGCCGAGAAACGTAGAGACGGGAGGCAACGGGATCGAAGCAGTAATATGCATGCTGGTTGAGAGCATACCCGAGAAAGATGCAAGGTTTGGATCGGGATTGAAGTTTGTGACTCGTGTATGGGCGAAGCCACGGATAGCAAAGACATCCAAAGACACGGAGTTTATGATAGTTTGGGGCAGTGTGAAAGATGGATTCGTAAGGGGAACACATGTTGAGAACAGGAGTGGGCATACGGTTTATAAGGTAGAAAGCAGTGGCGAACGCATAGGGCCAGAAATCGTTTGGCAGAGTGGCATTCATCAAGAGAGCAAGACCAGTTTCAACTATATGCATATGGCGTCGTTCTGATATCCCATTGTGTTCGGGGGTGTGAGGGGGAGTGGTGTAAAAGGCGATTCCATTAATGGCTAAGTAATCACGCATACCAGTAAATTCACCACCATTATCTGAATAAAGTATTTTAAGGGGGTGGCCAAAGAATTTTTCAACGAGGGCACGAAAGCGAGTAAAAGTGCCAAACACATCGATTTACGGGTAAGCGGGTAAAACCATATATAACGAGTAAAATGATCCACTAAAATAAGATAGTACTTGTAGCCATCGTAGATAAACTGGGGAGGTCCAAAGATCAGTAAACACTACCTCAAGTGGACGGGAAGAGGATAAAGTAGAAACAGTAAAAGGTAGCTTATGGCTTTTATTTTCTAAGCAAGCAGTACAATGAGAAAAGGCTGAAGGAGACGCCTCCAAAGCATACTGACTAACAATTTTATTAAAAATAACAGAAGCTGGATGGCCCAAGCGATGATGCCAGACCGATGTGCTGGCTTTATTTGAAGCAAAGGCTAGAAGAGGCTGAGACGGCCACTCATACATGCCATTCTTGACTGGACCACGGAGAAGAGTGGTCTTCGTCGGGATATCCTTCACAAGAAATTCATCAGGTAAGAATTCAACAGATAAATTATTCGATTTACAAAGCTGGGAGATAGACAGTAAATTGCGGGACATATTAGGCACACATAGCACATCATTTAAAGTAAGGGACTTTGACAAAGATAAGGGAATAGAAGTGGAACCCGTATGCGTGATGTTTAGACCATTCCCGTCGCCGACCATAACATCATCTGTGCCCAAGTAAGGAGTGTGAAGGGAGAGAGTTTGCAGATCATTGGTGATGTGAGTATTGGCACCGCTATCCAGAAGCCACGGGTGCGTAGGGGAGGTTGCAGCATAGGGGGTTGGATCATAGGTGGCCACATCGGGTGAATTTGCCACATGTTCTTGAGGTTTAGGCGGATAGGCATTGCCGGTTTGAGGGGGAAGTTGGCCAAGTAATTGTTGTAAAGTTGGGCAAAGTTTGGCTGAGTGACCCATAGCTTGACAATACTGACATCTTCCACCATAGGGGCGGGGTGGTTGCTGAGGGTTGTTAGGATTGAATATGGGCGGTTGGTAGGGGGTTTGGAAGGGGGGCCGAGGATGAGGATTTTGGTATGGGGGCTGGGGGTAAGTGTTGCGGTAGGAGGGGCGCTGTGGGGAGGGGTTCGGGTATGGGTAGTTAGCCGATGACTGGGGCTGTTGGTATGAGTAAGGTTTACCGGAATTGGGAGGACGCCAAGGAGAGGAGGAGCCACGGTGGTAGTTTGCCGCATGGGCAGAATGAGGACCAAATGGCGAGGGCTGTGAGGACGGGGAGACCTTAAAATTCAAGAGCTTTTCATGGAGTTCCTCAAACGTAATAGGATTTTCCCGAGCTTGGATCGCTCTAGCAAGGTCCTTATATTCATCTCCAATATTTTCAAAAATCAGTTCAACAAGTTCATCATTATCAATCGGTTTATCAAGGAGGGCTAATTCATCGGCTTTGTTTTTGATGGCATACATGTAATCAGAGACCGATTGCGTTCCTCGTTTGATCGATTTTAGGGATTCGCGAACACTACTAATGCGACCACGGGATACTTTGGCGTAGGTGCTCTTAAGGATGTCCCAAGCATCATTCGAGGTATTAGCACGACGAAGAAAAACAGCAACGTGGGGGGTACAAGAGGCGATAAGCATGTGAAGAATTAACATGTCTTGCCGCATCCACTTTTCATATTCAGGGTTGGTTGTGGTGGTATTGGCTGCGGCTCTTTCACCACGAATCATCTTGGATGGGGCGGCGGTGGTGCCATCAACATAACCGATTAAACCATAACCAATGAGGAGGGATTCAATTTGGAGTTGCCATATGCTATAATTGGTTCCATCAAGCTTGATGGGGGTTTGAGTAGCAGAATTAAAGACAGTGGGTTGAAATTCAGCCATTGAAGGGAGTGGGTGGGGGTGGTTCTACGAGTGATGGGGGAAGAAATAAAAAGAAAACAGACGGCAACGGAATCAGAAAAGAGAAAAGAAAGAAAAAAAATATATATATATATATATATATATATATATATATATATATATATATATATAAAATATATATATATATATATATATATATATATATATATATATGCGAAGAGAGTAGGATTAAAAATAAAAATAAAAAAGAAAATACCAGGAGAAAGGGAGAGGGCTGACGGCGGTGAGGGGGGAGAAGGTGGCGGCGTTACAGGAGATGGGAGGAGGAGGGTGGCGCCGATGGAGAGGGAGCAATGCAGGAGAAACCACTAGGGCTCTGATACCATAACAGAGTTGGAAATTATTTGTGTATTATTCACAATTGAGTTTGACAATACATATATACTGTGGGTACAATGAATCGAGTCGAGCATACCTATATTAATGTAAATACAGTACAATAAATAATACACTATCATAGATTATTTTATATGCTAAAATATATATACACGCTAATAAGAAGTCCTTTTCCGCTTTATAATTTTGAAAAGCAAAATCCCATTTTTACATTTTTCATGTCTGCGTTCTAATCAATTCAGTTATTTGTGCATTGCATTATTTTATTTTATATTTCAATAAATCAAAGTTCAACTTTCTTATCCAAATCTGTTATAAAATATATGACTAATAACAAAGGTTCAGAGCTAAAGATGAGGAAAATATGTTTCTCATGCTACTGTATAAAGGAAGAGACAGTGCATCAACTGGTATATATATTCAGTGTAGTTCATACTTCGACTTGCAAGTTTCAATTCTGTCTAATACATATCCAATATATATATACATGACAAATTCGGCTAAAGCAAAAGGGATAAGGAAGATAACATGTGATCTTGAGAATGCACCCCAATGGCTTCACGTGGCAGTCACGACTAATAATGTCGGCTGATAATTATCCCCGATAATTATCTAACGGTGATAATTATCTAACGTGATACCGTTTAATAAAGACATGACATAATATACGTGGTTTTATGGTGTAAAAACATCGGTCGATCACTTCGTGTATTTACGTCGATGCTTATCCATTTTGTCGTGCTTGTGTTGAGACTTAGCTATTAAGTAAACTAGCTGCGGCTTAGTATTATACACGGAGTAGTAGATATTATATCTAATGGACATCCACATATTACGTGTGTATTTATAACACTCCCCCTTGGATGTCCATCCACAAGGAATCTGCCTCGTTAAAACCTTCATTATGAAAAAACCCTGTGGGAAAAACTCATAATGAAGGAAAAAGAGTACAACCTTTATTCGTGTTTTACTCCCCCTGATTTGAACATCTCTCTAGGTCTTCAAGTTGGTGCCTCCCGATCTTCTGGATCAAACTCTCGAACATAGCGGTAGTTAATACTTTAGTGAATAAATCTTCTGGATTGTCGCTTGATCTGATTTGCTTAACCACGATTTAACTGAGTAATACACATTGCACTGTCTTCGTATAATATTATCTTTGTGTTTGGGTAAGCTACTATTCTCCCAAATGTGATATGTCAACGATCACTACCAAACACATTCTCGACTAGCTTCGTGAATAGCTATTATCTTGCCAAGATTCGAAGATGTCGTGACCAAAATCTTGCTATGTTCAGCACCATGAAATCGATGTACTACCACTGATGAATGAACAACCAATTTGAGGCCTTGCTTTTAGGGGGGGCAGATAAATATCCATCATCTGCGTAACCAACAAGTCCTCGACTTGCTTTTCGTTTGATCTGATTTGTATAACATATATGGCATGTACCAAAAACCTTGCTTGGAAAAACCCAGTGGGAAAAAATCCAGTCAAGGGAAAAAGATTCATGACATATGCGCTCTTGTGCACTGATTGCCTCGTTAAAAACCTTTAACTAAGAAAACCCAGTGGGAGAAACCCGTTAAAGGGAAAAAGAGTACAATCATTGGTCTTCAGGGCCAAATGACATCTTGCATGAGCAAGTATTGGATCTTAATAGTATAAGTCAAATACTCATACTTTATCATATTTGTAACTATACCGGAGCTTAATTACAGATCCAAACTTTCTCAGATCAAAACTATCTATTCCCTTATAGGGTACTTTATGAAATATATATTGTGTATTTCATACACTCTGTATGCTTCAGGCATTTAATGCTTCCAGCGTCTTATAAGCTTCACGCATGCTTCTAGCATCTTCTATGCTTCAGGCACGCTTCTAGCGTCTTATGTGTTTCTGGCACGCTTCTAGCGTCTTATATGCTTCAGGCCCGCTTCTAGCGCCTTGTATGCTTCAGGCACTATATTCGCTTCAGGCGATTACGACATTTCGAAACATGCTTGCCTTACTATATTCGCTTCAGGCGGTTTCAACATTTCTAAACATGTTTGCCTCTTTTATGAACCTCGTTCATAAACCAAGTGTTTGTATTCATAATCGTATCTCATTTTTCAAATGATGATAATATTAACTTATTATCTCAACACTATGAGATTTATATATGTTGAAACTAATATGTTTTTCACGCTGCAAGCGTTGAACATTACTAACAATATAACACTATGTAATTTCTGATTCGTCGGGAATCATTACATTTTCTTCGGGGGTCGAAAATAACATGAGGGAATGAACTTCAGGTTCGTTTAATCCCACCTCATGTATGTATGACAACTGCATATTATTTGTTCCAAACATATTATATATTAACACTTGTTCACATTTTCTAGCCTTGACCTCTTCAAGGGTTTATTATTTCATTACTCATTGGGAGTATTTCATTGCTCTTCCAAAGCTTCATAGACTATATTATTTTCTGCTCGAGCATTTTCTAACTGTCTTAACTCTTCTAGAGTTCTCATAAATAATATAGCCATAACCTCTTTTGAGGAATTCTAAATATCGAGCCAATTGGTCTTTACCGCTTATAGCGTTATATTCATTAATTTGATACGTATCATATTCTATGTCCTACTGGGACTTTCCTACACATGTCCTACTGGGACTTTTCCTTCTGGGACAAATCTTTTTGCGACATTTAATCCAACCAGGGCATTTGCAGCTGCTCACTCTTCGAGAGTAATTAAATGCATCTGGTGATAAAATGTGCATTAATATAATGTTCTTCCACGAGATTTATAAACTTCAAGTTTACTTTCCTCCCCCTAATCTCGGGAAAACATTTCATTATAAGTCATATCTACGTAAGTTTACAATAACCCTTTCTGGGATTCAGCATTTCGATGTGATATCCCTATGTGGGATTCTACATGTCAATGTGTATCCATTTATATGAGTATCAACAAACATTACGAGATATCGACTCAATCAGGAAGAACTTATTATCTCTTCAAGAGATTTATATCTTTTTAATTCTTCCGATGTCTCAATTTAATATCCACATCAGGGGATATCCGCACAACTTACTGCGTTTGAGACTTTGAAAAATGATAAACAAAATTTATCATATCTAGATCATCTTCAGGATGACCGTAACATATAGCATTTGTGTCATGACATTACTTTTACTACGATGTTGAAGCTTCATTATTCTTATCCGGATATTTCGTTGTACAACAAGTACGCGACCAGTGGCTTTCTATGCCACATCGTGAAAATCGATTTTCATTATTCTTCTGGAATTTAATATCGTTTTGTTCCACTTCTGGTGGACAAATCTTCCCCTCCAAGGAGACAAACGTTTGTGATATCCATCAGGGATATATTAACCATGGTTTTGTCTATGAATGAAGACACGTTTATGAACTAAATTAAATAACAAAGGTAAAATTACTACTCGTATGCTATTTATATCCTATTACAAAAAGGAATGCATAAGTAATTTATACTATTAATACTACTGATCAAAGTACTCTTTGATCCTTTTTATATCACGAATCTAGTGACATTCACTTCAGGGAATGGTCTAAACCAAATAGATCGTGTTTCATGATGATTCTATGATAATCATTTCGTTGAATATAAACCACTTCTTTCAATATTGCTACTACGGGAGCATATTATCGCAACGATAAATACAATCATTTACGAGGATTAAAGAAGTGTCACGATGTTTTTACTGAATTTTCTCATTTTTAGACTTCAGGTCATTCGTTGGAACATCATTCCATTTCATATGGACTTCGAGTCCGTATTTATTTCTGTGAATTTCAGATTCACTTTTACGAGCATACAAGTGCTTCCGATGAGCTTCTGGTCCATCACTATATACCTTTAAATGAATGATCATCTTCATGTGATCAAATCTTCCAATCAAATTTGTCTGCAAGACAAAATGATCTTTTATATTAGACTCAGTCTTCAGGACTCAATCTAAGAGATGCAAAAGTAAATACATAAATAAATAAATGCATAAATAAATATGTATGTATATATCTAATATATAATAAATTATAAAACGAACTCATAGTATACCGGGTTCCACTGATGTATCGTTTTCCCTTAGCGTCATCAACTAACTTCTGGTGATATTTATTATGACGATTTTAAAATCATAGTCTTATCTATGTAAAGCTCACTACAGGGAACTGACTGACGTGATTCGATACATCTTTAAATAACGATATACGATATCTAGATTCACGTTCACTTCATGGAACTGACTTGTGTATCTCAACACCTTCGTCTAGCATAATCTCCCCTTCATCATGTTTTGATCTTCATCATTTCTGTTAGTTGAATTTTCTCACTTTCCTCCCGCTTCATAACCTCCAGAATTTTGACACAGAAGGATTGAGAGCTCTGTTTTTCGAGGTGTTTTTCGGAACAACCCGATGATGATTAATCGGTCGTCGAAACTTCCTTTAACCAGCTTTCTAGCTAGCTTCCATGGCAGCCTCCGCAATAATTGTTGTGGCTTTATCAGAATAGAGAGTATTTTATGACACGGCTCAAACGGTAGAGACTCGTGCTGATAACGTGTTATAAAATATATAACTAATAACAAAGGTTCAGAGCTAAAGATGAGGAAAATATGTTTCTCATGCTACTGTATAAAGGAAGAGACAGTGCATCAACTGGTATATATATTCAGTGTAGTTCATACTTCGACTTGCAAGTTTCAATTCTGTCTAATACATATCCAATATATATATACATGACAAATTCGGCTAAAGCAAAAGGGATAAGGAAGATAACATGTGATCTTGAGAATGCACCCCAATGGCTTCACGTGGCAGTCACGACTAATAATGTCGGCTGATAATTATCCCCGATAATTATCTAACGTGATACCGTTTAATAAAGACATGACATAATATACGTGGTTTTATGGTGTAAAAACATCGGTCGATCACTTCGTGTATTTACGTCGATGCTTATCCATTTTGTCGTGCTTGTGTTGAGACTTAGCTATTAAGTAAACTAGCTGCGGGTTAGTATTATACACGGAGTAGTAGATATTATATCTAATGGACATCCACATATTACGTGTGTATTTATAACAAAATCCATTTTTTTTCCTGTTCGTCATTTTTTCAGTCATTCTTGCATGAACAAAATCAATTCATTTTTCTTCATGCATATTATGTCTCAAAAAAAAAAAAATTTAAATAAATTCATAACAGATTGTGTCTCGAAAAATTTGTGGTTTTTGCTCTGGTCCTTCTCTCCTTGTTATTATCATTGTCTCATCATCTACAAAATAATATTGATGTCCATCCGAAAATTCGAAGAAAAAAAAAACAGTCATCTGAGAAGTTTTGACAGACTGGAGACAACAAAAAGTCACAAGCCTAAAAGCCAAGAGCCAGGAGCCAAAAGAGCCGAGAGCCAAGAGCCAATGGATGTGAGCCAAAGAGTCAAAAGCATCTATTCTATCTCTTGCATTTCTTTTACGTATTCAATAAAACATCTATTCCATATCTTCATTTTGTTTTAGATGCAGGTGCAAGATAGATCCAATCCGAACAACGAGCAATTGGAGAACTGGAGGCTGATATCACATTCAAAACAAAAAAAAAAAAAAAAAAAAAAAAAAAGACATCGGAAGAGCCCGAAATATGTACGTACGCCGATGAAGTCAAACGACACACTAATGGACTCCGAAAAAGCCGAACAAGATGTGCGCCGGAGTGGAGATGCCCTCCAACAAAAAAAATATAAAAAAAATCACAACTATGGACTCCGACAGAACCGCCGGAGTGGAGATGCCCTCAACAACAAAAAAAAAATCACAGCTATGGACTCCGGAAGAACCACCGGAGTGGAGATGCCCTCCGAATATCATCAAACAAACAAACTCAGCCTCCAAACCCGGCCTCGTTTGAGGGAGGGTAATAGAAGACTAAATTCGAAGAGATGTGGATTTGTGTCAAAAAGGAGATAAAGTTGTGTTTAGATAAATAGTTTGAATAAAAGATTATTATTTTATTTTAAATTACCTTAGGATAAAATAATACTTTTATATTTAGTTTTAAATAAATATATTTATCTCATTTATCTCCTATATAAATGAGTGAACATTGTATCATTCATCAATTCAATAAAATAAAAGTTTGAGTCTTCTGTCCTACGTATTCTGATTTTCTTTAACATGCGTTAATGGCTTTGTTGTACAGCTGAGACTGAATGATAATTTGAAAGAATGTGCAGCTGAATCTTTCGCTAGACTGTATTATCTACAACAACAAAAAAATTACCAGAGTACCATCTAAACTAGGACACGTGTCAACAACTTAGAGACAGATTACATCACAAATGTAGGGTCTAGATTACATCATTATATTATTTCAGAACCATATATAACAATATCTATCAGCTATGAGTACCATCTAGAGCAGGACACGTGTCAACATCATACATGCAGACTACATCACAAGTGTAAGGTCTATATTAGAATGTCTCCAATCGTGCATCTTTAAATACCACTTCAAACACATCGTTACCCGCTCCAGTTACAATTTTTTAACACTTTATAAAAAATCCACTCCAATAGATACCCTTTATACCATACTTCAAACACCTTTTCCTTCGATTAATATACTTAACCCCAATTTATTTTCATTTTATTTAATATTCATGCACCACATGGTGGGACACAAAATGTAGGAAAAGTGACACACTATTCACTTTAGGAGATACTCCATTAGGGATGGCAATCTCGCCCAACCCGACCCTGCCCTACCCGTTACCCTACCCGTTCGGGTATGATTTTCAACTACCCATTCGGGTAATGTCGGGTATGGGTAAAATTTCTATACCCGTTCGGGTATCGGGTCGGGTATCAGGTATAGCATAAAACCCTACCCTACCCGTCCCCGACCCATTCCCCGACCCGTACCCTACCCTACCCGTTGCTTTTTCTTTGAGGTTAGTAGAAATTAGAAAAGAACTAAACCTAACGTTACTGTTAGTAGAAAAGAACTGATAAAAAACTAAAAAACATTAGTTCCTAATAGGACATTCATTTGCAAAATGTTTTAACTTGTACTTAAAATCAAATTCATTGTGTACTTAAAAAAATTATTTATACATGTTCATGTACCCGTACCCTACCCGTACCCTACCCGTTACCCGTTGGGGGTGGGTATTGGGGGATTTTATTTATACCCGTTCGGGTATGGGTCGGGTATGGGTAAAAAAATTTAGGAGTGGGTATGGGTCGGGTGGAGCTAAACCCGTCCCCTACCCGACCCATTGCCATCCCTATACTCCATATCCAGAGATTTAAGTAGCATTTATCCAGATGGAGTAGAAATAAAAGTACTCACTGCATCTTCTAGTTTGGGTAATATACTTGAAACATAATTTTTTGATCGTAAATTTAGTTGTCATTGGAGATAGTCTTACACAAGTACATTTTTTCAGCCCCCGTGTGGTAACAAATTTTACTTTGTTTCTGAAATATGGATAAAGAGACACATGCATTGTCTTTGTCATGTTGTCTACTAAATGGATTCTTTAGCACCCCGGATTTTTAGTAAGGGCAAGATTGTAAATTGGGCCTAAATAATTATTTGACCTAATTACTATTTACCTAAACTAATTATTTAAAAGGAAATTAATTAATGAAGATTTAATTAATTAAAAGTATTGCTAATATTTAAGGAAATAAATCTCATTATTTCCCTAATAGAGTTCACGGCAATTCTGAAAAGAAAATAAGAGGTGGGACTAGTGGTGGCCAAAGAAACCGGACAGGCGGTTGGTTAACCGGAACCGGCGGTTTACTAAACCGGCGGTTGGGTGAACCGCCGGTTGGTGGAACCGGCGGTTTGGCGGTTGGAGTACGGTTAGGGTTTAGATGGAACCGGAACCAGCCCGGAACCGGCGGTTGAACCGGCAAGGCCGGAACCGGTGAAAACCGGCCGGAATCGGACCGGAACCGGAACCGCCGGTTGAACCGGCCCAACGGTAATATTTGTAACGGCTATTTTTTTTTTTTCCAAACACCTCAAAAAAATCTATAAATACTACCCAAATCCATTTCAAATTTCCTACACCAATCTTACATCTTCTTCCCTAATTTCTTACATCTTATACTCATTTCTTTGATTATCAAGTTGGTTTAGTTGTTAAAAAAAATAGTCAAATTTACTTTGCGATACCGATTTTTGAAGTTGTTCTGATTTAATCGTTACTTCAATACGGTTTTAGTTATAAGTAAATTTGTTTGTATTTTATTCAACTAATTTATTTACAAGTGTATAAAAAATTCAATTTTATAATCAAATTTACTTGACTAGACCGAAATTTGAAGTTGTTCTGATTTAATCGTTACTTCAATTCGGTTTTAGTTATAAGTAAAATTGGTTAGTTAAATTAAATTATTATTTTTTTATATCTAAATTTTTTTTTATAACCGTTAGATTTAGTTTTGAGTTTTTACAATGTCAACAAGAGGAAGAGGTGAAACATCAAGAGGTAATCGAAATGTTACATTCCGTGAAGACACGGTTGTGCTGGAATCGGATGAATTTGTTGGTGGCTATAGACCCCAATATTATACAGACCCTGTCACCAGTAATCACATTTCGATTCCTCAGTTTGACACACCTTCAGGTTACAATCAAGATGATTTTGATGGTCATTACGACGATATAATGTCTCATCTTGGAAATTTTAACATCAACCTTAACGAAGGTGAAGATAATGATGAAGACGACGTTGATGATGATGTATTTACTAGGGATGCTTCCCGTGCTAGACAAGCACGCGTGGTGCTAGTGATGATGCTACTCCTACTCCCGAGTCAGTCAATTTAGATGTTGATGAAAGTACCTGATCCAAAGCACAAGAAAAAGGGTTAAAATCAAGAATTTTTACGTAATTTTTCGGAAAGGTTCCTCGGACTGATGATATAGCATTAGCTAACCCCGGAAAGTATTTCTTCGCGGTGTGCAATTTCTGTGGCATAAAATACCAATTTAAACATTCCGGTGGTTACGGATCGATGCGGAGTCACATGTTAAGTAAACACCCGGAAAAATTGGAAGATGGCGCGTCTAAAACCCAGCTAAACATGCCGAGCTCTAGCGGAGGTGACACTAATCCACTCTTTATTTACACTCGTGATAACTGTAGAGATTTAACCATGGATCTTATTGCGGGGATGGGTATTTCTTTTAGCTTTCGTGAGAATCCTATTTTCGAAACTTACGTACAAGGGGCTTTGCAGCTGGCATTCACTAAGATCCCTCGTGCAACGGTTACTAGGAATTTCAAACATAAATTTATTAAACGACAAAATATTATTAAAGAAAGTTTGAAGAAAAATAAATTCCGAATATGTGTATGTGCCGATATTTGGGAGGATAGTAGGACCAAAAAAATTTATTTGGGCGTGTCGTCTCACTGGATTGACAACACTTGGATTGTCCAAAAAAGGTTACTTGCTTTTCGTTTATTTAACGAAACTCATAATGCTTCTAACATTGCATCTTTATTAGTTGATATTTTGAGGAATACGATTTAAAAGATAAAGTTTTTTCTATTGTGTTTGACAATGCTTCAAACAACACTGCTTCTATTCCCCATCTATCCCGATTTTGTGAACCTATTTGTAATGGTCAATTTTTTCATGTTAGATGTTTATGCCATATTTTTAATTTATGTGTAAAAGATGGTTTAAAAGTTTTTGACCATAATATTAATGCGATAAAAAGTTCTATTTCACATGTGTTAGGTAGAAATATTCTTGTTAATAAGTGGTATAAATTTTAAAAGAGAAAGGTCATCGCCTATCAAACTGCCGCAAGATGTACCGCATAGGTGGAACACGACTTATGATCTTTGGAAAAAAAACAAACAAAATTAAAAATACCTTTTGTGAATTTTTAAATGAACATTGTCCGAGCGAATATCGTTTGTATCCCTCTATTTGGACACAATGCAAGAAACTGATGGATGTTTTTAATTATTCAAAAAATATAGTGAATTATTTTCAAAATGTTATCAACCCACTGCACATTTAGTCCTGCCTGCTAGTGTAGAAATAACTACCGAGTTTGAAACCTTGGAACATGACGCTAAATTATTTAAATATTTAAGGCCGATGAAGGAGAAATGGAATAAGTGCATGTTGCATATTCCTGACACTTATCTCATTTCTTCTATTCTCGGCCCTCGTTTAAGACTATTAGGTGTGTCTACCATGTTAAGTGCTTACTATGATGCTTTGTCTGATACTCATAGTGTGCCCCCGGTAGATTATAAAGTTGAAGTAGATAGAGTTGAAAAATTATTAAACACTTTGTTTGTTGAATATGAGCGTATGTATGGATTGAGAAACAACGCGGTTCCCAATCCATCCGCAAGTGCTTCTACTAACCCTGTAGGTGCCCTGCGGGGACTTAAAAAAGTTCTGGATAAAATGAACTCGAAAAAACAGAAGGGAGCGACAACGTCATCCGATCAACGTACAGAGATATCAAAACTTTTAAACACAACATTTGAAGGCTGTGAAACCGATGATTCCTATGATTTCGGCTTCGACTTATTGAAGTGGTGGAAGAGACATGCTAAAGAATTTCCAGTGTGCTATCAATGATAGCGGTCGAGTTTTTAAGTTGCCATGTTTCGACCGTCATTGTTGAACGATGTTTCAGCATGGCAGGATATGTGCTTACCAATAAAAGATGTTCGCTTCATCCCACCAATTTAGAGAAGCAAATGTGTTGTCAAGATTGGGTACGAGCTGAGAAGAGGGTGCAAGACATTGTGTCAGAAGATGATGAGTCACAGTTCGAAGGGGACAACATTGAAACTTCAGGAGCAGGAGCAAGCGGTCGAAATACCGACATCGATTAAAGGTACGCAATTTATATCTTATTTATATATTTGTTACAATTATTACTATACAACACTATATAAAAAAACAACACTATATAAATACAACACTATATAAAAAAACAACACTATATAAACACTATATAAAAAAACAACTATAAAAATACAACACTATATAAAAACAACACTATACGACACTATATAAAAAAACAACACTATATAAACACTATATAAAAACATCACTATACAACACTATATAAAAAAACAACACTATATAAACACTATATAAAAAAACAAAACTATATAAAAACAACACAATAAACACTACAAAAAAAAACACTATATAAACACTATAAAAAAAACAACACTATACAACACTATATAAAAAAACAATACTATATAAACACTATAAAAATACAAAACTATATAAAAACAACACTATAAAACACTATATAAAAAACAAGATTATATAAAAAAAAACAACACTATATAAAACAACACTATACAACACTATATAAAAAAACAATTTTAAGATCACAAACGTCGCTATGTATTAGTTCGAGTGGTTGCGTATTTCTTTCAACATTTTGAAAGGACGCTCTTGTTAATTTCGCTTCAACACAAGTTTCACACTTATGTTCTTTATCAATTTCGAATTTGGGGATATATTTTAGACTTATTAATCTACGCAGGGAATCGTAATTAACATGTCCTAGTCTACCATGCCATAAGGAAGGTGACTCAACCAAGTAAGCAGAACCAGCAATATTATTATTGATATTGTTTGGCCTAATAGCCATTACATTCAGCTTGACCATGCCATTACATGCATACCCCTTACCAACATACATACCACTCTTAGTTAAAGTAAACTTGTCGGACTCTAAAACAAGACGCAAGCCATTCTTATTCAACAAAGACTCGGACACCGGATTCTTGCGCATATCCGGGACATATAGCACATTCTTCGAGTTAGATGCTTGCCGAAGTCATCTTCGAATCACTTCTCCTTTTCCAGCTATAGCAGAAGTAGCCGAGTTTCCCATGAACAAAGTCTCATTACCTTGAACTGACTCGAACTTAGTAAACACTTCCCTTTCAGAGCATATGTGCCTTGTAGCTCCTGTGTCTACCCACCATTCTCTAGGATTTGAATCCATCATGTTTACTTCTGACACAACGGCACAAAGATCACTATCTTCCATGCCTTGAATAATATTTCTTTCAACAATATTATTCTTTGGTAGCTTTTCAATGAAACATGCAATTATAAAAGCCTTACTAAGCTGTATATTTTCAGCTTGAACGTCCTGAAGAATCATCCCTAATTCTTTGATCTGTTCGATGAGTGGTCTTGAAACCACCATCTTGTATTCCAACAACCGTCGAGCTACACATTTCTTTGATTCCGTATTGGTAGCCATTTCTGAAATTTAACACAAAAGATTAAATTTCTTTTCAACAATTTATAGAACAATCTTTAATTGAACTATACTCAATTCAACAAAAGATTCGTTTAGAACTCGTTTTATTGAACCACTTTGTCGTTTTAAACACAAAACGACTTGGTTTTAATGAAACAAACTCGTTTTAGTTAGAAAAACGACTCGTTTAATCAAACGGCTCGCATTAAGCGAAACAGATCGTTTTTAATAAAACGGCTCGTTTTTAAGCAGTTCGTTTAAAACAGCTCGTTTAATATTCAGCTTGATTCAACCAAACAGCTCATTTTTACACACCTTGATTCGCTTTCTTCAATTACAGAAAACTGAATCTTTTCAAACTCGTTTCAAACTCAGAATGTAGGAATTTAGTTTGATGAATATCGAAACTGTTCACAAGAAGAACTTGTTCGATCCGACACAGTTATACAAACTGTTCGTTCTTAATTTCCTCTCGTTAATGAACAAGAAATATCAGAGTTAGTCTTAAGATTGTTGGACAATCTTGTTCATAAACGAAATAAAATACAACTAGGACGACATACAATAAAAACGAATTACAATTGCAAAGAAAACGAAAAAGGATATATGATCCAAGCTCTGTGTTGCACACAGTTTCCTTAAGACTAATTCGTCCCCTCACCTTCGTGTGCCGTGAGCTTCAGCAGGACGTTAATCTCCTAGGATAGAACGGATAGCAATGACAGGAAGCACAACGCCTTCAATTGCTTAAGAACCTTGAAGTTTGAACTCTCTGTTTTCATGTAGAAAAGAAGTAAGAAGAAGCAGATTGCGGGTGTATTCAGATGTTAAGAACTGATCAAGAAGTCTGTTTATATAGGCTTTATCATGTAGAGAAGAGCTGGGAACTGATGGAATACGAAACATGAACAGCATCAGCATCATTATTTCGAAATGAATATCATTATAGCAAGGAAATGGAACAGGCACAGCAGCAGCTTGGATGCCATAGGTGTTGTCAGCTGGAATGTCTCTGAACTTATCAGTATTCAGATCGGAAAATAAAGGTTCAGGTTGCAAACCGAACCTTCACTGGGAGCCTTTGAATCGAGCTGCATTCGTGTCCGCAGGACGCGCGCTCGCACACAAGTTCAAGCTGAAATCCGGATGGATTTGCACCCCCCCTGCGCCCGCGCGTAGAGAACGGTGTATAAAGTTGGTAAATTATTACCACTACACTAATACAACATCATATATATGTTGGCTCTTTTCCTTCCTTCCTTCCAATGTGGGAGAAATTGGTTTCTCCAATTTTCCCTTTATTACTAGTCTGGCCTTATATTTATCAATAGATCCATCAGGTTTCATTTTCCTCTTAAAGATCCATTTTGATCCTAGTGGCTTACATCCTGGAGGTAGATCAACTAACTCCGAAGTATGATTTTGCAATATAGAGTCTATTTTACTATTTATTGCTTCTTTCCACATTGGACCTTCAGAAGAAGTTGTCGCTTCTTTAAAGCTTTGAGGATCTGTCTCTATCATATAAGTGATATAATCTTCACCAAAAGATTTTTCAGTCCTCGACCTCTTGCTTCTTCTTGGCTCAACCTCAGTTGGCTCTTCTTCATTTACTTGTTCAGAAGGGTGATCCTGAACATGAACACGCTTTAATGAACTAGGTTCATTTGTTTTAGCCGGAAATACATTCTCAAAGAATGATGCATTTCTCGATTCCATTATCGTATTTTTATGTATTTCAGGATTATCTGACTTATACACAAGAAATCGATAAGCACTACTGTTGTATGCATATCCAATGAATATACAATCAACAGTTTGTTATCCTATCTTTACTACTTTGGGTGTAGGTACGAGCACCTTTGCAAGGCACCCCCACACTTTCAAGTATTTGTAAGAAGGTGGTTTACCTTTCCACAGTTCATAAGGAGTTTTCTCTTGTTTCTTTCGGGGTATCTTATTTAAAAGATAATTGCTAGAAAGGATAGCTTCCCCCACAAGTTTTGTGATACTCCTGAACTCAACAACATTGAATTCATCATTTCTTTCAATGTTCGATTTTTCCTTTCAGCAACTCCGTTCGATTGTGGTGACCATGGCGCAGTTATTTCATGAATAATCCCATGTTCGGCACAAAAATAACTTAGTGGTGCCAAATATTCACCACCTCTGTCGCTTCGGAGTATTTTGATCTTTTTTCCATGTTGATTCTCAACTTCTTTTACGAATAGAATAAATTTATCTATCGCTTCATATTTTCCTTTTAACAAGTATACATAGCAATATTTAGTGCAGTCATCGATAAAGGTAATAAAGTAATTATTTCCGCCTCTCGATTGCACAATTTTAGGATCACAAACGTCGCTATGTATTAGTTCGAGTGGTTGCGTATTTCTTTCAACATTTTGAAAGGACGCTCTTGTTAATTTCGCTTCAACACAAGTTTCACACTTATGTTCTTTATCAATTTCGAATTTGGGGATATATTTTAGACTTATTAATCTACGCAGGGAATCGTAATTAAAATGTCCTAGTCTACCATGCCATAAGGAAGGTGACTCAACCAAGTAAGCGAGAACCAAGCAATATTATTATTGATATTGTTTGGCCTAACAGCCATTACATTCAGCTTGACCATGCCATTACATGCATACCCCTTACCGACATACATACCACTCTTAGTTAAAGTAAACTTGTCGGACTCTAAAACAAGACGGAAGCCATTCTTATTCAACAGCACTCCATACACCAGATTCTTGCGCATATCCGGGACATATAGCACATTCTTCAGAGTTAGATGCTTGCCAGAAGTCATCTTCAGAATCACTTCTCCTTTTCCAGCTATAGCAGAAGTAGCCGAGTTTCCCATGAACAAAGTCTCATTACCTTGAACTGACTCGAACTTAGTAAACACTTCCCTGTCAGAGCATATGTGCCTTGTAGCTCCTGTGTCTACCCACCATTCTCTAGGATTTGAATCCATCATGTTTACTTCTGACACAACGGCACAAAGATCACTATCTTCCATGCCTTGAATAATATTTCTTTCAACAATATTATTCTTTGGTAGCTTTTTAATGAAACATGCAATTATAAAAGCCTTACTAAGCTGTATATTTTCAGCTTGAACGTCCTGAAGAATCATCCCTAATTCTTTGATATGTTCGATGAGTGGTCTTGAAACCACCATCTTGTATTCCAACAACCGTCGAGCTACACATTTCTTTGATTCCGTATTGGTAGCCATTTCTGAAATTTAACACAAAAGATTAAATTTCTTTTCAACAATTTATAGAACAATCTTTAATTGAACTATACTCAATTCAACAAAAGATTCGTTTAGAACTCGTTTTATTGAACCACTGTCGTTTTAAACACAAAACAGCTTGGTTTTAATGAAACAGCTCGTTTTAGTTAGAAACAGCTCGTTTAATCAAACAGCTCGCATTAACTGAAACAGATCGTTTTTAATAAAACAGTTCGTTTTTAAGCAGTTCGTTTAAAACAGCTCGTTTAAAATTCAGCTTGATTCAACCAAACAGCTCGTTTTTACACACCTTGATTCGCTTTCTTCAATTACATAAAACTGAATCTTTTCAAACTCCTTTCAAACACAGAATGTAGGAATTTAGTTTGATGAATATCGAAACTGTTCACAAGAAGAACTTGTTCGATCCGACACAGTTATACAAACTGTTCGTTCTTAATTTCCTCTCATTAATGAACAAGAAATATCAGAGTTAGTCTTGAGATTGTTGGACAATCTTGTTCATAAACGAAATAAAATACAACTAGGACGACATACAAGAAAAACGAATTACAATTGCAAAGAAAACGAAAAAGGATATATGATCCAAGCCCTGTGTTGCACACAGTTTCCTTAAGACTAATTCGTCCCCTCACCTTCGTGTGCCGTGAGCTTCAGCAGGACGTTAATCTCCTAGGATAGAACGGATAGCAATGACAGGAAGCACAACGCCTTCAATTGCTTAAGAACCTTGAAGTTTGAACTCTCTGTTTTCATGTAGAAAAGAAGTAAGAAGAAGCAGATTGCTGGTGTATTCAGCTGTTAAGAACTGATCAAGAAGTCTGTTTATATAGGCTTTCTCATGTAGAGAAGAGCTGGGAACTGATGGAATACGAAACATGAACAGCATCAGCATCATTATTTCGAAATGAATGTCATTACAGCAAGGAAATGGAACAGGCACAGCAGCAGCTTGAATGCCATAGGTGTTGTCAGCTGGAATGTCTCTGAACTTATCAGTATTCAGATCGGAAAATAAAGGTGCAGGTTGCAAACCGAACCTTCACTGAGAGCCTTTGAATCGAGATGCATTCGTGTCCGCAGGACGCGTGCTCGCACACAAGTTCAAGCTGAAATCCCGATGGATTTGCACCCCCCCTACGCCCGCGCGTAGAGAACGGTGTATAAAGTTGGTAAATTCTTACCACTACACTAATACAACATCATATATATGTTGGCTCTTTTCCTTCCTTCCTTCCAATGTGGGAGAAATGGGTTTCTCCAATTTTCCCTTTATTACTAGTCTGGCCTTATATTTATCAATAGATCCATCAGGTTTCATTTTCCTCTTAAAGATCCATTTTGATCCTAGTGGCTTACATCCTGGAGGTAGATCAACTAACTCCGAAGTATGATTTTGCAATATAGAGTCTATTTTACTATTTATTGCTTCTTTCCACATTGGACCTTCAGAAGAAGTTGTCGCTTCTTTAAAGCTTTGAGGATCTGTCTCTATCATATAAGTGATAAAATCTTCACCAAAAGATTTTTCAGTCCTCGACCTCTTGCTTCTTCTTGGCTCAACCTCAGTTGGCTCTTCTTCATTTACTTGTTCAGAAGGGTGATCCTGAACATGAACACGCTTTAATGAACTAGGTTCATTTGTTTTAGCCGGAAATACATTCTCAAAGAATGATGCATTTCTCGATTCCATTATCGTATTTTTATGTATTTCAGGATTATCTGACTTATACACAAGAAATCGATAAGCACTACTGTTGTATGCATATCCAATGAATATACAATCAACAGTTTGTTATCCTATCTTTACTACTTTGGGTGTAGGTACGAGCACCTTTGCAAGGCACCCCCACACTTTCAAGTATTTGTAAGAAGGTGGTTTACCTTTCCACAGTTCATAAGGAGTTTTCTCTTGTTTCTTTCGGGGTATCTTATTTAAAAGATAATTGCTAGAAAGGATAGCTTCCCCCACAAGTTTTGTGATACTCCCGAACTCAACAACATTGAATTCATCATTTCTTTCAATGTTCGATTTTTCCTTTCAGCAACTCCGTTCGATTGTGGTGACCATGGCGCGGTTATTTCATGAATAATCCCATGTTCGGCACAAAAATCACTTAGTGGTGCCAAATATTCACCACCTCTATCGCTTCGGAGTATTTTGATCTTTTTTCCATGTTGATTCTCAACTTCTTTTACGAATAGAATAAATTTATCTATCGCTTCATATTTTCCTTTTAACAAGTATACATAGCAATATTTAGTGCAGTCATCGATAAAGGTAATAAAGTAATTTTTTCCGCCTCTCGATTGCACAATTTTAAGATCACAAACGTCGCTATGTATTAGTTCGAGTGGTTGCGTATTTCTTTCAACATTTTGAAAGGACGCTCTTGTTAATTTCGCTTCAACACAAGTTTCACACTTATGTTCTTTATCAATTTCGAATTTGGGGATATATTTTAGACTTATTAATCTACGCAGGGAATCGTAATTAACATGTCCTAGTCTACCATGCCATAAGGAAGGTGACTCAACCATGTAAGCGAGAACCAAAGAATATTATTATTGATATTGTTTGGCCTAACGACCATTACATTCAGCTTGACCATGCCATTACATGCATACCCCTTACCGACATACATACCTCTCTTAGTTAAAGTAAACCTGTCGGACTCTAAAACAAGACGGAAGCCATTCTTATTCAACAGCACTCCAGACACCGATTCTTGCGCATATCCGGGACATATAGAACATTCTTCAGAGTTAGATGCTTGCCAGAAGTCATCTTCAGAATCACTTCTCCTTTTCCAGCTATAGCAGAAGTAGCCGAGTTTCCCATGAACAAAGTCTCATTACCTTGAACTGACTCGAACTTAGTAAACACTTCCCTGTCAGAGCATATGTGCCTTGTAGCTCCTGTGTCTACCCACCATTCTCTTGGATTTGAATCCGTCATGTTTACTTCTGACACAACGGCACAAAGATCACTATCTTCCATGCCTTGAATAATATTTCTTTCAAAAATATTATTCTTTGGTATCTTTTCAATGAAACATGCAATTATAAAAGCCTTACTAAGCTGTATATTTTCAACTTGAACGTCCTGAAGAATCATCCCTAATTCTTTGATCTGTTCGATGAGTGGTCTTGAAACCACCATCTTGTATTCCAACAACCGTCGAGCTACACATTTCTTTGATTCCGTATTGGTAGCCATTTCTGAAATTTAACACAAAAGATTAAATTTCTTTTCAACAATTTATAGAACAATCTTTAATTGAACTATACTCAATTCAACAAAAGATTCGTTTAGAACTCGTTTTATTGAACCACTGTCGTTTTAAACACAAAACAGCTTGGTTTTAATGAAACAGCTTGTTTTAGTTAGAAACAGCTCGTTTAATCAAACAGCTCGCATTAACTGAAACATATCGTTTTTAATAAAACAGCTCGTTTTTAAGCAGCTCGTTTAAAACAGCTCGTTTAAAATTCAGCTTGATTCAACCAAACAGCTCGTTTTTACACACCTTGATTCGCTTTCTTCAATTACAGAAAATTGAATCTTTTCAAACTCGTTTCAAACACAGAATGTAGGAATTTAGTTTGATGAATCTCGAAACTGTTCACAAGAAGAACTTGAATTCGATCCGACACAGTTATACAAACTGTTCGTTCTTAATTTCCTCTCGTTAATGAACAAGAAATATCAGAGTTAGTCTTAAGATTGTTTGACAATCTTGTTCATAAACGAAATAAAATACAACTAGGACGACATACAAGAAAAACGAATTACAATTGCAAAGAAAACGAAAAAGGATATACGATCCAAGCCCTGTGTTGCACACAGTTTCCTTAAGACTAATTCGTCCCCTCACCTTTGAGTGCCGTGAGCTTCAGCAGGACGTTAATCTCCCAGGATAGAACGGATAGCAATGACAGGAAGCACAACGCCTTCAATTGCTTAAGAACCTTGAAGTTTGAACTCTCTGTTTTCTTGTAGAAAAGAAGTAAGAAGAAGCGATTCGGTGTATTCAAATTTGTTAAGAAGCGATCAAGAAGTCTGTTTATATAGGCTTTATCATGTAGAGAAGAGCTGGGAACTGATGGAATACGAAACATGAACAGCATCAGCATCATTATTTCGAAATGAATGTCATTACAGCAAGGAAATGGAACAGGCACAGCAGCAGCTTGGATGCCATAGGTGTTGTCAGCTGGAATGTCTCTGAACTTATCAGTATTCAGATCGGAAAATAAAGGTGCAGGTTGCAAACCGAACCTTCACTGAGAGCCTTTGAATCGAGCTGCATTCGTGTCCGCAGGACGCGCGCTCGCACACAAGTTCAAGCTGAAATCCGGATGGATTTGCACCCCCCTACGCCCGCGCGTAGAGAACGGTGTATAAAGTTGGTAAATTCTTACCACTACACTAATACAACATCATATATATGTTGGCTCTTTTCCTTCCTTCCTTCCAATGTGGGAGAAATTGGTTTCTCCAATTTTCTCTTTATTACTAACACTTTCCATTCACTACTTAGGCCCAATAGGCCCAATATGACATATCATTTAACATATCCATTTTAACCATCATTTTCCAACATTTTATATGTTAAAGGTTTGTTCCGTTATTATTTTATTATTACTGATGCCGAAAGAAGGTTCCGCATGTTCCTGTTGCTATCGTTAATTTAGTTGCTGGTGATTGCAACTATATTAGTTTCTATTATTAATATATATACTTGCTATTGCTATAGCCGTAGAAGAAAAATAAAAAATAAAAAATGAAGAAGAACTTTGTAGATGTTTGCCGCGGGAAAAAAAAAAAGAAAAAGAAAAAGAAAAAGGTAATATTACAGGGAAAAATAACTAGTATGTATGTAAATTTATGGGAAACTTATTGAAAAGGATAAAAATATTTATAAAATTAGTAAAACGGACAACATCATATTTTTTTTAAAAAAGGACATTTTATGGTGTTCAAATACAATAATACCCTCAAATCAGTGGACAACATCCTTTTTTTTTTGAAAAAAGGACATTTTATGGTGTTCAAATACAATAATACCCTCAAATCAGGTTATTTTTTTTTTTTTTTTTTTCACTTCTAGATAATAAACTGCACGGCACTACTAACCACCAACACCACGTTCACTAAATTGTAAATATATGGCAACTGAATATATATATTGGATATTTGTTTATAAAGACAAGTTTTAAGTATTTAATTAGGCATTTAGGACACACTTAAATTTTAATTGGTTATAAAAACACATTCAATTTAGGTTTCTTAAATTACCCTTTCTATACCCAAATTTTTTTTTATTAAATTACCCTTTCTAACAATTCCGTGCTTTACTTCTATTTAAAATAAAATAAAAACTTTTGCTACTGCAATGGCAATCACATTTGCGCCGGGATAAGGTTACCGACGCCGGCAATGGTGCCTGCTGCGCCGGAGACAGTCGAGATAAGTAGAGACCGTTGATTCAAGAGACCGATTGTGAAGCAGAAATGATTACGCTGAATCTGCTGATTGAGGTTTTCCATGTGTTGATTGAGGATTCCGGTGTTCCTTCTCGGCAAAAGGACCTTATCAAAAGCAGCATTATTTCATCCTACATTGCAACCCCTGTTTAGCAAAGTACTCTACATTTGGTGGCTTAAACTCTCCTGCTGCTAAAGGCCACCACGAGGTCTTCCTAGCTTCATTTTTAGAACTCGATTTTACGATGCCGTTTGATGTTTGGTGTTGGAAATTTTGTTGGGGGTGGGTTTTTGTTATGGGTGTTGATTCTGGTTTTTGTGAGTTTTTATTTTGTTTTTTTATTTTCAGATTGAGAATGGAGCTGATATGAATTCAAGAAATTACTGTGGCCAAGTATCTGATTTGAAGTTTTTGCTTGCTTTTTGAATTATACATCACATATCTTTTCCTAATTTTTAGTAGTAATAGAGGTGATTATACATTTTGCTTGTGGACTTGGAAGATAAGAATGCCATGAAATTGAAGTTGTGGATCTGTGTTGAATCTGAATGTTTCGTGGTCTTTAGACAGCATTGATGCAGGCTTGTCAATACAGGCATTGGGAAGTAATCCAAACCCTTCTTCTATTTAGATGCAATGTTAGACCCTCATTTATTTTTCAGTTTCTTTTCTAACCGTTTGTTGAGTCAAAGATTGGTAGAGCTTGGTTTAGTGGAGAAGCAGGACACAGCAACAGGCTAGTAGATGGATCGCAATGCAGCTTCAATCATGAAAAAGGGATAGGCTTTTGTGGGATAGTTCAGAAGTGCTACACCTTTGTTCTATGGATTTCTCCCGGGCTTGGTGCTATGATTATGAAGATGCAGCTCCAATTTTTGCATCAGTGGACGGTTTAGTTGATTAGCTCTTAGTTTGTCCTTTCTTTTTATCCTCTTGCTTTAATTTTGTTCCCAAATTTTTTGTAATTGGTGTAATAGGTAATTTGGTGGTTGGTAGATCACCTAGTTTTTTTTTCTTTTACTTGGTTGGGTTTTGCCGATGTATAGCCTATACTCTTTTTGCGACTAGGGTTTTAAGGAGGTATGACTATATATTGATGACGTAATGGGTGTTTGAGGAGACCCTGGAGGCACAAACCATGTAATTTCTTCTTTTAATGAATAAAGTTACATGTTTGGAAAAAAAAATAGAACATCTTGGTTTAGATCACGAGCCGATTCCTCGGATGGTTGGTTTAGAAAATTTTAATGTGTCATCAAAAGGTGCAGTGATATGAATTTGATGGTGGGTTGATGCAACATTGATGTCACTGCATATACAATGTGATACATAAATTTGGTAACTTTGTAAAATAAATGCAGTGTCATTCACAATAGGGATGTAATCGAGCTGAGTCGAGTCGATACTCCCTAGGGCTCGATTCGACTAAAAAAGTTTGGGCTCGATCAAGCCAAAGAAACGCAAGATCGAACTCGACTCGCTAAGTACTTGATATAGCTCGACTCGAATCGTAAGCTCGATTATTTCTTAGAATTCATTTAATTTTAATAAAATATATCAAGATCGATCTCGACTCTTCTAATACTCAACTCGAATAATACTTTTGATGATAGGATGCTTAAGGTCTTTAAATCATTGGTTTGCATCAGTAAACTTTAACTTGCTAGTTGACATTATAATTTGAGCAATTTGTTGTGCTGGCTCTTTTATCAGTTATATGCATTGCACTGCAGATAAAATATTTATGTCACTGCATATTTTATTGCAATGTCACTGCATAAATTATTGATGTCATGCATATATGATTGATGATGTCACTGCATAAAATGTTGATGTCACTGCATAAATTGTTGATGTCACGCATATATGATTGCCGATGTCACTGCATAAAATGTTGATATCACTACATATATGATTGCTGATGTCAATGCATAAAATGTTGATATCACGGGTCTCGTTTGCTTAAAAGTTTGGTAACTTTGTAAAATAAGTATATTTTCTCACAAAGCCAATAAAGGAGAAATATACTGACACTTGATGGTGAATATACGACTGTTTTGATTGCATTCACACTGCATACGATGGTGTCACTGCATAGAGTGTCACTTCATAAAATATTGTTGTCATTGAATGTCACTTCATAAAATGTTCGTGTCATTGAGTATCACTGCATAAGGTGTCACTTCATAAAATGAGATATCGGAATAAAAAGACTGAAAAAATATGAATTAGGATTTAAGAATTATGTTGATCGTAGTTTTATATCAAAAGATATAGTCATTTGAAGTCGATTTTATGAAGAAAAAATCGATTTAATGAAATTAAATCGGAAAAATATCAAATGTCATGGCGGTGTTGCTTCATCAAATGTCATTGCATCCGGTGATCATTGCATCCCGATGGTCTCTGCATCACGGTGTCTCTATATCGGGGGTGGTCACTGCATCGAGGGCGGTCATTGCATCGCGGTGTCTCTGCATCGGGGGTGGCCACTACATCGTGTGGTCAATGGATCTGGGGTGATCAATGCATCGCGGTGTCACTTCATCACGGCGTCTCTGTATCGCGGTGTCTCTGCATCGGGATGGTCACTGCATCGCGGTGTCTGTGCATAAGGGGTGGTCACTGCATCGCGGTGTCTCTACATCGGGGGTGGCCACTGCATCGCGGTGGTCAATGAATCTGGGGTGGTCAATACATCGCGGTGTCACTTCATCGAGACGTCTTTACATCACGGCGTCTCTGCGGTGTCTCTTCATCGGGGGTATCACTGCATCGTGGTGTATCTGAACCGAGGGTGGTCGCTGCAGCGCGGTGTCTCTACATCGGGGGTGGCCACTGTATCGCGGTGGTGAATGCATTAGGGTGGTGAATGCATCAGGGTGGTGAATGCATCATAATGTCTCTGCATCGGGGGTGGTCACTACATCGTGGTGTCTCTGCATCGAGGGTGGCCACTGCATCGCGGTGGTCAATGGATTTAGGGTGGTCAATGCATCGCGGTGTCTCTGCATCGGGGGTGGTCACTGCATCGTGGTGTCTTTGCATCCCGATGGTCCATGCATCATGGTGGTCCCTGCATCGGGGTAGTCAATACATCGCGGTGGTCGTTGCATCGCGGTGTCATTTCATCGTGGTGTCTCTGCATCGCGGTGTCACTTCATCGCGGTGTCTCTACAATACGGTGTCAGTTCATCGCGGTGTCTCTACATCGCGGTGTCACTTCATTGCGATGTCTCTGCATCGTGGTGTCTCTGGATCGTCAAATGTCATAACATCCCGATGTCTCTGCATCGCGGTGTCAATGCATCAGGGGTGGTCACTGCATCGCGGTGTTCAATGCATAGTGGTGGTCACTACATCGAGGTGGTCATTACATAGAGGTGGTCAATGCAGCGCGGTGGTCACTGCATCAGGGGTGGTCAATGCATCGTGATGGTCAATGGATCGCGGTGGTGACTGCATCACGGTGGTCAATGCATTGGGGTGATCTCTATATCGGAATGTCCAATACATCGCGGTGATCACTGTATCGGAATGGTCAATACATCGCGGTGGTCGACGAAAAAAAACAACTATCTTTTTGAGAAAAAAAAATACAACTATTAGCAGGAAAAAAAAAGAAAAAAAAAAAAACCATGCCCAGAATAAAGGGAAAAAAAAATCAAATACATAAACAAAATAAAACAACAGCGCTACATTTCTTTTTTTTTCTTCAAAGGTCAACAGCGCTCCTCTTTTCCTTTTTTTAATATATATATACTAGCATTTTACCCGTGCGATGCACGGCGGAAGAGATTAAATATACGTGTATCTATACTATATATACACAATTTTAAACACATGAAAAGATAATAATTTATTATGAATTAAGTTAATATTAACACCTAATATTTCCATTAGAGATAAATATTTTTTTAGAAAATGCAAATCATATCAACCGCATAAGGTGAAACATACAACTATAATAACTTTATCACAAACTCGTGCATCATGTGGGCGATGTTTTAGCTATGCTCACGGTTCCAGGGTGTGCTTAGCTTTTCAGATTTACCAAAACTCCCACACGAACACACACATACGCACACAAAACAAAACAAAACAAAATTTAGCGGCACTCAAAAAGTACATGCAAAGTTCGATACAAAGTTATCCCTAATAAACAAAACAGAGTCTAAATAAAATGTCGCCCCATGTTTGATCATATGAATTACACTATCTATTTATGAAGGGGAAGATGGATCAAGTGGATAGTGAAGTAAATAGTAAATATTTCAATAGATTTCCCATGTTTTCTGAAAGGTCAAAAGTAAAAGAATTAAAAAATATTATCAAGCAATATATATCGATCAAAATAGAGAGCACACTCCACTCAAACATTTTCACCATTGAAGTATAACATAAACATAACGTTTTTTAAGCTTTCCCCACAATATACCTAGGAGAAATATGACAACATTCACAAAGGAAAGAAGAAAATTACAACGTAAGATAAGCATTAAGGCCACACAACACAAAATATATGTGCATCTTGTGTGAAGAAATATATAAGTGAATGGTGCAAATTCCTAAAGCTGGTTTCTTCAAGTGGTAGGGAACACCTACCTGGACTTCTCAACTCGTCTTTTGTTAATTCAATCATTTAATTAAAACCCTCCCGTGCCACATTATTTGCTGAAGTTGGTAAGAGGCAGATTCTTAGCCTTACCCCGGAAGAATGAGTAGAGATATCTTGTTAAAACAACAAATCAAAGAATATATATGTAGTTCTAATGAGAATTTAAGTAGATATGAAAGGTACTTGGACAACATAAATAATCAAAACGAACTGAATTCAGCCTTGAAAGTTTACCAGCTTAGCTTTACCTTTGATTGTTGAAGTTGATTATCATTTGGATCCACTTCAGGGCAATCAATGATGAGCATGACGGGTGGGTGTTTTAGGGGGTATTTGATCCTCGCAAAGAGTGGCCAATGCCTATTTCACGACACGTACAACATGCTACGTCAATGCCATGAAACTACTATCATTGAAAAATAAAAATAAATAAATTAACATAGTTGTAAAGCACGAAATACACAAATAGTCTAGCACTTCCAAATTTCGTGTACTGTGTGGAGCACGTGTTCATCCCACCACTTTAGAGTACAATGAAATGATAATAGAACAATTGATACACCAACCATGCATTTTCCCTGCCCTTCCCTCCGTCCTTAACCATTTTTGGTTGAACCCGTTGATATATTTCTACCAAGATTCAATGTAATATACAAAAAAAAAAAAAAAAAAAAAAAACTAAACTCCAATTCAATGAAAAAAGAAAAGGAGAGGAAAAAAAAAGTAAAGTAGTAGTTTATTCATATGTGGGTTGTCGGCACTCATGATGGTGGATACAAATTAGCTGACCCGAAACAAAAAAAAAAAAAGAAAAAAAAATTACCGGAAACTCAACACTCTCAACAAATTAGCTTACCGTGGTCCGCAGAATGTTGTTTAAGAACACTTGGTTTTCTAATCGGCATTAGGATCTGGAATTGATGATAATGAGATTTTTTTCCCATTCTTTTGTTTTGATCTAACGCTTCAGTTTAAAGGGATTTGAAGAGATAAGATTATTGTTCACAATTTCTGTTAAGATTTGAAGCTTGAATATGCTGGGATTGAGGGGATAAGAGCTTGAATTTTATGGGATTTGAACTGGCTATGCTGTTATACCGAAAGTGATTTGAAATTGGAGAGCAGAGATTTTATTTTATTTAGATAAAAAAAAATGTAAAATCATTGATTCTCAACAAATAAAATCTAAAAAATAATGGAGAATCGTTGAAGAAATCATGAGTAACCGACGTAACTTATATGGCAAGATTTTAGGAAAAATAAGTGAACCGCGTCTGAATTTTTTTTTTTTTTTTTTTTGCCTTAATTAAGTGGCGGGCATAAACCGGGTTAAAAGTGGGCTTTGGAGTGAAATCCCGGGTAATCGGGTTAAATCATCATTTCAAATATATATAGATATAGATTCATTGGGTAGTTTGGTCATGTATTAATAAAATGTCCTTATAACCAAATAAGATTTTTTAGTATCCTATTTACCTAATTAAGTCTAATATTTGTCCTTTTAGACATTTGCCCCATTAATTAATAACAACACACACGTTCCACCATCATTTGTGAAGAAAAAAAAAACAAAAAAAAACTATTCAATCTAATAATTTTTTAATCATCCATATCTTTTAATCTACATTTTCAATCATCATAAATTTTTCATAAAAAAATATATTTTTTTGTTCTCTTCATTTTAACTATGGTTGTTGCTTTCATTGTGTCAATCTATAGTGTCAACTTAATTGACACTACTTATGTATTTACTATGTTGTTGCTATCATAGTGTCAATTTGAGATTTATAACCTTCGATTTCTTCATTTTTTTGTTGAGACTTATAAACTTCATTGAATTAGTGTGTCTATTAGTAGTGTCACATGATATCACAATGTCAAATGGTAGTGTCAAATAGTGTGATAGTTAGTAGTGACACATTATATCTGATATTTGTTATCATCACTAGTGTCACTTAAATAGTAGTGACAAATAGAATAACGTATTATAGCACAAAAAAAAATGATTTCTGAAATAATATCGGAAAGATATCAAATAAAGATTCCGAAAAAAATATAAATTATGGTAAATTTTTTATGATAATTGAAAATATAAATTAAAAGATACAACAGATAGAAGTAATATATATATATAAAATGGATATATATAGGATAATATATATATATATATTTATCGGGGTTATTTGAATTCATCATGAAAAAATAATAAATTTGGATATTCAACATAACATTCTCAAATATATATCAAATGAATATCATTACATATTAGAAGTACCATATATCCAACAAATAATTAACATATAAGACAACAATTGGTATGATGTACATACACCACAATATCAAATTACCTAACTACCATAAATCCCCTCCACCCCACTACCAAACCCCCACCCCAAATAATCTTTTTTCACCAAATTATCCTACTATATCCAAGCCTTCACTTGCGATTATGCCCTGGCATTGATATGATACTGCAGTCAACTTCTGGACGTTCATTACTTTATGACCCTGCAAATATAGATGAACATTTAAACATCAAGTTGATTTCAATAAACTCAACAACTAAGAGACGGTCAGATTCTCCTATGGTTTAATAAATTTAAACGGATGCATTTAAAGCAAACTACGATGCATTGGTCAAATATAAACACCAAGAAAAAAATAGGTATGGGTTGAAACCAAAGCAACAACACGAATACTTTAATACTACATTTATAAGAGTAGAGAAACTCGTGTTTTAGGTGAATGGATGAAAAAGACAACGACTGTTAGGTGTAGTGCCCGAAAGACAATTTGTGTAATTATTTTTATGACAGAATTTATCTCACATTATTACTTGCTTTGTGCTTGTAAATAATACACTGCTGCAAACCCTAAGTATATCAGTGTGTTACACCGCTTAACTCAGTGTATGGCATGCACGTGAGGATTGAGTTAGTGGTGATATACTTAAACTGTTAGTCCGTGGTGAACTTAATCAGAGTTTAGGGTCTCTTGATTAAAACACCAATAATGCGACCGAACACCTTAGGGTGTGATAGTCTTATCCGGATTGTCGGTAGAGGGTACCTACGTGGGGCATTTATATATGATGGCATTCATATAGATTTGGACCGATTTAATCGAATTTCTCGGTATAATTCCGTAATCGAGGAATCTTATTAAATCATTAGATGATCATATATGGATCAACCTTAATCCCGAGGTGATCACGGTGTCGCTTGTCCCGGAGTAGTGTTTGATGTGTTAGTTACGGTTCACTTAAATAATGTGTTCCAAGCCACTTCTCATTGGCACTATCTCGAGATTAGTGAGTAGTTCTGATTTTCACAGACATGGAATCCATTCCTTCCTGCGGGAAGTAGAGAGACAGTCCCCTTATTTGTTAGCCCTAAGAAAGTGATCTATCCCGGGAGTTCGCATTTGACTAATTAGCTACTAGTCAGATATGTGCACTAATTGTTCATCAGGGGGTTGATGGTAAATAAGGATAAGATATTCTGAGTCGGGTTCACGGAGACTTCCCACTCGAGAATGGACGATCTATGGAGGGTTAATCCGTATGTAGTGATTATATCAATGGACGCTTATTCACTCTATGGGTTGAGTATAAGTATACATCTATAATCGGTAGAGTTCGGTTTCGGGTTTATGGTGGCGTAATCCCGGAATTAATAATTAATGTACTTATTCTCGTTCGATGAATAATTAATTATTGGAGCTACCTGGTTATAGGTCCATGGTCCCCGGTGTGGCTTATGTAATTCGGATGATAATCTTGTTATTTGGGCCTAAAGTGATAATTAATTGGCTGGGCTAATTAATTGATATGCATGAATATTATTTAGTTGGGCTAAATAATATAATACACATAAAAGGCATTTTGTGTGGGCTAATAAACCCTAAAAGTGGCGCCTAAGGTCTTCTTTTTTAGCACAAGAATTAATTTTCTTGTGTTATGGAAAATAAAAGATATTCTTGTTATATGATTGGTTGGATGACTTGTTATTTGATTTCCTATTGGTCAATACATGTCACAATTAGTCATTAAGGAAAATATTCTTTTATTTTGTTTAATTAATTATTTATTTAATTAATTAAAACTTGGAGACCAAGGATTTACTCTCCTATAAAAGGAGAGTTATTCCAAGGGTAATGGGCATGGAAAATTTCGCCCCACTCATTAAAAAAAGAGAAAAAAAAATTTGTTTCTCTTGTCTAGGGTTTTAGAGGAAGAAAAACTTGGAGTTTTTCTTAGTGTTGCATATCGAGGAGGTTTGTGTATCAAGAAGGGTGTCCACCAACCGCCGTTTGGAGAACACATCGGAAGATCAAGGCGACTCTTCCCGTTATTGGTAACATAATCTTAAACCCCTTGTAGTACTTAAGTCCTTTAATTATGAATTGTGTCATATAAATCGTGATCCATCCGCTGCGCATAGATCTAATTCGTTTAGATCTAAGAACCTGCATCCTTCATGTGGTATCAGAGACAGGTTCCACGATTTATATAATCATAATCGTAGTTAAACGATTTAAAGGAGTGGAATTGCATGTAGATGATATTTTACTTATCATTATGCATTAATAATTTTTAAATTGCTATGGTTGAAGAGATGGATTGGGGTTGACACCGTTTTCCCGTTAGATCTATTGTAAACTCATATAAACGATGAAAATTCGTTCATATGAGTATAGGAAATTATGTAATTTATTTATTATTGCAAGTTTAATTTCCTGTAAATAGATCTGTTTAGTAGCTGTATAGTGTTTTCGTTTTTTCTGTTGTTTGAGCCGTTAAAACGAAGATCCCTCCGGTCAGAATCAATATTGGAAGTTGATGAACAATCCCACAAATTTTGGTGTCGATCAGAGTCCGTTTGGGTTTCCGTTCGTTGCTGCGAAGTGGCTGCTGTAACAGAAAAACGCAGGATTCACAGAAACCCTAACTGTGACTTCTTCGATTTTCTGGGAATAATTGGACCGTTCAAATTAAAATCCGACCGGTCAGATCGCATATCATGGAGTTTTTGACGTAGCATAAAAATTTCAGATCAATCGGGATTCATCTCGATCCCCGATCGGCCTCAGGAAGTCTCTGATGCGCTGTTGTAAAAGTCAGATTCAGCAGCAAGTTGGGCGGCTCACTGGAGAAGATTGACAAGTCAAAGCTCCGATCCAACCGTCCATAATGAAGCCCAAGGAGTGAGGAACAGATCTGGAAAGTTTCGTCCCGATCCAAGTTCGTTTGTTATGCCGATCGTCGAAGATTCTCAACAGCTGCAGATTAGGGTTTTAATTTATTTTCGAATAGATTAGTTACGGGGGTGCAACGGTCCATCTCTCGGTGTTTATTTTCCGCACTAGTATACATGTGTAGATTGTATGAGTTGAACCGGAAAATTGCCATGACATGCATCATATCATGAATTCCACTCCATATGCATACATGTAGAAATTAATTCGAGGAATTAGTTAGGCATGTATAAAACACACGATTAGTTTTAATTAATTGTTTGATATTAATTAGAAACTAATTAGGGTGAAAACCGAGGAACACGGGTTTTTTCAATCGTCGAGGTTGGGTGATGGATTCTCGGTGAATCCCACTCTGCGAAAGCATAAGGAGTAAAATCCCGAAACCTCGTGGTTAAGGTGTTGGATTCTCGGTGAATTCCACCTTACCTAAGACGAGATTACGTTTTTGTTCCGTAGTGTCTACGTGAAAGTTTGATGTTTAAGGATTGGATAATCACGGGCAAACGGGTTCGACGGTGGTTTAACCACGGTTGGGTGGTCAACGTAGCTACGGCTCAATCGACTTCACCCTCCACGTGTGGCGTTTGCACGGGGGTCCGGCAATACCGAGCCATCCGAAGAGCTACTACGGCTCAACGGACCTCTCCTAGCCTTGACCCGTCCGACGGCCACATATGTTCTAACGAATAGGTCGGGTGGGCTACCCCACATAACCAACAACATTCGGGCCTATGATTTATTGTTCCTTAATGTAACATCAAGTCCAAAAACGTGATCAGTAAACCCACCACTTTTTCAAAATATTGAGTGGGAGCGGGAGAGGCGACAGCCGACCGCACGGCCTCTACCGTTGACACAAGCAACGTGAGAGAATGGTGACGCCTCGTGCCGGCCTGGGACCGGCCTCCCTAAGGAAGGCCTTCACCGCTATCAAAATTCAAGGCTTGGTCTCCGAAAGGATAGGATTTTGGGTACTCGTCGGGTTACTGACCGACCCTAAGGCGGCACACTCGGGGTCTACCTAAAAATCTGAGACAGTAGGTCACACTCATAAAGGGTATTTTTGGTAGTACCTTAGCTGAAAAAGGAAAGGTGATTGACGATCACAAATGAGATGTTCGATTCTCAATCTGATCTTCAATATTAATCGAAACTTCTTTGACCTACCCTAAGGCGGCACTGAGGCATTAGATTAAATCCTTGGAACGGTAGGATAGACTATAAGTACTTAGTTTATGTTCCTAAAATTTTAGTAGTGTATGATTTGGATTTATTTTCTGTCAATTTTATTTACAACGGTTATATATATTTCTCTAAGGTGCTAGACTGCTAGTGTAAAATTGACTAGTAATGACTTCGTTAAAAAGTGGTAAGTAACTAGAACGATGTATTTATTAATCTCACATGCGATTAATTTTTCGGAAGATATATTTCTCTTGAAGCCTTCAAAACTTAAGTGACGTAAATAGACATGTCACTGCTGTCACTCATGCAGAACGAGAGACAACCGTAGTTAGTTTGAAAGATGATTGGGACGATAAAATTCTTCTAGTGAATTGTGTAGTATCTACACGAGAAATTTTCTGATAGAAAAAATTGGAGAATCATAAATTAAAGTGTCGCTAGTTAGACGGTATTTGGAACCGATAAACTAGTGGGAGCTTTTGTCTTATGTTTTTCTAATTTATTAGAAAATTAGTCCCACTGTGTAACGCTTTCATTAGACATCCCACGGTTCACGAGTAGTGTCTACTCAAACGAACTGCTAGTTCAAGACTATTTCCTTTTAAGGAAAGTTAAGAATGGGAAAGAATGTCTATAAGTGTTAATCATCTTAACTAAAGTTTTGAGGCTAAACCGAAACATTAATTAAAGAAAGTATAGGATAAGGAAAGTGATTTCGGATCACTAACCAATGAATCCTTAGTGACTTTCTTAACCGAGTAACTTGACTCAGAGGCTTAGTTCTTTGGAAGAACAATGAAGCTGTACATTAATAAAGTAACAACGGGCAGTAATTTCAGATAGAATAGTGGGAGTGATATAAGGAAATGAATTTCGGATTCTATCCTTGAATATCACAGAAAAAATTATTTTTCTGTTTACAGATTCGTTGAAACAATTGGATTCACTTTCAACTCGATATATTGTTGCCTCATAGAAAGTGAATATGACATTTGTAGTACGAATCCGAGACTCGGACTTTTGTTTGATAAAGTCAGAACCACTTAGAACAGCTAAATAAGTATGTGTAACACATCTAAAACTATTAAAGGTAAAAGGTTTCCGTATTAAGATGAACGACCTTTCAATATCTATTAATTAGTGCATATATCCTAGAGACAAGACCTGCTGACTGGCTAAGGGTGATTCCTATCTCCCAGTCTTGGAACACTATCTCAAAGGAACAATGACTAAGTTTCCTTTCAATCGGGAAAGGGTAATAGATTTGAAGGGGTAACATAGCTTGTTCACCATGACCTTCGGGGTCTAGTGAGAGATACAAGCTAGTGGGAGATTTTGAGTGGTGACATTTTGTCTGATAACTACTCGAAACGTGATTTAGTTTGTCGAAAGAATACGAGGAGGAGTCTCTGATTTTAGCAGAGAATAGAGTATTCCATGCTCAGAAATAGGATATCGCATAGTCTTGGGACTGATGCTCGGCCTACCTCCTAGTGGAATGTTTCTCACCGAGGAAGAAACCATAGACTTGCCCTATATAGTTATTGATATGCTACAATACACTGCTAAACTCGATTAAGATAATTCGTTGCAAAATAACGGTTAACATTATTATGTAAACCGAGAAGTCTACCTAGAAGATGCTAGTGAGTTTATGGATAAGGAGTGAATTCGGTTCACAACACATCCGTAAATGTAGGCATTTAGCACTTAATGCTTGAAGGTAGGACTTGGGATTTTGCGCATACGTTCAAATTGTGAATGTTCATGAAATATCTTAATGAGACGAGTAAAGGTTGGTTATAAGATTCTTGAGATCAGAAAGTGTCGGTGGAACTGTCACAAGCCTTCTGATAGAATCTATAAGAAACAGCCTTAAACCTTGGAGTACGGTTACCCAAAGGTAGTTACTATCTGATTTAATCAGACCACGTCCAACATTAGTTGTTGGTGATTACACTGATAAATACTACTAGATCAGAATGTCAATCCACCCAAGACGCAGTGGGAGTATGGTTTAACCGTTGACCCATTGTGATTTTGTTGACTTTATAGTCTGCTGGGGTGATTGATAACTTGTGGCTCTTTGTGGGTCGTACAGATTCGATCGAGAGGTTGGTTCGAAAACCTTATCCCCGTGAATGGAGTTTTGGTACTCCGTTACGTTCAGCCTCTTGTAGAACCACCCGAGTGTCTCAGCCCAAAGTGGGAGCAATTGGATCTACACGGAAAATAGTCGAATGAATAGGAAAGTTTAAACTTTCGCCGCAAAGTTGAGTGGTATAGGGGTGATTCCCCGACAAGTAGAGAGTTAACCGGACCTTGAACTCTCTCACCACTCGCCTTGCTAGATTTCGTTAGAAAGCGAGAAAATAGGGGTGATTCCCCGAGACTTTCTTGCCGAACAATGGAATCGAATTCATTCGAACGAATGGGTTTTAGCTAAGAATGAATAACGGATTCGTTACAAAGCGAGTAAGATAGGGGTGATTCCCTAAGACCTTTTTTTGCGAGACTAACGATATCTTAATTCATTCGTAAAGAACCTTTGGTAGGAGGCTCTGCCATGGCTTATATCCTTTGTGGATTTAAGAGAACCACTCGGTCATTTAAAAGTCACATGTTTTAAAATATGTGGACTTGACCAAAATATTGATAAGTTTTTCGTAGATCTGGATATCAATATTGGAAATGTAGTAGTAGTATTAGTGTTCATAAATGATAACACTAAAACGGTTGGAAACAACATGGGTGTGCTATCTCGAAGTCGGAACCGACACGCCAAGATTCTCTGGATGAGAGAATTGGACTATATTCTAAGAATTTGATTCGGTCAAATTCACAAGAATGAGTCATTGGCTATCCCATCCGTCTTATTGGTTAAGATGATCATGCATATACTTATGCAACATTCAACGAGAGTAGTCCTACCTTACATCTCAGGAATGATTCTCTAAATCTCCGGATAAAGAGAAAATGGGATAGAGTCTCTCTTGGATAACGGCAAGTCAAAGTTATCACAAGTCAATAGTAGTCAAATCTCGGATTCGTGCATTGAAAAGCATTTTAGTACGTCCTCAAGTATCGTTAGAGAACGAGGAATCATATGCTTGTATATTCAGGTGCAAACTTGAATATGGTTGACTACACTGATTCTGACTTGTAGTCAGATTAAGGATGATCATTAAGTTGATCTCGGGCTCAGTGTTTACTCATAGCGCTTAGAATTTCCTTTTTGGTCTGGGAGTAATTCCAGGTCTGATAAGCCGATATCACTTCATTGTGAAAACAGTGAAGAGATAGCTTAGAAGGATCTTCTCGGTCACAAGAAGTCAAAAGCATATTGAGAGAGAGTACCGCCTGATTGAAAGGACCGACAACGTTTCAATCCTAAAGATCGTCTCGAGTCGACAACCTAGCTAATCAGTGTACCAAGTCGAGTGCTTGGAGGGTACAACATTGATGGATATGTCTCATCTGCTTTTATAGCAAGTGGGAGAGTGTTGTGAATAAGATGAGAAAGGGTGTGCTCTAAAAACAATCATTACTTGTCATTTCGTGCAAGTGGGAGATTGTTAGGTGTAGTGCCCGAAAGACAATTTGTGTAATTATTTTTATGACAGAATTTATCTCACCTTATTACTTGCTTTGTTCTTGTAAATAATACACTGCTGCAAACCCTAAGTATATCAGTGTGTTACACCGCTTAACTCAGTGTATGGCATGCACGTGAGGATTGAGTTAGTGGTGATATACTTAAACTGTTAGTCCGTGGTGAACTTAATCAGAGTTTAGGGTCTCTTGATTAAAACACCAATAATGCGCCCGTAACACCTTAGGGTGTGATAGTCTTATCCGGACCGTCGGTAGAGGGTACCTACGTGGGGCATTTATATATGATGGCATTCATATAGATCGGACCGATTTAATATGAATTTCTCGGTATAATTCCGTAATCGAGAAATCTTATTAAATCATTAGATGATCATATATGGATCAACCTTAATCCTGAGGTGATCACAGGGTGCTGCTTGTCCCGGGGTAGTGTTTGATGTGTTAGTTACGGTTCACTTAAATAATGTGTTCCAAGCCACTTCTCATTGGAACTATCTCCAGATGAGTGAGTAGTTCGATTTTCACGACATGGAATCCATTCCTTCCCGCGGGAAGTAGAGAGACAAATCCCCTTATTTGTTAGCCCTAAGAAAGTGATCGATCCCGGGAGTTCGCATTTGACTAATTAGCTACTAGTCGATATATGCACTAATTGATCATCGGGGGTTGATGGTAAATAAGGATAAGATATTCGAGTCGGGTTCACGGAGACTTCCCACTCGAATGGACGATATGGAGGGTTAATCCGTATGTAGTGATTATATCAATGGACGCTTATTCACTCTATGGGTTGAGTATAAGTATACATCTATAATCGGTAGAGTTCGTTTCGGGTTTATGGTGGCGTAATCCCGGAATTAATAATTAATGTACTTATTCCGTTCGATGAATAATTAATTATTGGAGCTACCGGTTATAGGTCCATGGTCCCCGATGTGGCTTCGTAATTCGGACCGATAATCTTGTTATTTGGGCCTCGTGATAATTAATTGGCCGGGCTAATTAATTGATATGCATGAATATTATTTAGTTGGGCTAAATAATATAATACACATAAAAGGCATTTTGTGTGGGCTAATAAACCCTAAAAGTGGCGCCTAAGGTCTTCTTTTTTAGCACAAGAATTAATTTTATTGTGTTATGGAAAATAAAAGATATTCTTGTTATATGATTGGTTGGATGACTTGTTATTTGATTTCCTATTGGTCAATACATGTCACAATTAGTCACTAAGGAAAATATTCTTTTATTTTGTTTAATTAATTATTTATTTAATTAATTAAAACTTGGAGACCAAGGATTTACTCTCCTATAAAAGGAGAGTTATTCCAAGGGTAATGGGCATGGAAAATTTCGCCCCACTCATTAAAAAAAGAGAGAAAAAAAATTGTTTCTCTTGTCTAGGGTTTTAGAGGAAGAAAAACTTGGAGTTTTTCTTAGTGTTGCATATCGAGGAGGTTTGTGTATCAAGAAGGGTGTCCACCAACCGCTGTTTGGAGAACACATCGGAAGATCAAGGCGACTCTTCCCGTTATTGGTAACATAATCTTAAACCCCCTTGTAGTACTTAAGTCCTTTAATTATGAATTGTGTCATATAAATCGTGATCCATCCGCCGCGCATAGATCTAATTCGTTTAGATCTAAGAACCCGCATCCTTCAACGACCACCACAACCCCTCCACCACCCCCCCCCCCCCCCCCCCCCCCCCCCCCCACACACACACACCCACCCAAAAAAGAAGAAATAAATACTTGCATTCAGGTGAAAAAAATATTAGCTGGACTTATTTTCAACCATAACAATTTCTTTTATTACAAATTTTAAATTTCAATATAAAATTCTCCTTAATCAACGCATAAATCACTCTTTATAATCCCTTAAACATAATAACTCTTTCTTATATTTAAAATTTCAAATTAAAATTTTCATCCATCATCAGTGTAAACAATCTCACACGTTTAATCAATTCCGAAAATAAAAATAAAAAATAAAATCACATATTTAATGCAAATCCATTAATTTTTTTTAGGAAATTTCTCAAATGCGCTCCAAACCCGAGAAAAAAATAGGCAAGTCAAGTAAAAAAAATCAACATATTAGAGAAGATATCAATCAACATTAACACACTCCCTGTCATCGCTCAACCATAACAATTTCTTTTATTTCAAATTTCAAATTTTCCTTAATCAACGCATAAATCACTCCCTACAATTCCTCAACCATAAGAACTCTTTCTTTTATTTCATATTTCAAAACTCTCATCTAGTGCAGACAAAATCACACGTTTAATTACTTCCAATGATAAATAATAAAATCACACATTTAATGCAAATTCATTCATTTTTATAGAGAATCTCGCGAATCATCATAAAATTGACTTTCCAAAATCACACATTTTATTCCTTCTAAAAATAAAATTGATATGACCCAAACCCGTAAATTACCAATTGAATCCGCTCCAAACCGGGAAAAAATAGGCAAGTCGAGTCAAGCAAAAAAAGAAAAAAAAAAATCAACACATTAGAGAAGAAATCAATCAACATTAAGTCACTCACTATAATCTCTCAACCATAACAAATTCTTTTATTTCAAATTTCAAATTTCAAATTAAAATTCTACTTAATCAACGCATAAATCACTCCCTATAATCCCTAACCATAAAAAAAGCTCAAAATCATGTGAAGCCTTGATATAAGTTTCATAAATATGAAAATCAAAATTGCAGAATATACATCTCTGGTCAATTTTATTCGCTATAGCTAAAACCTCTCCCAAGCACACATCCCCGGAAAAATCAATAATCTATACATATACTTCTAAAAAAAATTGAACGATCAATAATCTATACATATACTTCCAAAAAAAATTACATGGAAACATCAATGTTGTCTTGGTTTGAACAAATCATTTACCATGAAATATGTGTTTCCGACCAAATATGGGTTGTTGGAAAAAAGCCCGTTGGAAACGTGTTGCGACGAAATTTCCGACGAGTATAGCGACAAAATTTGCTACGAATGGTTCCGACAAAATTAGCGACGAAGTTCTTACGAAATGATTCCAACGAACTTCTGACAATTTATTCTGACAAATTTCCGACGAAAATTTACTTAATTATTCCGACTAAATTCCGACAAATTTTGTCACTGATTTGTCGGTAATTTTCATAACATCTGCTGTGATTATTAAAAGAAAAAACCATTTCGACAACATTCCGACGAATGTCCGACGAATTTCGTCACTACTCCGTAGGAAACATTAGATTTTTTTATTTTCATTTATTCGTAAATTCTCATTCCACCTGTCCAAAATAAATCACAATTTCACAATTCATGAAAAACTAACACAATATTTAACTAATGCATCAACCAAACCAAGTCAATAAAGGCTCCATATAGATAATTAGTAAGTTACAAAAGCTTATGTTGTTCCACTTAGGATTCCCAAAACAAAATAAAGTGACAACACAATACATAGCAAAATATGAACAATCCATAATCCTCACTATCAAGCACCACCGGAGTATGGAGGAATCCTTGGACTAGCCGCGCAATCCTTGCTATCTCCGCCCGCATTGCGATTGTGCGGCCGTTGCTCTCTCTCTCTCTCTCTCTCGGCCAAACTTTCACGTACATGCGAAAGGTCTTCACGCAACCTAGAATTTTCTTCGAAATTTGTGATACCGCCGTGTCAAAACCTCATTTGGCATCGTATGAGAAACCGATCCACTCGTGTATTCTGAAGATAAATTACCCAAGCCTTTATTACGTCCATTCTTTACACCGCCGGCGCATTCCAGAAACACCTCATCGGCTTCACGTAACAACTCGTCTGGAATTGGATCTTTCTTGCCAAAATATTCAAATACGTTCGGCATTCTCTCTCTGAAAAGCTCCTGTGAAGATTTAGAAAAGGTGTTTCACAATATACTATACATCCGGTCCCAAAAGAATCACAAGTAAAATACATCATCTATCTAAATGAACAAATATATGATAAACATGGCATCACAAATGAATGAACAAATATATGACAAACATGGCATCACAAATGAGGAAGACATAAGGACACACAATTTAGTAACTCAAACTATGTACAATGACAATCATACAGAGAAACTTCGCAGCGGCGGAAACACCTTTGGACTAAATCTTCTATGTGATCTTGCTATTGTTCACTTTTCCCCATATGGACACACAACCTGTTGATGTTGAAGACTCCGATTTGATCGCAAAAACGGGGGCTGAATTTTATTGAAACGATCTATTGTTTCTCTCCCTCCAAATATTTCATCCTAACCCGAGTTAACATTCTAGGGAATTTTATTCGAGACTAGGTTGAGCCATCTTTTAACTCCCGGGACTGGTTAATATTATCTAAAGTACCACAATTTTACAACAATGGTTTCGAATTGAATGCTTGTCCATTTTCTCGTGTAGATCGGGTGAATTGATGAAAGAATATGAATGTCAAACAAAGCATTTGTAGTATATAGTGCCACTGGTCCTAAAGTAAACCTTACGTTTTGCTTCTAGACAAAGACTTTTAAATCATGTACATACAAGCTAAATAATTAACGCAAATGTAGGGAAGCAAGCACATGCATGCTTTCAGAAATGTAAGCAAACACCCACAACATTTAAGGACGCAAAACTAAACAAAAAAGAGTGAAAACCCGACAGACATATAATGCATACATAATGCACATATAGCATAAAAGACATGCAAAGTAGTGAGAATGACATAACATAAACAAATGACATCTTACAATACATTGTCTCGTCAATAAGTTCCAATTCACTCATTAAAGTTTAGACAACTATTGAGAAAGAATGATAGTCTAAGAAAAGTCAAAATGTCAATTGCGTGGGTATAAGACAACGGAATACACTAAAATATATACTAAAAGATTGTCCTCACATCGGTATGATTTACAAAATCATTATATGACAACGAAACACACTAAAATATACGTTTACCAAACGATTGTCCTCACATCGGTATGATTTACAAAATCATGCAAAATCATTTTACAAGAATGATGACTAAAAGAAACCCAACTAAATTGAAGAAAAAGTGGCATACTATGTCAACCAAACTCCATTATTATTTAAAACCTTGACAAATGCGTCAAAAAAAATGAAGGGAAGCAAATCATTGAAGACATTAAAGCAACTCCGAAAAAAGTAAAACAATTTTGTTACCTCAATAACTCGCAAAGCACTATCATCAATAGGCACCTTATCTTTCTTGTTTATGTGTGTGAACATAAACACCTCCGCAATAGCAACAGGACGTCCTAGCACCTTTATCACCTCTTGATGGCAGCTGGGAAAATATTTTCTTTATCACCTCTTGACAAGTGGACATATATTTTCACAATCTTCAAAACAACCAAGAATACCATCAGGATCATTCTAGATTAGCTGGCTGTGTTCTTGTTTTAATATAAATTACAAATCTTTACAAGTGGGATACCCAATCATACCTGCTTCAGCAGCTCTTTTGGACGGAACTCGTACTTTTCAGGATCTTTCAAAGTAAGGGATTTTCTTTGGGGGCCTACTAGTTGTAACAGAAAGTAATTGAGCATACTGGCAACTCTTTCCACCTGGAAGAACACCACCAAAAATTTATGAATTTCGATGCTCAAATCTCCAAGAAAGAACAATGTCACAGTAGAAGATAATCACCATCTCAGGAATCAAGAGAGGAGCCGTAATCTGATCTGAAGTGAATGCCAACAGGCTCACATCTTCATTAGCCAGCTTCATATCAATTCGAATTATTTGATATGAAAGAATTCATCATTCAGTTTTCATAGGCTAGACCACTTACGTCGTGATGGGGAAAAAGAAATATTAAAATTGGACACCAACATTTTCTTGAGAGTGGAATTGTCTAGTCCTTTCTTGTCTCTCTTGAGCTGGTCTTCGTTCCCATTCAGCAGTATTAGACATCTCGCGTTCCAACTCTTTAAGTTCAAGGATTTTGTTGAGACTTTCATCTGGTAGATAAATACTATCATTGATCAAAAAGTTCAAGAAGTTCAAATACACTCCCTTCTCCTCCTCCTTAGCAATCTGTAACAACAAAACCAAAGTTGGAATAATGAAATGCATGCTACGCCTCATTATATGACTATTTAATGCATTAGTTGAAGTTTTAGAATAAGTAGGTCAAGAGATATATCCTACCTGTCTCCACATATTGCGATGAGTAGGAACCTGCCATAAATATTCTAGAAGCTCCGCAATGTTATGGCGAATATTGAACTTGTCATAGAACTGCATGCACACCAAAATAAACCAAGAATAGAAACCATTAGCCGAATACTTCCCACAATTAAACTTCCTCCACCTTCATCTGTGCAGCTAAGGTGGAAAGTAGTCGTAAAATGTGTACATAATTGATTAGAGGCTGTTAACTGTAATTTTGATATGCATGATATGAGATCTTGTGGTCAAGTATAATGTATATGTGGATGACTGTACAGTGTTTGATTAAATAATATAATTCTGATCAAAAGAACAGGCAGGTAACTATTAGTCCAAATTTCATACTATTTCATACAACTTTGAGAACAGGTGTGAAGCAATCACCTGAGTGTGAGAACCGGTGAATTCGATGTCAACATAAACTTTGAGAAGATTCTTCACAAGGTACTCAAGAGAGAGTTGGTGCCCTTCAAACAGAGTGCTTGTTGTAGATGAGCTGCTGCAGTGTACATGAGAAATTAGTATAACATTCACGGTGATAAATCCATTTTGGATTCGGCTTTCGATAGCGTCAATAGATTTTCAGCTTCCGATAGACATTCAATCTCTCATACCTCAACCTAGAAAATCAAAGAATCAAAGCTCGGATTTTCTGCTTCTGATCGACATTGATTGATGGAAGAACCAGATGAAGTAGAAAATCAAAGCTCGAAGAAGATATTCATGGCTTCACTTTAGAAAATTACGCCATAAGCACCAGAATAGACTTGTTTCAAGCTGCGATTCAAGCTTAGATGGATTTAATGACATAAATGTTCCAGGAATATATGAAAAATGAAGTATTAGGTCGTTTGATTCCTACTCCAGAGATACCGGCCTCTGTATCGGTGGAGCAACTCCAATTTTCGGGTGATGCGGATTCCAAATCAGTAGTAGCAGCAAAAAACTCAGTTGATGAGTTGTTGGAGGGAAATCAATCATTGGATTCAGCAGAAGAAGCAATGATTAAACAAGCTGTTTCCGATCAGATGGTACTAGATAATGAATCATGCAATTTCCTCGACGAAATGACCAAGCCACTTCCCACAGGTTTGTAATTTTCTTTTTCGTTGCATGTAACACCTGAAGATTCTTCTTCTCATTCGTTGTTTGAAGATAGAGGGAAGGATGACTGATAATTTGTTGGTTGATGGAGATGGTCAGTTTCCTTCCCCAAGGACGGCTGGACGGGATGTCTAAAAGCTGGTCATCACATGTTTGATGAAATGCCAGAACTATTTTTAGTTGAGTAGAGTAACGGGATTGATGGTCATGAAGAACCGGTACTTCCAGTTGTTTAATTATCGATGGTTTGGGGGCATGAAGTTGAGGTAATAGAGGTTAGTTCAACTAATATTCCATCAAAATCAAAGTTTGAAGGAGAAACTGTTTATCCATATACAGAATCATGGATTGGACATTTCACGTCTCATGATATATTTCGAGCTTGATGTTGAATCTTGTGATGGTGGACATCTCGCTACTTTTATTGGTCCCAATTGTGTTGTCCTTTTGTTTTTATTGTACTTTGCTTATTTTTTATGGTTAGAGGTACTTGGATTCTTATGTTTCTCTGTTTTTTTATTGTTCTATTCGTATGTGTTATCTCTTTTGGGATGCTTTTGGTGATATCTTATGCTTTCATGTAGGTCTGGTTCACATCATTACATGCTGAAGAGAGGAATGAGCTAGTTCGCATTCACTATGATTCTACTAATATGGGGTTGTATTCATAATTCATTTATGTTAGGTTTTTGATTGGATCTAAGTGATGGAGGTCACCAGTTCAACTTGATTTAACTTTTTAGGATTTGGACCTTTATCATCAAATTAGCTTGGCTTCCACTGGAAATGTTTCTTTGGGATGACTTGCTAGATTGGCGGGTTGCCTACTCGCTCGTTTGGGGTCCGGAGGAGGAGCAAAGGTATTTTCGAGATTTCCATCAAGATTGAGAAGAGATGATGAGGTGGGTAATTGTTGATTCGTTTAAAGAGTGGTATCATTGCTACTAAATACCTTCTCAAAATGTTCATTCAATTCTTGTAATGATCCCGTGTTATCTATAACAATATACGCCATTGTCTTTTTCATATCCAAAGACATTTGAGCATTTATTCTATTTAGTGCATCATCTTCTGTTGATTCGTCTCGGGCCGTGAGCCATTTGATTTGTGTCTTGTGATCGACCCAGACGACTATAACAAGCTTAGCCCATTTGTCCATCTTGGCTTCAAATAGTAATGGCACGTCGAGGACGATTGTGGTGTAGCCCTTTATCCATAATTTTAGTACTTCTTTGAAAATACTTGAAGAAATATATGGTGCCAATAACCTGTATTTATACCAACATGTTATTCTTGAAGCAAAGGTTAAAATTAACATCATCAGAAAAAACAGAGTAAATTCAACATCTAAGCATAGGCCCTTTTTTAGCCTTCATTCGATGTATGGTAGCTAACTTTACCATTTTCATTGTATTTTGTTGTTTGACAGAGAGATACACTTTGCGCAGCGTCAAATTTTGCACAAAGAAATCAACTGCTTGCTTGGCTTTCGGATCGATGATTGCTCATTTGTCTTTAAGGAATACAAGTACTTGGTGCTATAGTTGTGTCTTCTCACGTCTTTAATCATCTAGTGCCGTATCACCAAGATTTTTTTGGAGTGGAGGAAGTATTCGAGAACAAAGTTAGCAATGTGTTCCACAAATCAAGACATAGGAGTATGTTCTCATGGACTTTTTCTCCCTTTTCCACATCACAATTCTCATAATGATGAGGCATTTAATGGGAGCATAATGTCTATTTGTACATGTCTTTGCATCAGGTCATGTTGCTCTGTCCAGCTGAGTTCTTGTTGATCTGTTATACATGTTGAGTGTCCTACTTGTATGTATGTCTAGACCCGTCTGTCTTAATGTTCGCTTGTGTATAGCTTCTTAGTTAATGTCTTGATCGGTTTGTGCATGTCATTCAATGTTGGTACTTGAATGCAATCGCTATATCATATGTCTAAGCATAAAATGTGATAATGTGTATTTTTTGCACAAAGCATTTTGGCTAATTATGTCACATTTCCTTGCCGAATTTCTTGTTTGTCTCAAGAGGAGGCCTCACAACTAAATGCTATAGACTTTGGATTGTCGGGTTTTGTGAGGCCGGGTTTGTTAATTCTAAGTTCTTAGATCAAGTCCCTTCCTTTATTTCCCGTGCCATTTGTTTGTAAATAATGTTAATTCAAAAATATCCAACCGGTTTTCGGATGAAATACTCAATGACATTGTTGGGCGTCTTGAATACGTAGCTTCGAAGTTCTACATCGATCATATAGCACCAAGGTTGACGTTTGGAGCATTGGTAATATAGCATATTTTCTGCATTGTGGTAGCCGTCCCTTTGGGGCCCGGACTGAATCCCGTATTTTATAAAATCAAGTATTTTCGAGTTTCCTATTAATCCATAGAAAACCCTTGTTGTAACTTAACTCATTCGTTCAAACTTTTGCAGGCCTTATTGAAGAGGCTGACTGTTGATGAACAATTCTATTTGAAAGAGCAATTTACCCAACTGGAACATGGTAAAACGGCACCATAAGCCTGGAAAATATTATAACTTCGATTACTCACAATCTACACGGTATGATTTCGTTTGCTTCTTATGCTTGTACATTCTTCTAATCAGGTATTCTTGTTAGACCTCGATGAAATACGCAACAGACACGCATGTTCGATTTTCTTGCCTCTGTATGTATTTATCTCTTTGAGGTCTTGTTGCTATATAACCGTGTGTGTGTATATCGATCAAGAGAGTTCATCTCGCTTAACCGCAGTACTATTTTTTATCCATGCAAGTTTAATGCACGCAATACGAGAAGAATGGATTTTGAGGAATTTCGTGCAACTTTGTCATGAACTGACCCATAAAAAGATTATATAGAGTTATATATGCACTTTATTTGGTTTATGTGCTACTATTTTCTTTTGAGATCTGTTGAGTATGTTACCATGCATGTGATACGGGTCTCTTACATTCCTAGCTCTATATGAATGGCAGATTTTGCAAAACATTGTTAAGTTCTAAATTTACAAATTCCAAGCATTCATCGGGAGCAACTTTCTATATGGTAGGGGTGAGGTGGGGGTGGGGGTGGGGGTGGGGGTGGGGTGGGGGTGGGGTGGGGTAGGTGTGGGGTGGGGGTGGGGGTGGGCATGGATGGGTAGGGGTGGGGCTGGGGTAGGGGTGGGCGTGGATGGGGTGGGTGTGGGTTTTTTTTTTTAAATAATCATTTATTTTTTGTAGCACCAGAAAGTGTGGCAAAAACATTTATTTTTCTGATATTTAATTTAATTTAATTATTTATTTTTGTGGCACTTGTCATTGTGGCAATAGATTTAATTTTTTGCCACGGTATGGTGCTGTGACAATAAATTTGAACTTTTTGCCGCGGTGAGGAGTAAAGTGTGGCAAGAACTTTTTGCCACATAGTTGCTTGCCACGGGTGACACAAAAGCTTTAGGTGTGGCAATAGGTCTATAGTGTCACTTTTTTAGGTTTTAGTGGCACTTTTCAACCGCAGCAAAAAGTAGTTTTTTTAGTAGTGACATGAAGTTAGCGTCTTCGACACTTCTAACAAGGAATATGTTAATTAAATGCTAAGCAATCGATTCACCGAAAAATATGGAGCTCAAAATAAATCACCTTCTACGAGGCATCCAACAGTTTAGTACTTCAAGATAGTATGCAAAATAACTTGAACCTTACTCATACAAGACATGTATACATTCCATCAAGACAACATGACACACTAAACGAAGTGTGACCTAATGGATGTCCAAGAAGGGAACACGTCGCAGCTGGACCGAAGTTTATTCCCAATTCAAGTGATAAAAACTCCCTTTCAAATATACCAACTAGCCTAAAACCAATGAGAGAACTTCAACCTGATAAATGGTGATTGCAAAACCCAATGTAATGCCTTTCAGAACAAACCAAAGATTCTAACTTGCACCATCCTTTGTGTCATGAAAACTGATTTGCTGGAGCACAAAAGCCTAATTTACTGCAGGCATTACCACACTCAAAACGCTGAAGCACAACTAGTCAAACAAGTGCTAATCTAATTAACATTATAAAATTCAAAACTGTTGCAGACTAAATATCTCCAGTTTCACCATTATAATTTCTCATTTAAACCAAGCTATGCACTTAAAGTCATCAACTTTATGAAAGGACGTATGGTCTACAATGAAAATCAGGGGCGGCTTTATGTTGCAGGCATGGGGTGCACTTGACCCTCTAACAAAAAAAAAAAAAAAAATCGCTGTGTATATATATATATATATTAATATGAGTATATACAGAGTTGACCCTCTTATTTTCTCACGTGGACCCACTGTTTTTTGTTTGAAATTCAAAAAAACTATTGTCCTATACTCCTGTTATCTTATCCCAAGAAAAAATAATATATTATATTATTTTTTTTTGGAAATATTATCTATAATTCGAAATTCTTCACACTCGCTCACCTTAGTCACTCTTCCGCTCTCATCCGAGCAGCAGAGCCGGACCGGATTTGATCTCATCTCAAATCTTTTGTTCATTATCAACTCAAGTCTCAAGTCAAGTGATTCAGGTATTTAACTTCTTTCCTTAATTAGATGTTGGTTTAAATCTATTTTGATTTCTTATTTTTGGGGGTGAATGGGGCGAAGCATAAATTTGAACCCTAGAAAGAAGAACAGAAATTGGGAAATTAGGGGTAGAAGAGAAAAATGTTAATTTTCTCTTTGTTAGTTGATGTTTGTTTAAGAAATTTTAGTGATTTTTAAGGAGTTCAAATGTTCAATGGCATTGGCAGATTGATATTTGATAGTCTAGTTCAATTCAATCAGTTGCATAATTTATTTTGATAACTCCAAAATGCTTGATTGTATACTTTGTATGTGTATTTCGTAATCAGTCACTTGTTCATACAGAAATTCAGAAACAATGAAAAGGTACTATCGTACTGCGGAAAAAGCCGTAGCAAATGTGATGGAAAAAGCCGTAACAAATGAGGTTAACCCCAATAACCCGCCCTTGCAATCTCAATCACAAGAGTTGGAGGAGATGACCACTATAATTCCAATTGATGCTGAAGTTTTTGATGTGAAAGATCTTCCTTCCGATCCAGGTCTTAGGAAATCACTTTCACTTTTTAATGTTAATCTACATGATGCAATAAGAAGAGAGTATATCCAAAGGGGTCCTTGCCAACCCAAAAGTCACAAATTTCCTTCTAGAGCCATTGCCAACACCACACGAAAATTCCGGCCCTAATTGGTTTAGTAGTTTTTTCGGTTGGTTAGAGTACAAGCATCGAAAAAGACGCGACTTTTCGTCTCTATTGTTATCTTTTTCCTCCTGAACTCGTAAGAGGAGGCGATGCTTTTACTTCAGGAGGATTTACATATTGGAACAAAGGAGAAGAAAGATTCGTCCAACATGAGGGAAAACCAACCGGTGCCCATTTCAAAGCTTATCAAAAATACCAAGCTTTCAAGAACCAAAAGCAAGATATTCGCAATGTTTTTCATAAGCACAGCAAACAATCAAATACCGAGTATCGAATTCGTTTGAATGCTACGGTGGATGTGATAAGATTTATTTTACGACAGGGATTGCCGTTTCGAGGACATGATGAATCTGAAAATTCAAATAATAGGGGCAATTTCCTTGAGCTACTGAAATTCTTGGGAGACCACAATGAAGAAATTAATAAAGTGCCGTGTAATACTCCAAAAAATAACAAGCTTACACATCATGATATTCAAAAGCAGATAGTGAATGCAGCTGCGATTGAGACAACAAATGCAATAATACAAGATCTTGGGGATGCATTTTTCTCAATCTTAGTGGATGAATCGCGTGATATTTCAGTGAAAGAACAAATGTCTGTCCTATTGCGCTATGTGGATAAGAAAGGGTTAGTAATAGAACGGTTTCTAGGAGTTGTCCATGTTCCTGATACCACAGCTGTAACCTTGAAGAGTGCAATTGATGAGTTATTTTCGAAGCATAATTTAAGTTTCTCGAGAGTCCGTGGGCAGGGTTATGATGGAGCAAGTAATATGAGAGGTGAATTGGGTGGCTTGAAAACTCTTATCTTGATGGAGAATGAATCTGCTCACTACATTCATTGTTTTGCTCATCAGCTACAATTGACTCTTGTAGCTGTAGCTAAGAATCACATAGAAGTTGCTTCTTTATTCTTTCTACTTAGCAGCATTGTTAATGTTGTGGGTGCCTCATGTAAAAGACGAGACCAGCTTCGAGAGAGGCAGGCTGCTACAATTGCTGATCAGTTACAAATAGGTGAAATTGCAAGTGGTAAAGGTCTCAATCAAGAGACTAACTTGAAGCGAGCAGGTGATACCCGTTGGGGATCACATTATGGTACAATCATAAACATGATTTTGATGTTTTCTTCTGCAATTGATGTTCTGGGATTCATTGAACTTGATGCGGTGAATTCTGAACAAAAAGCAAAAGCTGCGTTTCTAATTGATTCAATGGAATGCTTTGAATTTGTATTTACACTACACTTGATGAAGAATTTATTAGGTATAGCAAGTGATCTGTCACAAGCTTTGCAGAGGAAGGATCAAGACATATTAAATGCCATGAGACTTCTTAAAATTTGCAAGACACGATTGCAAACAGTGAGAAGCAGTGAAGAAGAATGGAACTCTCTATTGAATGAGGTGTCATCATTTTGCGAAAAACATGAGATAACAATTCCGGACATGGATGATAAGCATGTTGTTCGCGGGAGATCACGTCGCAAAGCTCCAAATAAAACCAATTACGAGCATTATCGTGTGGAGTGTTTTGTGCAATCTTGGATAGGCAACTCCAAGAACTAAACGACCGCTTTTCCGAAGTTAGTACCGAGTTGCTTATTTCAATTAGTTCCTTGAATCCCAAGGACTCTTTTGCTGCTTATGACAAGGAGCAACTTATTTGCCTAGCGAAAATGTATCCAGTGGATTTTTCTGAAGCAGATTGCATGAGACTTGAATCACAACTTCAGAATTACATTGTTGACATGCGATCTAACAAAAGCTTTTCAGATGTAAAGGGGATTAGCGAGCTTGTTCAGATGTTAGTAGAGATGGGATTGTCTAATGCTTATCCATTAGTGTTTCGCCTACTACAGTTGGCGTTGGTTTTGCCCGTTGCTACATCAAGTGTTGAAAGATCATTCTCAGCAATGAAAATTGTGAAAAGCCGCTTGCGCAATCGAATGGAAGATAAATGGTTGAATGATTGCATGGTGACTTATGTCGAAAAGGATGTATTTGACGGTGTTAGTAACGAGTCTATTATGCAACGGTTTCAGAAAGCAGCACATCGTCGAGGGCAATTGTAAAACCATCTGATGTAGGTTAGGGCCTGTTTTTAAGTGAATGTTTTGAAGTCCATTTTGTGTATTTTGTCTTCTGTTGGTCCCTACCCTAGAAGGTTTGAGGAGTATAAAACTAGCGACCTCCTCTTATTTTGGATTAAGCATATGTATGTGCATATTTTGTATGAATGAAAGTTGGGATAAGTTTTCAAGTCTTCCCATTCTCTCGTTGCTTTCGTTGTTTTTTTTTTTTTTTTTTTTTTTTTGAGTTTCTCATTCTCTCGTTTGATTTTATTTTTTTATAACTTGTTTTCGACATCATTACGAATTACCCTTTGAAATTTGTTTTAATGTAATTTAGACTAAAGTTCTTTTCTAACCTTAGAAGTACGGGAAAAAAAATTCGATGGTGCTACTCTCGATCCCTGACCCCCATCCCGGAAATCCTGCAGCCGCCCCTGATGAAAATCAAGCCTAATTTAAAGGTTTAAGCACAACTAGTCAAACGAGTGCTAATCTAATTGATTTGTGAATGATCGATGCATTTGCTTGTTAATATCCCAACAAAAGAACATGAAATCGAAACGGTAACCTACTAGCCCTTAATAGAAGAGTGTCGAGTGCTTGAACTTAGAGAAACGAGCACCGGATGTCGGACGCCGGAAGTGAGACGACGGATGCGGGACGCCGGATGCGGGATGCCGGTAGTAGGACGCCGGACACTGGACAACGGACGCCGGATGAGAAGAGAAGTCGTCGAGCAGAGCACCAATGATTAACTTGGCAGAGATTTGGAATGGAACGAGAGGGAAAGTAAAGATTATGTCTTAGGGTTAGGTGTATCTTGGATTCTTACACCTATACAAAATTATGTCGTTTTTTTAGCTATAATTCGGTTTGGGTTCAGGTTTTGTTAAATATTTTGTATAAACCTCGAATAACTCACGAGCTACTCGATAAATGTATTATGAACTTCGATCTCAGCTTGATTAATCATTCGAGCAGCTCGACTCGAGCTCAAACTCAAAAAAAAACCGAATCGAGTCAAGATAAAAGCGGATTTAAAAGCTTTCTCTTCAACAACGTCCTTACCTTTCTAGTGTCGGCGGCACTAGGCTGTCGGCTTGGTGATTTCAGTGCCGAGCTAGGTTCATTGTAGAGTCGATGAGTTCAATCTCGAGATTCGTTATTGAGTAAGTGATTACAATCAGAGGTTCATTACTGAGTTGGTGAGCTCAACCCCGAGGTTCGTTATTGAGTAAGTGATTTTAAACCCTATATTTGTTATTCAATGAGTGATTACAAACCGAGGTTCGTTATTGAGTTGGTGAGTTCAATCACAATAAGGTTGGTTATTGAGTAAGTGATTAAAACCCGAGGTTCGTTATTGAGTAACTGATTAAAACTTGAGGCTCAATATTGAATTGTGATTTTAGTATTGAGGTTCGTTATTGAGTTGATGAGTTCAATCTCGAGATTTGTTTTTGATTAAATGATTACAAACCGAGGTTTGTTATTGAGTTAGTGAGTTCAATCCCAAGGTTCGTTATTGAGTAAGTGATTAAAACCCGAGGTTCGTTATTGAGTAAGTGATTAGGACCCGAGGTTCATTATTGAGTAAGTGATTAGAACCCGATGTTTGTTATTGAGTAAGTCATTTCAAACTTGAAATTCGTTATTGAGTAAATTTCTCTTTACCTACGGATTTACTAAGGAATCGGTACCTTGTCAGAATTTTGTGGGATATTTAGCATAGTTTCTTACCGACTTCCTACGATCATTATGAGTGATCAATAATCTATCATTTTTTTAATTTGTTTTACAATATATGACACCATAAAATTTGTGAAAGTTAGAAAATAAATAATGTATGTACATCTACCGATATATTTTAAGGAAAAATGTAATGCAAAATTATTTTTTTTGAAATTTTTAATGCAATTTGAAAAGTAAAATATCAACACAATTATTATATTCCTACGAAATACCGACGAACTTGAGTTATAAGTCGGAAAGTTCGTCGGTAACATGTCTACTTACAGCTGAGAGGATGGTGTTCGTCGGAAATTCGAAGGAAACACTTATGACCGTCGGAAATTCGAAGGAAACAATTATGAAAATCTTATTTTTATGTTTATCCTATTTCCGACCAACTTGCTACGATCAACAGTGTTCGTCGGAAATTGGTAGGAAAGACCCGAGCGGAAGAAATTCGCGCCCTTAAACATAGGCGGGAGCCTTTCGCGCGTAAGATTTCCGACGAAATACTTTGCGACAATGGAATTTCGTCGGAAATCGTCGCAAATATTTTTATGATTTCATAATTATTTAAACCGTCGCAATACCGTCGGAAATGCGTCGCAAAATTCCTACAACATTATTTCGTCGGAAATTCTCGTCGGAAAAACAGAAAATTCTAGTAGTGTTCGAAGATCTCAGGCACAGTCACCACTACCATAACCACAAAGTTGGCTTCCTCTGATTCCATCAACTTGAAATCGAATTCACTGCTCAACTCCAAACTATACAACCACCTAAGCACTCTATCCTATCCAAAAACCCAATCATAGCTTTTCAACAGCCAAAAATCGAATAGCATCATCGTGGAAAAAAAAAAAAAGCAATGTGCAACACTTACTAATAAGCATGCTTAATACTCAGCTTTCGAAAAATATCAATAACATGATTAATAGTAAAAAAAACAGCATCCTAAAGAAAGAAGATAAATGTTAAACATCAAAAAATTGGTAATAGAACAATAAATTGTATTTCACACAACCCTCTATAAGCATCAACCCAATTGCAATTCGCAAGTGTAGCATAAAGCTTCTATAACAATGACATGCTGGCAATCTGCATCTGGGGTTGCTTGAAGGAAACTAAATTACCATAACACTGTTAATTAACGGGGGAATGAGGGAGAAGGACAGAAATATTTCATCAATTGAGTAAAAGGACAGTTTTTTGAAACTTTTGCATAAAGGACAAAACTATTTATTCACTGTCGAAATTCACTTGTGTTCGAAATTCACTTGTTTAAATTCACCGACGAAATTCACTGTCGAAATTCACTAATTTTCAAAATTCATCGTCGAAATTCACTAATTTTCGGGATTCACTGTCGAAATTCTTGTCGAAATTCACCGATTTCGGGATTCACCGGGGAGATTCACCGATTTTCGGGATTCACCGTTTGTCCTTCTCGCTATAAAAATTATGCGGTTGTCCTTCTCCCTATAAAAAATATGTAGTTGTCCTGTTACTTAAAAATATTTCAGATTGTGTCCTTATCCCTAATTTTCCATTAATTAACTCTACCTGATTCGGATACCCGGGAACGACAAACAGAACGAAAATCACATATTACCATAACACTATTGACTTTACCTGATTCGAATACCCCGGAACGACAAATAGAACGAAAATCACAATCTGCAAACAAAAATTGTTAGAAATGATAAAGAACAGGATGGACAGCTTTATAATAATGGAGATTGGGTGTTTCTTCATTTCTAATTGAAAAATAAACGGAGGAATCGAAAATGAAAAGGGATTTAACGACAATATATTCGACGATAAAAAATATAAGATTCAACAAAGAATACGATAATTCAATACACACATCAGAAATGATTCCTAACCTCATTGATAGCTTTTCCTATTGAACATGTAATCATACAGATTTTGTTCAAAACCATTTCATCTCTCACATTAGAAACTGTGTCTTTCCAGAGAAACAAAAGTAAAATTTTGTTAAACAACCATTCAAGTCATGCGATGCAATTGAAATTGAATATATGGTTGCTTGAGGTATTTTAAATTTTGAATTTTGCAATAAAGTTGGCGAGATTTGGGAATAAGTTACCATGATTTAAGGAGAGGGATTTAAATGCAGCGAAAATGTAGAGGAGTTACACACTTTAGGATTTTTTGTTTTTAAATAAATAGGTCAAATCGGTTTTTTTCCCGGGTCAAATGGCAGGTAATGGGTCGAAATTCCGGGTAATTGGGTTAAATCCCTTCGTGTATATATATATATATATATATATATATATATATATATATATATATATATATATATATATATATATATATATAATATAGATGAAGGGATTTAACCCGTTTAACCTCAATTACCCGACCCAAACCCAGATTTTCTAAATAGAAAAAAACCCTACTCCCCACGATCTAAAAACTTCTCCACACGATCCTCAACTCCTCCGTTGCAAACTTCACGGTCATACGCCTCCCAGTTTTGTACATCATCTAGACTTCACGCTCATCTTTACCGGTGGGTTTCATTTCCACTTCCATTCCCATCAATTGTCCGGCTGATTCTTGACCTCTAGAGTTTTTGAATGATGAATTTTTTTTCTTTCCATTTTTTGTTAGGCGAATGATGAAATCTTGATACCCGACGATGAAATCTTGATACCCGACTTTTTGTGTTGCTGGAAGGTATGATTCTTTCCGAATTGCCTTTACCATAAATTTTCAAACCCTTCTTTATTAAACATTTCACCTTGATCCGCACAAATTGGTCGTGTGAATTTCTTTTCTTAATTCGGATTCTATTGCTTATAATATGAAACTATCGTCATACTATAGTGTATTTATTTTTTTGTGGAAGCATTTGATAATTTATTGGGTGTTTATGAGTCAATGATGAAAACTGGAATAAGTTTGTTTAAATTAGACTATAACCTTTTTTTCATTTTTGGTTGGTAATTATGTTAAAAAAAATACTATTTGGTGATTACCAGGAGGATCATCTGGAGGTTGCTAATACATCATCTAATCACGGCAAGTTACTCTCTGTCTTTATTTCCTACAATATCATGTTATATGTATGCTCAACCCCTTTTCAGTTCTCCACCATGGTTGTATTTGGGGTGCTCAATATTGTATTTCTCTGTGTTATTTTGCTCAATTTCTTCCTGCATAATGTCTACTGAGCCTTGCTCGAAGTAAATTTTGTGCTCTTCAATTCAGACTTCAATGCCTTCATTTAGAGAAAGGGACTTTGCAGGACTTCATATTCTGTGCATCTTGACTTCCGCCACCGCTCTGTAGATTATGAATGATATGTTTTCTTGCAAGTTGGCTTCATAGGATCAAATGGTGACGATATGTATATATAATATATAGCATATAGCATAATGATGTTCTCCATTTCATTTTCTGATGAAAAAAAATAATGTTCAGTAGTATGTCATTGCTTTGTGTTTCGCATTTCTCACTATTTCTACATGAAACCATTTTTTTGTTAGTATTCATTCACCTTGCACAGTAACAATGGAGATATGATTTACAACAACAATAAAATTTCCGTAGGCCGGACTTTCTACATGCATTTGATTCTTTGGAATTTTATGATCATTATAGGTAATTTTTTATGCATCCCTATCTTAAGATTCTTTATTGAATGACATTAAATGTCTTCACTTATTGCCCAACAACATCTATTCTCCAAGATTATTTGGTCTAATTTGAAAATGAGTCACTTTTACTGATTCAAGGTTAAGGAAGCTTACGAAACTCTTTCTGATTCACAATCCAAAGCTGTCTACGATTTGAATTTGACCTCTGGATGACAACGATCAGGCTCTGAAGAGGCATTGCACCTTTTTTTAACACTCAAGAGGTGTTTGTGTTTTTGTAATGGGTGATTGGTTGTAGCAATAGCAATGTATATATATATATATATATGTGAGTTTTGTTAATAGTGGTGGTTGTTTCTTTTCTTTTGATTTGAAACAGAGTTGGAAGGAGGAAGAGAGATTATGGTGGCAAAGTCAATTGGATGAACTAAAGCGGAGGGGGAGGACGGAGGCAAAACACTCCGCCGAAACCGTCGTGAGGTACTGTGATGCACTGATGCACTCAAGTCCGAAGAAGCGGTAGACCCAAATTTAGACGTAAAAGTTTGAGACATGGTGTAACGCCCCGTTCCCGGACACCGAGTCCTTATCCGGAAAGAGCGCTCGGCACATATATTATCAAATAAATTCAATAATATATGTAAGCCTTACGTCATACATCGAACTAAAACGACACGGAAGATAAAACGACTCGGGAAAAAACAAAAGACAAAAGATCGAACACACGGTTTTCAATCTTTGTGAAACTAAATCCAATAAAGAAAACTAATCATCCAACATTCAAATCCCAAAAGATCTCAAAAGAACTTAACCGAACTAATCCAAAAGAAAGACAACATTGTTTGAAACTAAGTCAACAACATTATTGAAAGAGTCAAAAGTAAAAGAACTAAGTCTTCACGAGCTCCATCTCACACGTCCTCGTCAAAGAACTCATCAACATTAGCAACCTGTTCATCTTCTTTGGGGAAAGGGGAAGACAAACACAACGTAACGGGGTAAGTACAAAAGTACTCAGTAACGCGTAGAAGATCGTATAACTATGATCTCATAAAGAAATAAAAGCAACGCCGTCTTTTATTAATTCATTTCCGTTATTAACCCTAGCTAACTATCATATTATGTTCATAGCATAACATGAGGTTCCAAAAGGTATCTAACTTAGCTCAAGTTTGTTACATCGTGAATAACAAGGGCACTACGCCTAGTAATAGGATGTACTAGGACACTGGGTGCAACCTACTTAGAGACATGCTCTAGTAGCCCCGGGAATATCTGAGTCCCGATGGTGTGATAACCGGCAGAATATACCAGACGCTTTATCTAGCCAATCGATTGACCGGCGTGGGTACAGTCTACTTTGTCTGGTCAGAGAACACATCGCGATATTGTACTATGCCTTACCAAGCATTGCATGATGTTTAAGATTATTAATCTAGCACATACGTTTGATTAGATGTTTATCTAGCCACCTAAGTGTTTTCAAGTAAGCTCCCTCACCACTCCTACTCTCTTTCCTAGACCACTAGACACGGACAAGGCCTAGCAATTACACAGACATCGATAAACTCTAGCTTATCGAAGCACAAGGCAAATCCAAAGCTTTCGACGGTCCCACACTTCGTCTTTTTAGGGAATCCATGTGGTGCCGGAACTAAACGCATCAAAAGCTAATTCAGAGCTTTGTCACATAAGGTTATGCAGTAAATACGCTATTATGGAGCTTGAAACACATAACAAAGAAAAACAGCACTGAAACAGTCCCTGTCCGGACGAATAAACTTGCTGTCCGACACAGAGAAACAGCCGTACGGATACACACCTCATCCGTACTAATGAACCACCACTCGGTCGACCGAATGGACAGGCTCGGTCGACCGAGCCTCCTCTTGCACCTGTTACGCGTTTTCCTTTCTGCCGCACTACGAGGACGGTTTTCGCGTTCGCGTTTTCTTCTCAAATTCAACCCAAACTCGACTTAAACGAATTAAAACCATGAAAGACAATCATACAAATTGCTCTACCACTTTACGAAACCTTAATCATACGATAAGAAAACCACGTTACCTTAATTGCGTGGTACAACGAACCAAAGCTTCAACCCGTCAAAAGTTTAACCTTTAAATCCAAACGTTAATGGATTTAAGGATTGTTGATATCAAAATGATCCTCGTCTCGCGGTGATCCTTTCTCTCTTGATGAGTCTCATGAAAAGAACAACGGATTAGCCTCGAAAATCGAAAGCCTCTTCTCCCTTTTTTTTTGAAACTTGCGCCCCTTTTTCCTCTCCTGCGTCCCTCTCTCTTTTTTTTTGTCAAAAACAACTAGGTTAAAATTAGGATTAGTTTCCCTTTTATAATCCCAATTACCTAATTATTTAATTATTTTCCTTAAAAAGAAAATCCTTGTTTATCCTTTTTCTTTTCTTTTTTCGAAGATCCTCTAATTAAAAATAACATAATATTCTGATTTTTTTCTAAAAGACCGAATTGCCCTTTTTCAAAAAAATCGGGATATTACATTCCTCCCCCCTTAAGAGGAGTTTCGTCCTCGAAACTAGAACATACCTGGTAGATGAGGGAACTCTAGGAACTCGTTGAACATGTCCGCTTCTACTTCCCAAGTGGCTTCCGTCGGTGCATGATTGCTCCATTGCACTAACACTAACGGGATCACCCGTCTCTTTATCATCCTTTCCTTCCTATCCAGAATCTTTATCGGTTTCTCCACGTATGTTAGATTATCTTGCAAAACTTCCGGATCAATCTCAGATTCCACGTCCACTTTAGATAGACACTTCTTAAGCATCGATACATGGAAGACATTGTGGACTCTAGACATCGACTCTGGTAGCCGTAGTCTATAAGCCAACTTCCCAATTCTTTCAATGACATCAAAAGGTCCTACGTACCTTGGACTTAGCTTTCCTTTCTGTCCGAACCTCTTGATACCCTTCATCGGAGACTCTCGAAGGTAAACTCTATCCCCGACCTCAAACTCTAGCGGTCTTCTTCTAACATCGGCCCAACTCTTCTGACGATCCTGAGCGGCTTTCGCATTTTTCCTTATCAACTCAATTTTCTCCTTGGCTTGCCTTGAACCATCTCTCGGCCTGTGATATGTTTCTCTCCCACTTCATCCCAGTAAAGTGGAGTTCTACACTTCCTACCGTATAAGGCCTCAAAAGGTGGCATTCTCAAACTTGCATGATAACTATTGTTGTAAGCAAACTCAGCCAAGTTGAGGTAGTCTATCCATGATCCTCCGGCGTCCAAAACACAAGCTCTAAGCATGTCCTCGAGAGTCTGAATTGTTCTCTCTGACTGCCCATCCGTCTGCGGATGAAACGCTGTACTCAAATCAGTCTTCGTCCCAAAAGCTTTCTGTAAGCCCTTCCAGAAGCGACTGATAAATCTACTATCCATGTCGGATACAATAGATAGAGGCACACCATGAAGCTTCACTATATTGTCGATATACATAGTAGCGAACTTCTTTATAGGCATGTCCACTTTACACGGCAAGAAATGGGCTGATTTTGTGAGTCTATCCACAATCACCCAAATCATGTCATGACCGCCCTTAGTCTTTGGAAAACCGGTGATGAAATCCATCGTGATATTCTCCCATTTCCATTCCGGTACCTCCAAGGGTTTCAACAAACCTCCTGGTCTTTCGTGTTCTGCTTTCACTCTCCGGCATGTATCACATCTTGCCACAAACTCGCGATCCCTAACTTCATACCAGGCCACCAATATCTCTCCTTGAGATCTCTATACATCTTAGTGGCTCCTGGATGTACCGCAAAAGCAATCTTATGAGCTTCATCCATAACCTTCTCTCTTAGGCCATCCACATCGGGCACACCCAAACGGTCTCCGTACCAAAGATGACCACTCTTGTCCAACTGATAACCCACTGTAGGCTTCTCTCGAGCTACTCGCTTCAAATTAATCAACACGGGGTTTTTATCCGCTTAGCCCGAATCTCATCTAGCAAATCCGACCTTGCCATCAATGGCGCCAAATTCCGAGCTTCACCCTTCCTTTCAATCACTTGAATCGCATCCTATCCAACCGATCTACGACTTCTTGCAAGGTAGTGATAGCATTAACCGCTCTGCGGCTAAGTGCATCTGCTACAACATTCGCTTTACCCGGGTGGTATTGAATGTCCAAGTCGTAATCTTTCACGAACTCCAACCATCTTCTTTGTCTCATGTTCAGATTTTCCTGAGTAAAGAAGAACTTAAGACTCTTATGATCCGTGAAGATCCTTGCCTTGACACCATACAGATAGTGTCTCCAAAGCTTCAGAGCAAATACCACTGCTGCCAATTCCAAGTCGTGTGTAGGGTAATTCTTCTCATGCACCTTCAACTGCCTAGATGCATAAGCAATCACCTTTCCTGATTGCATCAAAACACAACCCAAACCTTGACCCGATGCATCCGTGTATACATCATAGTTATCAAAAACTTCCGGTAATGCTAACACAGGTGCTGTGGTCAACCTTTCTTTCAAAGTCTGAAAAGCTTCCTCACATTCATTCGTCCACTCATACTTAACGTTCTTTTGAGTAAGCCTCGTGAGAGGTGTAGCTATCTTAGAGAAATCCTTTACAAACTTCCGGTAGTACCTAGCTAAACCCAAGAAACTTCTTATCTCCGTTACTGATGTCGGTCTAGGCCACTTAGAAACGGCTTCTATCTTCGCTGTATCCACCTTAATGCCTTCTCCAGAAATTATATGCCCAAGAAAACTCACCTGGTCCAAACAAAACTCGCACTTAGAAAACTTGGCATATAATTTGTTCTCCTTTAAGGTCTGTAAAACTATCCTTAGGTGTTCTTCATGCTCTTCCTCGTCCTTAGAGTACACCAAGATATCGTCTATGAAAACTATCACAAACTTATCGAGATAAGGCATGAAAACTCTTTGCATCAAGTCCATGAATTTCGATGGAGCATTAGTGAGTCCAAACGGCATGACCAAAAACTCATAATGTCCATATCTCGTCCGAAGGTTTGTCTTAGGTATATCTGACACCTTGATCTTCAACTGATGATAACCGGACCTAAGATCAATCTTAGAGAACACCTTCTTACCTTGCAACTGATTGAACATATCATCAATCCTTGGTAAAGGATACTTATTCTTGATTGTCAGTTTATTTAACTCTCTGTAGTCGATGCACAAACGCATACTCCCATCTTTCTTCCTCACAAACAAGACCGGTGCTCCCCACGGTGATGTACTTGGCCGGATGATGTTTTTCTCTAGCATCTCCTTCAGCTGAGTTTTCAACTCTTTCAACTCCGCTGGTGCCATCCTATAAGGTGCTTTAGCCACTGGTGATGCTCCGGCAATCAATTCGATCTCGAACTCTATGGCCCTATCAGGCATATGTCCGGCAAATCTTCCGGGAAAACTTCGGGAAAGTCCTTAGCTACACGAGTCTCTCCTAACTCGGGCCTATGCTTTTCCTTATCTAATGCATAAACAACGAAACCCGGCAACTCCTCTTCAAAGCTCTTAGGGCTTTAACTGCTGAGATAATCGGATAACGACCCTTGCTAGGCTTGCATACGTTACCCTAAAACGTCTTAGCTGATTTTCCTGGGGCCTCAAAGATCACCCTCTTACCCCTACAATCCAAGTAGACATAATTCTTGGACAACCAGTCCATACCCAGGATAACATCGAAATCCGAGAAATCCAACACCGTCAAAGCATACTGGCACTTGTAAGTCCCAACTCTAATATCGACTTGGGGTGTGACTTGAGCACATCTAGTGACTCTGCCCAAAGGTGTGGTTATACTCAAAGGTCTCTCCAATTCCTTAAGGGGTAGGTTCAACTTCTTAGCTATCTTAGAGGAAACAAAAGTCCCTGATGCTCCAAAGATTAAACGAGCCGAAAGCGCTAGATTTTCTATGATTATGGTACCTAACAAGTGAATCTATTTAAGTACAAATATGTAATATCATATGCGCGCTATATCATATTAAATATCTATAATAAACACAAACACCGAAAAGTACCTGTCACCACAAGGTCATCTAACTCTTCCGGTTACGCATCCGCTTTGCGAAGACACGAAGCGGTCCGTTACCCGTAGTACGATGACCCCGCCGGTTACCTCGTCCTCCTACCTCGATTACCTTGAGAGAGCTTCTTAGGACACGCTCTCGAGTAATGTCCCACTTCCCCACAAAGTGGAAACAACTCACGCTACCCGCCATGCACTCTCCGTGTGTGTCTTGTTACACTTAGCACAAACCGCTGGCGTTCCACTTGCTGAACTCTTCGGAGCCGGATTTCCTGCCCTCTTAACATTCTGCTGCGGTGCTCCTCTATTACTTCCTTGAAAATTTGAGAAAGACCTCTTATCTCCAACTACAACCGTCTGTCTACTGGCAAATCTCTCTGCGGTCAAAGCTCTATCCATGACGCTTGCCATGCTCGTAGGTCTATCTCCTAGCATGCCCTTTGCCACCTCGTGTGACAATCCTTCCATGAATTTATCAATCTTTTTCTCTTCACTTTTCATGATCTCAGGGTAGAATCTGCCCAACTCATGGAACTTCTGGGAGTACTGAGTCACCGTAGTATATCTCCCTTGTTTCAAACTCGAAATTCATTAGCCTTTGCATTCGAGTGTTCTAGGAAAGTATTCCTTGTAGAACGGATCTTTGAACACTTGCCCAATCCGTGATCCTCGGATTAACCTCGCTCATAAGCTTCCATCCAACTCTGCATTTCCCGCCAACAAGGATATTGCTAAATGAGCCCACTCGGATTACGGAGCTTTCATATTTACGCACGCCTTCTCGAACCCACAAATCCATAAATCTGCCGCTGCTGGCTCAACATTGCCAAAGAATTCTGGCACCATATGTTTCTTCATCTTCTCATACCAATCCACTGGTCTGTCATAACCCCCAAACCGATGATCTTTGTACTACTAGCCGCGCCTTTGGTGGGGCATTCGATGCGATAGTTCCGTTGGGGATGAGTGTAGCCGAGTGCTACAAAAGAATCCGACCTAGGTGGCGGTGGAGGTAGAACCATCGGTTGTGGTGTAAAACTCAGCGGTGCAGAAGGAAACGTCGATACCTGTGGATAACTGAAAACTGACTAGCCGGTGGATGAGAAAGTCCCAACCCGGTCAAACTCGTGGTCCTTGGAGCTGAAGTAGTAACCGGTACGCGGGTGTTAAACCGTGAAGGACCCCCTTGTTCCACCCTACCTCTGGTGACAATGTCTGGTCCCTGATTCACCCCACGCATGATGTTGTTCATAGACGGGGTGTTCACTTGAGACACTGTAGGGCCCTGAGTAGCGGGTCCACTTCTTCTCCTTCTCGGAATCACAACCTCGGTAAATCCTGCCTCAACGTTACCCGTCTAGGTGTTAGCTGCCTCGGTATTACTCGTATTAGCTCCACCTCTAGTAAGCACCATTCTGTAACTAAGAAAAGAGAAGGGGTTACTAAAGTTCTAAAACTTATCTTAAGGAAGAAATCAAGTCCTACACATCAAGGAAAACCTTTCTCTCTGATACCAACTGTAACGCCCCGTTCCCGGACACCGAGTCCTTATCCGGAAAGAGCGCTCGGCACATATATTATCAAATAAATTCAATAATATATGTAAGCCTTACGTCATACATCGAACTAAAACGACACGGAAGATAAAACGACTCGGGAAAAAACAAAAGACAAAAGATCGAACACACGGTTTTCAATGCTTGTGAAACTAAATCCAATAAAGAAAACTAATCATCCAACATTCAAATCCCAAAAGATCTCAAAAGAACTTAACCGAACTAATCCAAAAGAAAGACAACATTGTTTGAAACTAAGTCAACAACATTATTGAAAGAGTCAAAAGTAAAAGAACTAAGTCTTCACGAGCTCCATCTCACACGTCCTCGTCAAAGAACTCATCAGCATTAGCAACATGTTCATCTTCTTTGGGGAAAGGGGAAGACAAACACAACGTAACGGGGTAAGTACAAAAGTACTCAGTAACGCGTAGAAGATCGTATAACTATGATCTCATAAAGAAATAAAAGCAACGCCGTCTTTTATTAATTCATTTCCGTTATTAACCCTAGCTAACTATCATATTATGTTCATAGCATAACATGAGGTTCCAAAAGGTATCTAACTTAGCTCAAGTTTGTTACATCATGAATAACAAGGGCACTACGCCTAGTAATAGGATGTACTAGGACAAGGCTGGGTGCAACCTACTTAGAGACACGCTCTAGTAGCCCCGGGAATATCCGAGTCCCGATGGTGTGATAACCGGCGGGAGAATGTACCGGACGCTTTATCTAGCCAATCGATTGACCGGCGTGGGTACAGTCTACTTTGTCTGGTCAGAGAACACATCGCGATATTGTACAATGCCTTACCAAGCATTGCATGATGCTTAAGATTATTAATCTAGCACATACGTTTGATTAGATGTTTATCTAGCCACCTAAGTGTTTTCAAGTAAGCTCCCTCACCACTCCTACTCTCTTTCCTAGACCACTAGACACGGACAAGGCCTAGCAATTACACAGACATTGATAAACTCTAGCTTATCGAAGCACAAGGCAAATCCAAAGCTTTCGACGGTCCCACACTTCGTCTTTTTAGGGAATCCATGTGGTGCCGGAACTAAACGCATCAAAAGCTAATTCAGATCTTTGTCACATAAGGTTATGCAGTAAATACGCTATTATGGAGCTTGAAACACATAACAAAGAAAAACAGCACTGAAACAGTCCCTGTCCGGACGAATAAACTTGCTGTCCGACACAGAGAAATAGCCGTACGGATACACACCTCATCCGTACGGATGAACCACCACTCGGTCGACCGAATGGACAGGCTCGGTCGACCGAGCCTCCTCTTGCACCTGTTACGCGTTTTCCTTTCCTGCACTACAGAGGACAGTTTTCTGCGTTCTGCGTTTTCTTCTCAAATTCAACCCAAACTCGACTTAAACGAATTAAAACCATGAAAGACAATCATACAAATTGCTCTACCACTTTACGAAACCTTAATCATATGATAAGAAAACCACGTTACCTTAATTGCGTGGTACAACGAACCAAAGCTTCAACCCGTCAAAAGTTTAACCTTTAAATCCAAACGTTAATGGATTTAAGGATTGTTGATATCAAAACGATCCTCGTCTCGCGGTGATCCTTTCTCTCTTGATGAGTCTGATGAAAAGAACAACGGATTAGCCTCGAAAATCGAAAGCCTCTTCTCCCTTTTTTTTGAAACTTGCGCCCCTTTTTCCTCTCCTGCGTCCCTCTCTCTTTTTTTTTTTGTCAAAAACAACTAGGTTAAAATTAGGATTAGTTTCCCTTTTATAATCCCAATTACCTAATTATTTAATTATTTTCCTTAAAAAGAAAATCCTTGTTTATCCTTTTTCTTTTCTTTTTTCGAAGATCCTCTAATTAAAAATAACCTAATATTCTGATTTTTGCTAAAAGACCGAATTGCCCTTTTTCAAAAAAATCGGGATATTACACATGGTCTATGAGCGCCGTCAGGTACTGTGATGCATTTCATGAGATTGCAGTTCGACAATCATAAAGGACGACAACAAAAAAGTAAAACAAAAAAAAAACAACTTTGCTACAAGTGCTATGTACTGAATATTGGCGTTCTTTACGACCTCCAATGCAAACTTTTTATCTTTTTCTTTACATTTTTTGAACCAATATTGTGTTCAACAATTACCTTTATATATACACATATATGTGTAAAAGTATGGCCTTTATTTATCATTGTTTCTTGATGAAATTGTTCTCTACGGGCACCTGGCTAGATCTCTTTATGCAAACAGCAACCGACTTAACAACATTAATCAATTTCTGTTGTTGTACTTTCATTTATCATTTGCATTCAGTTGACATTTTTTTTGGCGGTTTGATTATCTAAATAGGCGAGATTTCACTTTAATATCCAATGGACATGTGAAGCGCGAAGAAGTTGAAGACAAGATGGATTGCTTGAAATGTTGCAACTATAAATTTTCATTTTGCTTTTCTGAGTTTCACAATTTTTGATTGGATACAAGTGTGGAAAAGCTTATTTGACTGTACCTTCTACCTCGCGCCGCTCATTTGACTGCACGTTCTACCGTTGCTCCATCTACAATGATAAGGTTCAAGTCTTATGTGAGACATACAAGGTACTTGTCCAGCTTTGTCACATTATCTGTACAATGAACTCTATTTCCTTCCTTACAGATGCTTTTGTTATGAATTATAAGGTGGTCGTCAATGTCCCATTTTTATGCTTTACCTAATTTTTAGGATTTTGGTTTGTAGGAGGGGAATTATGAGAATATACTTGGTTGAATTTGTGTTTGTGAAAAAGGGAGGATGATTTAAAAAATTTAATCTATCGCTTTCGTTTTATGCTAATGATGCCCTATTACCGTTGCTCCGTCAGATTTTCGCCCATTGCTTTGACATTCTCCATGCTCCTTATTCCTTCCATGATTAAACCATTATCCTCATGATGCAAGCCTCAATTTGTTATTCTCTTTTTTCAGCTTTCAACAATGATTTTAATTCTTTTTTTTTCCATTTGGTTTACTAATCATTTTATGGGATTTATCTTTTTGAATACAGGAAGATGGGTTACTATCTTACTTTCTTACAGGTGTCAATCACTGTTTGCGCTTGGATATGGAAACTACTAGCTTGATTTATGATATGGATAACATTTTTTCTCTTTGGGAATTGGGAAGAATGACATTACGAGCCTCTTTGTTTTCACGTGTTATGGTCTATCAAATTAGCATATTAAAAGGTTTTTCCAAGGTGAATCAGCTGCGTCATTTTTTTTCTTTCTTTTTGCAGACAAATTGGGTATAACAACAACAAATTGAAAAGTATGATATTCCGTATGATGATACTTTAAAATTTCATCATTTCCCTTCTTGAAAAACAGAGCTTGCATGCCATGTTTTTTTTATAGAAAGACCGGCACAATTCGTTTGGAGAATCAGAGTTGATTATGTGCAGTTGATGTCATATGTTGTTCTTCGTCGATATTCCTAATCGCTTTCACCTTCAATTTGTCATGGTCACAAGAAGGTAAAACATTCCCTGTGTTTTTCGCATCTATGTTCACCTTTTTTGTGTTATCGCTCATATCATCTCATTTCCCTTTTTTTTCCGAATCTGAATTGATATAAGGAAAATGAAAGAAAGCATTGCGGAAGGCCAAATTCTTTTTGTAAGTTGAGTATATCATATATTACGTCATACATCAGAACTCTTCTGAACAAATTGGGTCTGGGGTATGAAAAGATCGATGCTTGCTTGTACAACTGTTGCATTTACTATAAGGAGACTGCTGACTTACAATCATGCCCAGTGTGCAAAACGAGCCGGTATAAGGAGTCTAAAGGAAAAAAGGTAGCTCGAAAGTGCTACGTTATTTTCCGTTAAAGCATCGTTTGAGACGTTTGTATGCTTCCCGTCACACGGCTCGAGGCAATGACATGGCATAAGACGGGGCGTTCTACGGATGAGGATGTGATGAGGCATCCAACCGATGGTAAAGAATGGAAAGAATTCGACGAGCAACACCCGGACTTCGCTATCGAACCTAGAAATGTACGTCTCAGTCTGGCTACAGATGGTTTTAACCCGTTTGGTACTACGAGTCAAACATACAACATGTGGCCTGTTCTAACACAAGTGTTGAATCCAGCACCATGGGTTTGCAACAATGAACTGTATAAACACATGTGTTTACTTATCCCAGGACCAGAATCCCCATGCAAAGACTTGGACGTTTATTTGAGGCCATTGATTGATGAGTTGGAAGAATTGTGGTCACATGGGGTAGTTGTGCTTGATGCTGCTACAAATACTACCTTCAGAATGCGTGTTGCAGTTATGTTTACGGTTAACGATTTTCCCGCTCGTAGTTATCTCTCAGGTTGGACTGGTCAAGGATATAAAGCATGTCTAACTTGCAACGACGATACACCTTCGGTACGGTTAGATAGTAAGACCGGATACGTCGGACATCGTAGATGGCCGCGGGCGGACCACCCGATGCGAAAGAATAAGGGGTTTAACGGTAAAATCGAAACATTAAGCCCTCCAAAGTTGAGAAAACCACGGAGGAAATACTTCAACAAATTAGTAACCTACCCGAATGTTTGCCGGGGAAACACAAAGAGTACGGTGGTAAAATTGTTAAGCGTCCGTAATCTTGTGTGAATTGGAATAAAAACACCATACTAAATAGATTGCCTTATTGGATGCCGAAAAAACTAAAGTACAATCTAGATGTTATGCACATTGACAAGAAGGTGTGTGATAGCTTATTGTCTACGATATTGAATATTGATGGTAAGACCAAAGACACTATCAAGGCACGTAAGGATCTAGCAAAAATGAATGTGAGAAAGGAACTACATGTGATTAAACAAGGCAATAAGACCTTAAAACCGCGTGCTTTGTTCACGTTGGCACCAGTAGATCGGACCAAATTCTACGATTTCTTAACAAATGTTCGGTTTCCCGATGGTTTTGCAGGAAACCTCAGAAAGAATTTGACTGGTAAAGACAAATTTAGCGGCCTAAAATCTCATGATTTTCATATCATACTCCAGAGACTTTTACCAGTTGGGGTACGAAAATTCTTGAAAAAGGAAATTTCTGATACTATCATTGACTTAAGCGATTTTTTCAGATTGATTTGTGCGCGCACGTTGAGGGTTAGTGATTTAGAGAATGCAAAAGAGAAGGTATTGGAAATCTTGTGTAAACTAGAAACGATATTCCCACCGGCATTCTTTGATATTTTGATACATGTGATAATGCACTTGCCACGAAGAAGCGATTAGGGGTGGACTGTTCATTTGAGATGGATGTATCCGATTGAACGTTTTCTAGGTAAGTTAAAGCGGTATATTAGAAATCGGGCAAGGCCGGAAGGATCCATCGCAGAGGCATACGTGGCTAACGAGACCTTGATGTTTTGCTCGTTGTATTTTTCGGGAAATGAGACAAAGTTCAATAGGCCCGAAAGGAATGTCACGGATTTTATCAACACAAAATAAACAAGTAATAATCCGGTTAACCTCAAGTATAAGGATCGTAGTATGGAGGCTAATGCCGGGTCGATCTTACGGGGAACTAAACGATTGTGATTTCTAGTTTTTATCTAACTAACCTATGTCACGATTATTAAGCTAAATAACGGATAAAACTAAACGAGCACTGTAAATTAAACTAAAACGTAAAACTGGACAGAAGAGATGATCTAAAGCCAGGAAAGATACGGGTGCGAACCAATTTAAACTAACTAATCTAAGATGCGGATAAAAGTAAACTAACTAGACAAATTCAAGCTTTTAAGGATTTAAATCAAATTTATAACGAGCAAACGAGGATTGATCCACCTATCCAACAAGCATTGATTCCCTATCTCGGTTATAGTGCGGTTTTTATTCGGATTGTGATTCACCTTACCTAGACATGAACCCTAATTCCTTAGAAAGTTCATCTATCAATCTATTATCTTCCGATGTAAGATTAACGCGTTCAATAATCAAAGGTGCAAACTTTGTGTTTATAACCTAGTAATCGACCTAGTAACTTCCGTTATTATAGATTCGAATTACTATTCTTATTCATGGTGATCTAGGGTTTATTAAGACTTCCATCAACAATAAACAATCAACACATGCATATCTTCCGATATAAAAGCAAATTAAACATGAATAAGCATGAATAAGAAACAACCTTTATTAAAAACTCACAAGTATAATCGAAGAAAGCGAAATCAACAATTGTTGGACGGCTTCACAATACTCGTTTGATGAAGCTTTTAGCCTCTCGAACATCCTCGGCAACTCAAATTTGCGAGAAAAAGTACATAAAAAGTAACTAGTGTTTAATCTAAATTAAGAGCATAAAAATAGGAATAAAAAGATGAAAAACGCAGCCTAAAGCCGCCCCTAGGTTTAGGGTTTTGAATAATGTGTGTATGATCCTCTTTTGTGGAGAAAACAAACCGACTATATATAGATTTTAAAGTCGGTTCGCTAAGTCGGCCACCGGACGCCCGTCCGAAACCTCGAACGCCCGTCCACTCTTCAATAAAACTTCGAATCGGGCCGAGTCATGACCGACGCTCGTCCATCCGAGCGTCCACTCCGGCGTCCAAACTTCCCGAATCAAAGATGACACCCTCGGACGCTCGTCCAACCGCATCGACGCCCGTCCACCGGACGGAGATATCGGACGCCGATTTGATATGATCGATTTTGATTTATTGATCTTTATCTCTTCTATCTCTATCCCACTTCTTCATTATCTCTTTCATCATCAATTAGCTTGAACTTAATCAACCTTTGATCATCTTTTGAGCCTCCAACATGTATCTATAACACATAAAAACATCGCAAAATGTAATAATGCTCAAATAATCATAAAATCACAATTAAAACACATAAATCAACCTATTTTGCGATTAACTCTTCTAAAATCTCATACGCTTAATATATCCATTAAACCCTCGTTTCTTATGCAATTTAGTACAATTACGGGGAAAAATATCATAGAATATAGCGTTATAAATCGTATAAATTCACCCTTAACAACTCCCCCACACTTAAGCTTTTGCTCGTCCCGAGCAAAACAAAACAAAAGTTAGGCTCGAGAGAAAAACAGGCATCTAAACGTGCATAACACATATCCAATAAATCAGAAGTTCACCCTTGTGCGTGTGCATAGCCATAATAAACTTCCACCATATCCAAACTCGAGAGACTCAAAGCAAAACTAGCTAATACCCCCTCGTAGACTAGTAATAAAGGACACTCATAAGATGCACCCTACAAACGTGATATATCCCGAAAAGAATGATCGAATATACCTAGGGCCCTTCTGAAATACTCAGAGGATAATCCCTACAACATATCTATCAGTTTATACTGGGGATAAGACAAACGATAACTGAGTCTTATATACATTTCATAACACTTTATCGTTGATTTAACCTTTCACTTAAAACACACATCGAATGAGCTCTTGCCCCGTCATAGCGAGAATAGGACATTTCGAGATAATACCCTACCTTACTCCAATCATAAGGCAGCTTCTTCGACATTCGTCGTGAGCTTTTAGTCATCATAGTGGTATAGGACATACGTGGTATACCCTATCTCACTCAAATCATCGACTAGCTTTCGACACACACAAATAATTTCATATTAATTCAACTTTTTTCAATTGGACAATAGCTACGCGTTGCTTATCACATTCAAACCTCAGATATTCACAGTATATCATACTTCGGATCTAAATACAAACTATCATAAATCTCACGATATATACGTAGCACTAAGCACATGACTTACGAGATAATCAAAAACTACTAATCCAAAAGGGGTATAGCTTTATAAAAATAGCTCATCATTTACTATGGCTCGTGAAAAATAGTGTCAGGTGAAACATCTAACTTACCAAATATACGATACATAGCATAGATGACTATCGAAAACAAAGAACATTAACATGTATTGCCTACTCGGGACAAAACAAAAACAACAGTGTCGGAAAATTTTTAAAAATTTCCGCAAATTTTAGCTCATTTGCATAGAAACATTACAAATGTGTAGATACATATCGAAACATTCCCCTCCCCCACACTTAAAAATCAACATGTCCTCATGTTGAGCAAAACGAAAGAAAAAGAAAAGACTTAGCTGATTTGAATCGAAACGCGAATCGTTGGTCAGGCCGGAGCCTTCATAATGATACCACGAATGTATAACCAGACAATGTAGATACCTGCACATCTTAGACAACATGGAACCATCTCGGGGAAAACGGGGAGTCATACTAACATGGAAAGAGATATCAAAAATAAAGATAAATCAAAGTGAGAGCACTCAATACATCTAGAAAGTCGAAACACAGTTGACATGAAAGTACGCTCGCCTTATGGCTTACAAGGTCCATCGAAAATAAATAGTAGCAATATCAAAATTACAACGAATCGTAAAAGTAAAAATGTCAATACAAAACAACCAATGTAAAAAATAGACAAAATAAGATCAAGGTTGGCTCGGCGCCGCAGAATCATCAGCTGGAGGATCAGAGGAGGGTCCAGAAGGTGGTGCCGTATCCCTAGCTACCGAGTCAGGCTGCTCCTCATCTGAAGATGACTCGGAGTCGTGTAGAGCATCCGCAATGACCTGCTCAATCTCATCAGTAAAAAGATAATCAACGGAGCTCGGATTGAACGTCCTTTCGTCCCTCGGCTGCCGGCCCTCACAGATACACCGAAGAATCGATAAAATATTGTTCCGTGAGTCCCGGATATCACTCGGCCATTCCCGGAAACTGTTGGCCATGCTTAACCGCATCCGACGGCGGGAGATAAAGGAGGAAGGGAGGACGCACGAGGTGCTGCCGACGAACCAGGCTCCGTAGGTGCCTCCGGCTCGAATGTCCCGAGGGCTTACTCTTTTCCCTCTCGTATAGGCCTAGGGTTCTTCGGTTTATGATCCGCCCCAAACTCGTGCACACCGGCATCGAGACACAAGCGTGGATCAAATGAGGTACGATCAAGCTCCGTGTATAAACCTTCGATTGATCGAGATCTCGTCGTACAATGCTTGTCCCACATCCATATTCAAGCCAAATGTCAATGCATACAACACTCCCAGGTCCCCTATATGAAAATGTGTCAAGTTGTTCTTAGGCAACAACCGATTCTGAATGAAACGACACTGGACCTTCCAGTCCTCCGTCCAGGTCGTGGTAACCAACTCCTTTCGGTCTCCTCCCGGTTTCAACGTCCAGGCCACATCCGGGCAAACTCTCAATCTCAACTCCTCCAAAGGATCCTGTCCCAAACTCTGCCTATGCACAATCTCCTCCTTATAGTCCCGACCCTCGAAAGCCGCTAAGTTGTATTTCCGATTAATCACCTCCGGTGTAAAGGGAACTTCCACCCCTCGAACCACGACTACCTTTGTCCCCAAGTCGGTTTCCGAACAGTTTGCATAAAATTCCCGAACTAGGGAGCTATTCACCGGGGTAGTCGGGATTGTCATCAAGGCTTCCCATTTCCTATTCTTAAGCAACTTAACGAACCCCGGATCGACCTTCGCCTCTAAAATAGCCCTCTCAACCAACATGTTTCTCGAAAAATAGTGTTTGGTATAGACCTCATGAGCTCTAGGGTTCACGAAACGACGAGGCAATGGCATCGGGGCAACGGTTTTAGACTTCTTCCTAGGAGGGGCTGCCCTAGGTACAACTGGCTCCTCTTCCCGGGTAGCATCGACAGTCTCCTCAGCCCTAGACGAACCTCCACCTCTCTGAACTCTCGGCATCCGTACTAAAGGCACATCATCATCCGTCTCAGATTCCGAGGTTGGCTCATCTCGTAAGGTCGCCCTAGTTTGGGTGGCTACAGGGGTTGCTCACGAATACTCACACCCCGGTTAGGATCAACTAAGGTGGGGTCAATCTCTTTACGCTTCTTCCCCGCCTCCCGGGCCACTTCCTTACCATGCCTCTTCACAACTGCCTTCTTATGAACCATTTCCACGCCTAATCTAAACCAAACAAACCAAATGTGTACAAAGGATACCCGTTTATCATCCAAAGCGGGATTTCAAATCAACCAAACCACAAACCACATCCATAAGCATCACCAAACAACCCATTCATCACCCATCACAACACCACATCACCAAAACAGAGCGAGAAAGAAACACCAAAACCGGAAAAAAAAACAAATTAAGGTGTCATTCAAGAAAACGAGCCGACCCAAAGATCGAACTCACAAAAACGTGAATGAAATCCAGAAAAGTTGTTACCAACTTACCAAGTAGGGTGAGTAGATGCTGATCGAGATGAAGATTAGTCCAAACAACACCAAATTGGCTCCCAAAATCGGATTTTTCGCTCAAAAAGTCGGACTGAAGTGGGTCCTGATTCTCCAAAAATACCGTGTTTTGGGGGATTTGGTTATGAAAATCAAAGAGAGGGTATCAAGGGCGGCCTATAGCGCTTTGAATCGCTCGAAATGGTTTAGAATCGACGATTTTAGGGCAAAAGGAGGGAGAGAAACCGTTTTTGCGTTTTGAACTTCTGAAAAAGTGAGGGTTCACTCGATGATGGGGTATATATAGACAGAGGTTGGACGCTCGTCCAACTCAGTGGACGGGCGTCCACTGGAAAATCAGATGAACTGGACGGGCGTCCAGGCTTAGACGCTCGTCCAAGATTTGAAATCACATACGGGATTGGAGGGAATAAAGCGAGACGGGCGTCCGGGCTTAGTGGACGCTCGTCCTGAAATTGGTCAAGGCGGACGGGCGTCCAGAGTTCCGGACGGGCGTCCACACGATTTAAGTGCAAAAATCATAAAATTCCCATACACATCAAATTCAAAATTGCCCTTTCTTATTAAACTTAAATAAAACTTCAAAAATACAAATAAGAAGCAAATGAAGTACAAAATTACTAATAAATAAAAACAATTGGAAAACAAGTGGGTTGCCTCCCACTCGGCGCTTTTGTTTTACGTCGTTTGCTCGACGAAACATCCTAAGAACGCTAGTCATCATAAATGTCCGACCAATCGATCACTCGAATGAGACGGCGGAGCATGTCAATCGCCGGAGGAAGTCATACTCATCTTGTAAACCCCGGTCCTCACCGGCTACATCAACACCTCGAAAGTGCTCAGCTTGCAGCACTAGCGCTAAATCTGTCAGCATCGGATCATTGAGGATGGTGTAAGGACGTCCTAGAGCTGCCTGTAACTCCTCAGTGGTAAAGTCTCCACCTCCCGAACAACGGGGAACAATGAGAACATAGGTGACCGTCTTGACGCGGGTACTAATGTCAAAATCTACGTGCAAAACGATGGTTCCTCCCGGTCCGTCATCTACAGTAATGAGTGGAATCCTCCTAAGGAAAGGTAACTCCTCTGGCTGAACACCGAAATCCATATCTAGAAAGCACAACTAACTGACAGATAAAAAACAAAAACTTAATACTGAATAAGGCTAAAACTGAATAAACTAACTTAAATACTAACACTATCAAAGCATAAAACAAAATAACTAAAAGGACGATGTCTAGGTTGCCCCCTAGTGGCGCTTTTGGTTAATGTCGTTAGCTCGACACATTGTAAGCTCAGCCTGGATCAGGCCATTTATCCTTTCTGCCAGCCATTACCTCGTTTAAGCTCTGATCAGTAGTGTGGCTGCAGAAACAGCATCTCACACATGGGGTGAAATCTTTGAAAGCTCTCCAAACCTTCTTAAGTCTCCCCATGGTTGTGTTCTTTCTCCTCTGACTCCTCTGATGACGTTTAAGTTGTCGCTCCCTTTCTAACTCTTCCATATCAGCACTACCTGCTAGAACTTCTTCCGACGGATCACTACCGTCATCCTCGGAGAACAAGTCGGGTGATAACTCGTCAAATTCTTCGACCGGAGTGACACCACATCCGAGAATATCGAGAAATTTAACAATCAAAGATGTCTCTTTGGGTTCACCAATATAGTGTTTGCATCTTTGACCGTTGACTCGAAACGGTTCACCACTATAACCACGAAGTTCTAGAACGCCTCCCGGAATGATTTGGAGAATCTCGAAAGGGCCGGACCAACGTGTCCTTAACTTTCCAGAAACGGATGTAACCCGGAATTATATAGAAGAACTTGTTCGCCGACATGAAATTCTCTCCTCTTAATCTTAGCATCGTGGAGTAGCTTCATCTTATCCTTACTAATCCCGGCACTTTCATAGGCCCGGAGTCCGAATCGTCCGGTCCATGCCTATGTAATCGCCGTAGTCGATGCTTCCCACAAGATTGGGAATCAAAGTTCGAAACTTTGTAGCCCAATAAGCTCTATGCTCTAACTCGACAGCGAGATGACATGGTTTCCCGTAGACCATCCGATATGGTGATGTACCCATGGGGGTCTTATAGGCGAGTTCGATATGCCCACAAGACATCATCCAACTTTAGACTCCGAGCTCTTTCCTATGATCGTTAACGTCTTCTCCAGGATTTTCTTAATGCTCTGGTTGCTCCTTTCAACCTGACCACTAGTCATCGGATGATACGGTGTGCCAATTTTATGACGAACACCATACTTCTCAAGTACTTTCTCTAGGGGTCGATTGCAGAAATGCGTCCCTTCATCACTGATCAAGGCACGTGGACATCCAAACCTCACGAAAATGTTCTTCTTTAAAAATTTCATTACCGTTTTATGATCATTGTGAGGAGTGGCTTGGGCCTCCACCCATTTGGACACGTAATCCACGCAGACTAAGATGTATTTATTACCGCAAGATGATGGGAATGGTCCCATAAAATCGATACCCCATACATCAAAGACTTCGCATTCGAGGATGGGTGTTAAAGGCATGTCAAAACGCCTTGTCAGAGTACCGGTTCTTTGGCACCTATCACAAGCTTTACAGAAAGCTTCCGTATCTTTAAAGATCGTAGGCCAATAGAAACCGGATTGAAAGATCTTAGCAACGGTTTTCCACGGACCAAAGTGACCTCCCGTGGGTCCACCGTGGCACCGCTCAATGATGTCGCGTTGTTCGATTATGGAATACATCTCCTAAGCAAACCATCTTTACTGAGATCTTGAAAAGATAAGGTTCATCCCAAACGAAATATTTTAAATCCGAGAAGAACTTTTTCTTCTCCCCGATAAGACATCTCCGGATCGAGATAACGGCCATGAAGGTAGTTTACAATGGAAGAATACCATGGAACATCGGGGAGCGGCCATCGATCAACATGATGTTTTCTAGGGGAAAGTAAAGATCTATATCATCCGGTTCATTCTTTTCCTCGTTAACATCCTAGACACATGATCCGCTACTACATTCTCACCGCCCTTTTTATCCTTAATTTGAACGTCAAACTCTTGTAGGGTCAATATCCAACGTAGTAAGCGCGGTTTAGCCTCTTTCTTAGTCATCGATAACGCAAAGCGGCGTGATCGGTCCACACGATCACTTGAGCTCCTAACAAGTAACCTGCGAAACTTGTCCATAGCAAAGACTACGGCCGTAGTTCCTTTTCGCAGTAGTATAGTTAACTTGAGAGGGGTTCAATGTGTGACTTGCGTAATAGATAGGCTGGAACTTTCCCTTGATCTTTTGCCCTAGAACGGCACCAACAAAGATAGTTTGATGCGTCGCACATAAGCTCAAATGGTAGGTTCCGGTCGGGCGATATAAGAATCGGAGCGAGATATTAAACGATCCTTAAGCTCCTCAAACGCTTGCTTGCAAACTTTCATCAAAATTAAACTCAACGTCTTCCTTTAGTAAAGTGGATGGGGGCTTGGCTATCTTGGAGAAATCTTGAATGAACCTCCTATAGAAGCCGACATGTCCGAGAAAACCTCGGACTTCCCGAACATTCTTAGGGTAACTCATCTTCTCAATAGCTTCTACCTTGGCCCTATCTACTTCTATACCTTTAGCGGAGATCTTGTGGCCAAGAACTATTCCTTCATCTACCATGAAATGGCATTTTTCCCAATTAAGTACTAGGTTCTTTTCCACACATCCGGATAACACCCGATCAAGATTGTCAAGGCAATCATCAAAAGACCGACCAAAAACCGAAAAATCGTCCATAAAAATCTCCATACACTTTTCTACAAGCCCGTCAAAGATGGCGCATACATCGCCGAAATGTAGCGGGGCATTGCGAGAGACCGAACGGCATTCGTCTATATGCGAATGTACCATAAGGGCGGTGAAGGTGGTCTTTTCTTGGTCATTTGGATCAATGGGTATCCGGAAATATCCCGAATATCCATCTAGGAAACAATAAAATGCGTGCCCCGCCGTACGCTCGAGCATCCGGTCAATGAATGGAAGGGGAAAGTGATCTTTCATGGTTACCTCATTGAGCTTTCGATAATCGATGCGACTCGTAACCGTAACAAGCCTCAATGCAATTTCCTCTCCCTTCTCATTCTTTTCAATTGTAATTCCACCCTTTTTGGGAACTACTTGAGTCGGGGAAACCCATTCACTATCCGCGATGGCATAAATGATTCCCATGTCCGAAGTTTGATGATTTCCTTTTTAATGACTTCTTGCATATGAGGGTTTAGCCTTCGCCGGGGCCGTCCGACACATTTGGCGCCCTCATTCGTCTTGATCTTGTGCATGCGAGATGTCGTGAGATATTCCCCCGATATCTCCTACTTGCCAACCAAAAGCTTTTTCATTCTTCTTCAAGACGTTAATCGGTTTCATTTCTTCGTACGGGAAAGCTTGCGATATGATTAAAGGAAGCTTGTCGCCCTCTCTTAAGAACACATACTTAAGATGTTTAGGTAACGGCTTCAACACCAAATCCGCAGGGGGGGCTTCTAAACTAGACTTGAGATCTCCACTTTTCAACTCAATATCATTGAGTTTACTCTGTGGTCCCACCGCCAAAGCTTCTCCTTCCAACAGCTCTTCCTCAAAATCAGCTGCTAGTTGATCCAGATTCACCCTACCATGAGTATTCAAATTATCAACTAATCGCTCATATTCCGCTTCTACAGCCATGACTTGCTTATCCATATAGTCGGTGAAATCATCCGTCATATAATCAATGGAAAAGCCGGTTGGAGGCACAGAGGGTACTTGAATGGACTTTAAGACATTGTAACTCACCTCTTGGTCACCAACTCGGATAGTCACTTGCCCACCATCGCAGTCGATGAGAGCTCGAGCTGTAGATAAGAAAGGTCTTCCTAGAATCAAGGGAACGTTTTCGTCTTTCTCTATATCTAAGACATACCAATCAACTGGAAAGGTAAATCGATCAATCGAACCAAAACGTCTTTTAGGATTCCTGAAGCTTTCTTAGAGGATCTATCCGCGAATTGTAAACTCATAGTAGTGGGTTCTAGAAGACTTTGTAAACCGAGCTGTTTGCATACAGACATTGGCATAAGGCTTATAGAGGCACCTAGATCACACAAAGAATTTGGGAAGACTAGACCTCCCATCAAAACTGTAAGCACAAATTTGCCAGGGTCACCTCGTTTAATTGGTAAGTTTTCATAATTAATCATGGAACAATCCTCACCAATCTGCCTTTCCATGCCTGCTAATTTCTTCTTCGAAGACACAACATCCTTGATAAATTTCGTATACTTAGGCATCTCGACTAAGACATCCGACAATGGAAGATTCACCTGAGTATTTTTCAAAAGGTTTAGCACCTTTTCGTACTTCTTATCCTCAATCAAAGGGATGTTGCTCTTTCTCGGTGGAAATGGAAGTTTCTTAAGGTCATCCTCAGAGAAAACCTTTTTCGAGGATGCACTGACAGCTCTGTCTTCCAGATCCTTCCAACGAACAGTTTTTTTCAGATTCTCAGTAGTCGGGGGATCAGCCTCCTGACTTTCGCTTGCTTTTTCGGTCCTCAAAGGATCAGCCACTTGAGGATCACCAAATTCTTCACCTCTCAGGGGATCAGCCACCTGAGTTTTCTCTTGCGATTGAGGGGAGTGTAGGTGCTCGGCTTCCCCTCCCCGCCTTATCAATGGCGGGGAGGGGCTAGTGGTTTCCCGGATGGGAAGGACCACTAACTTGAGTACCGCTCCGAAGATTCATTGCACTGGCCTCCTCCTTACCGTACTGAATTGACGGCACGAGGTCAGTACATTGGCCTTTGTTCAAATCAGCCTGAGCAACTTGACCACCCTTCGGATTCTTCTCAGTGAAACTGGGCAGCTGCCCGGGGGTCTAGAAGCTAACTGCTCAGCCAGTTGCCCAATTTGTCTCTCAAGATTCTTCATCGATCTACTTTGCTCTTCCAACTTAGCCTCAAGATTTGTAGGTTGGGAGGGGCCTTGAGAGTTTTGGTGATTTGGAGCATAGGGCTGGCTGGGCCGACTTTGAAATTGAGAATTTGGATTGGAAGGCCAATTCTGATTGAATTTTTGCGTAGGATAGGAAAAATTCGAGTTTTGATTCTGATTAAACCCAGGGTTTCTATTGAAATTCTGATTCGAATTAAAATTTGAGTTGGGATTGAAATTCGAAGATGGATTAAACCCTTGGTTTTGAAAATTGCCCTGACCTGGAAACTGATTGAACTTTTGATTGTTCTGGCCATAGAATGCATTCACTTCCGCATTCTGTCCGTTCATAGGGCGAATTTAGAAGTGTGCCCCAACTCGTCACAATTTTGACATGTGACTTGATTGTACCGTCCATAGTCATGAACGACATTAACTTGATAAGGTGCGGGGGATTAAATTGACATTGGCCATTCATATGGCCGGTCCGACAAACAATTTTCGCAATACGAACCCGAGGGTTCCGCGGAAAAGAGGAAGTTTGATTTATAGGATTTGAAACTTGAGGGGAGACCATCTCGCTTTTGCGGCATGGCAATCAAACTTTGTAAATTGACTTCCTCAACCTTTGGAGGAGGAGGTGCTTGAATTGCTTGATAAGAGGGGGCATAGTTATATTTGGCAATGTCCTCAAACAATGCCCATCCCTCATCGGCGTTTTCTTCGAAAGGCCCCGCCGAAGAACTATTGACCATGCCTTTTGTAAGCTCGGTCAATCCACCGAAGAATGTATTGACTTGCCTTTCCGGTGGCAAGCCATGGTGGGGGCATTTTCTAAGAAGGGACTTGAATCTCTTCCAACACTCGAAGAAAGATTCATTCTCTTTCGATAGAATGTGAAAATGTCATTTAAGCACCGGGCCGTCTTTGAAGGTGGAAAATATTGACTCAAGAACTCCTTTTCGAGTTACGCCTGTGTGGTGATAGATTCGAAGGGAGAGAGGTGTACCACTCTTTAGCCTCTCCTTTCGAGAAAACGGAAAAAGTTTAAGTTTAATAGCATCCTCACTTACTCCTTGGATGCGTGTAGTACCGCATATCTCTAAGAATGTGTGTAAGTGGGTATGCGGATTCTCCGATTGGTAGCCGTGAAAAATTGATGCGTGCCGCATCATCCGGATGAGTCCCGGCTTCGGCTCAAAGGTTTGTGCAAGAATGGTTGGAATAACAATAGCCGGGTTGACCTTGACTTCGCCCGGCATGGCGTAGTCCGCCAATGTACGTCTATTATCGCCGGCCATTATCACAAAATCGGTGATTTCTCTTGCTAGTTGTTCTTCAAGATCTCGCTCGGCTCGTCCGCGAACCGCGAACGGAAATTCCGCTCTGTTTGGCCGGACTATGGTTCGCTCGGGGTCGGGGGTGTATATTAACAAACCCTTTTGACTCCGAGTTTGCATAAACCGGACCAAAAACAAGTGGAACAAAACCTAAACACTAAGAAGAGATCAAAGCCTAAACTAAAAATTAAAAGCCTAAAGAGAGGAAAGGAAAAGAAGAAAGGGAAACAAAAGTGTTAAAGAAAACAATACCGGACGGACGTCAAAAGATTGGACGGGCGTCCGGATGAAATTGAGGTCGGACGGGCGTTTAGTAATGTAAACGCTCGTCTGACAAACAGAATACCTGAACGGGCGTCCAAAAGTTATGGACGCTCGTCTAAGTGAATAAAACAGAACAGAATTGATAATTTCCCAGCGGACGGGCGTCCAATATCCCAGACGCCCGTTTGCTCACGGGAAAACTTAGAACGAACAGGAATTTGCAGATAAAGCAAGAAGGGAAGGAAGAACGTCAGAAAAAAAAAAAAAAAAAAAAAAAAACAGAATAACAGAATATCTAACTTCAAAGAAAAACACTAAGGGACAGTTTTAAACCCTAATTATCTACTTAACAACTACCTAAAACAATTATCAACTAAAAACAGGAATTTAAAACGGATTAAAACTTGAAAACGAAACAAAAACAAACAGAAAACAAAAAAAGAAAAACGAAAAATAAAAACTAGACAAAGACTACGAAACTTAACTACGAAAAATCCTAATAACCAAAACTATAAACCACCTAAGAAAATTTAAAACGAGAAAAACAGAAAACACTAAAAAGAGGGAAAAACATGTGTTGAAATCTTCTAACCCCAAAATGGAAGGGAAAACAGTGGATTTTGACCTCGAAAACGGTGTCGGACGGCCTTTGGCCGTCCGCCACGTCGTCGGCGGCGTCGGAACGAGCTTTCCGAATTGGGGTCCTGCGCGCCAATCCGACACTCGAGCCGAAAGTTATGGCCAAAATACTATCAAGTGCTAAAACGGACCCTTTTATCCTAAAATTTGATCGTGAAAGGTGTGGAGTCAGATGATTCAACCTTAGATGTCCCCTAATCAATGTAAGAACGAGAAAAGATAGAAACAGACAGGTAGAAACAAGAAAAGCCACTGAAACAAGAAAACAGACGGGCGTCCAATTAATGGACGGGCGTCTGCCTGGGTTTAGGACTGAACGGGCGTCCAAAAATATGGACGTTCGTTCAAGGGGTCAAAAACGATACAGGATTGAAATTTTCACAGTGAACGGGCGTTCATAAGTATGGACGCTCGTCCGTATGCAAAAATTTCAGAAACAGAACGAAACGATTGCAGAAACAGAGAGGGATAAGAGAAAGAAAACAGAGCAGGAAAAGGAGGGGAAGAAACTAATCACAAAAACTTTAAAAACTTCAAACCCTAAAAATCTAAACCAAAAACCTAACTACCTAAAGGTTAAACTAAAAACAAACCTAAAAAAAAAAAAACAGAAACAAAAACAAATCTAAAAATAGAAAACGAAAAAGACAAACAAAAACAAAAACTAGGCAACCGTCCGGTTCCCCGGCAACGGCGCCAAAAACTTGTCACGGATTTTATCAACACAAAATAAACAAGTAATAATCCGGTTAACCTCAAGTATAAGGATCGTAGTATGGAGGCTAATGCCGGGTCGATCTTACGGGGAACTAAACGATTGTGATTTCTAGTTTTTATCTAACTAACCTATGTCACGATTATTAAGCTAAATAACGGATAAAACTAAACGAGCACTGTAAATTAAACTAAAACGTAAAACTGGACAGAAGAGATGATCTAAAGCCAGGAAAGATACGGGCTGCGAACCAATTTAAACTAACTAATCTAAGATGCGGATAAAAGTAAACTAACTAGACAAATTCAAGCTTTTAAGGATTTAAATCAAATTTATAACGAGCAAACGAGGATTGATCCACCTATCCAACAAGCATTGATTCCCTATCTCGGTTATAGTGCAGTTTTTATTCAGATTGTGATTCACCTTACCTAGACATGAACCCTAATTCCTTAGAAAGTTCATCTATCAATCTATTATCTTCCGATGTAAGATTAACGCGTTCAATAATCAAAGGTGCAAACTTTGTGTTTATAACCTAGTAATCGACCTAGTAACTTCCGTTATTATAGATTCGAATTACTATTCTTATTCATGGTGATCTAGGGTTTATTAAGACTTCCATCAACAATAAACAATCAACACATGCATATCTTCCGATATAAAAGCAAATTAAACATGAATAAGCATGAATAAGAAACAACCTTTATTAAAAACTCACAAGTATAATCGAAGAAAGCGAAATCAACAATTGTTGGACGGCTTCACAATACTCGTTTGATGAAGCTTTTAGCCTCTCGAACATCCTCGCAACTCAAATTTGCGAGAAAAAGTACATAAAAAGTAACTAGTGTTTAATCTAAATTAAGAGCATAAAAATAGGAATAAAAAGATGAAAAACGCAGCCTAAAGCCGCCCCTAGGTTTAGGGTTTTGAATAATGTGTGTATGATCCTCTTTTGTGGAGAAAACGACCGACTATATATAGATTTTAAAGTCGGTCTCGCTAAGTCGGCCACCGGACGCCCGTCCGAAACCTCGAACGCCCGTCCACTCTTCAATAAAACTTCGAATCGGGCCGAGTCATGACCGGACGCTCGTCCATCCGGCGTCCACTCCGGCGTCCAAACTTCCCGAATCAAAGATGACACCTCGGACGCTCGTCCAACTGCATCAGACGCCCGTCCACCGGACGGAGATACCGGACGCCAGTTTGATATGATCGATTTTGATTTATTGATCTTTATCTCTTCTATCTCTATCCCACTTCTTCATTATCTCTTTCATCATCAATTAGCTTGAACTTAATCAACCTTTGATCATCTTTTGAGCCTCCAACATGTATCTATAACACATAAAAACATCGCAAAATGTAATAATGCTCAAATAATCATAAAATCACAATTAAAACACATAAATCAACCTATTTTGCGATTAACTCTTCTAAAATCTCATCTGCTTAATATATCCATTAAACCCTCGTTTCTTATGCAATTTAGTACAATTACGGGGAAAAATATCATAGAATATAGCGTTATAAATCGTATAAATTCACCCTTAACAAGGAACTGGGTTGAGAACGAAGATACAATCAAGAACCGTATATCAGTATTCAAGACTCCTTTTCGATCAATGGGATCGATGAAATGCTTGACATTCAATACTACTTTGAGAGAGAAGGTTCAGTGGTATGTCTTGCAAAACTGCCATGAGATCGATGAATACCTCATGTAAGTGAGCAATCCAAACTTAATTCTTTTGTTTTTTATAATTCCATTAAAGCTAACTAGTCTTCTACACATGGAGCGAGTTGAACATCGTACAAAAGCTGTCAAGTTATTGCACGAGACAGAACCTGGACAAAGTGCACCGTCAAGAATTTACTGATTGGTTTAATTCGAAGGTACAAAATAAAGCTTCATACACTTATTGTGCACTTTTATGAGCGTTACATAAATACTTATGTATGGTACATTATGCAGATGATTGTATTGAGTAAACAAAACCCATCAGACTTGAATGACCAATTGTTAGCCCTTTCCACCGGATCTTTTTCAACGGTCAAATCCTATCAGAGTTGTGTGATGAACGGTGTCAGATTCAATGCACAAAATCGGGATCGCACACGCACAACTCAAAACAGTGGGGTTGCTGTCAAAGGGACCGAAGGCACTACATGGTATGGAGTCTTAGAAGACATATATGTCGTAAGCTATCCAAATGATAACACTGTTGTTCTTTTCAAATGTACATGGTTCGATACTAGTCCAGCTAAGAAGGGTGTCCGTGTATATAAGAATACAACAAGTATACGCACTACAAACACCTGGTACGAACAAGATCCATTCATTCTTGCTTCACAAGCAGAACAAGTTTTCTACATAGATGATTTGTATAACGGATGTGACTGGAAAGTTGTTGAGCATTTTCAACACCGTCATATCGTAGACGCACCAAATATTAATGGTGATGTGGTTGTTGATGATTTGGTAATCGACGAAACAACCCACGGAAATTTCCGACTTGTTGTTGAACTGCCACCGATGGAACCGTTCTACATGAGTGCAAATGATGTAGAAACGAGATGTTGATGAAAACGATGAAAACGATGAAAACGATCTCGATCAAAATGAAAAGGATGACAATAACGATTATGCTTCAACGGATTGCGATGATGATAATAAGCGTGTAGATGATGACATTTACGACTCGATCCCATCAAACTATGCAAGTGATGATGAATGATGCTATAAATATAATATTCTTTTAGTAAGTTCAATCAAATATACTTGAATTTAAAAATTATATAATACTAGTGCTTTACTTATACTACATCAACATAAATGTGTTCTTTATATCAAATATTTTTATTATATTCAAATATTTGATCATATAGGTGAATGGCTTGCGCGGGATCGGCGGTGGTTCTCAACCACCGCACGAGCATCCATTTAGGCTACCGGGCCAATGCGAGGACGGTAATTAATTAACTTTCATTTTTTTTCTAGTATGATTATTCTTATTTCGTTGAATTAACATTGACACCGATCCTACGGATCATATAGCGAGATAATGAGTATGAGGAATTCATACCATCACCTCCATCCCCGAAAAAGAAGCGGGGTGAACGTGGACCCGCAAAAGGTATCACCGTCCAAGCCCTCAAGAGAAAGTTAGGGGGCTTGATTCCTCTTATATGGGATCCTAGATTTCCCGGTGTTCAAAAGGCATTGGGAAGATACGCGAAGGATTTTGAGTCCGAGACGGGGAAAGTCATGAGGTCCCATGTTCCTGTTACACCCCTTCCCGGCGAAAGGTGGACGACCGACTTAAACAATTAATTTGGGAAGAACTTCGGGTACTTAGCTATTCAAATTGTTAACACTTTCAAATTTTAAGAGTCAAACATATTAATTTAGAAACCAATCGTTTCATTTCTTGTGTTTTCGAGGCATCGTTCCAACCCCTTGAGCCTATTCACCGCCCTGCCGTGCTTACAAGCGCCGGTACTTTATTCAGAAAATGGAAGGCTAGACTAAGGAAGGCTGTAGATAAACACAACAACAAGGGGTTGCCAGGGCCTTGTCCCCGACCCAGGGATGTGTTTTCACAGCAACAATGGGAAGTGTTTCTCCGCCACCTTAGTACTGAAGCTTTTAAGGTAAAGCATTTATTCCATTACATGTGTTACGTAGATTCGATTATTATTACTTGTTACTGCTTATATATAATACAATAGTACTATTTTTTTTACAGAAAAAATCTGATCAGAATAAGAAGAATCGCGCCGGGAGTAAATATGTAGGCCGCCAAGGACGAACGCCTATGGCCGTGGTTCGATGGGATAAGTTAAGAATGGTAAGTATTAGGAAATACATCCCTAGGACTTCATTTTTTTGAATTTTCATAACTAATATTTTTGTTTTTTTCAAGGGTAATGTGAGTCTGAGTGAAGATCCTTTGGGGCAGGATCCTATCCATGTATGGGCGAGCAAACATAAGAATGCTGACGGTTCATTTCTCAACAGTGATGCGGAGGCTGCTTATGTAAGTGATATACGTTGTATATATTTCAATTCAATACGTTCACATTTTCCTTATCTTAACTGCCAACGATATATGTTGTGTTTAGAGGAGGCTGGAGGATTGGCGTACTATGGTTGCACCGGGTCGACAGATGACTTTTGAAGATGAGGAGGCAATCTTTCGGGAGCCTTAGGAACAAGGCGAGATTATTTGATTGGCCTTGGCCCTACGCAATCTTCCTCCATATCCAATTCATCACAATCGGCCCAGTCTTCAGCATCCTCATCTTCTTACCACCAAGGATGCAATATGCAGATAGAAGAACTTAGAAAGTCTCATGATCAGTTGGTGAAGTTAACCAAAAAACAAGAGAAGAGAAATAAAAAACAAGGGGCTCTTCTCAAATTGTTGCTGAATAATCTTAAGGCTAAGGAACCGGATATGCAAATAGAGGTCAGCTCATCATCTTCCGATGAAGATGAAGAAGATTCTGAAGATGATCTTGACGATGATGCGTAGACATTGTAGAGGAAACTATTCTTACTTTTGGAAACATTACACAACTTTGTATTTTACGTAATATTTTTAGTTTATGCATTTTTTTTTATGAATCCCCCGTTTATAAATACATATGTTATTGATTTTGGAAAAAACGGGATTGGATTGATTTAATAGCATGGGAGGCCATGCAAAAATAAAAAAAATATTTAAAAAAAATTAAATATTTAAAGGGACGACATATGTCGTCCCAAAAAACAATTTTATAAAATAAATAATTTTTTCCGTATTAAATTTTATTATAAAATTTTAATATATATTGTTTTAAGGGACGACATTGTCGTCCCAACAAACATTTAATAAAAAAAAATAAATTTTGTTCGTATTAAATTTTATTATGAAAATTAAATATATGATCTTTTAAGGGACGACATTGTCGTCCCAAAAAACATTTTTAATAAATTAATTAGTTTTTTTCCTGATAAGAATTTTTTTTGGAAATTAAATAAATAATGTTTATAGGGACGACAATGTCGTCCCTTCAAATAATGCCATGTCAGCACGTTGATTTTTCTTAGAAAATTTCTTGCCACGTCAGCATTATTTTAAAGGGACGATTTTGTCGTCCCTTAAAACATGTCTGTTGTTTAAAGGGACAAAGTGAAGGGACGCCTTTAAAGGGACGATATGTCGTCCCTTTAAACATTTATTGGGACGACAAGGCCTTTAAAGGGACGACAAAATGTCGTCCCTTTAAACCAGTTTTGTTGTAGTGTATCTCATGTACAAAACAAGCAAAAAAACAATTACTGCTCCCTAACTACAAGGAATAGAAGAAGGGTAAACATAAATGAACAAAGCTGGAAAGATAAACTAACAGCAGGAATGAATTCACAACATGAAAGGTAAAAAGTATCTCATGATCACATCGATAGAACATTTGATAGAGATCACACTATGACAGAGTAGTAACCAAAATCTACACCTTTACGCCTGACCTTAATGTTGTCATCTGATCCTTCAAATTCTGACCTTTATGCCTCCGCATAAGTACTGCTAGCTGCTCGTTTTCCTCCATTTAAGCCCTCACTCTCTTGATATCATCCGAAACATCACGCATTCTCTGTGATATCTAGAAGTCAGGCCATCAAATGCAACCAAAACTCATAAACACATCAACTCAGATCATAGAAGCTTATCAGCCATCTGATTTTGAAGACAAGGCAACATGATGCACATCAAATGTGTAGAAGCTTACCTTGTTAATGTCAAGCCATCTGCTATCACAAAAAATAAAAATAATAATCATAAATTTTTTTAAGGCTAAAATTCTTACCGTGACTGCTTTTAGGACAGTGGGGTTCTCTCCAAGGTACTTGAACATGTAAAAACACTTACCCCGTCCATCTACTTTCATCCTCAATTAGCTTCCAAGATTGCCTCTTCGTTCCTCTTCAAAACGTAGACAAATAAGTTCTACATTTTTTATAAACATGGACAAGCTATCTGTGATATGTACATTCAAGGGAGCGGAAAGGACAATCAGCGGAAGAAATCAGAGTTTGCTATGAAAGTGATTACACAGACCAAGATATTAAAACATAATATACGCCGCTCAACGTTTTCCAGAGCAAAACAATAGAACCGATCACAAAAAAAAGGCTACCAAGAACTGTTTCATAGAGAACATAATTAGGATTAACAATTTAACACTTGATATTAAACTAACTAATTCGTCAAAGCTCCATGAATCCATGTCTTCCTAAATAACAATTCTGAAAGGAAATCATGTAATACCTGAAGCAAATGATTGAAATGAGCATCACGAAATACCTGAAGCAAATTCTACTTTTTTGTAATCAAAAGCCAAATAAAGTTGTGCAACAAAAGACATACGAGGATTCATAATCCTTCTTCAGAAGGCATGAGAACACTTAGCTCGTACGCTTGTCGAAATTTCTTATCCTTCAAATACCGTCCTAAATTACCGGTAATGATAGAAATCAAAGCTCTGATAGAAACAGCATCCATCACTGGCTCATACGATCTGATTTTTCAAGCAGGTGAACCCTAGCCGGCCTCTTCGCCTCTGAAGACGAAATCTTATTCATCCTCTTCACTGTCGAAATCAACAAAAAGTATGTAGAAATTCGTGAGAGGAAATCGATCATGAATAGAAATCGGAAATCGGAAATCGGAAATCGATCATGAAAGGAAATAGGAAATCGGAAATCACAGAGCAGGACGAAGGAGGATTTCGTTGAGAGATTTGAAAGAGATGGGGATTAGGGCAACGATATTAAGCCACCTCAACCTCAGCAATCCTGTGTTTAAAGTAAAAGTGTAATCGCTCTTCAAAAAAATATACAAGTGTAATCGTTCTAAAAGAAAAAAAATTGTAAACGGGCCGAGTCGAGTCTCTTTAGGGCTCGAGTTTGACTCTACAAAAAAAACCGGGGTTCGATACTCTGTGTGAACTTGATCGAGTTGTATAAAGACAAACTCAAACTCGATTTGTTAACTACTCGGTATAACTCGACTCAACTCGTAAGCCCGACGACTGTATTGTATTAGAATTAATTTATTTTTCATAAACTATATCGTGATCGAGCTCAACTCGTTAAATATTTGACTCGACTAATAATTCATGATTTTGAAAACAAACAAAACAAAAAAAAAATCATGATTTTGATAAAAAAAAATATTATGTAATAATAATTTTATAAAGATATTTTAGGAATGTTTGTCACCAAAGCATCCAAAAAAAAGTATATGCATGTCAAACCATTCATTGTCTGATGTCTACATAAACCTCTCGTGACAACATTTTATTTTTGTCACAGGTTAACAGAGCTGTTGTGATAAATAAATTTATTGTCACTAGAAGCTATCTTTTTGTGACAAAACTCCTCTTTGTCACCAAACATTTGTCACAAAAAAATCTTTTTTTTGTAGTGTTTGTTCTAGATAGAAGTTGACATGTACACAACACATATTCGCCATGTACTATTTTTTTGCTTCAGTTGTGGTTTCTCATATCTTTGATTTTGGTTTGTCTATTAACTATTAAGAGGTAAGTATTTTGAGTAGTTGACATTTCAATGTGTAAGATAACTACACCCATTAAGTTACCCAAGGTTCTTAGTATTCATAATTGAATACTGCAGCATACCCTTTTCAGTTTGGTTTACAATCTTTTCGAAAATAGGATATCATTTTAAGACGACATGGACTAACATTGGTGTGTTTACTCATATACAGGAGTACACATGCTTCTAAAGTTTCTTAGAAGATGAAGAATGCCTTAAAGACGGGTACACATGCTTTGGTCATTTTGGTGCCTCTCTTACTCCCTTTGCCAAGGTGGTACTACTACGCTTTCCTTTCTTTTCGAGTATAAAAAGGTTAAGTGTGAAATTCCAACAACAAAATATATTGATGCTTCAGACATCTTAGGACTAAAAGCTATACATTTTTTTTCTCCTTTCTCTTTGTTACATTATGTAATTGCAGTAGTGTGTGTCGGTTTCTTTGTTTGTTTTTGTTTTTTTTTTTTTTTTTTTTTTTTTTTTTTTTTTTTGTTGGTATTATCGTCCATATTATGGTGAAAAGAAACATTATCTTCCATTGCATTCGGACAAGGTTTTCTTTTTGTGTTACGGACACTGTGGAAGTCTTTCCATGCTTAATAAAATTGATCTCTCCAATGTGAACTTGATTCAGTAGAAGAAAAGGTCAGAAACAGGCTTGAAGGTCTAACAATGCTCAATATTTCAACACGGTTAGTGTTTCTGTAGTTTTTTTTTTTTTTTTTTTTTTATATGTTGTTTTTGGCTTCGTACCATTGTGTTTGCATTTTGTTTGGCTTCCTACCTTATTTACGATATGTTTATGTGTCCGAACGACGTCCTCCGATCTAACGTCCGATCCGAACGAGGACGTCCTCCGTGTGTCTGAACGATGGCCACCGATCCGAACGAGGCTTCCTCCGTCTGTCCCAAAGAGGACGTCCTCCGATCCGAACGAGGACGTCCTCCGTGTGTCCGAACAAGGACGTCCTCCGATCTAACATCCGATCCGAACGATGTCGTCCTCCGATCCGAATGAGGACGTCCACCGATCCGAACGAGGACTTCCTCCGTGACGTCCTCCGAACCGAACGATGACGTCCTCCGTGTGTCCGAACGAGGTCCTCCGATCCGAACGAGGACGTCCTCCGAGCAGAACGACGTCCTCCGACTCAATATGAACCCGATGAATTGGAACCCCCCCTATATGCTTATTTAGCTATAACCCAACTTGCGGCACTAGACTAGGACATAGGATTTCGAGGAGGGACTATAAAAAAATATTTCATCTTAAAAATATTTTTTTTTCCTTTTTTTCTTTCTCGAAATCAAATATATATATTCTAACATATATCCTTTACGATATGTTTGTGTGTCCGAACGCCCTCCTCAACCGCCTTCGAACGACCTCCGAAACCGCCTCCGATTTTTTTTCCTCCGATCTAAAAGACGTCCTCCGACTCAATATGAACCCGATGAATTGGAACCCCGCATATATGCTTATTGAGCGATAACCCAACTTGCAGCACATGACATAGGATTTCTGAGGAGGGGTTTTTTTTCCCCTCTAGATCACATATTTATATCCTACCATATCTCCTCTACGATATGTTGTGTGTCCGAACGACCTCCTCAACCACCTCTGAACGACCTCTTCTGAACGACCTCAAAAACCGGCTCCGCTTTTTTTTTTCCTAGATCGAAGAACATGGGAATCTTGCAACCCTTTTGAGTTATGTGTCAAGGGACATCGTGTAACTTCCCACATGGAGACCTAAGTCCATGCCCCCTTGAGAGGTGCTTAATATGTCTCGGTGCATTCTCACCATGCACAATGTCCTTTGATATTGCTGTAACAAACTTATGTGCATGTGGATGTACTATGTGATCTAGTAGAGGGTGAGAGTGATCTCAATGCATACTATGTTGTGTGTAACCGTTTCTTCTACCCCTTACTGAGTACGTTTGTACTTACCCCCTCTTCTTTATTGTCCCCACCCCGAGAAGGTGGTTATAGGGACGATGATGAGTATGGATGCGATGATGGAGTTGACGGAGCCAACGTTTGAGCTCAAGAGATTATGATGTTATGGACGTTTATTTTATGCACTTTTTACTATTCAGTTTTGAGAAATAGACTTTAGTATTTTTTCAGTTTCATTTGGGATGTAGTAAGTCACAACAACATTTATTTCGTAGTTTTGTCGGTCAATTTTCTTAGACGTAGATTTTGGGACTCTGGGATCCGTTGTTTGTCGTTTGACATTCTCTTCCGAGTTATCTTTTTGTTTTAATTTAATTTTCTTTTACTCTGATGAATTGTTACGAGGCTTATGTATATATTACTTTTGATGATTTAAAAAGTTAATATATGCATGCCCGGCGTTCATTATGGATAATGACTCGGTATCCGGGACGGGGCTTCACAGTTGGTATCAGAGCCGACTATCAGACGGAACTATGCGTTGCACCGTACAAGAAGACTGTGTAAGGATGGCCTCTAGTTACCTTTGCTAGGGACGATCCAGGAACAGTCTTGGCCGTCCTGGCGAGGACGCCAGTCCCTTATAAGGGGGGAGAATGTAATGTCCCACATTGGAAAATTAGTAGAATGCTCACCCTCATATAAGTGTGAGACATAAAGGTCTTATGAACTCGGGTTAGCCCTTTTAGACCAAGTGAGGACGGGGTCTAATCATTTGACCGGACCATTTGTGACTCATTTGGCGCTACCAGGCTTGGGGTCTGGGGGCGTTACAGTTGGTATCAGAGCGAAAGTTCCAATCTTACGTCTAAGTTCGTAGCTTAAGTTGAAATTTTATAAGTTTCTTTCGCAGCTTAGGTGACCCTTTCTTCTTTACAGATGGATAAGAAAACTACAAGGATTACTAGTAGGATAGTCTGTTAAGAAATCAACCCTTACGGATGAAGTCTTTAAACCAAACCACATCACCTAGGATTAAGTGAAACCCCTCTAAGTAAATCCTTGGGATCGGAGTCTTATACCTACACCGTTAAGTTGAGGACCTCTTGGTTGAATATTATTTACACTCCCTATTATGATCTCTCCACTTCTTTCTACACCTCAATGTCAAAAGCCACACTTTGGCTTGACATATTCTTGTAGAGAATGATGTCCAACTCAACTCTACAAATCCTCCACTCCTTATTTTCACTTTCGCTTGGTTTGTGTTTACCAAAATTATTTGACCTTTCTTGCTCGAGATGGGTTCCACACGAACTCAATGTATAACCCTACCTTTTCCAAGTGCTTCCTATTCGTTTCAATTACCAGTGTTGAAAGTTTCTTGCTTGACACATGCTTTTCATCAACCTTGTGATTAACCTTTGCAACACGGGTGAATGATTTTCATCCCCATGTTTTCCCTTCACGTAAAACAGTTTCCCTTGCTCCAAAAATTCTGAAAATTTTCAGCAAGGTAAAACATTGACTTTTATACGATTTTACTTCTTACATCATCTCGGTAATCATTATGGGTTGTTCAGAAAATTGATGTTGATGCCAGACACCCTGTCCAGAAAATTAGCAGTAGCACCTTCACTTCTTCTTCTATTTTGAACAAGTTAAACATCTTCAAATGACCTGAATTTTTTATATGTTGCAGAACAAAATTGTATCTACAACTTTACCTTTGGAATCAAGTCCAAATTTATTTTCGTTTGATTGCAATATGCAATTCAAATCAATGTTTACTAATCTGGAAATTCTGACAGCTTGTGCATTCGGCAAAAATAATTGTTTTTGACCTACGTACTTCTTCTCATCCAAAAATTCTAATCTTTTTCTGTCACCTGGTAAACTCCAGTATCTAAATATTTTCTCTTTCGATCGTGTGCAAAATCCTTTTGGTTTGGGCTGCACAAATCGAAAATATCAGATCCGGAGTAAAATATCATACACTACAGCCTAAAGGGAATCCCCGCCTCTTTGACCTAAAGGCTAGGGCTAAGAGAGTAATAAGTTATGATTGTTATGTTCTAGAAGTTTCCCGAAGGATGATTAAGTCTCTTAGTAGAATGTACAAAAGCTGATGTTATGGCTTCTTTTGTAGTATGGACAAGCACTAAGATGCAATCTTTCAGCATACCATGTTTGATGTTCAAATATTTTTATGCCTTTCTTCGATCATGCATTTCCTAGTAAATTACTCCACATTTGATTCCTCACTTGAGGTATTTGAGTTCAACAACTTTTCACTATCTTCTGTCATTAATTATCTCAGAGACATATCTTCATAAGTTCTTCCTTTGAACAAGTTCTTACCTTTTTACTTTCAAATTCTATGATGCAAGTCCTCTCTAATTTTGTATTGTTGCACTCCATTCTTTCTTTCAAATTCAATTTGATTAAACATTCTAATGTCAAAACATTCTCCTTACTTGTGTTCGTTCTCAGCTTTCCTCTTAAGGGTATTGCCGATGTTGTAACATTTTCTCATAATGATGCATGTTCTTTCAAGGTATGCACCCCATCTTTTACTAGTCAGATCTTTATGACTACCATGACATCCATGTTCAATTGCTTGTCTTTAACTTCTGGCAAATTATGCTAACCCAATTTCAGGCAGAAGGTAGTCTCTTACGAGGGTGTCTTATGAACCCTTTTTGGCGGTCAACATTTGAACTCCAAAATTTTATTAATTTCAATCTAGATTAATGCACCTTGTACTTTTCAGCTTTTAAATCTCTTCCAGGCTATTTAGATCCATGAACCACCAGACACACCTTTTGACATTTCTTCTTCTGTCTTGGTGTTTCTATAACAATTTTGTTACACCGGTTGAAATGTTTTTTTTGTTTTAACCTTTTCATTACCTCATAAGGACTAACCATGAGCATTTACTCTTTGGCACTGTATTATTCCTCTCGAGTAGTGCGACCTTGAACCCCTGAATTAGATCATCAATGATCTTTTCACCACCTTTGGAAGTTTGAACTAATTCTATGAAATCAAACTTTATCCGACACTTCTTATGTGTCTTTTCTCCGTCACTTCAAAGCTTGTTTGTTGCGGAACTCTTTTCAAAACTTTTGATTTTCCTTTACATTACCTTGAGGAAATTTCAATCGCCTTTATATTTTTAAATAACCTCTCTTTGATGTAAACTTTGACACTTCATGTTGAGACTCTTACTCTCTTCTTGATTTTCCTACTTATTTAGTCTTTCAGGTGCTCGACCTTGCACTTTTACTTTGTTTTCTGTTGTGGGTTGATTTCTCTACAACATTCATGCGAATTGAGAACCTTCTTAATTCGCCAACAACCATTCTGTTGATCAAAATAATGAACAGTTAAGGTCATTTGCCTAATGTCCTCGAGTCCAATATTCTCTTCCTTTTGCATTAAAATTTTCCAAGCCCAACATGTGAGGTTTCCCTTCATATCTCCACTTTCTAAGGGCTTATGTTAAAGCTCATTATCTTCCCTCCAAGCGATCCGAGTGCTTTTGTAGACCATCGTATCTTGCAGAATTCCACTCTCTCAATAGAATCTCATCTGCAAGATGTTAATTTTTTTTTTCCCTTTTGGTAGCTATCTTTTGTTTTATGATACAATTCCTCACCCTTCGATTTTGAACCAATTTCAAGCTTTCATGGACCTGGAATCACCATGTTTCGTTTTGTAGCCCAACAACCTCTCTTGTTTTGAGAACTTATTGCCTCTGCTTAAGCTTACCAAGTTGACATACCACCCTGGTGCTCAACTTGTCACTCTTCATCTCTTTTGGTTTTCCAAGCTAACCCTTATTGGCATAAGGATTCGATCAGACCGTCAGAGTGGAAGTACGGCAAATGCATGTTCTTCATTCCTGAAAAGTCTTAGAAATTTGTCTTCTGGGATCCTTGTAGTTCTACAACAAGCTTGTGCAGTAGTAATGGAAGTCGAGATCAAAAGGAGTCAATTGGGCCAAAAGTCGTGGAACAACTAGGAAGTTTCAGCTTTCCAGGTATAGGCCAGCAGGAGCAAGTTAAGCATGTCGTTCCATTGATTGTAAGATTTGAGGCAGTTGATGAGATCATGAAGAAACAAGGCAAAAATCTAGTTGTTTTCGATTACAATCGAGTGGCCAGAACCAAACCAGCCAACGGTAATAAGTTAGATGAAGATGGAAACCTTTGGTATCCAAATCGGCTATGGGTTCCAAATATGGAAGATCTGAGAATGAAAGTGATGAAGGAAGCCACAAGATAGCGTGTGCAGTCCATGCCGGGGCAACAAATATGTGCAAAGTGTTGAAACAGCAATGCTGAAGTCCCTTCATGAAAATAGAGATAGCAGAGTTGCCTGCAACACCAACTACCATGCCAACATCCAGATGCCACCTTCTAGGCCCTGTATGGAAGAATGCGTAGAGCGCCAGTTTCCGGGATGAAGTGGAACAATGACAGAATACAAGACCAGAGTTGATACAACAAGCCAACGAGAAGATTGAAGTGGACCTTTGTAACCTCGAGATGTCTCAAAATAGGTAGAAATGTTGGGAAAATGAATGTTAGAGTCTGAAGTTAAAGATAAAGTGTAAGACGGCTTGGCCATACATGCAATTAAGCCCTAGTTATAAGGGCCTTACGTGATCTTGGCTAAAGTCGGACCTTTAGCTTATCCGTTTGGAGTTACCATGATCCCTTTCACGAGTGCATGACGTCCTTCATGTGTCAAAGAGATGGGAATGCTTAACCGACATGGATGTGGAAGCTTTGACCTCGAAATGGTTAAAATCCTCTTTACCTATGCGGAAGAATCAAGTGCAATTTAGAACGGAAGATGAAGAAAGTTTAGACGAAAGACTTATAGTTAGTCTTGGCTCAGTGGAGCAATCACACTCCAGTAGAAACGACATGAGAGTTAGAAGACGAGACGTTGTAGGAAGTTCATGATTTCAAGTACCCCCAATTATGTTTATTTTCGAGGACGAAACTTGTTTAAGGGAGGAGGGATGTAACACCCTAGATTTTTAATAAGGGCAAGATAGTAAATTGGACCTAAGTAATTATTTAACCTAATTACTATTTATCTAAACTAATTATTTAAAAGGAAATAAATCTCATTATTTCCCTAATAGAGTTCACGGCAATTCTGAAAAGAAAATAAGAGGAGGGACGCAAACGTAGGGAGTGAGACGCAGGAGGATGCCTGGAAGCGGAGGAAGGGAATTTTCAATCGCGCGGCTGATCCGTCAAGAATTTGGGAATACCGCATAAGACAAAAATCATCACCTGATCGAGACGAACGTTTCCACATCCACTGTTCTCAATTCCGTAAGTTTTCCGTTTTGCACTAAATTAATTTGACTTGATCGTTATTGAGAAATATCCGAGCCTTGATAGAATAAAGAGTTGTGTTGGTCGTAGGATATCGTTTAATTATCGTATGTTGATCATAGAAGTTGTGGAATCGAAGGGTTCGAGCTTTTGCTTTTGGATTCGCTTTTAAATTGCTAAAAGGTAAGGGGTGTTCAACGATATTTAAGTATGAGCTTATTTATTCACGATTGGTGCTATTTTATATCTTAAAGGTTTGTTACGCTATTATTTTATTATTACTAATGCCGAAAGAAGGTCTCGCATGATCCTGTTGCTATCGTTAATTTAGTTGCTGGTGATTGCAACTATATTAGTTGCTATTATTAATATATACTTGCTATTGCTATTGCCGTAGAAGAAAAAAATAAAAAATTGAAGAACAACTTTGCAGATGTTTTCCGTGGGGAAAAGAAGAAAAAGAAAAAAAAGGTAAATATAAATTTCTATTTAGAGGGAAAAAATAACTAGTCTGTATGTAAATTTATTTAAGGATTCCATTGATACACACACACACACACACACACACACACATATATATATATATATATATATATATATATATATATATATATATATATATATATATACTCCATTTTTACGAGAAAAGCACTTTATTTGTCCTTTTTCAATTTCCTCATCCTTATTTTCTTAAACTGTAGTACAATAGAGATGGAACGAGTCATTGTTGAGAGAGACATTTGACTGTAAATTTGACTGTTGACAACACACTGTTCATGAAAATTGAAATTGGATTTTCTCTCAGTACAACCGTTGGATCATGGTGATTTCAAGTCCCCAAGCACGCAAGACCAAGCGACGTTAGTGCAAGCGACTAAGGTCTTGCAATTACCCCCATTTGGAACGAATGAACCGGACGGATCTTCGATCGGAGGTCGGAATCGAAATGTTGACTTGGTCAATGGTGAATAGTTAAGGAAAATATACAGAGAGGAAAATGGTAAATAATTTTTATAAATTAATTTACAACGATTTAGCCTTAACTTCCAACTACAAACATTCTTAGAATTCTTCACTGAACAACATATCAAAAGTTTTTTTTTTTGAAAAAAATAATTATTTGAATTAAATTTATGTAAATACACAGAAGAAGATGAAAAAGAAAGGTCATGAGCGGCTACGTCATGCCTACGGCCTACCCCCTTCGCCTCATGACACGTGGCGGGCAAAACCTGTAATATTATATGGTTTTGCCACGTGTAAGGCCCAGATTAATTTTCTCAAATTGGGAGGGACTATAAATGTCCCCAAGTCCCCAACAAAACTAAGTAGTAAAGAAGTTGAGAAATACTATTCATTAATTTTGAGTTTTGAGCTGGATAGCCCAGATGAATGGTTTGCTCGGCACTGCGGGTGGAGGAGATGATGAACTATGTCCGTACACTCCCCCCGAAACCTAAATGTTAAGTTAGTCATTAACCCACATCCCTTAATGTTAAGTTAGTCATTAACCCATGACCATTAATGTTAAGTTAGTCATTAACCCATATCCATTAATGTTAAGTTAGACCTTAATCATTACAGGTGAGAGAGATGAAAAATGGTCAAAGTGTTCTAGTGGATCTGTCATATAATCCTTAATCAATAATTGTTTTAACACAATTATCCCTGAAAATGATTATCTGGGTATATATGTGATTGACAGTACTCCAACACTGAGCCGGCGTCTGCAGTTATAGATTGTATAATAAAAGCCCCCCGCTTTTTAAGTTAATCATATACCCAGATCATAGCACGTGGGGGAGACTATTCATTGTTGGTGGAGAAGATGATGAATAGTGCATATCATGTGAAGAAAATAAGGATGAGGAAATTGAAAAAGGACAAATAAAGTGCTTTTCTCAGAAAATGGAGTAAGAAAAATATTCAACAATTTCCTCATCATTAATTTCTTAAACTGTAGTACAATAGAGATGGAACGAGTCATTGTTGAGAGAGACATTTGACTGTAAATTTGACTGTTGACAACACACTGTTCATGAAAATTGAAATTGGATTTTCTCTCAGTACAACCGTTGGATCATGGTGATTTCAAGTCCCCAAGCACGCAAGACCAAGCGACGTTAGTGCAAGCGACTAAGGTCTTGCAATTACCCCCCATTTGGAACGAATGAACCGGACGGATCTTCGATCGGAGGTCGGAATCGAAATGTTGACTTGGTCAATGGTGAATAGTTAAGGAAAATATACAGAGAGGAAAATGGTAAATAATTTTTATAAATTAATTTACAACGATTTAGCCTTAACTTCCAACTACATACATTCTTAGAATTCTTCACTGAACAACATATCAAAAGTTTTTTTTTTTGAAAAAAATAATTATTTGAATTAAATTTATGTAAATACACAGAAGAAGATGAAAAAGAAAGGTCATGAGCGGCTACGTCACGCCTACGGCCTACCCCCTTCGCCTCATGACACGTGGCGGGCAAAACCTGTAATATTATATGGTTTTGCCACGTGTAAGGCCCAGATTAATTTTCTCAAATTGGGAGGGACTATAAATGTCCCCAAGTCCCCAACAAAACTAAGTAGTAAAGAAGTTGAGAAATACTATTCATTAATTTTGAGTTTTGATTTGGATAGCCCGGATGAACGGTTTGCTCGGGCTGCGGGTGGAGGAGATGATGAACTATGTCCTGTACACTCCCCCGAAACCTAAATGTTAAGTTAGTCATTAACCCACATCCCTTAATGTTAAGTTAGTCATTAACCCATGACCATTAATGTTAAGTTAGTCATTAACCCATATCCATTAATGTTAAGTTAGACCTTAATCATTACAGGTGAGAGAGATGAAAAATGGTCAAAGTGTTCTAGTGGATCTGTCATATAATCCTTAATCAATAATTGTTTTAACACAATTATCCCTGAAAATGATTATCTGGGTATATATGTGATTGACAGTACTCCAACACTGAGCCGGCGTCTGCAGTTATAGATTGTATAATAAAAGCCCCCCGCTTTTTAAGTTAATCATATACCCAGATCATAGCACGTGGGGGAGACTATTCATTGCTGGTGGAGAAGATGATGAATAGTGCATATCATGTGAAGAAAATAAGGATGAGGAAATTGAAAAAGGACAAATAAAGTGCTTTTCTCAGAAAATGGAGTAAGAAAAATATTAAACAATTTCCTCATCATTAATTTCTAAAACTGTAGTACAATAGAGATGGAACGAGTCATTGTTGAGAGAGACATTTGACTGTAAATTTGATCGTTGACAACACACTTGTTCATGAAAATTGAAATTGGATTTTCTCTCGGTACAACCGTTGGATCATGGTGATTTCAAGTCCCCAAGCACGCAAGACCAAGCGACGTTAGTGCAAGCGACTAAGGTCTTGCAATTACCCCCCATTTGGAACGAATGAACCGGACGGATCTTCGATCGGAGGTCGGAATCGAAATGTTGACTTGGTCAATGGTGAATAGTTAAGGAAAATATACGAGAGAGGAAAATGGTAAATAATTTTTATAAATTAATTTACAACGATTTAGCCTTAACTTCCAACTACATACATTCTTAGAATTCTTCATCGAACAACATATCAAAAGTTTTTTTTTTTGAAAAAAATAATTATTTGAATTAAATTTATGTAAATACACGAGAAGAAGATGAAAAAGAAAGGTCATGAGCGGCTACGTCACGCCTACGGCCTACCCCCTTCGCCTCATGACACGTGGCGGGCAAAACACCTGTAATATTATATGGTTTTGCCACGTGTAAGGCCCAGATTAATTTTCTCAAATTGGGAGGGACTATAAATGTCCCCAAGTCCCCAACAAAACTAAGTAGTAAAGAAGTTGAGAAATACTATTCATTAATTTTGAGTTTTGAGTGGATAGCCCGGATGAACGGTCGCTCGGCTGCGGATGGAGGAGATGATGAACTATGTCCCTGTACACTCCCCCGAAACCTAAATGTTAAGTTAGTCATTAACCCACATCCCTTAATGTTAAGTTAGTCATTAACCCATGACCATTAATGTTAAGTTAGTCATTAACCCATATCCATTAATGTTAAGTTAGACCTTAATCATTACAGGTGAGAGAGATGAACAATGGTCAAAGTGTTCTAGTGGATCGTCATATAATCCTTAATCAATAATTGTTTTAACACAATTATCCCGAAAATGATTATCCGGGTATATATGTGATTGACAAGTACTCAACACCGAGCCGGCGTCTGCAGTTATAGATTGTATAATAAAAGCCCCCCGCTTTTTAAGTTAATCATATACCCAGATCATAGCAGGTGGGGGAGACTATTCATTGCTGGTGGAGAAGATGATGAATAGTGCATATCATGTGAAGAAAATAAGGATGAGGAAATTGAAAAAGGACAAATAAAGTGCTTTTCTCAGAAAATGGAGTAAGAAAAATATTCAACAATTTCCTCATCATTAATTTCTAAAACTGTAGTACAATAGAGATGGAACGAGTCATTGTTGAGAGAGACATTTGACTGTAAATTTGACTGTTGACAACACACTGTTCATGAAAATTGAAATTGGATTTTCTCTCAGTACAACCGTTGGATCATGGTGATTTCAAGTCCCCAAGCACGCAAGACCAAGCGACGTTAGTGCAAGCGACTAAGGTCTTGCAATTACCCCCCATTTGGAACGAATGAACCGGACGGATCTTCGATCGGAGGTCGGAATCGAAATGTTGACTTGGTCAATGGTGAATAGTTAAGGAAAATATACGAGAGAGGAAAATGGTAAATAATTTTTATAAATTAATTTACAACGATTTAGCCTTAACTTCCAACTACAAACATTCTTAGAATTCTTCTTGAACAACATATCAAAAGTTTTTTTTTTTTTTGAAAAAAATAATTATTTGAATTAAATTTATGTAAATACACGAGAAGAAGATGAAAAAGAAAGGTCATGAGCGGCTACGTCACGCCTACGGCCTACCCCCTTCGCCTCATGACACGTGGCGGGCAAAACCTGTAATATTATATGGTTTTGCCACGTGTAAGGCCCAGATTAATTTTCTCAAATTGGGAGGGACTATAAATGTCCCCAAGTCCCCAACAAAACTAAGTAGTAAAGAAGTTGAGAAATACTATTCATTAATTTTGAGTTTTGAGCTGGATAGCCCAGATGAACGGCTGCTCGGCCTGCAGGTGGAGGAGATGATGAACTATGTCCTGTACACTCCCCCATGAAACCTAAATGTTAAGTTAGTCATTAACCCACATCCCTTAATGTTAAGTTAGTCATTAACCCATGACCATTAATGTTAAGTTAGTCATTAACCCATATCCATTAATGTTAAGTTAGACCTTAATCATTACAGGTGAGAGAGATGAACAATGGTCAAAGTGTTCTAGTGGATCTGTCATATAATCCTTAATCAATAATTGTTTTAACACAATTATCCCTGAAAATGATTATCTGGGTATATATGTGATTGACAGTACTCCAACACTGAGCCGGCGTCTGCAGCTCATGACCCTTCTTCTTCCTCTTCTTCACTGTTAATCCCCAATTTTAATTCAAATATTTAAATTTTTCCAAAAAAAAAAACTTTTGATATTGTTCAGTGAAGAATTTTAAGAACTTTTGTAGTTGAAAGTTAAGGCAAATTCGTTTTAAATTAATTTATAAAAATTATTTACCATTTTCCTCTCTATGTATTTTCCTTAACTATTCACCGTTGACCAAGTCAACATTTTGATTCCGACCTCCGATCGAAGATCCGTCCGGTTCATTCGTTCCAAATGGGGGTAATTGCAAGACCTTAGTCGCTTGCACTAACGTCGCTTGGTCTTGCGTGCCTGGGGACTTGAAATCACCCTGATCCAACGGTTAGTCTGAGAGAAAATCGAGTTTGAAGTTTCAATGAACAGTACATATAAACTGTTTTAATTTTCTCTCTCTTCCAATACTATAGTCTTTGTATCAAGTTATACAAATTCTTTTTCTTGCTCCATTTTCTGTGAAAAGCACTTCGTTTATCAATGTTGCATTACAATGTTTAACTTCAATTTCATCACATGAAATGCACCATTATATTCTCTATTACTCTCTACTAAAACTAATGTCCAATATATACCAGGCAATATTAATGAATACTAAACATAGCAATCACAGACAGACTCATAATCAAATCCCTTAAAGAAAATAAATTTCTGGAAAATATTTTCTTTGATTGTTTAGTCTTTGAGGGTGTACTGTCAATGTCACCCATAAACCCAGATCATCATTTTCAGGGATGAGAAGTAATTAATATCTACTAGAACACTGTGATCATCTGTTTAAGGAAAGAGTTAACATTAAGGGTTTAATGTATTAAGGGTTTAATGGACTCAGGGTCAGAACGAGTGTAGTGTTCATCACTACGTTTTGTTGGGGACTTGGGGACATTTATAGTCCCTGTCCTTTTACTGTCACTATTGCACGACAGGGAAAAGTAATGATGACTGTATTAAGGGTTTAATGGACTCAGGGTCAGAAGGAGTGTAGTGTTCATCACTACGTTTTGTTGGGGACTTGGGGACATTTATCAGAAAGATCCAAAATATCAATATGTATCAACCAATCATATCACCCCCAATAAGTAATAAAGCGGGGGGCTTTTATTATACAATCTATATCTGCAGCGGCTGGCCCAATTGTCTGTGGCAAAACCATATAATATTACCGGTTTTGCCCACCACGTGTAATGAGGCGAAGGGGGTAGGCCGTAGGCGTGACGTAGCCGCTCATGACCCTTCTTCTTCCTCTTCTTCGTGTACTGTTAATCCCCAATTTTAATTCAAATATTTAAATTTTTCCAAAAAAAAAAACTTTTGATATGTTGTTCAGTGAAGAATTTTAAGAACTTTTGTAGTTGAAAGTTAAGGCAAATTCGTTTTAAATTAATTTATAAAAATTATTTACCATTTTCCTCTCTATGTATTTTCCTTAACTATTCACCGTTGACCAAGTCAACATTTTGATTCCGACCTCCGATCGAAGATCCGTCCGGTTCATTCGTTCCAAATGGGGGGTAATTGCAAGACCTTAGTCGCTTGCACTAACGTCGCTTGGTCTTGCGTGCCTGGGGACTTGAAATCACCCTGATCCAACGGTTAGTCTGAGAGAAAATCGAGTTTGAAGTTTCAATGAACAAGTACATATAAAGCTGTTTTAATTTTCTCTCTCTTCCAATACGTAGTCTTTGTATCAAGTTATACAAATTCTTTTTCTTGCTCCATTTTTCGTGAAAAGCACTTCGTTTATCAATGTTGCATTACAATGTTTATCTTCAATTTCATCACATGAAATGCACCATTATATTCTCTATTACTCTCTACTAAAACTAATGTCCAATATATACCAGGCAATATTAATGAATACTAAACATAGCAATCACGACGGACTCATAATCAAATCCTTAAAGAAAATAAATTTCTGGAAAATATTTTCTTTGATTGTTTAGTCTTTGAGGGTGTACTGTCAATGTCACCCATAAACCCAGATCATCATTTTCAGGGATGAGAAGTAATTAATATCTACTAGAACACTGTGATCATCTGTTTAAGGAAAGAGTTAACATTAAGGGTTTAATGTATTAAGGGTTTAATGGACTCAGGGTCAGAAGGAGTGTAGTGTTCATCACTACGTTTTGTTGGGGACTTGGGGACATTTATAGTCCCTGTCCTTTTACCGTCACTATTGCACGACAGGGAAAAGTAATGATGACTGTATTAATACTATTCATTATTTTTGCGTTTTTAGCTGGATAGCCCAGATGAACGGCTGCTCGGCCTGCAGGTGGGGGAGATGATGAAATATACCCTGTACACTCCCCCTGTAGCCTTAATTTTAAGTTAGTCATTAACCCATGAACCTTAATGTTAAGTTAGTCATTAACCCATGAACCTTAATGTTAAGTTAGTCATTAACCCATGTCCATTAATGTTAAGTTAGACCTTAATCATTACAGGTGAGAGAGATGAACAATGGTCAAAGTGTTCTAGTGGATCTGCCATATAATCCTTAATCAATAATTGATTTAACACAATTATCCCTGAAAATGATAATCTGGGTATATATGTGATTGACAGGGCATTCAACACTGAGCCGGCGGCTGCAGTTATAGATTGTATAATAAAAGCCCCCCGCTTTTTAAGTTAATCATATACCCAGATCATAGCAGGGTGGGGAGACTATTCATTGCTGGTAGAGAAGATGATGAATAGTGCATATCATGTGAAGAAATTAATGATAAGGAAATTGAAAAAGGACAAATAAAGTGCTTTTCTCAGAAAATGGAGTAAGAAAAATATTCATCAATTTCCTCATCATTATTACCTTAAACTGTAGTACAATAGTGATGGAACGAGTCATTGTTGAGAGAGACATTTGACTGTAAATTTGACTGTTGACAATACACTGTTCATGAAAATTGAAATTGGATTTTCTCTCAGTACAACCGTTGGATCATGGTGATTTCAAGTCCCCAAGCACGCAAGACCAAGCGACGTTAGTGCAAGCGACTAAGGTCTTGCAATTACCCCCATTTGGAACGAATGAACCGGACGGATCTTCGATCGGAGGTCGGAATCGAAATGTTGACTTGGTCAATGGTGAATAGTTAAGGAAAATACACAGAGAGGAAAATGGTAAATACTTTTTATAAATTAATTTACAACGAATTAGCCTTAACTTTCAACTACAAACATTCTTAGAATTCTTCACTGAACAACATATCAAAAGTTTTTTTTTTTTTTTGAAAAAAATAATTATTTGAATTAAATTTATGTAAATACACAGAAGAAGATGAAAAAGAAAGGTCATGAGCGGCTACGTCACGCCTACGGCCTACCCCCTTCGCCTCATGACACGTGGCGGGCAAAACCTGTAATATTATTTGGTTTTGCCACGTGAACGGACAGGATTAAAAGTCAGAAATAGAGGGCACTATAAAAGTCCCTCTGTCCCTCCGCAAAACTAAGTAGTAAAGAAGTTGAGAAATACTATTCATTATTTTTGCGTTTTTAGCTGGATAGCCCAGATGAACGGCTGCTCGGCCTGCAGGTGGGGGAGATGATGAAATATCCCCTGTACACTCCCCCTGTAGCCTTAATTTTAAGTTAGTCATTAACCCATGAACCTTAATGTTAAGTTAGTCATTAACCCATGAACCTTAATGTTAAGTTAGTCATTAACCCATGTCCATTAATGTTAAGTTAGACCTTAATCATTACGGGTGAGAGAGATGAACAATGGTCAAAGTGTTCTAGTGGATCTCGCCATATAATCCTTAATCAATAATTGATTTAACACAATTATCCCCGAAAATGATAATGCGGGTATATATGTGATTGACGGGGCATTCAACACCGAGCCGGCGGCTGCAGTTATAGATTGTATAATAAAAGCCCCCGCTTTTTAAGTTAATCATATACCCGATCATAGCGAGTGGGGGAGACTATTCATTCTTTGGTAGAGAAGATGATGAATAGTGCATATCATGTGAAGAAATTAATGATAAGGAAATTGAAAAAGGACAAATAAAGTGCTTTTCTCGAGAAAATGGAGTAAGAAAAATATTCATCAATTTCCTCATCATTATTACCTTAAACTCGTAGTACAATAGTGATGGAACGAGTCATTGTTGAGAGAGACATTTGACTGTAAATTTGACTGTTGACAATACACTGTTCATGAAAATTGAAATTGGATTTTCTCTCAGTACAACCGTTGGATCATGGTGATTTCAAGTCCCCAAGCACGCAAGACCAAGCGACATTAGTGCAAGCGACTAAGGTCTTGCAATTACCCCCCATTTGGAACGAATGAACCGGACGGATCTTCGATCGGAGGTCGGAATCGAAATGTTGACTTGGTCAATGGTGAATAGTTAAGGAAAATACACAGAGAGGAAAATGGTATATACTTTTTATAAATTAATTTACAACGAATTAGCCTTAACTTTCAACTACAAACATTCTTAGAATTCTTCACTGAACAACATATCAAAAGTTTTTTTTTTTTTGAAAAAAATAATTATTTGAATTAAATTTATGTAAATACACGAAGAAGATGAAAAAGAAAGGTCATGAGCGGCTACGTCACGCCTACGGCCTACCCCCTTCGCCTCATGACACGTGGCGGGCAAAACCCGTAATATTATTTGGTTTTGCCACGTGAACGGACGGGATTAAAAGTCGAAATAGAGGGCACTATAAAAGTCCCTCCGTCCCTCCGCAAAACTAAGTAGTAAAGAAGTTGAGAAATACTATTCATTATTTTTGCGTTTTTAGCTGGATAGCCCAGATGAACGGCTGCTCGGCCTGCAGGTGGGGGAGATGATGAAATATACCCTGTACACTCCCCCTGTAGCCTTAATTTTAAGTTAGTCATTAACCCATGAACCTTAATGTTAAGTTAGTCATTAATCCATGAACCTTAATGTTAAGTTAGTCATTAACCCATGTCCATTAATGTTAAGTTAGACCTTAATCATTACAGGTGAGAGAGATGAACAATGGTCAAAGTGTTCTAGTGGATCTGCCATATAATCCTTAATCAATAATTGATTTAACACAATTATCCCTGAAAATGATAATCTGGGTATATATGTGATTGACAGGGCATTCAACACTGAGCCGGCGGCTGCAGTTATAGATTGTATAATAAAAGCCCCCCGCTTTTTAAGTTAATCATATACCCAGATCATAGCAGGTGGGGAGACTATTCATTGCTGGTAGAGAAGATGATGAATAGTGCATATCATGTGAAGAAATTAATGATAAGGAAATTGAAAAAGGACAAATAAAGTGCTTTTCTCAGAAAATGGAGTAAGAAAAATATTCATCAATTTCCTCATCATTATTACCTTAAAGCGTAGTACAATAGTGATGGAACGAGTCATTGTTGAGAGAGACATTTGACCGTAAATTTGACTCGTTGACAATACACTTGTTCATGAAAATTGAAATTGGATTTTCTCTCGGTACAACCGTTGGATCATGGTGATTTCAAGTCCCCAAGCACGCAAGACCAAGCGACGTTAGTGCAAGCGACTAAGGTCTTGCAATTACCCCCATTTGGAACGAATGAACCGGACGGATCTTCGATCGGAGGTCGGAATCGAAATGTTGACTTGGTCAATGGTGAATAGTTAAGGAAAATACACAGAGAGGAAAATGGTAAATACTTTTTATAAATTAATTTACAACGAATTAGCCTTAACTTTCAACTACAAACATTCTTAGAATTGTTCACTGAACAACATATCAAAAGTTTTTTTTTTTTTGAAAAAAATAATTATTTGAATTAAATTTATGTAAATACACAGAAGAAGATGAAAAAGAAAGGTCCAATGAATTAGCATTTAGAGGCCCAGTAATTGACATAAAGTCTAAAATTTTCAGCAGAGATAATGTTGATGTATGGCATTGTGGGTTTAAAAAACCCACTCTAAGTCGTTGTCTTAGTGCTCGAGCTGACCACATTGGAAAGCCCAAGGCTATTACATGTGGCCCTGGAGATGCGTTTTCAGATAGCAGATCATCGTTTAGTCATTTGGAGAGGCCCGAGTATACGTGACAACACAAACAAACCCTCATCTTCAAGTGCTTGTTTATCTGAAACAGTTGGTTCTAAATACAGTGTTGGGCTTATCAGCAGTGCAGATCCAGCCCAACTTTCAGAAGAAGATGTGAAGAAGAATCTTTTGGAAGCAGAAAAAAATAAAATTAAATTTGGGATTGCGTGCACCGCAAGCAAGCACTGTGTATAAATATCCTTTTTGACTGTTTAGTCTTTCAGTCATTGCATGGAAGAAATCTGTGTAAGTTATAATTTGTGGCTTATTATCTGTTTATTCACAACGTTGTTAAATTTAATAACTGTTTTAAATGGGTTCACGTATATTCGATGTGGACGAATATCCCACGAATTGGGAAGGGTTAAGAGCGATGTGCGTAGATCTTTGGATTTCGTCACAATTGGCACACTTAAGGGCCTGTCAAGAGACAGGGGAGAAAATTGTATGCCAAGGCCCTTTGTTCATGGATCAGAGGAATCCGTTTCTGTTAATGCAAAGGTTGGCTAAATTTCGTGCTGTTAACCGCAGGTTTAACAGGCGAAGTGTAAGTATTTTATTAAGAAGCAGAAAGCAGAGGTAGATGTTCAAAGTTTGAGTTATGTCAACATCAAACAGGAAAATGAGGGAGTATCTAGCAAGCACCAGGAGGAATGCGTATGCAAGTTTAAAGAGGAATCTGTTTGGAACAGCTCCTAGATATTCTTATAGACCTCCATCTAGGAGGCCACCTATTTTTTTTAAAAAAAACCTTTTTTTAGACCGAAAAGACTTTCTGAGAGGAGATTGTTAACAATTCATGACAAACTTACAATTGAAAACACAGGTGAATGTAAGCTCTTGAATGTTATAAGTCAAGGGACTAGTTCTGATCAGAGGCTTGGTCATGATATTAATTTGTATGGAATTAATATTAAGGGGAAGGTTCATCTTCAGGTGTGTGAGCCATTAACAGGTCTTCATGTTATATGGTTTTTACTTGTTGATAAAAAACCTAAAGCTACATCATCAGAAAATTTGAAGATGCAGGATGTTTTCGACATTTATGCTGATGAACCCTCTACTGCTATGATTAAAGAGGAGATGACTGATAGATTCAGGGTTTTAAGAAGGGGTGTTTTTTGGCTAACAAAGGAAGGAGCTAATTCAGGTGGTCAGAAAGAGCAAGTTGTAAAAGAATATTGCAACAAAAAAATATGTGTTAAATATGGTGGTGCAACCACTGGCACTATTGATAACATTCATGAGAATGCTTTGTATTTATGTGCTGCTAGTTCTGTGAAAGGTACATTAGCAGTAATGACAGTGTCTGTCAGAATGTATTTTTATAGTTAATCCTTTGATTTGGTCTAATATAAAATTCTTTTGTATTTAATAAAAAGGTTCATGTATTTCCAAATGTATTACATTTCCTTGTGCCCATTCATAGAACCTGCTATTATCTCTATCTATTGCTATTCTGTAACTTTGGTCTGGGTTACATAATACAATACATGGTAAGTTATAATTTGTGGCTTATTATCTGTTTATTCACAACGTTGTTAAATTTAATAACTGTTTTAAATGGGTTCACGTATATTCGATGTGGACGAATATCCCACGAATTGGGAAGGGTTAAGAGCGATGTGCGTAGATCTTTGGATTTCGTCACAATTGGCACACTTAAGGTCCTGTCAAGAGACAGGGGAGAAAATTGTATGCCAAGGCCCTTTGTTCATGGATCAGAGGAATCCGTTTCTGTTAATGCAAAGGTTGGCTAAATTTCGTGCTGTTAACCGCAGGTTTAACAGGCAGAAGTGTAAGTATTTTAATAAGAAGCGAGAAAGCGAGTGATGTTCAAAGTTTGAGTTATGTCAACATCAAACGGGAAAATGAGGGAGTATCTAGCAAGCACCGGGAGGAATGCGTATGCAAGTTTAAAGAGGAATCGTTTGGAACGGCTCCTAGATATTCTTATAGACCTCCATCTAGGAGGCCACATGTTTTTTATAAAAAAAAACCTTTTTTTAGACAGAAAAGACTTTCTGAGAGGAGATTGTTAACAATTCATGACAAACTTACAATTGAAAACACAGGTGAATGTAAGCTCTTGAATAATATAAGTCAAGGGACTAGTTCTGATCAGAGGCTTGGTCATGATATTAATTTGTATGGAATTAATATTAAGGGGAAGGTTCATCTTCAGGTGTGTGAGCCATTAACAGGTCTTCATGTTATATGGTTTTTACTTGTTGATAAAAAACCTAAAGCTACATCATCAGAAAATTTGAAGATGCAGGATGTTTTCGACATTTATGCTGATGAACCCTCTACTGCTATGATTAAAGAGGAGATGACTGATAGATTCAGGGTTTTAAGAAGGGGTGTTTTTTGGCTAACAAAGGAAGGAGCTAATTCAGGTGGTCAGAAAGAGCAAGTTGTAAAAGAATATTGCAACAAAAAAATATGTGTTAAATATGGTGGTGCAACCACGGCACTATTGATAACATTCATGAGAATGCTTTGTATTTATGTCTTGCTAGTTCTGTGAAAGGTACATTAGCGGTAATGACGATTGTCCGTCAGAATGTATTTTTATAGTTAATCTTTTGATTTGGTGTAATATAAATTTCTTTTGTATTTAATAAAAAGGTTCATGTATTTCCAAATGTATTACATTTCCTTGTGCCCATTCATAGAACCTGCTCGGCCTGCAGGTGGGGGAGATGATGAAATATACCCTGTACACTCCCCCTGAAGCCTTAATGTTAAGTTAGTCATTAACTCATGATCCTTAATGTTAAGTTAGTCATTAACCCATATCCCTTAATGTTAAGTTAGTCATTAACCCATGTCCATTAATGTTAAGTTAGACCTTAATCATTACAGGTGAGAGAGATGAACAATGGTCAAAGTGTTCTAGTGGATCTGTCATATAATCCTTAATCAATAATTGATTTAACACAATTATCCCTGAAAATGATTATCTGGGTATATATGTGATTGACAGTACTCCAACACTGAGCCGGCGGCTGCAGTTATAGATTGTATAATAAAAGCCCCCGCTTTTTAAGTTAATCATATACCCGGATCATAGCGAGGTGGGGAGACTATTCATTCTTTGGTGGAGAAGATGATGAATAGTGCATATCATGTGAAGAAAATAAGGATGAGGAAATTGAAAAAAGACAAATAAAGTGCTTTTCTCGAGAAAATGGAGTAAGAAAAATATTCAACAATTTCCTCATCATTAATTTCTTAAACTGTAGTACAATAGAGATGGAACGAGTCATTGTTGAGAGAGACATTTGACTGTAAATTTGACTGTTGACAACACACTGTTCATGAAAATTGAAATTGGATTTTCTCTCAGTACAACCGTTGGATCATGGTGATTTCAAGTCCCCAAGCACGCAAGACCAAGCGACGTTAGTGCAAGCGACTAAGGTCTTGCAATTACCCCCCATTTGGAACGAATGAACCGGACGGATCTTCGATCGGAGGTCGGAATCGAAATGTTGACTTGGTCAATGGTGAATAGTTAAGGAAAATACACGAGAGAGGAAAATGGTAAATAATTTTTATAAATTAATTTACAATGATTTAGCCTTAACTTTCAACTACAAACATTCTTAGAATTCTTCAATGAACAACATATCAAAAGTTTTTTTTTTTTTGAAAAAAATAATTATTTGAATTAAATTTATGTAAATACACGAAGAAGATGAAAAAGAAAGGTCATGAGCGGCTACGTCACGCCTACGGCCTACCCCCTTCGCCTCTCATGACACGTGGCGGGCAAAACCCTGTAATATTATATGGTTTTGCCACGTGTAAGGCCAGGATTAAAATCTCAAATCGGGAGGGACTATAAATGTCCCCAAGTCCCCAACAAAACCAAGTAGTAAAGAAGTTGAGAAACTACTATTCATTATTTTTGCGTTTTTAGGTGGGTAGCCCGGATGAACGGTGCTCGGCTGCCCGGGTGGGGGAGATGATGAAATATGCCGTGTTCCCCCCGAAACCTAAATGTTAAGTTAGTCATTAACCCATGATCCATTAATGTTAAGTTAGTCATTAACCCATGACCATTAATGTTAAGTTAGTCATTAACCCATGTCCATTAATGTTAAGTTAGACCTTAATCATTACGGGTGAGAGAGATGAACCATGGTCAAAGTGTTCTAGTGGATCTGTCATATAATCCTTAATCAATAATTGATTTAACACAATTATCCCCGAAAATGATTATACGGGTATATATGTGATTGACGGTACTCCAACACCGAGCCGGCGGTCGCAGTTATAGATTGTATAATAAAAGCCCCCCGCTTTTTAAGTTAATCATATACCCAGATCATAGCAGGTGGGGGAGACTATTCATTGCTGGTGGAGAAGATGATGAATAGTGCATATCATGTGAAGAAAATAAGGATGAGGAAATTGAAAAAGGACAAATAAAGTGCTTTTCTCAGAAAATGGAGTAAGAAAAATATTCAACAATTTCCTCATCATTAATTTCTTAAACTGTAGTACAATAGAGATGGAACGAGTCATTGTTGAGAGAGACATTTGACTGTTGACAACACATTGTTCATGAAAATTGAAATTGGATTTTCTCTCAGTACAACCGTTGGATCATGGTGATTTCAAGTCCCCAAGCACGCAAGACCAAGCGACGTTAGTGCAAGCGACTAAGGTCTTGCAATTACCCCCCATTTGGAACGAATGAACCGGACGGATCTTCGATCGGAATGGTAAATAATTTTTATAAATTAATTTACAACGATTTAGCCTTAACTTCCAACTACAAACATTCTTAGAATTCTTCACTGAACAACATATCAAAAGTTTTTTTTTTTGAAAAAAATAATTATTTGAATTAAATTTATGTAAATACACAGAAGAAGATGAAAAAGAAAGGTCATGAGCGGCTACGTCACGCCTACGGCCTAACCCCTTCGCCTCATGACACGTGGCGGGCAAAACCTGTAATATTATATGGTTTTGCCACGTGTAAGGCCCAGATTAATTTCCTCAAATTGGGAGGGACTATAAATGTCCCCAAGTCCCCAACAAAACCATTGTAGTAAAGAAGTTGGAAACTACTATTCAGACTTTTTGCGTTTTGAGCTGGGTAGCCCGGATGAACGGTACGCTCGGCTGCGAGGTGGGGGAGATGATGAACTATGCCGTGTTCCCCCGAAACCTAAATGTTAAGTAAGTCATTAACCCATATCCATTAATGTTAATTCGGTCATTAACCCATGACCATTAATGTTAAGTTAGTCATTAACCCATGTCCATTAATGTTAAGTTAGACCTTAATCATTACGGGTGAGAGAGATGAACCATGGTCAAAGTGTTCTAGTGGATCTGTCATATAATCCTTAATCAATAATTGATTTAACACAATTATCCACGAAAATGATTATACGGGTATATATGTGATTGACGGTACTCCAACAACGAGCCGGCGGCTGCGGTTATAGATTGTATAATAAAAGCCCCCCGCTTTTTAAGTTAATCATATACCCGAGATCATAGCGAGTGGGGGAGACTATTCATTCTTTGGTGGAGAAGATGATGAATAGTGCATATCATGTGAAGAAAATAAGGATGAGGAAATTGAAAAAGGACAAATAAAGTGCTTTTCTCGAGAAAATGGAGTAAGAAAAATATTCAACAATTTCCTCATCATTAATTTCTTAAAAGCGTAGTACAATAGAGATGGAACGAGTCATTGTTGAGAGAGACATTTGATCGTAAATTTGATTGTTGACAACACACTTGTTCATGAAAATTGAAATTGGATTTTCTCTCGGTACAACCGTTGGATCATGGTGATTTCAAGTCCCCAAGCACGCAAGACCAAGCGACGTTAGTGCAAGCGACTAAGGTCTTGCAATTACCCCCATTTGGAACGAATGAACCGGACGGATCTTCGATCGGAGGTCGGAATCGAAATGTTGACTTGGTCAATGGTGAATAGTTAAGGAAAATACACAGAGAGGAAAATGGTAAATAATTTTTATAACATTAATGGATATGGGTTAATGACTAACTTAACATTTAGGTTTCAGGGGGAACACGGCATAGTTCATCATCTCCCCCACCTGCAGGCCGAGCAGCCGATCATCTGGGCTACCCAGCTCAAAACGCAAAAAGTCTGAATAGTAGTTTCCAACTTCTTTACTACAATGGTTTTGTTGGGGACTTGGGGACATTTATAGTCCCTCCCAATTTGAGGAAATTAATCTGCGGGGGCCTTACACGTGGCAAAACCATATAATATTACGGGTTTTGCCCGCCACGAGTCATGAGGCGAAGGGGTAGGCCGTAGGCGTGACGTAGCCGCTCATGACCTTTCTTTTTCATCTTCTTTCGTGTATTTACATAAATTTAATTCAAATAATTATTTTTTTAAAAAAAAAAAAACTTTTGATATGTTGTTCAGTGAAGAATTCTAAGAATGTTTGTAGTTGGAAGTTAAGGCTAAATCGTTGTAAATTAATTTATAAAAATTATTTACCATTTTCCTCTCTGTGTATTTTCCTTAACTATTCACCATTGACCAAGTCAACATTTCGATTCCGACCTCCGATCGAAGATCCGTCCGGTTCATTCGTTCCAAATGGGGGGTAATTGCAAGACCTTAGTCGCTTGCACTAACGTCGCTTGGTCTTGCGTGCTTGGGGACTTGAAATCACCATGATCCAACGGTTGTATTGAGAGAAAATCCAATTTCAATTTTCATGAACAGTGTGTTGTCAACAGTCAAATTTACAGTCAAATGTCTCTCTCAACAATGACTCGTTCCATCTCTATTGTACTACAGTTTAAGAAATTAATGATGAGGAAATTGTTGAATATTTTTCTTACTCCATTTTCTGAGAAAAGCACTTTATTTGTCCTTTTTCAATTTCCTCATCCTTATTTTCTTCACATGATATGCACTATTCATCATCTTCTCCACCAGCAATGAATAGTCTCCCCCACCTACTATGATCTGGGTATATGATTAACTTAAAAAGCGGGGGGCTTTTATTATACAATCTATAACTGCAGCCGCCGGCTCAGTGTTGGAGTACTTGTCAATCACATATATACCCGGATAATCATTTTCGGGGATAATTGTGTTAAATCAATTATTGATTAAGGATTATATGATAGATCCACTAGAACACTTTGACCATGGTTCATCTCTCTCACCTTTGTAATGATTAAGGTCTAACTTAACATTAATGGACATGGGTTAATGACTAACTTAACATTAATGGTCATGGGTTAATGGTGAATTAACATTAATGGATATGGGTTAATGACTAACTTAACATTTAGGTTTCGGGGGGAACACGGCATAGTTCATCATCTCCCCAATTGCGCAGCCGAGCGACCGTTCATCGGGCTACCCACTCAAAACGCAAAAAGTCCGAATAGTAGTTTCCAACTTCTTTACTACAATGGTTTTGTTGGGGACTTGGGGACATTTATAGTCCCTCCCAATTTGAGGAAATTAATCGGGCCTTACACGTGGCAAAACCATATAATATTACAGGTTTTGCCCGCCACGTGTCATGAGGCGAAGGGGTAGGCCGTAGGCGTGACGTAGCCGCTCATGACCTTTCTTTTTCATCTTCTTACGTGTATTTACATAAATTTAATTCAAATAATTATTTTTTTCAAAAAAAAAACTTTTGATATGTTGTTCAGTGAAGAATTCTAAGAATGTTTGTAGTTGGAAGTTAAGGCTAAATCGTTGTAAATTAATTTATAAAAATTATTTACCATTTTCCTCTCTGTGTATTTTCCTTAACTATTCACCATTGACCAAGTCAACATTTCGATTCCGACCTCCGATCGAAGATCCGTCCGGTTCATTCGTTCCAAATGGGGGGTAATTGCAAGACCTTAGTCGCTTGCACTAACGTCGCTTGGTCTTGCGTGCTTGGGGACTTGAAATCACCATGATCCAACGGTTTGTCGAGAGAAAATCCAATTTCAATTTTCATGAACAGTGTGTTGTCAACAGTCAAATTTACAGTCAAATGTCTCTCTCAACAATGACTCGTTCCATCTCTATTGTACTACAGTTTAAGAAATTAATGATGAGGAAATTGTTGAATATTTTTCTTACTCCATTTTTACGAGAAAAGCACTTTATTTGTCCTTTTTCAATTTCCTCATCCTTATTTTCTTCACATGATATGCACTATTCATCATCTTCTCCACCAAAGCAATGAATAGTCTCCCCCACTCGCTATGATCTCGGGTATATGATTAACTTAAAAAGCGGGGGCTTTTATTATACAATCTATAACTGCAGCCGCCGGCTCAGTGTTGGAGTACTGTCAATCACATATATACCCAGATAATCATTTTCAGGGATAATTGTGTTAAATCAATTATTGATTAAGGATTATATGACAGATCCACTAGAACACTTTGACCATGGTTCATCTCTCTCACCTGTAATGATTAAGGTCTAACTTAACATTAATGGACATGGGTTAATGACTAACTTAACATTAATGGTCATGGGTTAATGACTGAATTAACATTAATGGATATGGGTTAATGACTAACTTAACATTTAGGTTTCAGGGGGAACACGGCATAGTTCATCATCTCCCCCACCTGCAGGCCGAGCAGCCGTTCATCTGGGCTACCCAGCTCAAAACGCAAAAAGTCTGAATAGTAGTTTCCAACTTCTTTACTACAATGGTTTTGTTGGGGACTTGGGGACATTTATAGTCCCTCCCAATTTGAGGAAATTAATCTGGGCCTTACACGTGGCAAAACCATATAATATTACAGGTTTTGCCCGCCACGTGTCATGAGGCGAAGGGGGTAGGCCGTAGGCGTGACGTAGCCGCTCATGACCTTTCTTTTTCATCTTCTTCTCGTGTATTTACATAAATTTAATTCAAATAATTATTTTTTTCAAAAAAAAAAACTTTTGATATGTTGTTCAGTGAAGAATTCTAAGAATGTTTGTAGTTGGAAGTTAAGGCTAAATCGTTGTAAATTAATTTATAAAAATTATTTACCATTTTCCTCTCTGTGTATTTTCCTTAACTATTCACCATTGACCAAGTCAACATTTCGATTCCGACCTCCGATCGAAGATCCGTCCGGTTCATTCGTTCCAAATGGGGGGTAATTGCAAGACCTTAGTCGCTTGCACTAACGTCGCTTGGTCTTGCGTGCTTGGGGACTTGAAATCACCATGATCCAACGGTTGTACTGAGAGAAAATCCAATTTCAATTTTCATGAACAGTGTGTTGTCAACAGTCAAATTTACAGTCAAATGGTCAAAGTGAGAGAGATGAACAATGGTCAAAGTGTTCTAGTGGATCTGCCATATAATCCTTAATCAATAATTGATTTAACACAATTATCCCTGAAAATGATAATCTGGGTATATATGTGATTGACAGGGCATTCAACACTGAGCCGGCGGCTGCAGTTATAGATTGTATAATAAAAGCCCCCCGCTTTTTAAGTTAATCATATACCCAGATCATAGCAGGTGGGGGAGACTATTCATTGCTGGTGGAGAAGATGATGAATAGTGCATATCATGTGAAGAAATTAATGATAAGGAAATTGAAAAAGGACAAATAAAGTGCTTTTCTCAGAAAATGGAGTAAGAAAAATATTCATCAATTTCCTCATCATTATTACCTTAAACTGTAGTACAATAGTGATGGAACGAGTCATTGTTGAGAGAGACATTTGACTGTAAATTTGACTGTTGACAATACACTGTTCATGAAAATTGAAATTGGATTTTCTCTCAGTACAACCGTTGGATCATGGTGATTTCAAGTCCCCAAGCACGCAAGACCAAGCGACTAAGGTCTTGCAATTACCCCCCATTTGGAACGAATGAACCGGACGGATCTTCGATCGGAGGTCGGAATTGAAATATTGACTTGGTCAATGGTGAATAGTTAAGGAAAATACACAGAGAGGAAAATGGTAAATAATTTTTATAAATTAATTTACAACGAATTAGCCTTAACTTTCAACTACAAACATTCTTAGAATTCTTCACTGAACAACATATCAAAAGTTTTTTTTTTTTGAAAAAAATAATTATTTGAATTAAATTTATGTAAATACACAGAAGAAGATGAAAAAGAAAGGTCATGAGCGGCTACGTCACGCCTACGGCCTACCCCCTTCGCCTCATGACACGTGGCGGGCAAAACCTGTAATATTATTTGGTTTTGCCACGTGAAAGGCTGAGATTAAAAGTCAGAATCAGAGGGCACTATAAAAGTCCCTCCGTCCCTCCGCAAAACTAAGTAGTAAAGAAGTTGAGAAATACTATTCATTATTTTTGCGTTTTTATTTGGATAGCCCGGATGAACGGCCGCTCGGCCTGCGGCAGTGGGGGAGATGATGAAATATACCCCGTACACTCCCCCGTAGCCTTAATTTTAAGTTAGTCATTAACCCATGAACCTTAATGTTAAGTTAGTCATTAACCCATGAACCTTAATGTTAAGTTAGTCATTAACCCATGTCCATTAATGTTAAGTTAGACCTTAATCATTACGGGTGAGAGAGATGAACAATGGTCAAAGTGTTCTAGTGGATCTCGCCATATAATCCTTAATCAATAATTGATTTAACACAATTATCCCCGAAAATGATAATCCGGGTATATATGTGATTGACGGGGCATTCAACACCGAGCCGGCGGCCGCAGGTTATAGATTGTATAATAAAAGCCCCCCGCTTTTTAAGTTAATCATATACCCAGATCATAGCAGGTGGGGGAGACTATTCATTGCTGGTAGAGAAGATGATGAATAGTGCATATCATGTGAAGAAATTAATGATAAGGAAATTGAAAAAGGACAAATAAAGTGCTTTTCTCAGAAAATGGAGTAAGAAAAATATTCATCAATTTCCTCATCATTATTACCTTAAGCTTTGTAGTACAATAGTGATGGAACGAGTCATTGTTGAGAGAGACATTTGATTTGTAAATTTGATCGTTGACAATACACTTGTTCATGAAAATTGAAATTGGATTTTCTCTCAGTACAACCGTTGGATCATGGTGATTTCAAGTCCCCAAGCACGCAAGACCAAGCGACGTTAGTGCAAGCGACTAAGGTCTTGCAATTACCCCCCATTTGGAACGAATGAACCGGACGGATCTTCGATCGGAGGTCGGAATCGAAATGTTGACTTGGTCAATGGTGAATAGATATATATATTTATGGGAAAGGGCCAGAAGGACAAGGAATGTCATAAATGGGGATGAAAGGAGATTTTTCATTTTTTGTGTTTAAAAAGGACAAATTTATAATAAATGGACTAAACTCATGCTTTTTTTGTTGGATAAATTGGATTAAATGTTGTGCCATAAATTGAGGTAAATGTCATGTCATAAATATGGGGAGAGTGAATCTGCAAAATCAATTTATACAATGTAGTTAATCAATAGCATAAAAAGTAATAGTAGCAATCAACAAAATATAGTTACATTAAAAAATGTTGTAACACAAGAAAAAATGTAGTAACATATAAAAAATAGTTACAACCAATTAAATAAAGTTACAATAAAAAATATGTAGTAACACTCGAAGAATAAGTAGTAACAACCAATAAAATAAATATAGTCACGGCCAAAAAATATAGTAACATTGAAAAATTTATAGTAACAACCGATAAAATAGATGTTGATACTACAAAAAAATGTAGTAACACTGACATGGATCGAGTAACATAGGTGGAGTAATTTTACATCAAAATTGTAGATAAAGTGACTATTTTGTTTCACATTAAAATAAAAATGTGTAGTATAATTGATGCATAAATAATGGTGAATTAATTCGCGGTTATAATAAATGATAAATGAGCATTAAATTCATTAAATGCATTGATTGGTTGTTTATTTTTGGTAGAAAATCATTAAATGACAGATTATATATATATGCATTCTGTGTACATGAAAAAAGAAGGATTAGGCATGTATTCAATTAATGTAGTTGAATTAACACGTATTATGTACGGTGGTATATATTACAGTAGAAGAGTATTAAATTAATGTTGTGCTTTTACGTTTATTATACACGATACGATGTGGTTTGTATGTTCTTATGGAATATTATATGTTAATTGACAATGTCTAACATCGACTTCTGGTAGCCTTGGTATCAAATCGCACCACAACTGAGACCTCTACGGGGAGAAGGTGGGAGCACCGGAAGGCTTTCTTTAGGCCTTGTGGGACATTGACTTAGTAGTCAATGATTATTTTACAACGTGGTAGGTAGTGTAACTAGATGTCTAGGACTAGAAGTCCCTAAGGAGCCTTATATGTGAATGAACCAGGTGGTTAGAACTTAACTCGTAAATATATATATGGTTGTCTAAAAGCTAAAACGTATATATCATTGGTAAAACACGTTTCTAAATCGAAGCATGGGAATCTTGCAAACCTTTTGAGTTATGTGTCAAGGGACAACGTGTAACTTCCCACATGGAGACCTAAGTCCATGCCCCATTGAGAGCTGCTTAATATGCCTCGGTGCGTTCTCACCATGCACAGTGTCATTTGATATTGCCGTAACAAACTTATGTGCGTGAGGATATACTATGTGATCTAGTAGAGGGTGAGAGTGATCTCAATGCAACCTATGCGGTAGAGATTGTAGAACTTAACTTGTTAAGTATGATATGCTATGTTGTGTGTAACCGTTTCTTCTACCCTTACTAAGTACGTTTGTACTTACCCCCTCTTCTTTATTGTCCCCACCCCGAGAAAGTGGTTATCAGGACGATGATGAGTATGGATGCGATGATGGAGTTGACCGAGCCGACGTTTGAGCTCAAGAGATTATGATGTTATGGACGTTTATTTTATGCACTTTTTACTATTCAGTTTTGAGAAATAGACTTTAGTATGTTTTCAGTTTCATTTGGGATGTAATAAGTCACAACAACATTTATTTCGTTGTTTTGTCGGTCAGTTTTCTTAGACGTAGATTTTGAGACTTTGTGATCCGTTGTTTGTTGTTTGGCACTCTCTTCCGAGTTATCTTTTAGTTTTAATTTAATCCGCTTTTACTCTGATGAATTGTTATGAGGCTTATTTATATATTACTTTTGACGATTTAAAAAGTTAATATATGCATGCCGGGCGTTCTTTCCGGATACTAAATTGTCATTGTCATGTTGTCACTACATGGATTCCAAAAGGGCTGCTTCTTTGAAGAACCGGGTTCCTAGTATAATGAGTGTCAACTTCTATATCCTTGGTTCAACTTCTATCATGGTAGACATGATTCCATGCCATAGTGATGCGGAGCTATCGGATTCCACGCTAATCGAAATTGAATACATGAACAAAAGCGAGTATTCGGACATGTGATATTATTTTGGCCGTAACTTTCGGCACCTGTTTCTGGAGGACCCCATTTCGGATATCTCTTACCGCCGCCGCTGACATGGTGAACCCCAGAGGCGGTTCACGGCCGTTTCGAGGTCAAAATCTGTTCTTTTCCCTTCCATTTTGGGCGCCGAAGTTTTTAGCATGTTTTCACGTTTTTGTTATAATAATTGCACATTCAATAAAGATCCGATTCCAGATCCGATTCGGTTAAGAAGGTTTATGTAATCAGTGTCGTGATTTCCTCGCTGATTTATTTTCCTGAAATATTATGTAATTTTCTATTTTTGGAAAGTATTATATTCAGGCAGCTATAAAATCCCGGCTTGTGGGATGATTTTAAAGACACTTGAATAATAATATACAATATTTTGCCTCTTAGAGCTTTTTCTGAAACACTGTTCTTGAGTTCATCTCCTTTTCACTTCCATGTTTGTTTTTCCCAATACGCTTCGGCGTCAACTTCTCAACAATTTGCGAACCCCATTTCTAAAGAACACTTTCTAAATACTTTCCAGAAATCTTCATACTTTCCACCGAAATTCTTTAAATCGTCATCTTCACTCCAAGAATCTCTAAATTGCATATGTGAAGCGAATACTCACCGGCCAATCTTATCACTTTTGGATGGATACTTAGCAGCAGCTCAAAACTCTGCAATATCCAGATTAGGGGTGGAATATTTGAGGAGGACCGGTCTAGATTCACTTCTTGACCATCGAAATCCATTGTATAGTCACTACAACAATGTTGTGATATTGTGTCACGTTTTTTGTCCCGCAATAAAAAATGGTGGCAAAATGTACATTTTTTGTGACAGTTTTGCATGGATTGCCACAAGTAGAGAAAATTCTGAAAGTTTTTTTTTCTTGGACTTGTCTTTCCCGCTAATTGACTCTCCCCTAATTGCGTCAGAAGGGAGTGAGACCGTGGCAAAAAGTTGTTAAAAGAATACTTTAATTATGAAAAAAATAAAATTTTAATGGGGTTACTAAGAGTTTATTGGGGTTAGTCAGAGTTTTCGGTAACTATGTGGTCCAGAAGGTACAAGATCTCTATCTTTGGTCTGTTCTCTATAATTTTCCAGCTTTCATTAGTTAAATTCGTTATCTAATAGATTATATTTGTTATTAATGTTTGGTACTATCATTGCCTCTCTTTGCAGTTTTGGGTTCTAGGGTTCTGATAGATCTGTTAGTCAGCTCAAATCTTTGTTTCTTGATTTAAATTAACCTTTAGGGAGACTACCGGACGCGGTGGAAATCTTTTCAACATGTGTTGGAATCTTACAACTCTGTCTGCTTCTTCACATGTGAGTAATCGTTATATCTGTGTCTGTTGAGAATGATTCTTGTGTGTTGTAGTCTGAGATTTTGAAATTCCTAGGCTGTGTCGTTTCATTTTTTTAAATGAAAGAACTTGCTTGCTATTTTTATGTAGCTTATTTATCTTTGCACTTGTTAAAGCATTTTACACTCTTTTTTTTGTTTGTTTATGTTGTTGTTGCTACGTACGGATAGACATTCTCTAGGGATAAATGAAGTTGTGGACACAAAGGCTATGGAAAAAGTAAGGTAATTTATATCCTTCAAGCTGATTTGATTTTAAAATTGGTTTCCTATCTCTTTTCTTCAAATGGGTTTTTTTTCCCACAATCAGGGACGGCATGTATGTGGTAAGCAACTAGTGCTTAAAGTACTGTACCCTGTGATAGATTATTTCTTGGATTGGTTTTCGTCCAAATTATGTCTTCTAAGTTATAGTGTAATATCTATGAATGAAACTAATGCGATTTCAGGATATGCACAAACTTGATACTATGAAGCAAGTGGGTTCTTTTTTATCCTTTTTTTTTTTGGAGAACAACGATAAATAAGTTTTGATTCCTCTGTTCTTTAAGAATCTGTCCACTTGCCTCATTCTTTTAGTTAAAGTAGTTGACCATGATTTTTTTTCTTGCTTGAATTACTTGTGTTTAAATTTATTCTCATTTGTTCTATTTTCAGTGACTTGTGGAGTTAAAAGTAGTTTAACTCTGCCTAGTTGATTAAGTTGAGAAATTGTTTTACTGACACAATTAATAGATATATATTGAGTTTAGACTTTAGTTGACACATGATTTGCTGTTTTGTTTAGAACAAATGTGCCCGATTTATGCAAACCGTTTTGATCAAGTTTAAGATTTGTCTTGCATTCGATTTTGGTCCCGATGATAATCTATTTGGCTGCTATCTGTGTTCTACCTGCAACATGGACTCACTGATTTCATTCAGGGTGAGAGATGTTTTCTTCTTTTACTAAGAGTATATGCACCGTAAAAGTAATCAACAATGTTTTAGGATAATTGTTATGATTAATGATTATGTTTTTTCGATGAAATGCAGGTTAAACCCATAAGATACTTAACTTACCTTAGAAAGAAGAAGATGATGAGAAGAAACCTCTTGTCCTCGTGGTACTTATCCTTATGGTACATTTGATATATGGAAGTAGAATATTTAGTTGTTTGATCATTTGTCATTGGTGAATTACCATGAAGTTCTGATTTTGAATCATAGCTCTGTCACTCTGTGTTATGTAAGTCGGAGAGTCTATCGCGGAAGCTAGAAACAAAATGGAGAGGTAGGGAGCTAGAAACAGGTACGTCAGTCGCACGAACTAATGTGTGTTAAAACTGTAGGGAAAGACTTACTGATGTCCTTTTGGCTGATAATTTTTGATAATGGGCTGTGTGAGATAATAATAATTTTAGTTGTTTGCTCATTTGTCATTCTGGATAATTTAATATACTTATTGTTTTGTTGGACTCGCTAAAACCTAGGGGTAGGGGTGGGGGTGGGGGTAGAGGTGGAGGTGGAGGATGGAGGGGCAGGGGTGGGTGCGGGTGTGGGAGTGGGGGTGGGGGTGGCTTGGGGCGGGGTGGGTTGTGGGATAGAAAGGTGGGAGTGGGGGTGGGTGGTGGGGTTGTGGGGGTGATACTATTTTGTGCATTTTTTTTAAAATCAACTTTTTTTGTGGCACTAAAATAAAAGCGTGGCGAAAGATGTTTAATTTTCTGAATTTTTATGTAAATATTATTTGTTTTTGTGCCACATGTCTGCCATGGAAATAGATTTTAACTTGTTGCTGCGTTGTGGTCAAAGGCGTGGAAAGAATTTTTTGCCACATAGTTGCTTGTCACGGGTGACACAAAAGAATAGGTGTCACAAAAAGGCTATAGTGTAATTTATTTAGGCTTTAGTGGCACTTCACAGCCGCGGCAAAAAGTAGTATTTTTAGTAGTGAGTCCTGAGGAATTGGTGAATTATTGAGAAAAGCCATCCACAATCCTCTAAGAAGCGAAATAGTCACCAGAGTACAAGGCAAGAGCATCACCATCAGTAAGGATACTTTCCATGATGTTATGAATCTGGACACAGGCCCCTTAGAATCTCCTCCAAGTGGTGATATCATCGACCGACATGCTTTCTTCCAAACAATTGCATGGAGCGTTGAAACTGAGATTGCTATTGGCAGCAACTCAAAGAAGATGAAAAATAATTTCGTCTCATTCTTGATATGATTATAAAAAATCTATCTTAAGGAAAGGCAACAAGAACAAACTCATTGAGGATAGATTCAGACTGTTGTATATCATTTATCTTCACGAAGAACTTTATCTTCTACTATTGTTATTGATCAATGACGGGCTTCGACATCTGATATAGAAGCATCTTCAAGCAGGCCAACAAAAAGGATGAAGAAAATGACTGCAAAACATCCACCACAGGTATTTACTGCTGCTCAATCATTTGAAAATATCATTGATATACCTTTTTGAGATGAAGATATGCCGCCCTTGGCCCAATTGAGAAAGGTGACAACTGCCACACTGCTGATAAATGCTGATTTCGCAGATCGTAACGAATCGGGAGGATAATTGTCATGCAATCGGGAAATCTCAAGATAAATAAGGAAGAAAATCGGAGAATTAATGAAGAGACAAATCAGACCAGCATAGAAGAGTGAAGTGGGGAACAAGTCAGACGAAGCGAAATTGAAAACGCGTAAAGAGGGAGGCTCGGTCGACCGAGCCATGCCATTCGGTCGACCGAGCGTAACTGTTCGGTCACCCGAGCCTAATCGGATTAATGCGTGCATATCTTCCGGATTCTCCCTATGTCGGCTACAACTCCTATATAAACGGCGAGCCACGATCCGAGAAAACCACCAACCTACAAAACACAATACTACAATACTTTTAGTTTATCAATATAGTTCTTTTTATTTTATATTATGTTGCTTCATCACGGAGGCGATGGATTCATCGATTAGAGATTGCATTGAAGGATCGAGGACCCTCCGTCTACGAGGGTAATGTCTATCCAAATATGTCGTTTTTATTCGTAGATCTATTTTATTTCGTTATGGAGTAGTCGTTTGTGTATTGATTTCGTGATGTAGTTAATTAACAAACCCAAATTCATGTAGATCTAAGTCGTATGAAGGCGTTTTACGAGCAAATTCTAGAGTCACCGGTCTAGATCTACCACGGTCTATATGGTTAGATCTAGCCATCAAGATTCTAGTAATTTTACGTGAACGACTTCGGCTACGTCGTGCTTTTCGTTTTTCATATACACATGTAATAGATCCGGCCAATTTGTTACATCGTTCTCGTAAATTAATATGATATATTGTGAAAATTGCCATGTTAAATAGGACATAAGTTAGCCGATCGTTTAGGAGGTGTGCCAACTTGTCCACGGTGGTTGCCTAGACGAGGTGACGATTTTAGATCGGCATCCCTAGTTTGGTATAGCATGCTTGTTATATGATGTTCTATCTGTCCAAGGAAGGATTCATAATTAAGCATAAAGATCTTCTATCCGTTCACGAAGTAGATCCAGTTTAGGGGATGGCTCCCGTAGCCAAAATATAATCAACCTTAATGTCTTTTCTGTCTCGGCTTAGATATACATATATGGGGGAGTAATTACTACTAGCGTAATCAATACCGTTTGTTAGAGTCTTATAAAACCATAAAAACAAGTGTTTTGTGTCTTGTGTCGTATTGTTAGTCTTTGTGTTTTCTATCGTGTCAACCTTTATTTTTACATTATTGTTGGTCGTAGACCGCCCTTTAATCTATTTTTAGTTTAATAACGTTGTACTTGTTTAAGCCGAGTCTCTGTGGGATCGACCTCGACTCTATCTAGCTATACTACGATTGAACCTAGTTCTCTTGCTAGTTGGTTATTTAGGTATCGAGTTATTTTTATAACTTGACCGTCATCAAGTTCACAATTAATTGCTCTTTTATAATAAAAACAGCTAAATACCAATTATCACATTAATAATCACTTATCATTAAATAATAAATATAAACACGTGATTTAATATGAAATATATATAATTAAATCTGATTTAAGGTTAGAATTGATGACATAAATAGGTATATTTTAACTGTCATCAAAATGCCCCCCACTTAAACTTTGCTTCGTCCCGAACAAAGCATCAATAAGTCATTCCCCAAGACAACATTTTCCGTGGTCAACTCATACTTACACAAGAAACTCGAGTCAACTCATACCGGTCATGCTCATCGATAAGAATTATTCATTACTCGCTATGAATCGAAGTGATTGTGTGCATGTGCATTGGTTTTATATAAATGTAGCAAGATTAGAGCTTATGCGGACTTCATATCAAAATTCACCAACATCGGCATTCATACTTCTTATGCCTCGCAATGGTGAAAGCACTAGAACAATAAGCAAGAGCGTATCTATAGGGTTTTTGGACTTGGAGACCGAGTACTACTCAAAGCCTCTAACAATTTAATTTTTTTCAATTTTGCATATTTTTCGAATACTACTAATCTCAAGGAAGAAAACTTTTCGTAGAGTATCCCCCTATCTTAGATTAAGCATAGCATCGAATATTACCACAAGCGCGGGGCTACTTTGGTAATGTTACTACAAGCCCGGTGTTTTAATGCACTTGTCAAAACACGGAGTACGTCCCAAGCTTATTACTCCGCTTTTGTTGGCTAGAAGATCGAATACATCGGTCGACAAATATCGACACTAGGCCCTCATAACCAATTATCTACGCAATGTACACATATTTCTTTCAAGTATTATAACTCATGCGGTACTAAACGATTCACATGTTGAGTAGTTGAACAATACCTAACTATTTGCAATTGTTGGCATGAATATCCTTAAGTTTACTAACAATTTATCGCAAAAGTATAATATGATCACATACTCACGCAACTTGGTTCCTTTCCTATCAATTCTAAGTATAAGAACTTCACAAGTTTAAGGGTACAAGTTCAACAACTTGGCATTTATCCATGAATTTTTTTTAAATTTTGCTCAATATTGCCTCAATATTCCGTTCCTCTTTACTTTTTCAACATATAGCTAAGTCCCGTGCCCCCCACTTAAACATGGCATTGTCCTCAATGACAAAAATAAATGAGAGTAAGAAAAAAGACTTAGCTCTGGAAACGGCTCCCAAGTGAAGGAACAATATCGGAGTAAACCTCAGCACGTCGTGGTGAGACAGACATATCCTGTATAAACAAACCAAACAGAAACTCCACGAAACCGTTAATAACACGTCAATGGCAGTTATAAAATAACGTGGCAGTAATTCGATATAGAATATCCAAAAACAAATTAAGCCACTTTATTTCATACAACCAATGACAAGGAAAACCAAAGAGTTAAAACAACAAAACTCACATGGCGGCTATCAAGGAAAAAACCTCGTTTGTTCCGAACTTAGAATCGGAACATGGCGAGATGAAAAAAAACCTTAACAGCCTCATGCTACTTTATTAAAAGCAAAAACAAAAACAAATTTAAAAGAAAGTTTTAAGGAATAGTTCTATGGTTATAGTCGTTAGCTCGACTGTACTCACATGATGGTCTAGTTGTATCTAGGATTTCCTAGAGTAAGTACTTCTTCCTCCCTATCAAATTGATTCCCGAGGTAATGCTTTACTCGGTGGCCATTCACCACAAAAGTCTTTCGATCATCCAAGTGACTTACCTCTACAGCTCCGGAAGGAAATACTTTACTCACTTTATAAGGACCAAACCATCTTGATTTTAGCTTTCCCGGGAAGAGTTTCAAGCGCGAATTGTAAACAAGAACCATATCACCCAACTTAAAGGTGCGGTCAAGGATCTTTTTATCATGAAATCTCTTAGTGCGCTCTTTATAGATTCGAGCATTCTCGTAAGCTTCAATGCGAAACTCTTCTAGGCGAGTTAATTCCAACAATCTCTTTTCTCCGGCTAAACTTTCATCTAAATTCAACATACGAGTAGCCCATAAGGCACGGTGCTCAAGTTCAACCGGTAGATGACACGCTTTCCCAAAAACAATGCGAGGTACGGGGACATACCTATGGAAGTCTTATACGCAGTCCGATAAGCCCATAAAGCGTCATCTAACTTCAACGACCAATCTTTCCTTGTTGGGTTCACGGTCTTCTCTAGAATGCGCTTAATCTCTCGGTTCGTGACCTCAACTTGACCACTTGTTTGAGGATGATAAGCGGTAGCTAACTTATGTCTCACCCCGTACTTGGCCATTAACTTCTCAAATGGCTTATTACGAAAATGGCTCCCATTATCACTAATGATGGCACGAGGGATTCCAAACCGCGTGAAGATATTTTTCTTTAAAAACCGCAAGTACAACCTTTGCATCATTCGTAGGTGAAGCAATTGCCTCAACCCATTTAGACACATAGTCGACTGCCACCAAAATATAGCGGTTTGAAACAGATGAAGTGAAAGGTCCCACAAAATCAATTCCCCATACATCAAAGAGTTCTGGTTCTAGGATACTCCTCAGTGGAATTTCATGTCTCCTCGAGATATTGCCCGTCATTTGGCATGAATGACAGGATCTAGCATATTCATGCGCAGTTTTGTAAAGATTTGGCCAGTAGAAACCACATTGGAGAACTTTAGCAGCAGTCTTGTCCCCTCCATAGTGTCCTCCCGTTTCATAAGTATGGCAATGTTTAAGTATATCGGGGAATTCACTCTCAAGAACACATCTTCTAAAGATGTTGTCTGAGCAACGCTTAAAAAGATAGGGTTCATCCCAATAATAGTGTTTAAGGTCCGCAAAGAACTTCTTCTTTTGCTGTTGGTTCAAGTCTGGTGGTAAATATCTCCCGGATAAATAATTCACATAATCTTTAAACCATGGTTGTTGCTTCTCAGCCTTAACAACCTCACTTCGCGAAGATATTTCTGCGCAATCACTATTCCCTAAAATGGTAGAGATGGAGGGTAATTGCTCATCGGGGGGCTTTTCTAAGCAGGGTGTGAATGCCTCCTCAGGCTCTTTCTCATCATCCCTAACATCTTCTATATTTTCATCGTTCTTTGGGATTGTTGGAGTAAGCTCCTTTTCACTTCTAATCATTATCGCATTCACATCCCTAGGGTTCCTATCAGTGTTGCTCGGAAATCCCCCAGGAGGTCTAGTTGACAGTTGTTCGGACTAATTGTCCTATTTGATGAGAGAGATTATGGATTAAGGCTTCTTGGTTGGTGACTTTGGCATCATTCTCTTGACAAGTATTGGTGAAAGTTTGTAGCCAAGTCGGTAATGGATTCTCGCTAATTGATTCACAGTGTCAGACATTGTGTTACTCATCTTTTCAAGCGCAACTTCCCAACCGTAAGTTTGAGCTTGCTGAGGTACATAAGTGTTGTGTGGTTTTACCCCTTCATTTGGATCACTCCATCGGAATTCAGGTTGGTCATGATTTGGTTTGTAACCTTCATAGTGATTACCCTGTCTCCTAATGTAATTGGCTTCTTTAGTACCCGCATTCTCTAATGGACTAGTCGTTTCCGTCCCTTTTCCAGTCTCTACTCGTACAATCCTCTCATGCATACCATCCACCTTATCATTTATGAGCAATAGAGTATTTAGGATCTTATGTGATACATCCTCCTCAAGATTATCGGCCATCTTCACAGTTGCTATTTCACCACCTCCCCATTGGCTATTCATTGCTATTTGCTCCATCTTTCCTTGTGCCTCTTCAGGTGATAAAAGAACAAACGCTCCATTACGGAGGCATCTACTCTTATCTTCTCCGTATCTCTCAATCCATGGTAAAAGGTTTGCATTAAAATCCATAGAGGGATATCATGATGAGGGCACTTCCTCATGGACTCCTTAAAACGTTCCCAAGCTTGATCAAAACTCTCACCGGGTTCTTTGCTTGAACCCCAAGATATCTTGGCATAACTTAAAGGTCTTTCCTATAGGGAAGTACTTATTCATGAACTTTTGCGGCAGTTCCTCCCGAGGTTGTGATTGATCTAGCCTTTAAAGAGAAAAGCCATTGCTTAGCTTTATCTTTCAAAGTGAAAGGGAAAAGTCTCGGCTTAATGTTATCCTCGGGAACCGATTACGGCTTCACGGTACTAACGATCTCTAAGAAATTCATCACGTGAATGCCGGGATCTTCATTCGGAGTTACCATGAAAAGTGGAATAGTTTGTCACCATTTGAATGACATTAGGTTTCGGGTGATAAATCTCGGCAGCATTTTTAGGCACTACGATAGCAGGGATGAATTGTTCAATGGTGGGCGTTGCATAGCTTTGCAAAGTACGCCTTTCCCATGCAGCCACAGCTTGGTTAACAAAATTTGCATTATTAAAATTATTTCCATTTACCTGGTTGGCTTCATTCAGTAATCCTTCCATGTCTGAGTCAGATTGATGTGCTCCTTCAGGTTTTTCCACGCCTTGCTCTTTGATTGGATCCTCGGAAATCCGGGTGGCTTGCTTGTTTTTTTATTTTATTTATTTATTTGCAAGACAAAAACAAAATTAAACAATTAAAATACGCCAAGGCTACTGCCTTTGGCGAGACTCTAAAATAGACAAAAACAAAAACAATAAACAATTAGAAACTTTAATGGCTAATCCTTTAACTAGACTCAATAAATAAAAACTAAACTAAAACAGACTCGAAAAATACAAAAACACAAGGCGAAGCGTGTAAAACAAAACGAACGAAACGAAAAAAAAAAAAATAAATTCTCGGTCGACCGAGAAGCCGTGGTTCGGTCGACCGAACTCTTTTTATTTATTTATTTATATTTTTTAATTTTTAACGACAACTTTGTTTAATATACGAGACTCTTATTCACAATATTTACGAATCTACTTTTAATAAAATAAGCTATACTAAATTTAATGACACGAGTCCCCGGCAACGGCGCCAAAAACTTGATGACGGTCAAGTTATAAAAATAACTCGATACCTAAATAACCAACTAGCAAGAGAACTAGGTTCAATCGTAGTATAGCTAGATAGAGTCGAGGTCGATCCCACAGAGACTCGGCTTAAACAAGTACAACGTTATTAAACTAAAAATAGATTAAAGGGCGGTCTACGACCAACAATAATGTAAAAATAAAGGTTGACACGATAGAAAACACAAAGACTAACAATACGACACAAGACACAAAACACTTGTTTTTATGGTTTTATAAGACTCTAACAAACGGTATTGATTACGCTAGTAGTAATTACTCCCCCATATATGTATATCTAAGCCGAGACAGAAAAGACATTAAGGTTGATTATATTTTGGCTACGGGAGCCATCCCCTAAACTGGATCTACTTCGTGAACGGATAGAAGATCTTTATGCTTAATTATGAATCCTTCCTTGGACAGGATAGAACATCATATAACAAGCATGCTATACCAAACTAGGGATGCCGATCTAAAATCGTCACCTCGTCTAGGCAACCACCGTGGACGGGTTGGCACACCTCCTAAACGATCGGCTAACTTATGTCCTATTTAACATGGCAATTTTCACAATATATCATATTAATTTACGAGAACGATGTAACAAATTGGCCAGATCTATTACATGTGTATATGAAAAACGAAAGCACGACGTAGCCGAAGTCGTTCACAGAAAATTACTAGAATCTTGATGGCTAGATCTAACCATATAGACCGTGGTAGATCTAGACCGGTGACTCTAGAATTTGCTCGTAAAACGCCTTCATACGACTTAGATCTACATGAATATGGGTTTGTTAATTAACTACATCACGAAATCAATACACAAACGACTACTCCATAACGAAATAAAATAGATCTACGAATAAAAACGACATATTTGGATAGACATTACCCTCGTAGACGGAGGGTCCTCGATCCTTCAATGCAATCTCTAATCGATGAATCCATCGCCTCCGTGATGAAGCAACATAATATAAAATAAAAAGAACTATATTGATAAACTAAAAGTATTGTAGTATTGTGTTTTGTAGGTTGGTGGTTTTCTCAGCATCGTGGCTGCTGTTTATATAGGAGTTGTAGCCGACATAGGGAGAATCCAGAAGATATGCACGCATTAATCTGATTAGGCTCGGGTGACCGAACAGTTACGCTCGGTCGACCGAATGGTTACGCTCGGTCGACCGAATGGCATGGCTCGGTCGACCGAGCCTCCTCTTTACGCGTTTTCAATTTCGCTTCGTCGACTTGTTCCCCACTTCACTCTTCTATCGATCCGATTTGTCTCTTCATTAATGCTCCGATTTTCTTCCTTATTTATCTTGAGATTTCCCGATTGCATGACAATTATCCTCCCGATTCGTTACGATCCGCGAAATCATCATTTATCACACAATAATTGCTCTTTTATAATAAAAACGGCTAAATACCAATTATCACATTAATAATCACTTATCATTAAATAATAAATATAAACACGTGATTTAATATGAAATATATATAATTAACTCTGATTTAAGGTTAGAATTGATGACATAAATAGGTATATTTTAACTGTCATCACCTGTTGTTGCTGAGTCGTCCATCCCAGAGACGACAGAAGCTGATGATGCCATGCTCCTATCAGAGAGAAAGAAGTTCTTGTTTGAGAGAGCTAAGAAACATAAGAAGACTACTCCGGTGCTAATCAGTCAAGCACCAAATCAGACTACTCAGGGCTCAGTCCAGCCCACTGCAACACCAAATGAAGCAAGCAAGAAACCATGCGATGAGCAAATTCTTTCTCATCTAAAAATGTGGGTGCATCCTGGGATGCACCAGAGTTGTTTGTTGAAATGCATGTGCTGGAGGAAGAAAGGCATATTGAATCAGAGGTAATCAATGAGTCTATTCTACCCAAAGAACAGACTACTGTGCAAACGGATGTTCCGTAAACAGAAGAGACCCTGACAACTCAACGCATCATTGCTCCTACATCAGAACTAGCCCATCAATCACAACCACTTGAAGCTCTTGAAATAACTCTGGCACCTACCGATCCAACAACCAACTCAAATGCTCAAAATATTAGTATGGAACTTTCTAACATTGAGCCCCTACACTCTGATGCATTTTATTCTCAAAAAGTCCCTAGGGTTGATCCATATCAAGTAGATCAAGTAGACCCTTTATATAATGAGAGTATGAGGGTGATTGAATGGATGATGTGGAAGTTTAGTCCAGTGTTTATCCAAGATGAAGTTGACAAAGACTACACGAGACATGAGGAAGAATGGGTGATGAACATCCTCAGATCAGATTAGCATGGTATACATTCTGAAACTAGTGTTTTGCATCTCTTTGATCCATAGAAACTCCTGTCCACTACTAGTTCAGTTCTGATAAAAATGAAGAACAAATCTCCTATCTACAAGCCCTATCACTCACACTCCTCCGATGATGATGATAACAATGATGGAAATAGAGGAGATGCTGGAGGAAATCAATGAGGAATAGGAGGTTCAGATATGAATGGTGAAAAGACAGAACCTATTGAAAATACCGAGGTCTTGGAAAGAAATGATCAAGGGGAAGAAGTGAATCAATCATTGAAGAAACATACATGGGGGGAAGAGGAGTCTATAACACAAATGATAATGATTATCATGGACCAAGTCTGTTTAACAATGCACAATATATTCAATACGATGTGGACTACATCCACACCCACTTGCAATTCAAACAAGACTTAGATGGCAAAGCTTTCGGTTCCATAACACATCAATTGAGAGACATTCACAGAGAAGGAACAAGTTTGAGAAATGATGTCACAACTCTGGCAAGCAACACAAGAACCTCCCTAGAATACATAGTAGACAAATGCATGGTCAAGCAGCACCAGCGCATACTAGAAAAAGTTTTAGTCCAGCAAGATAGCCACATGGATCAAGCACGACTTCACATATAATAAGATTGATCGACTTGATGGACAAATAAGGTCACATGCTGATCATATTGCATCAGGGACTAATGTGCAAATCCGTAATCATCATAGAGTGGTCGATTCACTATCTGTAGCCTTCAATGAGATCATTGCTAGTCAGGCCGAGATCAATAAGATCCTCATTGATGCCCTCTTGGATAATGCCAAAAAGGAGGAAGGAGAGGATAAAGGTAAAGATGGAGCTGGAGGATCTTGAAAGGGAAAAGTTTGAAAGAGATCTGCAAAGGGAATTTCTTTGAAAGAAGTATCTGTGAAGTTTTTGCTATGAAGGCGAGAGAGTTAAAGTTTTTTCTGGAAGATTTTATCAAGTCTTTTTAAGAAGAACAAATGGGCATGTGTCTGGAGGAAGATTAAAGATAACCATACTAGTGTTTTGTCAAATTTATTTATTCCATCTGTATCTATTAGTTTTTTATTTTGTAAATGTGACTCGTTATTATATATAAAACTATCGCTTTCGCCTCAAGTCAAAACATATTTGACATTTTATTTGCACTAAATTTAATTTCTTTACCTTACTTTATTTTTTTGGCATCATCAAAAGGGGGAATTTGTCAAGTCCCATATATTAGAAGTTTTGATGACACCAAAGTAGTTGGCTTAGTAACCAATTGTAAGTTTGTTTTGTAGTCTGACAAATGAAGTTGTATAGGTCAGACTTCTCAATTTTTTGAACTAAAATAGTTTAAGTCAAAGTATTATATGACATGAAGACCAGACTCCATCCTATCAACTAAGACAGACGAGTAAAGAAGAGAGATGAGTAAAGCAGACAGATGAGTAAAGCGGACGGATGAGTAAAAGACAGTCTGCAAAGACAAATAATATTCTAAGTGACCAAGTGAAAAATGATGTGATAAATTAAAGAGCATGTTGTCATCCATACGATCAACTTATGATTAACAGCTACAAAACAAAACAAGAGGAAGACATAGCATTTAATGCAAGTTGCAATGCTACATTCAATAGCCTGACAAAGCTACAACCTTTCAGTACCTAGTAAACCAATCAACGTTCAAGTACTGACAAGGTTTTGAATCACTACAACCTGGTTGTCAATGAGAACCAATATTTTGCCCCAACGGTTGATTTATTCATAAAATTGAGAAATCAAAGTGACACTATAAATACAAGAAGAAAGAGGAATGACAGAACACACTAAAGAGACCGAGAAAATATGAGAATAAAGACATACAAGAATATATACAGACACTACAGTGATCATCATTCTCAAACATTCCACTTAATATCTAGAAAATCAAGATATCTTCAAAGGAACTCACCAAGAAATATTCAGAGATCTACTTGATATAAGAGCTACAAATCTAATCATACATGATATAGATCCAGCAAAGCTCAAGTTTTGTATCATTATTGATACATAACCATCTTTATCAACAACTTGTTACCAATGATGTTGAACCTAGTGAAGCATCAGAAAAGATATGAAGGAACATAGAAAGTGACGAGTCGTTGAAGAAGAGTTCTTCAGACGAGCTACGTGGAAGTAGACCATTTAAGCAGTTGGAGGCTGTCAATGATTTCCTACTAGGGTGTGAAGCATTTGAAGGGAGTCAATGACACTTACCTATTGTATTAGCGTAGAGTGCAATAGTGATACCTCCTATGTCACAGGAGTAGCGGCCACGTAGGAGATTACACCACTCCGAAGTTCGATAAAATTATCTGACTCCTTTACTTTCTGCAATTTAATTTACGTAATTACTTATTCCGTAGAATAACTCACTTAGCTGAAAACACAGCCAAGGCTATTTCACAATTACTCATTCCACTACACATACTCTGAGAAACAGACCAGCAGTTTAAATCAGACAAGTTATTTTCTATTCTGATCTATCCACTAGTCTTACTTCCTAGAAAGAAGTTTTCAAAAACAATAAGAGTTCATTCACCCCCCTCTGAACTCTTACAAGCCTTTCATTTATGGACCAACACAACCTAAGATCTCCTTCAATCAAGTCATGAAAGGACGATACAGTACATTCAGGGTCTGCACATATAAAGCAAACACATCCACTGAGGCTGCGGCAAAATTAGGAAATGGCCAGCCAAAGTTGGACTCGGCCACAAAGCATATTTTGCTCCATTCCTTGACCTAGTCCGGAAATGGAAAGAAGAGCCTCAGTCGACCTATCGTGCTCCTCATGGAGATCTGCCCTGTCATCCTTTGACCGGACAAGTGCTGATAAGGTCGGCTCGAACCCAAGCAAGCGGTTTAGAATATTGTTAGCCATGAAGTCCCTCACCAAACCAAGTTGGAAATCATAGGGCATGCTTCTGGTCGCCACCAGAAATGATACGAAAAACGGGTCAAGCGGAAGCCTAAGCATGTCCGCTATTTGGACAGCTTGCCCTTTCGTTTTCACAACAATTCAAGGATTCCTAAACCCTAGATCTAATTTTCTAGGACGGGAATGGGAACGTTGGAGAAGATCTTCATTTCATTGTCAGGCATTGAAGATCCACCCCGGATTCGACGGCAAAAATGAGAAAATCATGCAAAATCAAGCATTCAATGGACACTCTATGTGTTTATCCAACGGAAAACTCAAAAAATCAGGCATATTCAGGTTTGTCGAAGGCAAAATTGATGCTTGTTCTTCACAAAACTCGAAAATCACATATGAACAGACATTCAAAGCAAGAAATAAAGGATCTGTTATAACTCAAAACGAAACCAAGCCTTGACAATTACCTGATTACTTGAAGGAAATACATAAAATGACATGAGAAAATGCTCTTGTTGCCGCCGGAAAGCTCCTACAGTTTCCAGAAAGTTTTTTCTATAGGAGGTTCAAATTCATGAAAAGTGTAAGTGTGAGGGACCGACCTTATATAGAGGACGCCCATACAGACGCGACGCTCTATAGCCAGATGTAATGATGACACCTCATGTTTCCCAAAACATGCTATCCAATAAGAGGACATGACCTCTCGCATCGTAACTTATTCATCATAACGGTTACAATATAAAGGCAATGTCTCACGTCCTGCTTTACATGTGGATAGGGCAATGCAACTCGGCTAGCCACTGCTCAGCCCGTCATCATTACAGGTCATTCTCTGTTTAGCACAACTCCGCTCAACAACACTGATTGTGATAGATCACTATAAATCACAATGCCAAATAGCCCTCCCCATACTTTTGTCGACACAATTAAGCCCGGTAGCTATTGAGCACAACATTGTCCAAATGATTCGCTAGTAATGCTATCGTTGTTAAGCCGGTCGCTCTGAAGTATTTCTCTACTCGGCATATTCGCTGATTTAAGACTATGCTAACGAGCCTTACGCTATAAAGCATGTCGCTCTACGGTAGTGCATTACGTTATTCGACACGACACAATTCAACAAGTTTCTATTAATCCTAAAGCTGTTAAACTCATCGCTATTAAGCAGACCGCCCTTAAGCATGTTGTGAAGCACATCGCTACTCGACAATGCTAACAAACCGTACACTATTAAACAGGTCGCTCTATAGCAGTCGTCTCGGCACACGGTAAATCAAGTCGCCTTACAACTTTACTCCCTACCTTTAATGAGCACCAAGAAGAAGTTAATGAGTAGGGGGCATTAATACGCCAAGCCCAAAAAGATCCCAGAGATTCCATGATGAGAACATATTTTATGGGATTTAATGTGCTTATTTTATATCTATATTGTCGGGAGATACTCTGTTTCGGGTATGTTTTGGATGATTTTCAGGTTTTAGGAGCTCGGAAGAGATGGCGGAGATTTCTGGAGTTATAAAGCAAATTTCGGAAGTTTTGTTGAAGATTCGGAAAAAAAGGATTTCAAGATTCGATAAATTCAGTTTTCGTCTGTTTCAGGATCCCGACTAATGAAGATAAGACAAAGTCTGTTAAAGTCAACGCTGGATTATCGCTCTTTATTCATATTGGTTTTTTATTTAAAAAGACACTTTTTAATAATTAAGTTTATTATTATTATTATTAAACTTGGGCTGGCCCAAGTTAGCAAATCTGAACTATTTTATTTATGTATTACGTGAGAAAATAGAAAGATTAGACATATTATAATTAGGTTTTGGGAAGGGAACATGAAGTGAACAGCTGCCGTCACATGCCAATGGCAATGCTGCCGTCGAACCCTTTTCATTTGTTTCATTGAAAGATTTGATTATTTCTAGTTGATTGATTATTAAACAATGATTGCTATAGATCGTGAGAAATTGATTGTTCTCCTCGATTAAATTGTTAGTATTTATTTATTTTCTAGTTTCATTGATTCATGATTTGATTGTTTATTTAATTGTTTCGGTCGAATGATTGGATGAATAATTTGATCTAGCACCAAAAATTGATTCTAGGCGATTGTCAATAAAAAATTGATTTTAAGTGGTAAGCAACATATTGCCTAACGGTTCGTAGCTCGTAGAATTTCCTGTTGTGAAATTAAGTGATCTAGGTTAAAGTTAACCCGTTGTGCGTTAATACCTGGAATTAGGTTTTCTAAGCGTTAATGCGATTGTTCTCACCAAACCTCTGACGATTGTTGAGAGGTGTGCTACACAGTCAGGGAAAGTAGTGGCGATTGTCCTACTTATCGAAATTAGGAAAAATTGGTTGTTTGGCGATTGTCGGCAACTATAACTAATTTATTGATAATTTAACGAGTCATCTTTGCATCAATGATCAATCGTAAGAACTGAGGGAGAGATATTTAATTAGATAGAGTCTTTCATGATTTAGATTTCTTTTTATTTTTCATCTATTTTAGGAATTAGTCAAAAATCCAAAATATGGTTGTTTTACAAATTTTAGAAGAGATAAATTCACCGTTCCTTGTGGGTTCGACCCCTAATTCCTCTATGTGATTTTATATTTGGTGACTTGACGACCCACCATTCCACTTTGGCTTGTACGTAGGCCCAAAAAGAATAGGGACCTCGGCCCATATTGTTCGCACCATCATAAGCTGGACTGGGCCGGGTTACGAATCAAGCTCGCCTTACGCCGCAGCGATATTTATCATGGCAAGGATAATGAGCTTCGATCTATAAAGCCTTCAACCCGCTATTTACAAGCCAGTAAGAAGCACTCGGGGCCGACTTGGTCGGCCCTCAGCTAAATCTGACCCGGCTTGGGCCAAGCCCGCTAAATCAGGCAACATGAGTTAAAGTTTGACGGTTACAAGCTAATTACCCGCTATGGTTACCATGAAGCTCTCCCAATCAGAAGTTGCCACGTCAGCCATGTAATTATTCATGTTTATTACGCATTCATACTCTTTTGTAACAGCTATCTCCTAGCCCTATAAATAGCGGAATTGAACCTTTTAAAGGGCACATCTTAATACACAAAAGCAAACAACCTCTGTCAATTGGTCGACAAACTAGCTCTCCATTTATAGTTTTCTTGTATTATTATAAAACATAATCACCACCACTAAAACCGCCGCACAAATCATCAATTTAGCTAGAAATCCACCACCTAAGTTTGTCATAATTCCGACATTATCATAAGTGTATAACCCCTCTCTATTGGGATGAAATATGAGAAAAACATATCACAGGTCCGGATTTAGTTCGACAGGAAAAAGAGAAGATTGCCTTGGTTCAGCGGAATATGAAGATAGCACAAGACCATCAAAAAGTTTGGGCTGATGCATGAAGAAAGCCTTTTGAGTTTGATGTTGGCTATAGGGTCAACTTAAAGGCTTCACAAATGCGAGATTTAAGATGTTTTTAACATAAAAGAAAGTTACGTCAGAGGTACATGGTCGGTTTGAGGATTCTAGAGATGATTGGACCATTGGCTTACCGTTTGCAGTTGCTGGAGAGTATGACAAGGGTTCATAACATTCTCCATGTCTCAATATTGAAGTAGTTCTTGGCTAACTCAAATTTAGGAGCCGATGTGGATCCAGATTTGATCAAGGATAATCTGTCTTATGAAGAAAGACTAATTCAATTCCTTAAAAGTGTTGGAAAGGTGTCCTAAACCCAATCGGGTCGGACCGGATCCGACCGGGTCGGGTCATTTACAGTCTATTTAGTTCATGTAATAACTTTATTATGATTAATAAAAGCACTTATGTTATTATATATTGTTTGTCTTCATATTATTTGTTGTATATATATAGTAACGTCCCTAGTATCAATCTGTGATAGAGAAACCATGATAGTGATTATGGTTGATGAGATCTCTAATCACTATAACAAGGTTGGTACTTAAATGTCTCTAGTCTTACATATTATCAAATGGGACATTGATAGTATAATCAGACTAGCACGTATTGGATGTCTTCTATCTTTTAGAAGGTAGGGATAGATCTCGTCTATCGAAGTGTGTAGACACTTGGACCGTACGTGGACGTGTATTAGAGAATGCGTACGTTAGACCGACCCACTTACATTAAGTGTCACACTATGTGGCGGTTGTGTAATTATCCTTTTGACCGGAGTCTTCATGGCATCACGGTGTGGATTGTCATGCTTTGACACTATTGAGATTTCTCCTAACCACGGGGCGATCATGCGGTAGTGATTGGGTATGATATTGAAGCATGCGGAGTATACATGATTGGTCGTCCGGGAATCGCGTATCCTATGATTGGGATTGAATATCCGAAATGGCCTTCTTATAAGGAATGTCTAGCTCTCGAGAATCTTTGCAAAGTGGGAGTAAATGTGTTATTCCGAGAGAGCATGATATCCAGATTATAAGATACGATCGTCAATGTATTGACACTCGAGATACGATCGTATGGATATTATTATAGCGATAGGATTGTAAGTTACACGGTAAGCGCTTCACATGAAAGGTAGTAGTCATTGCTTTTGACTCTTCCGATAATTGGGGGTCACGGTGTGTTGCTAGACGCTATCCCGTGATCGTTAGGTATAAAGGGCATTTTGGTAAATTGCACTTTGTGTCTACGGCCAACATATTCGGAAGCCTATCGGGTCACACACATATGAACATCGAGTCGGATTAAAATGCGGTTATAGTTGATAACCAAATAAGGAAAGTTTATCTCTAGACTATAAAGGTTATAGTGGTAAATTAATATGGTGGTATTTATTTATTATGAATAAATAAAATACAAGATATTAATTATATACATAAATTAGATTAATTAAAGAATATTCCGGAAGCCAATTAATTGGCATATGGGGCGCCACTTTTGAGTGTACAAGATACACTTGGATTGTGCACTTTAATTAATAAGATTACCATAATATTAATATGAGATATTAATTGATTTTGAAAAATAGATTTATGGTAATAAGATAATTATAATCAATATAAGATATTGGCAAAATAAATTATAATTAAAGAGATAAATCAATCTAGAAGATTTTCTTTATTTTATTGGAAAAAGGTTTTCTTCTCCTCCACACCATATGGGGCGCCCCAACCACTATATATAGGAGGTGGGTGTCAAGCTCTTTTGTACAACACAATTGCAAGAGTTCATAATTCTTGTGTAAAATAGAGAGCTCCCCATAGTGAGTTTGTGAGGGAAGAAAAGGTCCGGTCTAGCAGCCGGAGTTTTTCCGATAGCAATCCAAGGAGGATTCCGGCGAGGGGTTCGTGTGGATTAGCGATAGAGGCCGGACGCGTGGACGGCTTGCGCATTGAACTACTCTCCGTTGGCGGTCAAAGCGACGATCTTGTAGATCATCCAAGGTATAACCGTCAAACTACTTAACGTGTTTATTGCATTAAACGAAGAACGATCTAGAAAAGGAAATCAAAATTTTAAATTCCGCTGCGTTAAACTAGTGATTTCCTAACAGTGGTATCAGAGCCAGACTTCGAGCTTAAGCAATAAGCATAATTTAAATGCGTAGTATTTAATCGATAGATGCAAGATTTAAATCACGAAACGTTAAAACAAAAAAAAAAAAAAAAAAAATTAGGGTTCATGGGGGTCGGCCGACCGGCGGCGCCCCCATCCCTCGGCGGCGGCGGCGGCGGCGGCGGTGGCCTTCGGGCTGCTGTCCGTCGGCTCTCCTCTTCCATTGGGGGAGATCAACCCTTTTTGTTTTGTGATATTTTATTGTGCATAGATATCTCGTTTGTTTAGTTGTGTCATATGGCCAACCAATGGTTCAAATAGTTTGGACCATTGGGAAACCATATGGGACATTGGCCTTTCCAAATTTTGATTTGGAATAGGCCTAGGCCCTTTCCAAATATTTGATTTGGAATAGGCCTAGGCCTAGGCCACTTCCAAAATTTTGATTTTGGAAAGTGGCCAGGCCTAAACCAAAATTATTTGGCCTTTCCAAATATTTGATTTGGAATAGGCCTAGGCCCTTTCCAAATATTTGATTTGGAATAGGCCTAGGCCTAGGCCACTTCCAAAATTTTGATTTTGGAAAGTGGCCAGGCCTAGACCAAAATAATTTGGCCTTTCCAAATATTTGATTTGGAGTAGGCCTAGGCCCTTTCCAAATATTTGATTTGGAATAGCCTAGGCCTAGGCCACTTCCAAAATTTTGATTTTGGAAAGTGGCCGAGCCTAAGCTAAATTTAGTATTGGAAATGAAACAAATAGGAGACTTTATAATTTTAATTTTATTTTGAATAGTTCAAATTTAATTAAAATTGAAATCGATTTAAAATTAAATGTTAATTTTAATTTTCGGTTAAGTCATATAATTAATTAAAAGTTATTTAATTATTTGACGCGATAAAATAAAGACGCATGAGTAGTAGTAGTTAAAATTAGAATTTAATCTTTTTCATAAGATAAAATTGTATGGATTAGATGAGTAGATATAATGTGATTATATGGACCCCGATTGATCATGGACTCGACCAATAGGATAGATGGGAATGTTTTCTTTATGTTGGTTTTGAAAAATTGTCCTAGGCCGTTATGAAGAACGTGACCTAGTTTACTTTTTGCATTTATCCCATTCCCTGAGTTCCCCCCCGTGTGCGGCGGGTGTAATTATTAATTATGTAACAAGAATGGAGCAAGAAGTTCGAGACCAAAGAGAAATAAAGAACCCATTGGCGTACAGCAATAAAGATCCTGTTGGAGGTTGCGGATACCCTTAGTTTGTGACCCGCGGTTTCGTCGGTTTGTATTCGAAACCGCACCTAGAAAAGTCCATGATCATACCGGTTATTTTATGCGCGGAATGTTGTGTATGTTTTACTTTATATGATATCGTAGTAATATGCACATAGTAGATGAGACCATAATTAAACCAAATTAATTAAGTGAATTAATTAAAATTATTCCCACGCCAAAAATCGAGCCAAAATTGTCTCCCAATATTATAATGACGGTGAAGAGCCCTTGTTCGGATCCAACTGATCGGCCCTCGTCGGGAGTTGACCTACCACGGGTATATCGTTATTATTGAGATATGATCGTTACGAGATCTCATGAATATTGGGTTGCGACTCGACTGGAATCTTGCGGTGATTGGCCCTCGTCAGGACCGTCTGATTTTAGAGACAAGGGGTTGGCTATCACATAGAGATGTGAAACGTCAAAGAGTTGACTAGTCAACCACTGGGAGTCGCATGCGATGCGACTGGCAAGAGTATCTACCTGTCGAAATTATCTCGGTTGATCGGCCCTCGTCGGGAATCGAGGTAACTAGATGGGATCCCAGCCACTAAAGAATTAATTAAATTCTTGAAAGTCAATAGGGAATAGTTGGCTAGTGGGAGAAAAAAAAAAAAAAAAAAAAAAAAAAAAAAAAAAAACCTTAGAAAATTTAAGTGCAAATTTAGGGTTTTTATACATGAGCTTTTACTTATTCTATCTTTTATTTATTGTTGTAGAAAATGTCAAACAAATTGAACCTTCGTTTTATCATCGATAACAAGCTTGACGAAACTAATTTTCTCGATTGGGAAAGAAACTCAAAATCGTTTTGAGGCACGAGAAGATTGGCTATGTCTTGGACGAGGCCCTACCCGAAAAGCCCGCGAGGGTTCGGTCGCGTATGTTGTCGAGAAGTACAACAAGCACCGTTCGACAAGATCGATGCTACATGTATCATGCTTGCTTCTATGACACCGAACCGCGTAAAACGACATGAGTCTATGGACGCCTACTCTATCATGGTCCACCCGAAGGAACTTTACGCTTCTCGCCTCGCACCGAGAGGTACGAGGTCTCGAAGGCCCCGTTTAGTTGTAAGATGGCATCCGGGACTCTTTGTGGGGTCACACGTGCTTAAAATGATCGGGTACATAGAGAGGCTTGGGAAGCTGGGCCACAAGTTGGAACGAGAGTTGAGTATTGACTTGATTCTGCAATCTCTACCTGACTCATTCTCGCAGTTTGTGATGAACTATCACATGAACAAGATAGATTGCTCCCTAGCGGAGTTATTGAACATGTTGAAAACTGCTGAGGGCACTGTAGGGAAGGGAAAGCAAGTGTTGCTGGTCACTTCAAGTAAGGGCAAGGCAAAAGCCCAGAAAAAGTCCAAGAAGGCGAAGGCTGCACCTAAGCCAACGCCTAAGATAGCAAAAGACAAATCCAAGGATGCTTGCTTCCATTGCGGTGAGACCGGACATTGGAGGAGAAACTGCAAGGGCTTCTTGAGTACCAAGAAGAAGCATACTGATGCTTCGACTTCAGGTATATTTATGATTGAGATCAACATTACTTCTTCTAAGTCTAACCACTGGGTATTAGATACTGGTTGTGGTTCTCATATTTGTACGAATATGCAGGCACTAAGAAGAACTAGAGATCTGAGGAAAGGAGAGGTGGACCTACGCGTTGGAAATGGAGCAAGTGTTCTTTGCGGCGGCCGTAGGAGTTTATTTTCTTTCATTGCCCGGTGGGCTAGTACTAGAACTCAATAATGTTATTTTGTTCCCGCTCTTACGAAGAGCATTATTTCTATTTCGCATTAGATGTTGATGGATTTTCTTTTACGTTTGAGAATAAATGTTGTTCTTTTTCACGTGATGGAATCTTTTATGGTACTGGCATACTTAGCAATGGTCTCTACATATTAGATATGAATGTTGACGTACTTAATATAAATAACAAGAAAGCCAAAACAAATGACTTGAATGAATCCTACTTGTGGCATTGTAGACTTGGCCATATAAATAAGAATCGCATTTCCAAACTCCATAAAGATGGAATGTTGGATCAATTCGATTACGAATCGTTTGATACATGCGAAGCTTGTTTACTTGGCAAGATGACAAAGTCACCTTTTAGTGGCAAAGGGATAAGATCCAATGAATTGCTTGAGCTCATACATACTGATGTGTGTGGCCCAATGTCGATTCAAGCCAAAGGAGGATACTCTTATTTTATCACTTTCACTGATGACCATTCTCGCTATGGTTATATATACTTAATGAAGTACAAGTCTGAAGCCTTCGAAAAGTTCAAAGAATTCGAAGCGAAGTGGAGAAACAAATTTGGGTAAAGAAATCAAAACACTTCGATCCGATCGAGGTGGAGAATACCTAGATGGAGAGTTTCAAAGTTATTTAAAGGAGAATGGGATTCTACCTGAATGGACCCCTCCAGGGACGCCTCAAATGAATGGCATTTCTGAGAGGAGGAACCGTACTTTGTTAGACATGGTACGATCCATGATGAGCTACGCAGTTCTTCCAAAATCGTTTTGGGGGTACGCTCTAGAAACCGCATCCTATACACTGAACCGAGTTCCATCAAAGACGGTTGAATCCACACCATACGAGGTATGGCATAAGAGGAAACCGAGTCTAGCCTATCTTAAACCTTGGGGTTGTCCGACTTATGTGAAGAGGATGATGCCCGATAAATTAGAAGCTAGATCTGACAAATGTCTATTTGTGGGTTATCCTAGAGAAACTAGAGGATACCAATTTTACCATCCTGAGGAACAAAAGGTTTTTGTTGCCAGGACTGGCCACTTTCTGGAGAAAGAGTTTATTCGGATAGGGTCGGTGGGAGTAAAATTGATCTTGAAGAAATTCGAGAACCACTTACGGATAATAGTCGGTTGATGGAAGTAGAGGACTTGCCACACATAGATGTGACACCGGCCTCTACCGTGGACACACTAGCACCTCGAAGATCCACCGGGGAACGCCGTGAACTCCGAAAGGTACACAGGCGTGTATCTCATGGAAGATGAGGACCCTAGAACTTATGAGGAAGTGCTATTAAGGCATGACAAAGAGAAATGGCTAGAAGCCATGAATTCGAAATGGAATCCATGAAAGACAACCAAGTTTGGAACTTAGTTGATCCACCGAGGGAATAGTTCCCATAGGGTGTAAATGGGTCTTTAAGAGAAAGACCGACATGGACGGTAACGTGACCACCTACAAGGCTAGGTTGGTGGCAAAAGGTTATAAGCAAAGACAAGGAGTTGACTATGATGAAACCTTCTCGCCCGTTGCCATGTTAAAATCCATTAGAATTTTGCTTGCTATTGCAAAGATACCATGATTACGAAATCGCGGATGGATGTGAAAACAAGCCTTTCCTTAACGGGAACCCGTCCGAGGAAGTGTATATGACACAAACTCGAGGGTTTCACAACCAATGACGCCAGGATGGTGTGTAAACTGCAAAGATCCATTTATGGACTAAAGCAAGCTTCTCGGAGTTGGAATCTTCGCTTTGATGAGATAATCAAACAGTTTGATTTCATCAAGAACGAAGATGAGCCCTGTGTTTACAAGAAGGTTAGTGGGAGTGCCATTGTGTTCTTAGTGCTTTATGTGGATGACATACTCGCTCATAGGAAATGATGTGCCTATGTTACAAATCAAAGCTTGGTTATCCAAGAACTTCTCAATGAAGGACTTGGGTGAGGTACCTATATTCGGGAATAAAGATCTATAGAGATAGATCCAAAAGGTTGCTTGGTCCGTCACAATCCACCTATATAGACAAGATGTCGAAGAGATTCAAAGCATGGAGCGAGCCCAAGAAAGGATTGCCGCCCATGTCACATGGGGTCTACTGTCAAAGGGAATGAGTCCTAAGACGAGAGGAGGAAAGGGCACAAATGAGTAGAGTCCCTTATGCTTCGGCAATCGGGTCTATCATGTATGCCATGTTATGCACAAGACCGTACGTCTCGTACCCTCTTAGTATGACTAGTAGGTACCGGTCCAATCCAGGTGATGGTCACCGGATTGTCGTCAAGAATATCCTTAAGTACTTGAGACGTACTAGGGATATGTTCCGGTTTTCGGGAATGATGATTTAGTATTACGAGGTTACACAGATGCCGCTTTCCAACCGACAAGGATGACTTTAAGTCACAATCCGGATTTGTTTTCACGCTTAACGGCGGAGCAAAGTGAGTGGAAGAGTTCCAAGCAGGAGACTACCGCAGATTCTACAACGGAAGCCGAATACATAGCAGCCTCGGAGGCGGCAAAGGAAGCGATTTGGATGAAGAAGTTCATTACCGAACTTGGTGTGGTTCCCTCCATTGAAGGTCAAGCACTGTACCGTGATAATAATGGAGCGATATCTCATCAAAGGAACCAAGGTCTCATCGAAGTCCAAACATGTGCTACGGCGCTATCACTTGATTAGAGAGATAGTAGATAGAGGAGATGTAAAGATAGAGAAAGTCCACACGGATGATAACATAGCCGATCCGTTAACCAAGGCATTGTCTCAAGCTAAGCATGAGAAACATGTTCACTTGCACGGGCTTAGGCATATGGGTGATTGGCTTTAGGCCAAGTGGGAGATTGTTGGAAAGGTGTCCTAAACCCAATCGGGTCGGACCGGATCCGACCGGGTCGGGTCATTTACAAGCCTATTTAGTTCATGTAATAACTTTATTATGATTAATAAAAGCACTTATGTTATTATATATTGTTTGTCTTCATATTATTTGTTGTATATATATAGTAACGTCCCTAGTATCAATCTGTGATAGAGAAACCATGATAGTGATTATGGTTGATGAGATCTCTAATCACTATAACAAGGTTGGTACTTAAATGTCTCTAGTCTTACATATTATCAAATGGGACATTGATAGTATAATCGACTAGCACGTATTGGATGTCTTCTATCTTTTAGAAGGTAGGGATAGATCTCGTCTATCGAAGTGTAGAGACACTTGGACCGTACGTGGACGTGTATTAGAGAATGCGTACGTTAGACCGACCCACTTACATTAAGTGTCACACTATGTGGCGGTTGTGTAATTATCCTTTTGACCGGAGTCTTCATGGCATCACGGTGTGGATTGTCATGCTTTGACACTATTGAGATTTCTCCTAACCACGGGGCGATCATGCGGTAGTGATTGGGTATGATATTGAAGCATGCGGAGTATACATGATTGGTCGTCCGGGAATCGCGTATCCTATGATTGGGATTGAATATCCGAAATGGCCTTCTTATAAGGAATGTCTAGCTCTCGAGAATCTTTGCAAAGTGGGAGTAAATGTGTTATTCCGAGAGAGCATGATATCCAGATTATAAGATACGATCGTCAATGTATTGACACTCGAGATACGATCGTATGGATATTATTATAGCGATAGGATTGTAAGTTACACGGTAATCGCTTCACATGAAAGGTAGTAGTCATTGCTTTTGACTCTTCCGATAATTGGGGGTCACGGTGTGTTGCTAGACGCTATCCCGTGATCGTTAGGTATAAAGGGCATTTTGGTAAATTGCACTTTGTGTCTACGGCCAACATATTCGGAAGCCTATCGGGTCACACACATATGAACATCGAGTCGGATTAAAATGCGGTTATAGTTGATAACCAAATAAGGAAAGTTTATCTCTAGACTATAAAGGTTATAGTGGTAAATTAATATGGTGGTATTTATTTATTATGAATAAATAAAATACAAGATATTAATTATATACATAAATTAGATTAATTAAAGAATATTCCGGAAGCCAATTAATTGGCATATGGGCGCCACTTTTGAGTGTACAAGATACACTTGGATTGTGCACTTTAATTAATAAGATTACCATAATATTAATATGAGATATTAATTGATTTTGAAAAATAGATTTATGGTAATAAGATAATTATAATCAATATAAGATATTGGCAAAATAAATTATAATTAAAGAGATAAATCAATCTAGAAGATTTTCTTTATTTTATTGGAAAAAGGTTTTCTTCTCCTCCACACCATATGGGGCGCCCCAACCACTATATATAGGAGGTGGGTGTCAAGCTCTTTTGTACAACACAATTGCAAGAGTTCATAATTCTTGTGTAAAATAGAGAGCTCCCCATAGTGAGTTTGTGAGGGAAGAAAAGGTCCGGTCTAGCAGCCGGAGTTTTTCCGATAGCAATCCAAGGAGGATTCCGGCGAGGGGTTCGTGTGGATTAGCGATAGAGGCCGGACGCGTGGACGGCTTGCGCATTGAACTACTCTCCGTTGGCGGTCAAAGCGACGATCTTGTAGATCATCCAAGGTATAACCGTCAAACTACTTAACGTGTTTATTGCATTAAACGAAGAACGATCTAGAAAAGGAAATCAAAATTTTAAATTCCGCTGCGTTAAACTAGTGATTTCCTAACAAAAAGGAATGTGAACAAGATCATGAACCTGAAGATTCCTCTAGTGCTGGTGCAATGGAGTAACCATATGCCTTCAGAAGCGTCTAGGGAAGCCGAGGGCAACATGGTGGCATAGTTTCCATAGTTCCTTAGTCTATCATGTATGTTTTAGTTTTGTGGATGAAACTACCTTAAGGGGGGAAGGATGTGATACCCTATGTTTTCAAGAAAGGGCATTAATATTATATTGAGGCTTTACGGTGTACTTTAACCTTTTTCCATTTTACAATAAAAGAAGGAAAGAAGATGGGTTAGTAATGGTATTTTTGGAAAACAATGTTTCCCTACAACACCCTAATACCCCAAACCTAATCTTCATTCTTCATCTTCAAAGTTTGAGAGCTAAAAAGAAAAGAGAGGAGAGGTAGAGAGAAAAGGGGAAAAGGAGAAGAAGATGAACCCTTTCTCACCAATCTACCCGTCGGTTTTTCAGATCAATCGCACTACGAGGATCACAATGAAGAGAGAGACAAGTCCATATAAGATTTTCTATTATCTAGTAAGGATCTTCAAAACCCGTTTTTAGATCTAGATTCATTTTATAAATGTAGAATATTTCCTAAGCTATTTCTTAGTTTTGAGTTGTTTAGTGGTTTTAATAATCTTAAATCTATGTTTTAGGCTGAAGAATTGAAGTGGGTGCTTAGATCTTGAAGTGTTCTTGGAGATTCTTTCTTGTGTTCAACTTTTCTTCAAGAAATTAAGGTAAATGGGTGTTCTACCAAATTTTTAGTTGTTAATTGCTTTAAATCTTGCCCATGAACTTTAAAATACAAGATTTGATTGTTGTATGTGTTAGAAATGGATTGAAATCTAAAATACAACAGTTTAAACTGCTATTTTGTAGATTAGCGTAGTTTGGCGTGAAACGAAGGCTATAAGCACACGCCAGAGGCTGTTAGCGTGAGCCAGACAACTAAAAACACTTGCAAAAAATGTTGTTTAATATTTTTATTGCGTGCCAGAACCCTTTAGCGCACGTCAAAATGATACTGAGATAAACATGAAGCTCCTATTAAGTTTAGTGCGAGCCAGCCTCCTGTAGTGCGTGCCTAAGTTGTCAAAACTAAACATGAAGACCCTATTAGTGTTCAAATAGTGTCTTAAACCCAATCGGGTTGGACCGGATCCGATCTGGTCAGATCATTTCTACTATTTTTTTTTATGTTTATACATATGATAAATGGTTTTTTCTGTTGTCATACATTTGTTCTTTTAAAGAACCAATTATAATTGTTATATGATAACGTCCTTAGTACTAAAATGTGATAGAGAAACCTTGATAGGCGATTATGGTTCATGAGATCTCTAATCAATTTAATAAGTTTGATACTTAAATGTCTCTAGGCTGATGTACTATTAAACAGGGCATTGATAGTACAAACATGATAGCACATATTAGATATCTTCTATCTTTAAGGGCATGGATAGATCTCGTCTATCGAAGTGTAGAGACACTTGGACCGTACATGGACGTGTATTAGAGAATGTGTACGTTAGACTGACCCACTTACAATGTTAAGTGTCACACTATGTGATGGTTGTGTAATTATCCTTAGGACCGGACTCTACAGGGAATCACGGTGAGGATTGTCGTGCTTTGACACTATTTAGGTTTCCTCTAGCCATGGGGCGATCATGCGGTAGTGATTTGGTGTGATACTGAAGAATGCGGAGTATACATGTTTGGCCATCTGGAAATCACGTACCCTATTAGTAGGAGTGAATATCCGAAAGGGCCTTCTTATAAGGAATGTCTTACTCAAGTGAATATTTGCAAAGTGGAAGTAATTGAGTTACTTTGAGAGAGCATGATATCCAGATTATAAGATACGGTCGTTGATGCTTGACACTCGACGTACGACCGTATGGATATTTTTACGACGATAGGATTCTATTTACACGGTAACTGTTTCACATGAAAGATAGTAGTCATTGCATTTGACTCTTCCGATGATTTGGGGTCACAGTGTGTTGCTAGACGCTATCCCGTGACCGTTAGGCATGTAGGGCATTTTCGTAATTTGCACTTTGTGTCTACGGCCAACATATTCGGAAGCCTATCTGGTCACACACATATAAACATCGAGTCGGATTAAAATGCGGTTATAGTTGATAACCAAATAAGGAAAGAAACTGTCTCATACTATAAAGGTTATATTGGTAAATTAATATGGTGATATTTTTTTTATTATGAATAAAAATATAATACAAGATATTAATTATGTTGATTAATTAAATATACATATGATGTATACATATGTCGAAATTATTTGTGTATATTGATACTGTTGGGAATAAAATTTAGTTTTGATGATGATTCATCTTATTCAAGAACATGTTTGTTTACACCCCATTGATGAAGTGCCGAAACTAGCTATTATAGTGAAAGGCTAAAAGATGTCTAGAACTGAATGTATAAGTTTTACTAGAATCTGATATTTGTATAGGTTACATCAGACAAGTGTAAGGTGTAGTGCCCGAAAGACAATTATATAATTGTTTTAGGACAGAATTAGTAATTCATCTTATTATATGCATGTATGCTTATAATTAAGACACTACTGAAAACCCTAAGTACCTCGTTTATGTAATCACATAACTCAGTGTATGGCTATACACAAGAGGATTGAGTTAGTGAGATGTACTTAAAATTAACTTAGTCCGTAGCGTTTATTAATCTGAGTATGGGTCTCATGATTAATTTGCTATTAATGCGCCCAGAACACTTTAGGTATGACAGTCTTATCCGGACTGTCGGTAATAGGGTACCTAGTGGGGCATTTATATATGATGATAATCATATAAGGCTGGACCGATTTGATTTGAGTTCTCGATATAATTCCGTAATCGAGAAGTCTCATCGAATCATAAGATGATCATATATGGATTAATCTTAATCATGAGGTGATCACAGACGACTGCTTAGACTAGGGTAGAGTTTGATGTGTTAGTAAGGATCACTTCGAAGTATGTGGTCCAACACTTCTCGTTGGCTCTATTCTGGGATGAGTGAGTAGTCTGTGCTATCACAGATATGGAATCCATTCATTCCCTCGGGAAGTAGAGAGACAGTTCCCTTATTTGTTGACCTTAGAAACTGATCGATCGGCCGAGTTCATATTATATTGGATATGAACTAATTGATCACTAGGGGTTAATGGTAAATAAGGATGATATGTTTCGAGAATGGTTTACAGAAATATCCCGAATCGAAGTGAACAGTCTATGGAGGATTTATCCGTATGTAATGATTATATCAGTGGACGCTTTCGACTCATAAATTGAGTGTAAGTTATCTATATTCGATAGAGTTCAGTTTCGGGTTTATGGTGGTGTAATCCCGGAATTAATAGGTTGGAAATAATTATTCTGTCTGACGAATAATTTTATCTAATTTATTGTAGCTACTGAATATGGGTCCATGGTCCCCGACTTGGCTCCTAATATAGCATAATTGGATTTCTCGTCGTTGCACCTCAATTATAATTAAATAGTTGGATTGGACTATTTAATTTGATATGTGGATTAATTGTTTAGTTGGACTAAATAATTAAATACACGGAAAAGACATTTTTCGTGGACTCGGCCCAAATTGGTGTGTTGACCTTTTGACCTCATTGGTCAAATATAGGAAAAATGCGTGGACCTTATTTGATTAAGGTTGGTGGCGCATGTTTTGTTATATTATTTAATTATTAGGAAATTAGTTTTCTTGAATAATTATTTAATGTGTGATTTATCTTATATTTGTTAATTGATAATTCATGGGATATTAGATAATAATATGATTTATCTTAATTTGTTTGGGATAATCATTTTATTTATCTTTTATTTGGAAAAAGGATTAATGTAATAATTATCTCTTAATTATTTAATCCTTAGAGGTTAAGTTTTACTCTCCTATATAAAGAGAGTTCTTCCAAGCCTTTTGACACACAAAAAATATCACGCCATATTGATAGAAAAATAGTTTGGAATTTTCGGCTATTTTATTTGGGTTTCGAGTTGGAATAATCTTCGGGATTATTCCGGTAGCATATCAAGGAGGTCCGGCGGCGGGAAACACCATCCACCTGGTGTTGTTGGGAGACACACGTTGGAAGGCTGTGGCTTCTCAATCACGTGTTCTTGGAGACCTTTTGTTCTTGGAGTTAAGCACCATTAAAAGGTAGGCTCCTATACCCCCTTGTAGGTTTAGATCTTTAATTTATGTTCTTTGTTTTGTTTAGATCTAGATCCGATACTTCCGCTGCGTAATCGGGTCAATCTATGATTGATCCGACGATATTACATCTAACAAGTGGTATCAGAGCCTTTGATCTAACGATCAAAGAATATGAGTTTTAGATCTAGGAGTGGAAAAACATGTTTTAGGTGTTTTTATTTCGTTTTTTTGTAAATTCGAAATTTATCATGTTGTATGCTTGTGAATGTTGTGGTTGAAGAGATGGATTGGGTTGGTACTGTTTACCCGTAGATCTATTTTGTAGCTCTTTTGTTTAGTTACAATTGAGCATATGAATTTTTTTTTTTTATGTCAATTTTCGAAAATTCATTGTAAAAGTAGCATCTTTTATTTTAATTTTGTTATTCCGGGCTCGAAAAGATGAAGATCTTGCTGAAAAGATGAAGATAAAGGCGAAACCCAAGGTATGAACGAGGAGAAACGGTTTAATTTTTTTTTTAAAAAACTGCTACAGGACTTTCTGCGATGCTGAAAAGCGTCGCTATAAGTCCTGTTTATAAAATTGCATGCGGCTAGGGTATAAAGCTTGCGGCTGTGTCACAAATTTTTTTTGTAACCTAATTTTTTTTTCATAAAATGCTGCTGTATGGCTGAAAATTAATAATAATAAAAAATATATATATTTTTCTGGGAAATTTTTTTTTGTAACAGCCGAAAAGAATGAAAAAAAAAAGATTTTTTTTTGGGCAGCCGCATGTAATAACAAAAAAAAAAAATTCTGATTAATTATAATAAATTTGTTTTATTTAATTAAAAAGGCCTTTCTCCTCTCGGGTGTTCGTGGTTCGAGATCCGACGGTTCGAGTTCAAGATTCGAAGATCAAGACTCGAAGACATAGTATAAGTTTTACTTTTCCTTAGAAAATAGTTAGTCGGGGGTACCAACGGTCCATCTCGATGTCTACTTTTCGGTATAATTTTGTGTTTGATCAAGATTATGTGTTTAAAACCGGAAAATTGCCATGACTTGCATCTTCATAATTCCACTCCAATGCATACATGTAGCTAGTTTATTTCGAATAAATTAGGCATGTATAACTCGAATAATTAGTATGAATGCTTATTAATTTAATATGTGGTAGTTAAATAATAAGTAGCTAATTATAAAAACCGAGGACCCAGGTTTTTGTCAATCGTTACGATTTTAGTGATGGATTCTCGGTGAATCCCACTTGGATAAATCGTTGAGCTTTTCGGTGATGGCTTCTTAGTGAACCCACCTTAAACAGAAACGAGATTACGCTTTGGGTTACAATTTAGAAATCGGAGAATCTTAGTACATGGGTTCGGAAATGGTCTAACCATGGTTGGACGAGTTCAACCGAGTTTCGGCTCAATCGACTCCCCTCCACGTGTGATGTACGTTACATCAGTTCGACAGGACTTAGCATAGCCGATAAGCCTTCGGGCTAAACGGGGCTTCTCTTGCCGGATTGGCCTGAACTGTCACATATGTTCCAACGAATAAGATGGCGTAGGCTTGCCTATATAACCGACCCTATTCGGAGTACTTTGATTTGTTGTTTCTTATTGTCAAGATCGCAAACGTAATTAGTAAACCCACCACTTTTTCAGAATATTGAGTGGGAGCGGGGAAGGCGACAACCAACCCCACGGCCTCTACTATAAATGCAAGCACGTGAGAGAAGGGTGACGCCTCGAGCCGTTTTGATTCCGGCCCCCTGCGGGTGGTGTTCGCCCCTATCAAAATTCAAGGCTTGGTTTTCGAAAGGATAGGATTTCGGGTACTCGTTGAGTCACTGACCGACCCTGCGGCGGCATACTCGGGGCGTATTTTGAGATGTGATATAGTAGGTCACACTCTTTATGGATATTTTCGAAATATCTAGGCTAGAAAAGGAAGGTAATCAGTGATTAAGGTCTGGGATGTCTGACTCCCGTGAGATGTTTGATTCTAGAAGATTAATCATTGAGAGAGATTGTCTCAGTTTAATCGTCGCCTTTTTGACTGACCCTGCGGCGGCACTGAGGTGTGAGATTAAATCCTTGGAATGGTAGGATAGACTTTTAACAAGTTTATAATTCCTAAAATAAAAATCTGGTAGTGAAAATTTATTTTTTGAATTTAAGTTTCTGTCATTTTGTTTACAACTAAATATCTAGGTTACTAAACTGTTAGTAAAAGGACTTCGTTAAAAATGTGGAGAGTAACAAGTACGTTGTAATTATCAATAAATGCAGTTAACTTTTCGGAAGAGTTTTTTCTCTTGAGCCTTTAAAAACTTAAGTGACATAGTATAGGTATGTCACGGGTGTCACTCGTGTTGAACGAGAGATAACCATACTTAGTTTATAAAAGATGATATAGGACTATCAGATAAATTCATTTAGTGAATTTTAAAAGTGTAATTATACAACAAATTTCTAAATTGAAAGATTGGAAAATCATATACATAAGGCGTTGCTAGTTAGACGGTATTTGGAACCGATAAACTAGTGGGAGCCTTAGTCTTATGATTTGTTGTTTTTCTGAATCATTAGAAATGTGTAATAGATCACACAAGAGTTTTTCCATTGGAAAAACAAGAATAAAGCGTTACTAGTTAGACACTATGGTGATATGTTTTTGGTTTCTGGCATTTATGCGAAGCATTCTCGTCAATCTCGTACCCCTATTTGGCACGTGGTTAAGGCTCGAGCAGAGGTTAATACTCGGCCATGGCTTTTAGGGGGAGACTTTAATATTGTTCGGATGCTGGAGGAGAGGAAGGGTGGTGCCTCCCCTAAGGCTAATGACATGTTGGACTTTAATAAGTGCGTCCAAATGGCTAATCTTACTGAGGCGTCCTTCGAGGGATCGCAATTCACTTGGCACAATCGGAATATGTGACAGCGTCTAGATAGGGTTTTCTTTAATGAGGCTTGGTTGGACCATTTTAATATGACAAAGGTTTTGCACTTACCACGGGTTCACTCGGATCACTGCCCCCTGCTAGTTACTTGTGGTTCTATCACCGCTCGCAAGTCTTCCTTTCGGTTTCTTAATGTGTGGACGGATGATGGATCTTTTTATGACGTGGTTAAATCAGTTTGGGCTGAACCGGAAGGTGGCCAAGGAATGTGGCTCCTGGCAACTAAACTTAAAAAGCTTGGATACAAGCTTACTGAGTGGAATCGTGCTATTTTTTTTGGGAATATTTTCGATAATACTCAGAAGGCGTTGGCGGAGGTCAATGCTAAAACTTTGAGACATGATCAAGTCGGGTCTCTGGATACCCATGCGGATCTACATACGGCTATTATGGACTATGAGAGATGCAACAATATTGAGACTCGATTTATTAAGCAGAGGGCAGCGAGTTAAATGGATTGAGGCCGGGGACGCCAAGTAAGTACTTCCATGCTATATGCAAGCAAAGGCGGAATCATAACTACATCCATCGTATTAAGGCAGAGGATGGGCATTGGATTGACAACCAAGACGAGATACGGATTTCCTCGAAGACCTTCTTTGAAAACCTTTTCACGGCTAGTCGGTCAGGGATTGGTGCTCCTCTGAAGCCTTTTATCCTGCCTCAAATCTCCGAGGATCAGAATGCGAGCCTTATTGCGATCCCTACGAGTGAGGAAATTCTCAATATTATTCGTTCCATTGATCCGGATAGTGCTGCGGGTCCTGATGGCTTCACCTCTCATTTTTTCCGATCGTGTTGGGACATCATTAAGCATGACATGACAAATGCAGTTTCTGACTTTTTCCTCGGCGGCCACCTTCCCCGTTATTTTTCCACATCCTCGATTATTCTCCTTCCTAAGAAGGTGGGAGCTGATTGTTGGAAAGACTTCCGTCCGATTAGCTTATGCACTGTCTTCTCCAAGATCATCACTAAGATAATCACTCAACGGTTGAATGCGTATCTCCCTATGCTGGTGGCGGATCAACAGTCGGGTTTCGTGCCAGGGCGCTCCATTACGGATAATATTCTTCTAGCCCAAGAACTGTGTATGGATGTGAATAAAAAGATCCGCAGCCCTAACATTATGCTTAAGCTTGACATGGAGAAAGCTTATGATCGTATGGAATGGGGTTTCATTATGCAGATTTTAAGGATGTTTGGCTTTCAAGAGCTTTGTGTTGATCTCATCTTCCGGACTTTGGCGGATAATTGGTTCTATGTCCTTCTGAATGGCATTCCTTCACCATCCTTTCATGCGACTCGTGGTGTCAAACAAGGTGACCCTCTTTCTCCCGCTCTTTTTGTTCTTGCAGCAGAATATTTTGGGAGGCTAATTAATGATTTCATGAATACCAACACGGGTATGCATTATCACTCGAAAGTGCGGGGGATACATTACTTGGCCTTTGCGGATGATACGATTCTTTTTACTCGATGCAATAAGAAAGGTCTTAAGCGTCTTAAGGAAGTTTTTCAGCATTATGAGATTGTGTCGGGACAACGAATTAACGCGAGCAAGAGCACCTTCATTGGTCATAAGTTGAATGCCACTCAACTTCGTTGGATCCAAAATGCTTTGGGTTTTATGAGGGAGAATATGCCTTTTTGATACCTGGGTGCTCCTCTTTTTCGGGGACGGAATAGAATCAGCTACTACCAAGGCATTCTTGACAAGGTTCATCATCGGCTTTTTCATTGGGGAAGTCGGCTGCTGTCATTTGGAGGTAAACTTATATTGCTAAGGCATGTGCTAACTTCTATTCTGATTTTTATCCTCCAAGTTTTGGTCCCTCCTAAAGAGGTTATTCATCGTTTACATTGTCTTTTTAATAAATTTCTTTGGGATGGCGGACCCAACGGTAACCATATTCATTGGACGTCGTGGGAAAGAGTTTGTAAGCCTACGGAGGAAGGGGGCTTAGGAGTGCGAAATCTTTTTGAGGTTATGGATTCCTTTGCGGTTAAATTGTGGGTTCGTCTTCGGATGAGACAGGGGATTTGGGCCCGGACTATCTATAATACTTATGTTGCGGACCAGTCGCCCTTGCAAGCTTCCCTCCCAAGAAATCCGACGCAAATGGTTAAGAAAGTTTGGCAAATGCGTGATATTGCTGAATATGCTATCACTTGGAAGGTCAATGGCGGTAATATAGACTTTTGGAGATATAAATGGCTGAACGTTGAGTTGGGCGATCCTCCGGACATCGAGTTTAGGAAGGTGCAGGATTTCCTTGTGAATGGGATGTGGAATGTTCCCCTTTTACAAGAGTATCTTCCTTTACATAGTGTGGATGAGATTTTATGCATACCTTTGCGACCTGACCAGGACGACGAGTTGATATGGACCTTAAATTCAGATGGGCACTTCAGTACTAAGTCGGCTTGGAATATGCTTCGGTCTCATGACTCGGTTCGTCCTCTCTTCAAGTTAATCTGGAACAATATGTTGCCTCTCAAGATTTCTTTCTTCTGCTGGAGACTAATCAATAATGTTCTTCCTACTGATTTGAACATTCAACGGTGTGGTATTACTTTGGTCTCTAAGTGTTTTGCATGCCATCATGGGGAAGATCTTCATCATATTTTCATTGAATGTCCTTTTGCCCAGTCTATTTGGATTCACTTTATGAATCAATTTGGCCTCCGTTTCACTCCTACTACTGGGATTGTTCCTATGTTTAATTTCTGGATGAACTCGTCGGCCCACATATATAATATGCGCCTTCTTGTACCGGTTATTGTGTGTTGGGGCATCTGGACGGAAATGAATAAGTGTACACATGAAGACTGTTGTCCGTCTGTTCAGCGTACCAACATTCTCATTGAGAGGATGATTAGACAGGTAGCTTTCCGCAAGTTTGTTGATAGGAAACATATTGGGATTGATTGGGATGTTCCCTTTTTCAAGCCTTTCAAGGTGAAAACTCGACCCAAACGTCGACTGATCCAATTACGGTGGAATCCCCCCCACGTCGGAAGGATGAAGCTCAATGTAGATGGTAGTGTCAGAAATGGAATTGCCTATGGAGGTGGAATTATACGGGATTCACATGGCAACTTTGTCGTTGCGTTTCATGCTTGCTTCGGCCATGGGAATGTTCTTGATGCTGAAGTGAAGGCGCTGCTTTTTGGTATTCGTTTGCGTCCACACGTTTTGCCTCTTGATATTGAGACTGACTCCATTTTTGTTTCTCGTGTGATATCCTGAAATCTTAATGGAGGCTGGCCCCTTTGCATCTCGATTAGTCGGATTTCGGCTTATCTTCAGGAAATACCACACAATATCTCTAATGTTTTCCGGGAATGTAATAGAGTGGCGGACAGCTTTGCAGCTATGGAAGGAGACGATATGACGTTTAACCATCTTAACGAAATACCTTATCTTATTCAACATCTTATTAGGGATGATTTACATGGCCCTCCTCTTATTCGACATGTTGCAGACATCTAGGGAAGCACTATTCACGTATGGAGGGTGCAGGCCTGATTTGGGCACTTCTTCCAAGGACATGGCCGACGTCGCTATCTAGAAGCACCCCTATCATGATGTTAGAGGTGCAACTCAGGTCGTTTGCATTCTGAGGATTCAAGTTCGGCTAGCTTGGACCGGCCATTTTTATTTGGAGGTGACACATACAAGCAGAATTCAGGCGGAAGACAGCACGGGCTCAATGCATAGGACCTGGATTGGCATTCAACATTGGAGGCACCCCTATCATCCTGTTAGGGGTGCAATCCAGGTGTCCTTGTTCCTTTTTTGGTTTATTATCTTCTTTAGCTATTTTTGGGGTTATCATCTTCCTCATATGCTAGGTATCACCATCCGTTGGGTTGCAGTAGCAAGGACAAAGTGGAGAAGGAGTGTTGCAGTCTTCATACTTCATGCGCTTGTTTGGAGGCTTTGGCACATACCTTGGTCGGATACACGGGCTATCTTTTCCTCGGAATTACTTATGATGTATATGATTGTAATATTTTTGGTGTCGGGATTTTGGGGGTGCATATATAGAGCGAGTACTCTTCCCTATGTGTTGGATTTTCCTACACTGGGTTTGCCACGCATAGGGTTTAAGGAGGCCATGCTATGCACTCTATCACGTACTTGGGGTGGGCCAGGATATGGCATTGACTTTGTAGCACTTTATTCTTTCGTTTTAATAAAATAAAGTTGCTTTAAAAAAAAACTAGTGGGAGCTTAGTTCTAGGTGATGTTCTAATCTTTGAAAAATCATAAATACAAAGTGTTTCTAGTTAGACGGTATTTGGAACCGATAAACTAGTGAGAGCTTTGGTCCTATGATTTGTCGATTAGAAAAATCGATAGTACAAGCAAGTAACACTGAACATCCCACAGTTCAAGAACAGTGTCTACTCGAACGAACTGCTAGTTCAAGACTGTTTCCATTTAAGGAAAGTCGAGAATGGGAAAGAATGTTTATACGTGTTAGTCATCCAAACTAAGTAGTTTTAAGGCTAAACCAAAAAATTAATGAATAGGAAATTTGAGGATAAGGAAAGTGATTTCGGATCACTGACCAATGCATCCTTAAATCTTCTCAAAAGCTAAGTTCTTTGGAAGAACTAGGTAGCTTTGCATTAAACGGTAAATAAAATAGACAACGGGCAATTATTCCAGATAGACTAGTGGGAGTGATATAAGGAAATGAATCTCGGATTCAATTCTTGAGTATCACAGAAAATTCATTTTCTGTTTTTGGATTCGTTGGAACGAACGTATTCTTTTTCAATAGGATAATATGTTTGTCTTATTGACGATAAATATAACATTCGTAGCACGAACCCAAGACTCGGACTTTTGTTTGATAAAGTCAGAACCACTAAGAAATGCTGAATAGGTATATGTAACACATCTTAAACTATATAAACGCAAATGGTGTCCGTATTTTGATAAACGCTTCTTTCTATTCTATTAATTAGTGCATATTCCCTAAAGACAAGATCTAAAGATTGGCTTAGGGTGATTTCTATCTCCCAGTCAAAGGAACACTGTCTCAAATGAACAATGCCTAAGTTTTCCTTTCAATCGGGAAAGGGTAATAGATTTAAAGAAGTTACATAGCTTGTTCATATCAACCTTTGGGGTCATATGAAAGATACAAGTTAGTGGGAGCTTCTGAGTAGTGACATATTGTCTGATAACTACTCAAAACTCCGGAAAGTTTATTCAAAAATATTTGGAGGAAATCTCTGATTTCACCAGAGATAGAGTATTCCATACTCAGAAATAGGTTATTGCGTAGTCTTCAGGACTGATGCTCAGCCTGCCTCCCAGTGAAATGTTTTCACTAAGGGATACACCATAAATTTGCCTTATATAGTTATTGATGTGCTACAATACGCTGCTGAACTCATTTAAGATATTGGTTGCAAAATAAAGGTTGTAATGAAAAACCGAGAAGTCTACCTAAAAAGATGCCTAAGCATTTGTGGATAATGAGTGAATTCGGTTCACCCCACTTCTGTAAATAGAGGCATTTAGCACCGAGTGCTTGAAGGTAGGATCGGCAATTTTGCATACACGTTCGAGTTGTGAAGTATCTTAATGCATTGAGTAAAGGTTGGTTATAAAACTCGTAAAATCAGAGAATGACGGTTATACTGTCAAACTCGGTCTGATAGAGTCTATAAATAACAACCTTGGATCTTGAAGTATTTGTACTCAAGATGTTACTAACTGATGTGTTCAGTCCACATCCAACATCGGCAGTTGGTGATAACACTAATAAGAACTACTAAACTAGATCAGTATATCAATCCACCCCGAACGCAGTGGGAGTATGGTTTGTCCATTACCCATTGCAGGACCTTACGGTCTATAGGGTAGATTGATGACCTATAGTCCTTCGTGGGCTGTATAGGATCCTGATCATATATGTTGGTTTAAAAGCCATAACCCTGTGAATGGAGTTTGATACTCCAGTTCTGTTGGAACTCTTGTAGAACCACATGAGTATCTCAGGCCCAGTGGGAGTAATTGGAACTACACGCAGAAGAGTCGATTGAATAGAAAAGTTTAACTTTCACTTCAAAGCTGAGTAATTTAGGGGTGATTCCCTAAAAGGTAGAGAGTTAACCAGACCGTGATCTCTCTTACCACTCAGTCTTTCTTGATTTCGTCAGAAAGCGGGAAATATGGGTGATTCCCTAAGACTTCCTTGCCGAACAACGGAATCTGAATTCATTCAGAACAGAAGGGTTTTAGCTAAGAACAAATAACGGATTCGTTACATAGCAGAAAATAGGGGTGATTCCCTAAGACTTTTTTGCGAGAATAACGGTATCTTAATTTATTCAGAAAGAACCTTTGGCAGGAAGCCTGCCATAGGTTATATCCTTTGGGGATTAAAGCAAACCTCTAGGTCATTTCAAAGTCATATATTTGAATATGTGGACTTGACCAGAATGTTGATAAGTCTTTTGTAGACTTGGCATCAATATTAGTAAAGTAGTATGTAGATTAGTGTTTGTGAATAGTAACACTGAAACAGTTGGAAACAACATGGGTGTGTTATCTGAAGTCAGAATCTGACATGCCATCAGGATTCATTCTAAAAGATTTTGATTCGGTCAAATTCACGAGAATCGATCATTGGCAATCCCATCCATTCACGTGGTTAAGACATTCTTGCATTTATGCAGCATTAACGATGTAGTCTACCCTACCACTCAGGAATGCTTGTCTAAACCTGCAGATGAATTCTAAATGGGATGTTTAGTGAATCCTCAAGTATCTTTGGGAGAATGAGGAATAATATGCTAGTATATTCAGGTGCAAACTAGAATATAAGTGATAACGCTGATTCTGACTTTATGTCGAATTAAGGAAAATCGTTAAGTCGATCTAGTCCTCAGTGTTGAATCAAAGGCATATTGAAATCATACCACCGGATTGGATGGAAAGGAGATGTTTCGATCCCAAAGATTGACTCAAGCCGACATCCTACCTGATCAGTGTACCAAGTCACATGGTATTCGGATTCTGAGTACGCGCCGGGTCACTGACCTACCCTGCGGCGGCACACTCCGGTCGTGCTTGGAAGGATGAATTACTAAGATGCGCTTGGAGGTACAGATTTGAGGGATTCGTCTCACTTGTTTTGAGCAAGTGGGAGAATGTTGTAGATAAAGATAAATAATGGTGTGCTCTAAAACAATTAATCCACTTGCCTTTCGTGCAAGTGGGAGATTGTAAGGTGTAGTGCCCGAAAGACAATTATATAATTGTTTTAGGACAGAATTAGTAATTCATCTTATTATATGCATGTATGCTTATAATTAAGACACTACTGAAAACCCTAAGTACCTCGTTTATGTAATCACATAACTCAGTGTATGGCTATACACAAGAGGATTGAGTTAGTGAGATGTACTTAAAATTAACTTAGTCCGTAGCGTTTATTAATCTGAGTATGGGTCTCATGATTAATTTGCTATTAATGCGCCCATAACACTTTAGGTATGACAGTCTTATCCGGACTGTCGGTAATAAGGTACCTAGTGGGGCATTTATATATGATGATAATCATATAAGGCTGGACCGATTTGATTTGAGTTCTCGATATAATTCCGTAATCGAGAAGTCTCATCGAATCATAAGATGATCATATATGGATTAATCTTAATCCTGAGGTGATCACAGACGACTGCTTAGACTAGGGTAGAGTTTGATGTGTTAGTAAGGATCACTTCGAAGTATGTGGTCCAACACTTCTCGTTGGCTCTATTCTGGGATGAGTGAGTAGTCTGTGCTATCACAGATATGGAATCCATTCATTCCCTCGGGAAGTAGAGAGACAGTTCCCTTATTTGTTGACCCTAGAAACTGATCGATCGGCCGAGTTCATATTATATTGGATATGAACTAATTGATCACTAGGGGGTTAGTGGTAAATAAGGATGATATGTTTCGAGAAGGGTTTACAGAAATATCCCGAATCGAAGTGAACAGTCTATGGATGATTTATCCGTATGTAATGATTATATCAGTGGACGCTTTCGGCTCATAAATTGAGTGTAAGTTATATATATTCGATAGAGTTAAGTTTCGGGTTTATGGTGGTGTAATCCCGGAATTAATAGGTTGGATATAATTATTCTGTCTGACGAATAATTTTATCTAATTTATTGTAGCTACTGAATATGGGTCCATGGTCCCCGACGTGGCTCCTAATATAGCATAATTGGATTTCTCGTCGTTGCACCTCAATTATAATTAAATAGTTGGATTGGGCTATTTAATTTGATATGTGGATTAATTGTTTAGTTGGACTAAATAATTAAATACACGGAAAAGATATTTTTCGTGGACTCGGCCCAAATTGGTGTGTTGACCTTTTGACCTCATTGGTCAAATATAGAAAAAATGCGTGGACCTTATTTGATTAAGGTTGGTGGCGCATGTTTTGTTGTATTATTTAATTATTAGGAAATTAGTTTTCTAGAATAATTATTTAATGTGTGATTTATCTTTTATGTGTTAATTGATAATTCATGGAATATTAGATAATAATATGATTTATCTTAATTTGTTTGGGATAATCATTTTATTTATCTTTTATTTGGAAAAAGGATTAATGTAATAATTATCTCTTAATTATTTAATCCTTGGAGGTTAAGTTTTACTCTCCTATATAAAGAGAGTTCTTCCAAGCCTTTTGACACACAAAAAATATCACGCCATATTGATAGAAAAATAGTTTGGAATTTTCGGCTATTTTCTTTGGGTTTCGAGTTGGAATAATCTTCGGGATTATTCCGGTAGCATATCAAGGAGGTCCGGCGGCGGGAAACACCATCCACCTGGTGTTGCTGGAAGACACACGTTGGAAGGCTGTGGCTTCTCAATCACGTGTTCTTGGAGACCTTTTGTTCTTGGAGTTAAGCACCATTAAAAGGTAGGCTCCTATACCCCCTTGTAGGTTTAGATCTTTAATTTATGTTCTTTGTTTCGTTTAGATCTAGATCCGATACTTCCGCTGCGTAATCGGGTCAATCTATGATTGATCCGACGATATTACATCTAACAACAAGCACTGTAATAGATAGAAGTGTCGTAAAACAGAAACCTGGTAAACATCTAATGAACTAGAACTTTACTTAAGACTAAAGATATACACCTAGAACTGAAGCTCACTCAGAACTGAAGAAAGTAAGTTCGCTGAGGGACATAGACTCGGTTGACTTATCTAGAACTGAAGACTGAGGGAAAAAACTCAGTATTTGAAGAACTGAGGGTCACAAACTCAGTTAAGGAAGATTGAAGAACTGAGGGTTCAAACTCAGTTTTGAAAGATGAGACTGTAAAGTTAGAATTCAGGCAAGTCTGTGGTGACCTGAACTGACTTTATGGATCTTGTATGAAGACCTAAGTGTCATAAGGTCAATGAACTCTTAGAAGATATATGCTTATGGTGTACTCTGGTTAAGTAAATTATAATCAAATGAAAAATTAGAGTACTAATTTTTTAAGAAGAGTAAAATCTCAGTTAATGCTCTAAGTCAGTTAAGAAAAAGATAACTGACAAACTTAGCATGAAACTGATCAGGAATCTCAGTTTCACAGTCGGTCTTCCAACAAACTGATAGTACATTCGAACGTTGTAAAGGAAGTAACCCTATTGGATGAAATACTGACAAGTCAGAACGGTCACTAAATATCACCGTTACAAGATAAATGTTGATACAATTTGAATTCAAGCAATATGAACGTTGGACCTTACAATAAATAGGGGACTTTGCACCAAGGATCAAACACCGGAATTAACATGATTGCAAGCATTTTTGTGCAAAAGTCTAGTTCATTCGAATTGCCATCGTTATCTGCACTCAACAAGATCATATCTATATTTCTTCAAGTGTTCAAGCTACACCGAATTTATGAAGACTCAAACACTTTGAAGAACCACAAACAAGAATCAATTTATTGATTCTCAGCCCAACTTTGATTCTTAATCAAAGGTTAAGACTGTGATGCAATCCAGTGAAGAATTTGCCAATGACTGTTGTATCAGCAGTCGGGTAGACTGTGTTTGTGGTGGTAGCTGGTGAAGAGGCATACGTAACCCTCCAAGGACCAGTGGCTCAAGCATTTGGAGAGCAGCAATCCAACATGTTCTTTGATTGTTTAGATAGTGAAGCTAGGATAGGTCAAGGACTTTTGTTTAGGAAATTTTGTAACAGCTCACCTCAAGAAGTTCTAGTGGAATTTTCCTCCTACACCACTGGAAAGAGAGGACTGACAGGATTACACCACCTGGAACCTCTATAACTCTTGCTTTATTTACTTTACGCATTATTTACTGTTACATCATTTATTATTGTTTTCACAGGATACTTAGAACTGATTGTTATACAAACTTACAGCTCACAAACTGACATTCACCAGAATTCAGTGTAACACACTCAACTTTCTCATTGAATAACAAGATCCAGAAAAAGGCTAAATTTATATCCGCTTCCGGTTGACTCAGTTTTGTTATGAGTCAGCTTTGACTTAAAGTCAGCTTTGTCAGCTTAACTCCACACAAGTTTTAACTGAACCTTAATTTTTAAATAATCTAGTTTTTTGTGACAAGTTTATTCACCCCCCCTCCGTCTAAACTTGTGCTAGCCTTTCCAATGGAACAACAATTGGTATCAGAGCAGTGTTTCTTTAACAAGTCATTGTTAAACACTTATTTGCTCTATATCTCCTCTAGTTGTTCTCATTATAAAGCTCAGTTTCCAGTCTTTATATAATCAGTTTTCATTCACTCACACAATGGATAACAATCAGTATGCCAGACAGATGCTAATGTGCAACATGGACATATTTGATGAATACAGACGTCGTTTGCAGGCATTCCTAGCAGCCACTCATGACGAGATGATGGATGTACTCACTGATGGACCTATTCAGATCACTCACATGCAAACTGTCAATGGTGAACAAGTTAGAGTTCCAAAGCCCAAAAGTGAATGGACCAGTGATGACAGAAAGAGAAACAACCTGAACAATGTTGCAATGGATATCATCCTCAGAACTCTCGATAGCAACATGTACCTGAAGGTCAAAGATTGCAACACAGCAAAATAAATGTGGGAGAAACTTCAGCTAGTTTGCGAAGGAAATGATTCTATTAAAGAGAATAAGATCTCTGTAGCAAAGCAGAAGTTTGAGAATTTCAAGATGAAGTCAGGCGAAAATATTGATCAGATGGAAACAAGATTCAGCCCCATCATGGATGAACTAGCTTTACTCAAGATTGATTATACAAAGAAAGAAATCAACACAAGAATCTTGAAGGCTTTACCTATGTGCTGGAAGATGAAGGTCACAGCAATGCAAGAATCAAGACGGCTAGACATAGAAGATTCTTTCAAAATCTTCTCAGATCTTAAAGCTTATGAATTCAGTGAAGATTTCACAATGAAAACAGCTTTAATCAAAGCCATAGAGGAACCCAAAACAGCAGCTCTTACGGCAGCAACGTCAAATGAAAATCAAGAATCCTCATCTAACAATCTTCAGCAATTGGATGAGATGGAAGAACAGATGGCCCTAATGATGAATAGAATTTGAAGAATGAAGAGTGGACATCCAGTTACTCAGATGTTTATCAAGAAGACTCCTGAAAAGAGAAAATATGATGAATATCTCTGCTTCAATTGTAAAAAGCCTGGACACTATAAAGCTGAATGTCCAGAGCTAACTAGTAAGAAGACTCAGCAACGAAGAACTAGTAGAAGAGCACTTTTAGCTGGAGATGAGTCAGACTATGAAGCTGGAACTAAAAGATTATCAGATGACACAACTTTAATGGCTCATATGGAGGATCCAAAAGAGGTATGTGAATCTAACTCCAAATACTCTTCAGCTCAGATTTCCGTGCAAAATGCATGTTCTTCGACTGTTGACTCCAATCCAAAGAATCCAGAATTAGAAGAAACACTTGAAGAATTGATGAATCAGCTGGTAACCATCCAAGCTGGTTATGAATCAATTAAAGCTGAGAATGAAATTCTAATTCTTGAAATTGAAAGATTGAAGTCTGAACTAAACATGATGAAACTGACTAAAACGGATAAAGGTAAGAATCAGTATCAACCTACTGCATCAGTAGCAGCAACTGAATCTTTTGCTCAATCAAGTTCAGCTACTTGATTCAAATCAGGAAAGCCATATGGAGACAGAAGTGGCTCAGAATTTGATATTCAGAAATCTTCTAAGGAAGGAACTAGCAAAGCTGCTGAACCTAATATCAAAACTGGTATTAAGTTTGTAACTGAGCAACTTCCACAGACTGAAAAAATTGCTGAACCAGTAAAGTCAATCTTTCATAAGACACCTCGGTTTTCTAAGAAGACAGCCGCACTTACCAACAAAGGTAAATCGAATGGTAGATTAGCTGTACCTCAAGGAAACAGAAGTGGTAGATCAACTGCAAGATCTACAAAAACTGATCAAGTCAAGAACCAGAAAAATCATAATCAGAGTAAATCTAAGAATGTCAATCATTCAAAGATTCACACATCTAGGGGGAAAGACAGACTATACCCCACTGATGATGATTGGAATTTTACTGAACCTACTATTAAAACAGGTAAGAGCAATCATTCCAGACCGAAAACTTATCATAAGTTTCAGTCCATGACTCAGCAAAGGAACTATTATAGTTCTCCGCAAAAGTCTCAGTACAAAGGTCAGTCTAGACCTCAGTACAAAAGAAATGATGGTTATTATTCAGCCTTTAATAATAGAAGACATTTTTGAAATCAGTTTCAACCAGAAGACCTGAGAAATCATATAAATGAGACATAATCCAAGAAAAGATTTTATGGGAGTGTGGCTTATATATATGAAAACAAGTGCAACAATATCCAGAGAAGACCTTATGGAAATATACCCAGAGTTGTACTGACAACTGACCATTATGGACCCAAACAGAGTTGGGTACCTAAAGCATTTTAATTTGTTTTGCAGACATTTGGTACTTTGACAGTGGATGCTCTAGGCACATGACAAAGAGCAAGGACTGTCTCACTGATTTTGTAGCTAAAGATGGACCAAGAGTCAATTTTGGAAGCAAAGTTAAGCCTGGTTACACTAAAGGTTATGGAAACTTAATCAGAAATGGACTCACAATCAAGAATGTATCTTACGTGGAAGGACTTCACTACATTCTACTCAGCACAAGTCAATTCTGCGTTATGGGATACAAAGTTACCTTTGATAAGGAGTATTGCATTATCGTCAACAAAACAGCTTTCCAGGTAGTTCTAGCCTGAAGAAGAGAAGAGAACATGTATGTCGTAGATTGGTCAACAGTAGTCTCAAAGACTTGTTTAATTGTGCACACCAAGTCAGAACTCAGTTGGTTTTGGCACAAGAAACTGAGTCACATAAATTTTGATGATATCAACTTGTTAGTCAAAAGAACTTGGTGATTGGACTACCAGAGATAACATACAAGAAATACAGCTTGTGTGATGCTTGTCAGCAAAGAAAGCAAACAAAAGCAAGTTTCAAAACTAAGTCTCAGCATTCTACAAACAGAGTTTTAGAACTGATGCATATGGACTTATTTGGACCAATCACACCAATCAGTGTTAGTGGCAAGAAATACACTTTGGTAGTGGTTGATGACTTTTCTAGATATACTTGGGTTATCTTCATGACCAAGAAAAGTGAGACCAAGCAACAACTGACAGAACTTCTCAAAAGATCAGATCAGATCGGACAAAGAAACAGAATTTCTCAACAACATAATCATTGAATATTATGGAGAAAACGGAGTTCTACACCAGCTTGCAGCCACATCAACACCTCAACAGAATGGAGTAGTTGAAAGGATAAATAGAACACTCAAAGAAGCTGGAAGGACGATGATTTGTGAATCTAAACTGCCAGAAAGTTATTGGGCAGAAGCTGTAAATACAACTTGTTATACTCAGAATCGAGCCCTCATGAATAAGAGACATGAAAAGACACCTTATGGACTTTGGAACGGCAGGAAACCAAATGTTTCATATTTTCATTCCTTTAGAAGAAAATGTTTTGTCCATAACAATGGAAAGGATCAACTCAAGGTTTTTCAGCCCAAAGCTGATGAAGGAATATTTCTAGATTACTCAAGTGTCAGCAAAGCATTCAGAGTGTTAAACAAGCGAACACTCAAGAAAACACTCAAGAATGAAGAGTCAATTCATGTAGTTTTTGATGAACCAAAGTTCACTGGAGATACACTTGAAGACAAAGAAGAACCAGGTTGTCAGTCTCTGTCAGACAAGACTCCAGAACCGGTTTTTATTGATTTTGGAAACTTAAGAATTTCAGATTCTTCAGATCAAGATCAGCCTTAGTTTCTAGAAACTGATCCTGCAACTGAACATCAACAAGGAGAATCTGATCCAACAAGAAATGTTCAAACTGAAGATGGACCAGCTCAACAAAATGAAGACCCTTTGATGCAACCCCCAGTACATCAATGGATGAGAGATCACCCAAAAGAACAGGTGATAGGAGATTTCCAAGCAGACGTTCGAACAAGACATCAAATAGATGCAATGGTTGCATGTATTCTATCTCAAACTGAACCTAAAGAGATATAGGAAGCCTTGAAAGATCCAGATTGGATTTTGGCTATGCTAGAAGAACTGAATGAGTTTGAGAGAAATCAAGTTTGGGATCTAGTAGACAAACCAGATCATGTCAACATAATCGGAACCAAATAGGCTTACAGAAAGAAACTTGACGAAGATGGGAATATCGTTAGAAACAACGCTAGACTTGTAGCCAAAGGATATTCACAAGCTGAAGGCATAGAATTTGATGAAACTTATGCCACAGTTGCATGGTTGGAGGCAATCAAACTATTTCTTGCCTTTGCAGCTCATAAAAATTTCAAGGTATATCAAATGGATGTTAAAAGAGCATTTTTGAATGGGATAGTTGTAGAAGAAGTCTACGTTCAGCAACCACCAAGATTTGAAATTAAAGATCAAGTTGATAAAGTCTTTAAACTGAGAAAAGCACTATATGGACTTAGGCAAGCACCAAGAGCTTGGTATGGAACTCTATCTCAGTTTCTAGTAGATAATGGATTTATCAAAGGAACCATAGACAAGACTTTATTCAGAATGAAAGGTGAAGAAACTACTTTACTTGTTCAAATCAATGTGGTCATCATTTTTGGATCAGAAAATGAGCAACTCTGTGAGAAATTTGCATGTTTAATGAAGAGCAAATTTCAGATAAGTATGATGAGAGAGTTAAATTACTTTTAGGGTTACAAGTAAAACAGATGGAAGATGGGATTTTCATGAACAAAGTATACAAGAGAATTGATCAAGAAGTTTGGAATGGAAAAATCAGCTGGCATTGTAACACCAATCGGTACTAACATTAGATTAGATGATAGATAAAGAAGGCAAGGATGTGGATCAAAGACTTTATAGAAGAATGATTGGGAGCTTACTATATCTTACAGTTAATAGGCCAGACATATCCTTTGCAGTTGTTGTATGTGCCAGATTTCAATCAAGACCCAAAGAAAGTCACCTTACTGCTATCAAAAAAGCCTTGAAATATCTGAAAGATACAGAAGGAGTAGGGATTTGGTATTCTAGAGAAGGATAATTCAAGCTGATATCCTACTCAGACTCAGATTATGCAGGATGCAAAATGGATAGAAAGAGCACCTCAGGCACATGTCAGTTACAAGGAAATCGACTTGTGTCTTGGTTCAGCAAGAAATAAAACTCTATTTCCACTTCAACAGCTGAAGCTGAGTACATAGCAGCTGGAAGCTTTTGTGCTCAAGTTTTATGGATCAGACAGCAATTAAGAGATTATGGGATAGAAGAGGGAAATATTCCTATAATGTGTGATAATACAAGTGCAATTGCAATAACTGACAATCCAGTTTTACACTCAAGGACGAAACACATTGATGTGAGACATCACTTCATAAGGGATCATGCGGAATAGAAGGATATTACAGTTCTCTATGTCCCGACTGAAGATTAGTTGGCTGACATCTTTACCGAACCGCTGGACAAAGATAGATTTGCCAAACCGAGAACTGAATTGGGCATAATCAAAGTCAGCTAATTCAGTTTAATCCAAGAGATTCGTCAAGAGGATTGATCTTTGTTATGCTGGGTGCGCTCACTTAAATAGATCAGTCGTTGACATCAACAATCTCAAACTGACCCACTGAAACTGAAGAATTGACCGAACTGAGTTTATTCTAGAACTGAGCTCAAGCATCAGTTTGCCCAATCAAAGAAAGTCAAATAATTGAAGGGATAAAACCGACAGCGGTTTTATCGCATTTAATTAGCACCGTTTATGTCAGAACCTGTTGCTTGTACACACCCACTATTGTCAAAACAATACATGCATCGGTTAGACAAACCATCATGGAATTTGAAAGGTTGGTACAAAATTCTTAGAAAATCGTGTATTAATCCATGAACCGTCAGTACACCCCCTATTTATCCAACCCCTTGCATATTCTTTCACTCACAAAAGAAAAATTCAAACTTTGTCTCTTTCAAAAGCCAAAATTTTATCTTTCCCCATATCACTTCAAATTCAGAAAAAATCGTAATGGCAGCCTCCAAGAAATCACAAGAAGAAAGGCTCATTACTGAATTGGACACTCTATCTTTCGAAGTTTATGAAGAACTCTGCAACAATACTCTTCTAGCAAGTCATATTTGCGAGAAGATAAAGCGTCAGCAAGGATTAAGAGATATCCTAGAAGTAAAATTCAATGATGATCGTGATGTAGAAAGGATTTTACAGTTCTGGGAGAACATGAGATTGATAAGGAAATCTCTGATTACAAAAGTTTGAGGAGTAATGATCATTCTCAATGAAGAAGTTATCAAGATGGTATTCGATTTTAAGGAACCACTTGTGAAATCAATATATTTGAGTTGCTTACCACTCAAAAGAGATGCCTTTCTCAGACAAATTTATTTAACAAAGGAACCAGCAACTATTGACTCGCATTTCAACGAAATCAAACCGGAGTTTGGATTCCTCAGCAAATGGCTCTACAGGCATGTCATTGGTCGATTCAAAGGAATCGCCAGATTATCTGAAGACAACATTTATCTGATGAACATCATCTGGGATGAATTTGAATTCAATTGGGCAGGTTATGTGTTTAATCAGATAAAACAACAACACTTAGCTGAATTAGAAAGTGTTCAAAGAGCTCAAGCTGAAGGAAGAGAAATCACTGTTGGCAGACTTCGACTGAAAAAGGCACTCAGTGAAGTTATTAAACATTATTTGGAAAGACTCAAGGAAGGGAATGCAGCAGAACAAACTGCAGCTGCATCTACAATAAGAATGGATACATCCACAGGAAATGTAGCTCTAGTCCATTCTTTGAAAGAAACTTCAAAGACATCCCAACCTGAAGTCAAGAAGAAAACTGTGTCTCAGCAAATAACTGAACAGAAAGGAGTCAAACGTAAAGCTGACTCAGAGAAAGTTAAATCAGTTGGAAATTTTTTGTTCCCAAGTACTTCAAGTCATTCAGCACCAATTGAGGGGGAACAAAAACTGACAACTGAAGTCACAAGAAATGACAGAATAGCTGTTGAAATTGTTTCTCAGTTACAACAGCAGATCGCAGAGAAACAAGTTTCCGTTATGGATGCTGAAAAGAAGCAACATCAATTTCAGCAACAACCAGCTCAGGAATCAGCTCGTACTTTTGAAGCTGAAAGGATCATCAGGCTGATGAAAATGAAGCTCAAGACCGAAGATTGTCGTGAAGCTACTCTACCAAATGAAGATAAGTTATTATTAGAGAAACTTGAAGTCAAGGATTTATATGCTCTATTTCCTATGGATGAGTTTCTCACAAACTGTTTCAGAAGATTTACTGAGATATCTCAACGAAGAAAATCAGCCACATCATCAACACAGAATACTCAAAAGAAGAAGGATGATGAATCCAAGAAAGAAGCTGACAAGATTACAGATTTGCAGACAGAAATTCAACCTCAAGCACAAACTACGCAAACTGTTAATCAGTGAGAAGAATTGCCAGTTGGAAACCAAACAACTGACACCCAGCAAGCAGATGGAAAGGTTGATAATCAGCAATTAATGGTAATTGAAGATGACACTCAGCCTCAAATCCAGCAAGAGGAACCAATAGATCCATCTGAAATTATGACAAAAGAATAATTGAGAAAAGTACATGAAAATTTGAAGATTATGCTCAACCAAAAGGAAGAATACAATGGCAGAATACAATGGCCTTTTGTCAAACATTTCCGGATACTTGGATTATCGGAAGAAGACGGACATCTCAGTCCATACAAAGCTAGATATCATTCAGAAATCATCTTTTAGATCAGCCACAGAAATTCTCAGTCTCAAAAAGAAACTTGAACTCACAACCATGGTAGACTGAGAAACGCACGCTCAAGCAGAATAGCATTTAAAGCAGCGTATTTTTTGTTTAGAGACTCAGCTGAATGAAGTTTTTACTTCTCAAAAGTCTATCTCAGCCGACCAAAAGGCAACCCATCAGTTGGTTAATCAGTTATATGATGCCAAAAAGGGGGAAGCTGAAGAAGAAAAGCTGAGACTACTAGATGAAAAGCTGAAACTTGAAGAGGAACTGAATAAATGCAAGTCAGCAGCAGATCCTTATGTTCGGATAAAAGAACTATTTGAAGAGAAGCTAATTGAAATATACAGTCAACCTGGAGAAATGAGAGATATTCTTACAAAGGATCTGTGGATGAAGTTTATCAATGATCATAGCAATTTCAAACTCAAGTACAAAGACAAAACTTATGAAGAATCTCTTGCTTACTTTTTATCTGATCTGTATCACAATCAGAGGATGGCACACTATAAGAAGTTCAAGAAGATTAAAGAGAAATTGCAGACCAGAGACAAGACTGAACAAATGAAAGCTGATGTTGCAGAATTTGAAAATTATTACAAGGATGAATCAGGTTTACCAAAGCTAATTTTGTGGAGAAAATGGAAACTTTCCAGTCAAGTGAACTATCTCAAGACATTCTCCAAGGAAAACACCAAGCTAGAAAAATCTTATCTTCTTCATGATAAAGAGAAAAAATTTATTTTAGTTACACAAAGAGCACATAAAACAGTTTAGCTCTTATTTCAGTTTATCACTTACTGTGTAACTATTCCAGTATTTGCGTACTCTTAATGAAATCCAGTTTCAAGTGTTTCCTTGTTTTGAATTGTATTTATCTTTAAGATTTTCTTTTAAGGAGGGTTTTGGCATCATCAAAAAGGTGGAAATTGTTGGGAATAAAATTTAGTTTTGATGATGATTCATCTTATTCAAGACCATGTTTGTTTACACCCCATTGATGAACTGCCGAAACTAGCTGTTATAGTGAAAGGCTAAAAGATGTCTAGAACTGAATGTATAAGTTTTATTTGAGTCTGATATTTGTATAGGTTACATCAGACAAGCATTGTAATAGATTGAAGTGTCGTAAAACGGAAAACTGGAAATCATCTAAAGAACTGGAACTTTACTTAAGACTGAAGATATACACCTAGAACTGAAGCTCACTCAGAACTGAAGAAGGTAAGTTCGCTGAGGGACATAGACTCGGATGACTTATCTAGAACTGAAGACCGGGGGAACAAACTCAGTATTTGAAGAACTGATGGTCAAAGACTCAGTTAAGTAAGATTGAAAAACTGAGGGTTTAAACTCAGTTTTGAAAGACGAGACTGTAAAGTTAGAATTCAGGCAAGTCTGTGGTGACTTGAATTGACTTTATGGATCTTGTATGAAGACCTAAGAGTCATAAGGTCAATGAACTCTTAGAAGATATATGCATATGGTGTACTCTGGTTAAGTAAATTATAATTAGATGAAAAATTAGAGTACTAGTTTTTGAAGAAGAGTAAAATCTCAGTTAATGCTCTAAGTCAGTTAAGAATCTGATAACTGACAAACTCAACATTAAACTGATCAGGATACTTAGTTTCATAGTCAGTCATCCAACAAACTGATAGTACATTCGAATGTTGTAAAGGAACCAACCTTATTGGATGAAATACTGACAAGTCAGAACGGTCACTAAATATTGCCGTTACAAGATAAACGTTGATACAATTCGAATTCAAGCAATATGAACATTGGACCATACACTATAAATAGATGACTTTGCACCAAGGATCAAACACCGGAATTAACAAGATTGCAAGCATTTTTGTGCAAAAGTCTAGTTCATTTGAATTGCCATCGTTATCTGCACTCAACAAGATCATATCTAGATTTCATCAAGTGTTCAAGCTACATAGAATTTATCAAGACTCAAACACTTTGAAGAACCACAAACAAGAATCAATTTATTGATTCTCAGCCCAACTTTGATTCTTAATCAAAGGTTAAGACTGTGAAGCAATCCAGTGAAGGATTTTCCAAGGATAGTTGTATCAGCAGTCGGGTAGACTGTGTTTGTGGTGGTAGCTTATGAAGAGGCATACGTAACCCTCCAAGGACCAGTGGCTCAAGCATTTGGAGAGTAGAAATCCTACCTGTTTATTGATTGTTTAGATAGTGAAGCTAGGATTAGTCAATGACTATTGTTTAGGACTTTTTGAAACAGCTCACCTCAAGAAGTTCTGGTGGAATTTTCCTCCTACACCACAGGGAAAGAGAGGACTGATAGGATTACACCACCTGGAACCTCTATAACACTTGCTTTATTTACTTTAATCATTATTTACTGTTACAGCATTTATTATTCTTTTCACAGCATACTGAGAACTGATTGTTATACAAACTCACAGCTCACAAACTGACATTCACCAGAATTCAGTTTAACACACTCAGCTTTCACATAGAATAACAAGATCCAGAAAAAGGCTAAAATTATATCCGCTGCCGTTTGACTCAGTTTTGTTATAAGTCAACTTTGACTTAAACTCAGCTTTGTCAACTTAACTCCACACAAGTTTTAATTGAACCTTAATTGTTAAATAATCTAGTTTTTGGTGACAAGTTTATTAACCCCCCCTCTAAACTTGTGTTAGCCTTTCCAAGGGACCAACAGATACACATGTATTTTGCAAATTAATTAATCATAGCATTATATTAATTAATGAATATTCCGGATGCCAATTTATGGCTAAAGGTGGGGCCAATAGTAGTGTACAAGATACACTTGGATTGTGCAATTTAATTAATAAGATTACCATAATATTAATATTGGATATTAATTGATTTTGAAAAAATAGATTTATGGTAATAAGATAAATATAGTCAATATAAGATATTGACAATATATTGGAAATATTTAATATAAGATATTGAATATTAATGAGATAAATCAATCAAAGACATTTTCTTATTTTCTTAGGAAAATGTTTTCTTTCTCCTCAATCTACTAGGAAGCTAATCCCAATCAGATTGGGACTAGAGAGGGGCACACCACTCCTTATATGGGTGCCAAGATCTTTTTACAACACAATTCCATTAGCTAATAGTTCTTGTGAAAAATAGAGAGCTTCTTAGAGAGAGATTTGAGAGAGAGAAAAGGTCGGTCTAGCAACCAGATTTTTCTAGTAGCAATCCAATAGTGGATTCTGGCGGGTTGTTCGTGTGGACTAGCGGTAGAGGCCGAACGCTTGGGCTGCTCAATGCACCACTTCTCTCCTTAGACGGTCAAAGCGTCGATCTTTAAGATCAACCAAGGTAACCGCCCTCTACTAGTTTATTTGTTTATTGCTTAAACGAAGTCGATCCTGGTTGAATGTAAATAAAATTTTGAATTCTGTTGTGTTCCCGCGTAGATTTCCTAACAGTTAGATGTTGGCGGTTGCCAAAACTCCAAGAAGTGCATAATCATGTCTTGTTTCCTGTTTTGAGAATGCCTTAGTGTAGATCATTATGTGGAATATTGAAAAGTGAAATGTATGTGTTCTAGTGGCATTGGCTCAGCATCATGTCTCACGGGAGTATTGGAACCAATTTTATTTGGCCGTAAGTGATCTCTTTATTATGTGGCAAAGTTAAATTCTTGGTTTCTAGTGGATTCGGCTCAGCACCTTGTCGAGACTAGAGGTGTACATGGATACAGATTATCCGAAAACCAAATCGAACCGAGGTTATTTGGTTCCATTCGGTTCGGTTAATAACTACTTTCGGTCTGGTTTCGGTTTGTATTATAGAGAAATCAAAATTTTCGGTGCGGTTACGGATAACTCTATAAATTATCCGTAACCGAACCGAATAAAAAACTAGACTGTTAACCGAAATTGAATAGAAAATTGTAACCGAAATGCCTATAATTAACTTGTATAAAAGGTTTCATAACCAAAATGTTATAAGCGTTTATGAAAAATTGCATATAGCTCCGAACAATATTTTAACCGAATTAAAAATTCGAATAAAAACCAAACCGTTTATAACTGAATAGAATTTTTATTTTTATTTCAATTTTTGGTTAACCGAACCGAACCAAAATGTGGTTCAACTCAGTTACCTAAAAAAACAGTTCGGTTTACGTATCAAATTTTAATTAACCAAAAATTTATGTTCGGTTTTGGTAAGGCCATTAAACGTACAGAACCGAACTGTGTACACCCCTAGTCGAGGCCCTCTGTAGGGAGAAACTCGGGATCATTGGAAGCCTTGTCCCTTAGCCTTGTGGATATTTGATTGTAATCTCATATTTGTGTGCAATGTGCTAAGTAGTGTATTGCAGAGTTGGTCTGAGTCTAGTGGTCTATATGATGCTTTTTTTGTGTAATGAATTTAAGTTGTTATTTTAAACACGTAATGCGTACTTGACTTGTCTAAAAGCTAAAACATGTTGGTCTTCAGTTAGACTGGTATTTCCATCTGTTCATGAAACTATTACACCTCCACTTGGTATGATACCAAAGGGACTCATGTAATATCCCGCATGGTTAGCTACCGTGGCCTAAAGGTGTTGAGAATATGTCATGGTGCATTCTTACTATGCAAAAAATGTCCTTGGATCAGTGTGTAACAAATGTCTTAGTTGGTTATGTCTACTAGTGAGGCTACTAGAGGGGAGTGAGCTACTTGAACATATGTACTATTATTGTTGTTGACATTCCTTGTGTTATAACTTGTGCAGATTTGATGCTTCTACCATTTACTAAATATGTTTGTACTTACCCTTTATTATGTTGTTTCCTCCCATAGAAGGTGATTCAGGTGATGAGGTGTAGGAGTACTATGATGAGAGACCTCGTGGCAGCTTGGTGAGCTTCAAAGTTTTATCTTTTGTAATAGAATAGTCTTCTGAGGTTGAAGAAAGTTTTGTAATAGCTTATACTATTAATCTTTTAGTCCTATCTTTCGATGGACAATCATTGAACCGTTTTTTATATAATGTTGTAATGGAATCAATATCGGATTTTCTATTCCACCCTTAGAATAATTATGTAAATCCTGATTCGTTTTATATCATGGAATTTAACTCTAATGTTAATTTAAGAGGCTTACGTATTTATGTTATATGCGTGCTGGGCGTTTAATATCCTAATAAGGACTCGGTATTCGAAAACGGTCACATTACATGTTTTTTGTTTTGATTTTTTTTGAACAACAAAGAAATTTATTAAGATCTAGTAAAGATTCTAGAGTAAAGTTATAAAAAACCGCACTGTGACGGTGCGTTGAGAGTTTTCAATTGTATAATATCGTAAGAACATTTAACATGTACTACATGCGTCTCATAAAAAGTGTCAACTTTTTGAATATGATTGCTCCACAAAAAGTGTCAATTTGGAAAACAATACTACTTCTATCCCCCAAAAAGTGTCCACATTTTTAAAATAAGTTGTCCCATAAAAAATATTCATTTAGAAAACTAACACATCATTTAATGCACTTTTTCCAAACATACCCCTATGCTAACATTTACTGTTTATATTTATTTCATCTTCCAAAAAAACATTTATTATGTGATAGGGGTATATATGTCAATTAGTAATTAAAATACAACACATTAATTATAAAAAGTTGACATTTTTTGTGGGACGGAGGTAGTATATCATTTAATGATTATTTTCCAAACATACCCCTATCATATAATTTAATACATGTATACTCTTTTCACATTTCAAAATTGACATTTATTATGAAATATGGGTATATATATCCACAAATGTTTAAAATAAAACACATTAATTGTTTTTTTAATCTGTGTACACCATAAAAATTGAATATTTTTTATAAGACGGATATAGATATAAAAAACAGCACGTGAGCATGTGTACGCAAGGATCAGGATTTCTAGAGAGAAGTTTCTCTCAGCCGGCCTCATCTTCTTCAAGAATGAACTTGCCAAATCCTCCTCTTTTCTGTGTTTTTTTTTTTCTCTTTTCTTCTTTTTCATTTATTTGATCTTTTAGCCTCTGTTTGGTACTATGGCGCGTACAAATAAGAAAAAATATGATGATGGCACTGTTCATGGATCGGATGTTGATGAAGCTGAATCTCCATGTGATTTGCAAGCTGCAGCAGCTCCTTCTACCGTTGTTGCTCTTCCTGCAGCTCAAGATGAAGCTCAGAACACTTTGAAAACTCTTCCAGTGATTGATCCCCCTGTTTCTTCCATTCAAGCAGATGATGAGCTTAAATCTGGAATGGCTGATGTTGTTGGAACTCCAGCTAGGATGGAGGTAAAGGAACCGGTCTCTAAATGTTGCAATCCTAGAGTTTATGAGGCTATGAGGTTGAAATCTGGGAGATTAGTTACTCCTGCTGTTTCTATTGTTAAAAAGAAATCTGTCTTGCCAGATGATGATTTGGCATGTAATGCTACTCTTTCAGAGTTGTTAGAAGTTGAAAAATAGTCTGATATTGCTTTGATTGAGAGTGCTAAGATTGGTGGTGTGTCTGAAAAGACTATTGAGAGTGTCAGTGCACCTGCTGAGCATGTTCTTGCATCTGTTGAACTTGTTTCTGAAGGTGTAGTAGAACTTGTCTCTTCAGTTGTAGAACTTGTTTCTGATGGTGTTGCTGCCACTTTAGGACTTGGTGATGTGATAGAACAGGAGACTCAGTTAGAGGTGGATCCTGGTTCTATTGCAAGTAAGGAGAATGAAAAGGATTCTGGTGCTGACCAAATGATACTCCTTCTGGATATTTTTTGGGGAAGAATGCTACAAAGGCTTTGGATGATGTAGCATCTTGGGTACAAATGGTGAAGAAGAATAGAGAACCCTCTGATGAAGTTGTGCTTTTGACAGATCATGTGGATTGTGTCAATCAAGATACTATTTTTTTGGAGGAGGAAGATTTGAATGATGATAGTATGGAGAATTTGAGTCTTATTGGCATCTTTCCTTCCAAATTCCCAGGAAGAGATGCTGTTCAGAAAATTGTAAATGCTTGGCCAAGAAAATGCAGATATCATTATCACAATTCTGGGTGGATAGTGTTTCTGTTTGAGCAAGAATCTGATCTTAATGAAGTTTTACAGGCTGGTCCTTTCTATGCTAAACGAAAGCCTTTGCTGCTAAAAAAGATGCTTGTTATGTTTAATTTTAGTAAGGATGCTTGTACTGTTGTTCCTGTCTAGATTCAGTTGCCTAATCTTCCTCTTAGGCTTTGGAAGGACAGAGCTTTGAGTAAGATCTGTTCGTTTCTTGGAAGCCCTTAGTATACTGATAAAGTCACTGCTTCTAGGAAAGTTTTGAGTTTTGCAAGATTTCTTGTTGAGATTGATTTAAAGATGGAGTTGCCTTCTGTTATTCCAATTACTATGCATGATGGAAAGGTCTTAATGCAGCCTGTTTTATATGAGGATAGGCCTAAGTTCTGTACCAAATGCAGCAAGATAGGGCATAATGCAGAGGGTCATGATGATTCTAAGGCTGCTGTTCCAGCTTTGTATGTGGCAAGATCAAAAAAACCTGGTTCTTCCAAGCCTAACCCTTCCAAAAAGAAGAAAGTGATTATTTTAGATGCAGAGGGTACTGTACAGGCTCCTGATGCTAATGCTCAGCAGGCTGCTGGGAAGGGGTCTCAGCAGGGTACTGATGTACCTCCTGTAACTGCTAATGCTCAGCAGGCTGCTGGGAAGGGGTCTCAGCAGGGTACTGAGAAAGTGACTCAGCAGGGTACTGACAAAGGCAAGGATACAGAAAATCATGGTACTCTAGTAGATAATTCTTTTGATGTGCTTTCTCCTGACAAACACAAATTGTGGGCAGATGAGGTAGAGAATGATGATCTAGGTAACAAAGGGGGAAATGCTGCTTCTGCTTCTAAGAAATCCAAGAAGAAAAAGAAGAATAACAGGCATAACATTTCTGGTGTTTCTGGAAATGGTAAAAATTTAACTGATGTTGTCTCTAGGGGTAGATCACCTCTAGGTAGACAAAAATGATAGGTTTCTGGAATGTTAGAGGGTTCAATAAGGCTTCTAAACAATATACTGTTGTTAAATACCATAGGCAACATAAGATTTCCTTATTTGGAATCCATGAGACCAAGCTGTCTCAAAATAGCTTAAGCAATTTTTTGTCTAACAAAATTCCTACTTGGCATTCTGTTAACAACTTTGATCACCATGACAATAAAAGGATGCTAGTTATGTGGGACCCTTCTTTAGTTTTGGTTGATGTCCTGGAGCTTGATGCTCAATGGATTCACTGTAAAGTGAAGCTTTTGATGATTGGAGATTCTTTCTTGGTTTCCTTTGTTTATGGTCTGCACACTGTTGTTCACAGGAAGTGCCTGTGGGACAGAATCAGAGAGCTTAGTATCTGTTCCTCTCTTCCTTGGATGGTATTAGGTGATTTTAATGCTGTGCTGTCTGTTGATGATAGGGTGAATGGGAATATTCCCACTGATTACAAAATGAAGGATGGTGTTGATTGTTGTCTTGATGCTAATCTTTCTGATTTGAATTCTTCTGGTGAATTCTTTACCTGGTCTTCTGCTGGCGTTCTTTCTAGGATTGATAGAGTTTTGGTGAATGCTTTTTGGTATGACTGGAATGTTAATGCCCTGGCCTTCTTTGACCCTGCTGGTTTACATTCTGATCATTCTCCCTATAGAATTTCTCTGACTACTGATTCTGTGATCAGAATAAAGCCATTCAAATTCTTCAACATGTGGATACAACATAACATTTATATGGATGTTCTGACTGATAATTGGGGGCAAGATGTTTATGGTACTGCTACGTATCAGCTGTGTAAAAAGCTTAGAAGACTTAAAATGCCTTTGAAAGAGCTTAATAGGCTGCATTTTGCTCATATTTCAGTCAAGTCTGAGAATGCTCAAAAGGTTTTGGGGGAACTGCAATCCTTGTACAATTCAGGCCCCACTTCTGATTTAGCTAGACAAATTGTTGAGCAGAAAAGAGTTTGTTCTGGTTTTGAAACTGCTAAGGCTAGCTTTTTATCTCAAAAGGCCAAAGGACACTACATGAATTTTAGTGACAGGGGTTCCAAGTTTTTCCATTCTTTGGTCAAAAGGAACAATGTCAGAAATCATATTTCTTCCATTTTGCTCTCTAATGGATCATTTACTACTTCTTATGATCAGATTGGAGATGCTTTTGTTGGTTTTTATACTGATCTTTTAGGCACTAAAGGCACTGCTACACCTATTGATTTGGATGTGGTCAATGCTGGTCTTCTATCACTAGGGATCAGATGGATTATCTGGTGAAGGATGTTACCGCTTTGGATGTGAAGGAGGCTTTGTTTTCCTTTTCTGACAATAAAGCTCCTGGTCCTGATGGTTTCTCTGCTGGTTTTTTTAGAAGTCTTGGGATTTTGTTGGACTGGATTTCACCAATGCAATTCTGGAATTCTTTAACAATGATGCAATTCTGAAACAGGTTAATCATGCCATTATTGCTTTGATTACTAAAACTACTCATGCTGCTACTGTTGGAGATTACAGGCCAATCTCATGTTGCAATGTTATATATAAAGTGGTTTCCAAAATACTAGCTTCAAGATTGTCTGCTTGTCTTCCTGATCTTATTGATGAATCACAGACTGGTTTTGTGGATGGTAGGGCTATGACTGATAATATCTTCCTCTGTCAGGAGCTGATAAGAAAATATGTTGTTACCAGGGGACCTCCTAGATGTATGATAAAAGTGGATATCAAAAAAGCTTTTGATTCAGTGCACTGGTCCTTTTTAGAGTCTATTTTGAAGGGCTTTGGCTTTCCTGCAAGATTTGTGAAATGGATTATGCTATGTGTTACCACTGCTTCCTTTTCTATTTCTATTAATGGTGAAATGAAGGGATTATTTCCTGGAAAAAGGGGTTTGAGGCAGGGTGATCCCCTATCCCCTTTTCTATTTGTGATTGGCATGGAGTACTTCTCTAGAATGTTGAGGATTTTGGGAGAGGATTCTGATTTCCACTTCCATAATGGTTGTCAGAACCTGAAAGTTAATCATTTGGCTTTTGCAGATGATTTGATGTTATTTGCTAAGGGTGATCCAATTTCTGTCAATCTTATGATGCAATGCCTTACTGTTTTTGGCCAGTGCTCAAGTCTGGTGGCTAATATGCAAAAATCTGAGATGTTTTGTGCTGGTTTGGATGATTATAACAAGGAGGTGCTTTTGGCAATCACTGGTTTGAAAGAAGGCACTATGCCTATCAGGTACCTTGGTATTCCTGTATGTGCTGTCAGATTAAATGTTGTGCATTATGATCCCTTATTTAAATCTCTGAGGCAGTGCTTTGGCAACTGGAAAGGGTCCACTTTGTCCTATGCTGGTAGGCTTCAACTTGTCCTTTATGTTATTCAGGGAGTGGAATGTTTTTGGCTAGGGATTTACCCTATAATTAGTAGTGTCAAGTTGAAGTTGGATCAAATGTGCAAGAGGTTTCTGTGGGGTGGTTCTTGTGATTCCCTTAGGAAATCACTTGTTGGTTGGAAGGAGGTCTGTCTGCCTAAATCTGAGGGTGGATTGGGGATCTTTCAGCTTGAAGCCTGGAATCTTGCACTTCTCTGTAGTATTCTATGGAACTTCCATTGTAAAAAGGAAAGCATTTGGGTGAAATGGATCAGTGAAATGTACTTGAAGAATGTGGATTTGTGGTTGTATCAGTGTAAGCAGGGTGCTTCTGCTCTTATCAAGGCTATTTTTAAGATCAGGGACAGGATACTTGTACACGCTGGTTCTGTTGCTGCTGCTGTTTCTTTATTGCAATCTTGGTCCATTGGATCAAAGTTGAGTCCTTCTCGAGCTTATGATTTTTTCAGGCAGCATGGGGGAAAGGTCTGGTGGTGCAGAACGGTTTGGAATCCTAGGGCAACACCTAAGCACTTTTTTCTTCTATGGATGGCTATGAAGAACTTCCTTTTGACCACTGATAAACTTCACCTTGATGATAAGGTCTGTTCCTTCTAGAGCTTATGATTTTTTCAGGCAGCATGGGGGAATGGTCTGGTGGTGCAGAACGGTTTGGAATCCTAGGGAAACACCTAAGCACTGTTTTCTTCTATGGATGGCTATGAAGAACTGCCTTTTGACCACTGATAAACTTCACCTTGATGATAAGGTCTGTTCCCTGTGTGGTTTGGTAAATGAATCAGCCTCTCATCTTTTTTTCCAGTGTCCCATATCTTGTATGGTTTGGGGCAAAATCAGGATGTGGTTAGGCATCAATAGAAGTTTGGAAACTATTACTGGTGCAGTTAGATGGATTAGTAGGAAGTGTAGGGGTACTTCCCATGGGAATGTAGCAAGATCTTCTTCTGTTTCTGTTGTGGTGTATTGGCTTTGGCATATGAGAAACAAGAAAATTATTGATGGTATTAACATGAAGATCACAGATGTACTGCATTGTATTAAAACTCAAATCTATTATATAATGCAGGCTGCTTTTCCTTTGTATATCTTCACCCTTTGATGTTAGGGTTTTGTATATATTTTGTGATTTCTAGTAGGTTTTTTTGGTGGATGTATGAGATTATTTTGTTTCTCTACACACCTTGGGATAGGCTCTGTGAGTTATGCTCTCACATGACCCCTTTTGACAGTTTTTGGGTGTTGTTAAGTGTTTAGTGGCTGTTGTTTTTTGTTGCATATAACCTCAGGCGTCTTATGCAGCTTGGAATCAACAAATCTAACCTCTTCTCAACACTGTGTAAGTGATAATTTTGTTCTAATTTCTGTATAGGATGTAATTTCTATTACTTTGCATACCTTGGTTATAAAATTTTTACCTTTAACCAAAAAAAAAAACAGCACGTGAGCCTTGAGAGTTTTCATTTGTATATTGTACGAAACAGCCGGTACACGTTACATGTTGTTTATTTAATTTTTTTTTGTTTTGATAGAAGTCAAAAGCTTTGAGCAAGTGCGCACGTTACTTGTTATTATAAATAGAAGTAAAAGCTTTGGAGCAAGTGCATTAATTAATATAGTATCCGGAGTATCCGTCAAGTATCGGTATCCGATACATATCCGTCAAGTGCATTAATTAATATAGTATCCGGAATATCCGTCGAATATCGGTATCCGACACATATCCGGATACTCCGGAGTATCGGATTTACGTTTATGAGATGAAATATCTATACAAGCATCCCATTAAGTCACTCTACATCTTTTAGTTTGTTTCATAATACAAGTAATTCTACATTACTAATGAAGAATTTATTATTTTTTTCTCTATATTATTCATAATTTATTAACAATTCAACTGTTTTTCAATACCGTATAATTATTTCATTATTGATAGTCAATGAACATTATGAGCATTTTCATTATAATTCATGACACTAATTTTTTTTTTTAATCTATGTGAAAAACGGAGGAAGTATTTGGGATTAGTAGCCGAGTTTGTTTCCTTTCATGCTTTTGCATTAATACCTATGTATGGTTTAAGGCACGAAGTTTCATGATTCGAGAAAAAATAAATTCTTGAGTAGTGATCGAACGATTCGAATTCAAGAATGAATTTAGTTTTTCAAGTTACGACAAGCATTTAATACCTTTGTATGGTTCAAGACCCGAAGTTTGATGATTCGAGATAAAAAATCTCGAGTCGTGATCGAACGATTCGAATTCAAGAATGAATTTATGTTTTCAAGTTCGTGTCGTAACATACATTAATGTGCAATTGTTAACAAACATTAGTATTCAACACTATTTTGATATAAAATATAAATGACATAAGGGTAATAATAAAATATACATATAAAGGTCTCGACTTTTTCTCTTCATTTGTATTCAACACTGTTTTGTTCTTTAATTACATTGAAAATGTGAGGTAATCACTAGATCATTTGTATGACGGTAGTGATCCTGAATAAGAGAGGTAATCACAACCATAAAAAATAAATATTTAAAAAAAAAAAAAGAGACATGCCTTTGGCGGATGCTTTTCTCGGATTATTCCGTATTTCTTGCTTCTACTTTTGATTTCTACTCTAGCCGAGTAGGAGATTTACCAGAAAGGCATCGAGCAGCTTGTCTGAAAATGTTGCTTTTGGAAAAAAACTAAAACAATAACTAAACTAAAACTCACAAGAAAGCCATCTGTACTCTGTATTGGCGAAACACAAATTTTAATTTGGTCGTGGATCAAATTTGATTTGATGGTTTTCAAAAAGTTGCCGATGCCGGTACGCGTGCCGGCACATTTGAGAGTTTTGAATTGTATAATATCGTACGTTGACGGTATTATTAGTCGTGAATAAAATTAGAATAATATTTATGTATTTGTTATTTACTTCCTACGTCTTGTTGGAAAAGTCATCCTAGGCCTATAAATACATTGGAGTAGTATTGTGATTAACCAATGAGAAATACTTCATTTAGTAAATATAATATGGTATCAGAGCATGTCGTTTTCTCCTCTTACGGTATTACGCCGAATTAATGCAAAACACAAAAAATAAACCCTAACCCTAACCCGTCTTCGTCCCCTTCGTTGTTCCTATGGCTGAGCTTCCTTAACAAACCGAAGGCACCACTTCTACTGCCACCACCATGACGGCACCTTCTCCCTCTTCCTACCCGTTGTTTACTCCCTCTTTTCTATCCATATCTCTAAACTCACTCGCCAAAATTACCACATTTGGCGTGCTCAAATTCTCCCCTATCTTTCAGGCCAAGGAGTCTTTGGTTATGTTGACAGAAGTGTACTTCCTCCGGCGTAGCTTGTCACTGACGCGGCTGGTGTTTCTTCTCCTAATCCTGCATTCACCGAGTGGTGCAAACAGGATAATTTAATACTTATCTTCATCACATCCTCGTTATCCGACCACGTTCTCATGCAAGTTTATACGGTTTCCTCCTCCGCCGAAATCTGGACGGCGCTCCAGAAGTCCTTTACGTTGGCCGGTCGGGCAAAGCTCATTCAACTCCGAACGGAGTTAACTTCGACCCAAAAACATGACCTTTCTGCTTCGGATTATTACTTCAAGTTGAAACGAATTATTGACGATCTTGCCCTAGCTGGCCACCCCTTCTCCGATGATGATTTTATTGCCTATGTTATCGCCGGCTTAGGCCCTGATTACGACTCCTTGGTTACCATGCTCGGCTCTCGGTCCACCGTCAGGATTGATGAAGTTTATTCCCAATTCCTATCTCTTGAAGCCCGCTAATTGCATCACCGGCCCTCTCATCCGTCTACAACTTTGACGCCGTCGTCCGCACCTCCTTCGGCCAATTTTGCAGCATCATCGGCTCCATCTAATTCCAATCAGGTTCATGGTTCGATTACTTACCGAGGCCGGGGGCGAGGCCATATCTGTGGCCGTGGCCAATCTTACCTAGGTGATCCGAATCAACAATGTCAAATTTGCTCCCGTTATGGTCATACTACTCAAAATTGCTACTACCAACCTGACCAACCGGCACCGTATCAGCAAGCACCCTCGTATCAGCCGACTCCACCGGCACCAAGGCCTCCACCCTCACCCCATCCACCTCAAGCTTACAAAACGGAGCCGTATTATTTCTCCCCTTCAGATTGGGTTGCTGACACTGGTTTCCGCAACCTCATTATGAACTTTGAGCCTTATAATGGTCCTTATAAGGTTCACGTCGGCGATGGTACATGTTTACGTATATCCCATATCGGTTCTGCTTCTATTTCCTCTCTCTTACACACTTACATTCTGTCTAATGTTTTAGTTTCCCCTTTAATCCGTCAAAATTAATTATCTATCTGTAAATTTGCCAAAGATAAGACATTCATAACTCCTATTTTCTTGTGAATGACTACTCGGACGGCGTCCATCATTGAGGATTTGTCATAGATGGACTCTATCACTTTTCCACCTCATTCCATCGTTCACCAGTTGAAGCTCTTGCCATCACCACCAGCTCGTCTTCCACCTGGAACCAGTGTCTTGGACATTCTCCTATCCTGTGTTGCGTCATGTCTTAGGTCATTTATCTATTTCCCTTTCCAATAAAGCACCCACTGGTGTGCGTACCCTGTGTCAATTAGCTAAAAGTCGTGATCAGCCTCTTCATGTTTCTGATTTTACTTCTGCTTCTCCTTTGGATTTAATTTATTCTGATGTATGGGGTCTAATGAAACCTCGATATATGTCTCTCGTTATTATGACTGTTTTATGGATGATTTTACGAAACATTTATGGATTTTTCCTTTAAAGCGAGAATTTGATGTTGAATCTATTTTTTGTGATTTTCTTTCTATGATTGAGCGACAGTTTAACACTGAAATAAAATCATTGCAAACCGACTGGGGAGCTGAATACCGTCATCTCATGCACCTTCTCACCTCTCTTGGTATCACTCACAGTCTGTCTTGTCCCCACATGCATGAACAATCCCCATTGAAGGGCGTCACCTTCAAATTGTTGAAGCTGGCCTTTCCCTCCTCGCTTATTCAAATATTCCCCTTCCCTATTAGGAGGATGCCTTTGTTATTTCCACTTTACCTTATTAATTGCCTAACTACTCGTGTCCTTAACTACAAAATTCCTCACGAAATTTTCTTCGGTCGTACTGTTAAGGGTGAAATTTATGATTTATATGACGTTATTCCCGTAACAATATCCTTGGTATTTTAGTACTTTTTATAGAAAAGTGTTGGTTTTATCGAATTATTGAGTAAACGAGTTTTAAATGTGTTTAAATGCAAAATCGAGATATTTACGTGATTTTATCGGTGTTTTATGTTTATCCGTATGATGTTACATTTTGCATGTTTCTATCATGTTGTTAGGTACGTTTGCATGATGAGTAAGGAGCTTAAACGATGATCACATGAAGATGGAAGAGTTGAAAGATGTTTAAGTGAAGAATCATTGAAGAAACCGGAACCAGGAACTTCATGGGCATTTTGTCCACACTTTCAGGCACTTTCAGGGGAAGTTGTCTTGATTAAAGTTGTAGAAGATTGAAATAGATTTCCAACGCATGTTGAATCACCTCATTCGGAGCCCTAGAAGTGAAGTTATGAGCAAAATATCGGAGCCGGGTCCTGGACGGGCGTCCATGATGATGAACGAGCGTCCGGAGCGGTTACCGTAGCAACCGACTTGATTTTCCTATAAAAACAGCGTGATCTTTACCCTAATGACACATTATTCGAACCCTAAACCCTAGGGGCAGCTTGGCTGCGTTTTTCCTTCGAGTTTTTCTCTAGTTTTATGCACTTAAACTTCTAGATTAGATCGATAATTTCATGTACTTTTATTCATCAATTCGAGTTGTCAAGAAGATGCTAAGAGGCTAAATCCTCTTGAACAAGCGTTGTGAAGCCGTCCAATTCAACAAGTTGATTTCTCGTTCGTGATTATTTTGTGAGTTCTATTTCAAGCTCGTTTCTTTTATCATGTTTTGTATGTTTTATTGCATGTTTAATCGAAAGATGCTTGCTTTGATGATTGTTTATATGATGAGAGTCGTGTCAACCTTAGATCACCATGATAAAAGATTGGATCTTTGATCTAAATAAAACGAAAGTTATTAGATTGATTTTCTAGATTAGAAATCGAAAGATTTCACGCCTAGGTTAGAAAGACGTAATCTTTAACATCGAAAGATAAAAGATTAGAAAACGAACTTGTCTACGAGAGTAGGAGTTTATGCCTTCGATTAGGTGAATCACGACTTGAGTAGAGATCACGAAGTAATCCGAATTAGAATTGAATGTTGATAGGATAGGTGGATCAATTGCTTGTTCGTTCGTTATAACTTGATTTAATCCCTTGAATTTGAATTGTTTAGCTTAGTTAGATTTATTGCATAATTAGGTTTAGATTTAGTTTAGTTAATTGGTTCGCAACCCCGTTTTCCTTGGCTTTAGAACTTGTTCTTCCGTCCAGCTTTACATTCTTGTTAGTTTATTTTCTGTTTCTTTTTAGTTTAATAATCGTGACATAGTTAGATAAATAAAAACTAGGAATCACAATTGTCAGTTCCCTGAGATCGACCCCGGTATAATCACTTTACTACGATCCCTACACTTGGGGTATACCGGGTTATAAATTTTATTACTTGTTGTTTTCCTTAGATAAAACCCGAGACAAGTTTTTGGCGCCGTTGCCGGGGAACCAGACGGTTTGCCTAGTTTTTGTTTTTGTTGTTTTTCGTTTCTGTTGTTGTTTTGTTTTATTTTCTGTTTTTAGGTTGTTAGTTAGATTAACCTTTAGATATTAGGTTAGTTAGGGTTTCCTTTGTTAGGTTTTTTTTTGGTTTAGATTTTTAGGGTTTTAAAGGTTTGAGTTTTGTGATTAGTTCTTTCTTCTTTCTCTTCTTAATCCCCCTTCTTTTCTGCTTTGTTTTTGATCTTTTTACATCTGGACGAGCGTTTAAGATTTTGGACGCCCGTCCACTGTAAAAATTTCAATTCTGTATCAATTTCGACCCTTAGACGAGCGTTCATCCTTTTGGACACCCGTCCAAGGACATTCTGAAAGACCGGACGAGCGTTCAGTTTTTGAACGCCCGTTCAGTCCAAACTCTGGACAAACGCTCGTTCGCATATGTGGACGCCCGTTTATCCCTCTTTCTTTCTTACTCTTGTTCTTCTCTTTTCTTGTCTTTTATTTAGGTTTTTGATCTTAGAATTAGGTTTTTAATCTTTTAGTTAGATTTTAAGTTCTTAGGTTTCCTTTTCTTAGTTTAGGTTTTGAATTCTTAGTTTTAGATTTTACTTCCTCATATTTAGGTTCATCTCAACTTGATTTTTGGGTTCGGTTTATGCAAACTCGTAGTCACAAGGGGCCATTACTTTACTCCCCTGACCTCGAGCGAACCATAGTCCGACCCAATAGGCGAAGACTTCGTTTTGACGAAGAAAACACAGAAGATCAAGAGTTTGAGCAATCTTTAAGAAGGGAAATCGAAGAAACTGTAATTATGGCTGCTGAAGATAGACGTACATTGGCAGACTACGCTATGCCTGGTGCAGTAACTGTCAACCCGGCTATCGTCTTACCAGCCATTACGGCACAGACCTTCCACTACTAAAATTTCTCGGATTTGTGACGAATTTTTGTGATGAAAACTGTTCGTCACAAACTTTCGACAATATTGCTACGAATTAGCGACAAACCGCATAATTCTTTTTTTTGAAATAAATTTAGACAACATTGTGACAAAATATGTATGTGGCAAAATCTATGTGACTGATTTGTCACAAATCTTTGCGCCAAATTCGGGCGCCATAATTTGTGAGAATTTTGTGACAAACTGGCTTGGTCATAAAAGTCTTCGTTGCTAATCTGATGCTAACCGACATATTTGTCCACGTTTCAAAAATGTCATATATTTTAGGCAATATTGGTACAAATTAGCGACAAAACGCATAATTCAATAAATTGAGACAGCATTGTGACACAATTTGTACGTGGCAAAATGTATGTGACTATTCGTCACAAATCTTTACGCCAAATTCGGGCGCCATAATTTGTGAGAATTTCGTGACAAAATGGCTTGGTCATAAAAGACTTCGTTGCTAATCCGCCGCTAACCGATATATCTGTCCACATCACAAAATTGTCACATATTTTCGACAATATTGCTACAAATTTCCCGGATTTGTGATGAAAATTTGTGACGAAAATGGTTCATCCCTAATCCGCGACATCATTGCTTCGCGACATCATTGCTACAAATTAGTGACAAAACATAAAAAGATTATTGAGTAGTGATTTCAATCCGGGGCTCGTTAATTATTCGGTTGATGATTTCAAACCCGATGTTTGTTAGTTGTTTCAATATTTTAAACCCGAGGTTCGTTATTGAGTAGTGATTTCAAACACGGGGTTCCTTAGTTAGCCGGTTGATGATTTCAAGCCCAAGGTTTGTTAGTTATTTCAAGATTTTAAACCCGAGAGTCATTATTCGGTTGATGATTTCAAACCCGAGGTTTGTTAGTTATTCAAGATTTTAAACCCGAGGTTCGTTATTGAGTAGTGATTTCAAACCCGGGGTTCTTTAGTTAGTCGGTTGATGATTTCAAACCCAAGGTTCATTATTGAGTAGTGATTGCAAACTTGGTGTTCGTTAGTTAGTCGGTTGATGATTTCAAACCTAAGGTTCGTTAGTTAGTTCAAGATTTCAAACCCGAGGTTCGTTATTGAGTAGTAGATTTCAAACCCGAGGTTCGTTATTGAGTAGTAGATTTCAAACCCGAGGTTTATTATTGAGTTGTTATTCAAACTCGAGGTTCGTTATTGAGTAGTAATTTCAAACCCGGGGTTTGTTAGTTAGTCAGTTGAAACCCGAGGTTTGTTAGTGAGTTCATGATGTGAATCCCGAGGTTCGTTAGTGACTTAATGATTCAAAGCCCGAGGTTCGTTAGTTAGTTAGTCATGAGTTAATGATTTGAAACTTGAAGTGTGTTACTGAGTTAATGATTTGAAACTCGAGGTTCGGTACTGAGTTAATGATAGGGAACACAAAGTTCGTTAGTTAGCTTGGCATGAGTACTCAATGATTTGAAACCCGAGGTTCGTTAATGAGTTCGTTAGTGAGTTCAATGTTTTTTAGTTTAATTACAAAAATATTTTGGTTCAAAGACCTGAACCCTAGCCGCTATGTTCAGTCTTCTGAGCCTCTTCGAGCTCTATAGTCCGGCGACTGGTATCTAAATTCGACAATCAGAAGAGAATCTTCGCCGGCTCGACTTGCAATTATTCAGCCGTCGCACAAATCCTTCATGATTAAGAAGAAGCTCTGGGAAGAGCTATCAGTCAAGTGGATTCTAGAGTGACTACCTCGGTTCCTATTCAGTTTCCGATGGAATTTCACCGATTATTGCTCTTCAAGCTGTTAATGTGGCTTCTACAGCTGAGAATGAAGTTCCTATTCTCGGAATTTTGGCTTCTTCGACTTTGAATTCAATTTCGATGTTTTGATGACTGATTCTTTGGTTCCTGCTCTTGAGTCGACTTCTCAGTCAATTGAAACCTCTAATGCTTTGTTGATTGATACCATTGTTCCCCTAGCCTCTACATCTATGAGGTTGAAGTCTGGTAAGTTCGCACCAGGTTATTGAGGCTTTTGCACTGTTTTTCCTCCCTCGGTTGTCATTTGGCCCCTCATTTGAATTTCGCCGCAATTAATGCTACCTTTGGTTTAGAGTCTAGTACATCTATTCGATCTGTGTTTCGCAATTTGTTAAATTCTGCACATGTTGAGTTCCATTTTGATAAGGATAACACCCATGCTGCTCCTTTTCTTGATGATATTGCCGCCGCAAATCTTTGTTCATAGTCTTTTTGATAAAGCGCCCTCGCCGTACCTTTATCTCGCTAATAGTGTTCTTGATGGTGTTTTGATAAAGAAAGCGCCTCGATGTACCTTTAGCTTCATTTTTCTCCTTTGGTCACTTATTTTAATTTAAAGGATTCAACATTCTTTGTTATCTTTGCATACTAAAAACCGAAATGTGTGAAGTAACCAAGCTTGCAGGGGTGGACCTCACAAGCGCAACGCCGACATGAAACTGTAAGTATATCATAAAAAAAATTAAGAAAATAATATATGTGCTGCTTTGGAATTCCTGCCATTCCCTTTCACACCCCCGATAGCAATTTGGCTGTTTTTATTTGCTTATATGTATATACCACTGCATATTTGCAAGTCATTTGATTCATTTATTTTATGCTTAAGTGGATTTAAAGTTATTAATTTAATATTACACCTCTCGCAATTATGCTTAAGTGGATTTAAAGTTTAAGTGGATTTGCTTATATGTATACATACTCATCTTGTTTTTTTGAGTGTTCTTTGATCTTTTACTGAGGTCTTTAAATCCCTATATCTTCATAATTGTGCTAAATTTTATCTAAAGTGCTTGAAGTGAACCTTGAAAATTATCCTTAGAATTTGCCTAAGATAAGTCTTGATTGAGCCGTGTTGTACATGCCTTATATTCTTCGTTGTTTGTTTAGTGTAAGGTCTTGAATATGCCTCAGCCAAGCCTTTGACTGAGCTGAAAATCTGTTGTTTGTTACATGTGTTTTAAGTTCTGGTTAATTGTCAGTTTACATTGTATTTATGTGTCATGTTCTGGTTCCATTTTAATGCCCTGTTAGCCGATCTTCTCCTCTCGTGTTGTGTTTTGCTCTCAATCGGTTGTGTGCTTTGGACCGATCGATTACTGTAAGATTGTGAAGTAGCGGTTCTTCTTGTCATGTCTTCAATAGTTACGCAAGCCTCGATGTCCGTCGGTTAAGTACATGATCCGTTTGCATCAATTCTTAGCATATGTTATCAGGTTGCTTGCTTCTTTTGGTCTAGTAAGAATGCTAAGAGTTCATGTCCTTATTTGTTGTTCAAATGTTTGCTGCAATTCGACATCAATTCTTTTTCCTTATCTCTTTTGACTCTATTATACATCATATTCATTTGATATCTTTTTTTTATTTTATTGGGTCAAAGATTGATGACAATGCGTAGAGAGAAATCATGAACAACAGGTTCTTGAAGCACCCCAATATAAAGTGAAATAATGATTAGAGTGTTGAGGTTTTTTCTTTTGAAATTTGTGTTGATGAAGAAATGATTAGTGAGAGAAAGTAGTATAATGAATAAAATAATAGTTTAAAGGCACCATAAACAACTTACTCTAACAATACACTGAAAATCGACTTTCAAAAAGTTAATTGTGCACATTCGACTATATGAAAGTCGATTTTTTGTGTGACATGTCATGGTAGATGTGTGTCATAATAAAGGATTTGAAGATGATCTAGGATTGGTTTTGGTAATATGTTTGTTGCTTATGTTCAGAGTCTGTTTTTGTTTCAGTTTTGTGAAGTGCTCTGCTATTTGTTTTGGTCAGTTTAATATGCTCTGTTGACCTGCATTCTGTCTAACTGTCAAGTTGAGTCCAACAGTCTGCTTGATCAGTTTGATGTGTGCATCTCTACTTCATAATTGATACTGTACGTTGAGTTCTCTTGGTGCTGACATTTTCAGTGGCCTCGGATTGAATTATAGGTGAAGCAACCGGGGACGAAAATGTCTACTGTATAGAGTAAGATGAACTTATCATAAGGGCAGCTCTATCAAGGGGTTGTGAGTGGCCTATGCGCATTCAATTCCTGACACTTACATGCAGCTTCAGGTCAATCTAAATTTTATGTTTCTTCTTTTTAGTAATGTTTTCCTTTTGATGTCATATATGTGTGTGTACATGGATAAATGACCTATTATCAAAGGAAAAAGCTTGATAAAAGGTTTCGTAATGAGACTAGGCACAACTTTTTTAAAACTTATGTTGTTGTTTTCTGTAGTATAAGAGGCAATCAATAACATTTTGTTCTAAGAGATGGGTTAAAGGTAACTCATTATATCCTTGAACCATTAAGATAGTATTTTTTGGCCTTTTGTTTGTTCATCTCAATGTCGATAAAGTAACATCCGATAATAGCTGGAAAAAGATGTTTTCACTTTTCATGGTTTTTTGGTAGGCAGGTCCCTCCCAAATTGATGTTATCTGGATTCGCACTATTGCTCATGGTTGTGGTAATTCTATTTTTGATTTACATTTAGCCTTTAATTGCACTATTGCTCATGCTTTTTTTTGTGTATGATCATCAAACAAGTAATTTTAACTTTTGGATCAGAAATTTTGACGTATATGCCTATTGCATTGTTTTGATAGTAAACTACGTTGCAGGAGAATTATATAACTAACGTGTGCAGATTCACAAAGAAGAGGTAAGAGACTTGCTAGATGTATCATCTAGAAGCAAATCAGAGGCTACGAGTGGGCATATGGGAAACTAACAATCAAAGGACGTATACCCGATACCGTTACGGTAGCTCATCTTTTTGCATTACAACTATTTCATTACAGGATACTGGTCCTTTCAGCTAGCTTTGTTAATTGTTAGTAACATTAAGTTTATAGGTATTGCATGGCTAATGGGACAGCAAACAAGTTAATAAGTGAAGAATATCTTTGTGCAAAGTTGCATCTTGCTGATCTTGTGGGATCATGACACTTTTAGAGATGATCGCTCGTTCACAAGATTGAGTTGTTTTTGGTGATAAAACCATTAGTCTCTTGAATTTGTCCGTTAATTATGAATACTATTGATTTCATGTTTAGAAATGTTATTTGACTCAATTATATGATTTACTTCATTTTCATGATTTTGGAATTGTTTTGATTATTATACTATTGAATTTTTTTATTAGAACATTTATATTATTGAATATTTTTTTAAATAATAAAAGTAGTAAAAATACGAAATATAATATTTTTTTACAGTCATTGCAGCTATTAATACGTTGGTCATACATTTGACACAATAATTCGGTACAAATATAGTTAAAATTTGTCCCAAATTTGTCAAAATACTTTGTCACAATTTTGTCGTAAAACACCGTCGCAAAATTAATTCAAAATTGTTGGGGATAAATATCACAATCTTATCGCTAAATTTGGTTGCAAAATTGTCATTTTAATTCATCACATAATAATCACTAAAATTTTGTCACAATTTTATCATACACATTCATCACAAATTCATATCAAATTTGTAGCATATGGTTGTCACTATTTCATCAATAAATTTGGTTACCAAATTGTCGTAGATTTTTGTCGCACATTTATCGGAAATTTTTGTCACACATTCGTCACAAAATATAATTTTTGTCGGAGATTCATCACCATAATTTTTGTCACAACTATGTGACAAAACATGACTTTTGTCACAATTGTGTAACAAAGCGCAGTGACAAGGCCACTTTTGACACAAAAATTTGCAACGGGGTGTTCCGTGACGGAAATACTTTTCGTCGCCAATTCGTCACTAATGCATGTTTGTGACGAATTTGCGGCGAAAACCGCCGTCACAAATCCGAGAAATTCTAGTAGTGTTCGAACTCAAACCCGGTCTCATTCAGATGATGCAGCATGCATCAATGTTTCACGGGTCCCCTTCTGAAAATCCTCACACACACGTACACACATTTCTGGAGATATGTGGTACGACACGCATTCAAGGTGTGAGTGAGGATGCAATTAAACTTACACTGTTTCCGTTCTCTTTGAAGGGAGAAGCTAAAGAGTGGTATAGCTCTCTCCCTGCAGAATCCATTACCACTTGGGCTGCATTGGAAAAAGAATTTTTAAGCCAATACTTTCCACCTGCCAAGACAGCCCAGTGTTTAAGGGAAATATACAATTTTTATCAAACGAAAACAGAATCATTCTTTGAGGCATGGAAGAGATTTAAGGCTCTTCTTCGTAAATGCCCCCACCATGGGTTAGACTTGCATAGGCAAGTCAATACTTTTTTCAGTGGGTTGACCGAGCTCACCAAGGGCATGGTCAATAGTTCATCAGGTGGGGCATTCCTGAGGAAAACGCCTCAAGAGGGGTGGGCATTGTTCGAAGACATTGCCAAATATAATTATGCCCCCTCCTTTCAAGATGTTCAGGCACCACCTCCTCCTCCTAGGATCGAGGAGGTGAAAATGCAAAATGAAATCGCCATGATGAAACAGCAGCTGGCTACGCTCACGACATCTCCAAATCCGAGTTATCAGACTCCTTCATTTCTACAGAACTCTCAAGTTCTGTACTGCGAGAATTGCTCTCAGACTGCCCATATGGTTGGCCAGTGTCAATTCAATTCCCCTGTTCCTTATCAAGTCAATGCTGTCCAGAATCATGGACGGTATAATCAAGTCGCATGCCAAGTATGTGACGATATGGGGCACATCGCTCGTTTCGTCCTATGATTGGACGAACGCGAGATCAATGCCTTCAATGGCCAGCCGAATCGAGGTTTGGAAATCAATTCTCTGGCCTGGGCAATTTTCAAAATCAAGGTTTCCGTCAAAGCTTCAATCAAAACTCGAATCTCAATCGAAACCCTAATTTTAATCAGAACCCGAGCTTGAATTCCTCCAATCTAAATCAAGGGTTAAATCAAAGTTGGCCTAACAATCCAAATCCCGCATTTCAAAGTCGGTCTAGCCAACCTTTCTCTCAAAACATTCAGAACTCTCAAGGCCCCTCTCGCGTCGATGATCTTGAAGCTAGATTGGACTCCTATCAGAAGGAGCTGAAGGAGAAGAACAATAACTTCCAGAAGGAGCAAAATAATAATATCCAAATGTTGATGAGCACAATCAAGAACCTTGAGAAGCAGATGGCCGACCGGCAAGCTTTAGACCATCGTGCGGTTGCCCAGTTTTATGGAGAAAAATCCGAAGGGTGGCCTAGTAACCCAAACTGATTTCAATTGTGGCCAAAGCACTGACCTAGTTCCTTCGATTCCTTATGGCATACCAGAGGCCAGTGCAATGAATCTTAGAAGCGGTGCTCAACTGAGTGGTCCCTCTCACCAGGGAAACCACTAGCCCCTCCTGCCAGTGATAAGGCAGGAGGGGAAGTTGAGCATCCACGTTCCCCCGTTCTGCAAGAAAAGACTCAGATGGCTGATCTCCTGGGAGGTGAAGAAGTTGTAAGTCCTCAGGTGGCTGTTCCCCTGAGGAATGAAGAATCAAGTGAAAGTCAGGAGGGTGATCCCCTGACTAATAAAAAGTCTGAAAAAGTTGTAAGGTGGAAGGACATGGAAGACAAAGCTATCAGTGCTTCCTCAAAGAAAGTATTTTCTGAGAGTGAGTTGAAGAAGCTTCCATTTCCACCTAGGAGAAGCAACATTCCCTTGAGTGAAGTTAAGAAATATGAAAAAGTGCTTAATTTGCTGAAAAATACTCAGGTTAATCTTCCATTATCTGAAGTTTTGGTTGAGATGCCTAAGTATACTAAATTCATCAAGGATGTTGTTTCTTCGAAGAAGAAGTTAGCGAGAAATGGATCGGCAATTGGTGAGGATTGTTCAATGATCAATTATCCGGACTTACCAATCAAAAGAGGTGACCCCGGAAAATTCGTGCTCACATTGCAGATGGGAGGCTTAGTCTTTCCAAATTCTTTATGTGACTTGGGTGCATCCATCAGCCTGATGCCATTGTCTGTGTGTGAGCAGCTGGGTTTACAAAGTCTTCTAGAACCCACTTCCATGAACCTTCAGTTCGCCGATAGATCTTCTAAGAAAGCTTCAGGGATTCTGAAAGACATTTTAGTCCAGATTGATAGGTTTACCTTCCCAGTTGATTGGTACGTCTTAGATATGGAGAAAGGTGAGGATGTTCCCCTGATTCTTGGAAGACCTTTCCTATCTACAGCTAGGGCCCTCATCGATTGTGATGGTGGGCAAGTAACTATTCGAGTTGGTGACCAGGAGGTGAGCTATAGTGTCTCTAAATCTATTCAAGTGCCCTTTGGTTCTCCAACCGGCTTTTCCATTGAAGAGTCATTCAATGACTTCAATGACTGTATGGACGAGCAAGTCAAGGTTGTGGAAGCGGAGTATGAGCGATTGATCGATAATCTGAATAGTCATGGTGTGGTTAACCTAGATCAATTAGCAGCTGACTTCGAGGATGAGTTATTAAGAGAAGAAGCTTTGGCAGTGGAGCCACTAAGTAAACTCAGCGATGCTGAGTTGAAAAGTGGAGGGCTTAAATCGAGTTTAGAGGATCCCCCTGTAGATCTAGTTCTGAAGCCGTTACCTAAACATCTTAAGTATGTGTTCCTACTTGAAGGTGACAAGCTTCCCTTGATCATATCTGCCAAGCTATCTCGAATAAAAGAGCTGAAACTGTTAAACGTCTTGCGAAAAAATGAAAGAGCCTTTGGATGGCAGGTGGGAGATATCCGAGGAATACCTCCTGACATCTGCATGCACAAGATCAAGACTAGTGAGGGTGCTAAATGTGTAAGACAGCCCCAAAGGAGGCTTAACCCTCACATGCAAGAAGTAGTCAAGAAGGAGATCATTAAACTTCTAGATATGGGTATCATATACGCCATCGCTGACAGTGAATGGGTGTCCCCTACTCAAGTTGTCCCCAAAAAAGGAGGGATTACTATTGAGAAGAACGAGAAGGGAGAAGATATAGCATTGAGGCTCGTTACAGGCTATAGAGTCTGTATTGACTATAGAAAACTCAATGAGGTCACAATGAAAGATCATTTCCCCCTTCCTTTCATTGACCAGATGCTTGAGCGTCTGGCGGGGCACGCCTTCTACTGTTTCCTAGATGGATATTCAGGATACTTCCAGATACCCATCGATCCTATTGACCAAGAGAAGACCACTTTCACCGCCCGTATGGTACATTCGCTTATAGGCGGATGCCATTTGGTCTCGTAATGCCCTGACCACCTTTCAAAGGTGTATGATGGCTATCTTTGACGGGCTAGTTGAAAAGTGTATGGAGATTTTCATGGACGACTTTTCGGTCTTTGGTCAATCCTTCGATGATTGCCTCGATAATCTTGATCATGTGTTATCTAGGTGTGTGGAAAAGAACTTGGTGCTCAATTGGGAGAAATGCCATTTTATGGTAGATGAAGGAATAGTTCTTGGCCACAAAGTGTCCGCCAAAGGTATTGAGGTAGATAGGGCTAAGGTGGAAGCTATCGAGAAGATGAGTTATCCTAAGAATGTTCGCGAAGTCAGAGGTTTTCTCGGACATGTCGGCTTCTATAGGAGATTCATTCAGGACTTTTCAAAGATCGCCAAACCCCTGTCTACCTTACTTAAGGAAGACGTTACATTCGCCTTTGATGATAGCTGCAAGCAAGCGTTTGAGGCGCTCAAGAATCGGTTAATATCCGCTCCAATTCTGATATCGCCAGACTGGAATTTACCCTTTGAGCTTATGTGCGATGCATCCAACTATGCAGTTGGTGCAGTTTTAGGGCAAAAGTTTAAAGGAAAGTTCCAGCCTATTTATTATGCCAGCCACACGTTGAACCCTTCGTAAGTTAACTATACTACCACCGAAAAGGAATTGTTGGCCGTAGTTTTTGCTATGGACAAGTTCCGTAGTTACTTGTTAGGTTCTCAAGTGATTGTGTGGACTGATCACGCTGCTTTGCGATATCTGATGACTAAGAAAGATGCAAAACCGCGCCTACTGCGTTGGATACTGACCCTACAAGAGTTTGACGTTCAAATTAAAGACAAAAAGGGCAGTGAAAACGTAGTGGCGGATCATGTTTCTAGGATGTTAAGTGAGGAAAAGGGTGATCCTGATGATATAGATCTTTACTTTCCTCTAGAAAACGTCATGTTGATAGATGGCTGCGCTCCAGATGTTCCTTGGTACTCCTCCATTGTCAATTACCTTCATTCCCAATATCTTGACCCCGAAATGTCTTATCAAGAGAAGAAGAAGTTCTTCTCTCGATATGAAATCTTTCGTCCGGGATGAACCTTACCTCTTCAAAATCTGTAAAGATGGTTTGCTAAGGAGGTGTGTTCCGAATCCGAGCAACGCGATATAATCGAGCAATGCCATAGTGGACCCACAGGTGGTCACTTTGGTCCTTGGAAAACGGTTGCGAAGATCTTCCAGTCCGGTTTCTATTGGCCCATGATCTTTAAGGACACGGAAGCTTTCTGTAAAGCTTGTGATAGGTGCCAAAGAACCGGTACTCTAACAAGGCGGTTTGACATGCCATTGAAACCCATTCTTGAATGCGAAGTCTTTGATGTATGGGGGATTGACTTTATGGGTCCCTTCCCATCTTCCTGCGGGAATAAATACATCTTAGTCTGCGTAGACTATGTATCGAAATGGGTGGAGGCAATAGCCACTCCTCGCAATGATCATAAAACGGTCATGAATTTTACGAAGAAGAATATCTTTGTGAGGTTTGGATGTCCACGTGCCTTGATTAGTGATGAAGGGACACACTTTTGCAACCGACCTTTGGAAAAAGTCCTCGAGAAGTATGGTGTTCGTCACAAAGCGGCACACCATATCATCCGATGACTAGTGGTCGGGTTGAGCGAAGCAACCGAGCTTGAAGAAGATCCTAGAGAAAACAATGAACGGTCATAGAAAAGGCGGAGTCTAAAGTTGGATGATGTACTATGGGCATATCGAACCGCCTATAAGACCCTCATGGGTACATCACCCTACCAGATGGTTTATGGTAAATCGTGCCACTTGCCGGTTGAGTTAGAGCACGAGCTTATTGGGCTATAAAGTTTCTTAACTTCGATTCCCAATCCCGTGGCAAACATCGGCAGCTAGCGCGGTTACATGAGTTGGACGAGTTTAGGCTTCAGGCTTACGAAAGTGCCAGGATCAGTAAGGAAAAGATGAAACTCCATCATGACGCAAAGATCAAGAAGAGAGAATTTCAAGTTGGAGAGCAAGTGTTACTATACAATTCCAGGTTACATTTGTTTCCTGGGAAGTTGAGGACACGTTGGTCTGGTCCATTTGAGATTCTCAAATCATTCCTGGAGGCGTTCTAGAACTGCGCGGTTATGGTGATCAACCGTTCCGAGTGAATGGTCAAAGATGCAAGCACTACATTGGTGAACCCAAGGTAAAGCCTTTGATTGTTCGATTTCTCGATATCCTCGGGTGTAGCACCCCTAAAGTCGACGAGTTTGACGAGTTTTCACCCGATTTGTTTTCTGAGGATGACGGTTGTGATAAATCAGAAGAAGTTCTCGCTGGTAGTTGGGACATGGAAGAGTATGAAAGGGAGCAAAAGTTGAAACGCCATCAAAAGAAGAAGAAATCGACCATGGGGAAGATTACACGTATATGGCGAGCTATAAAGGATTTAACCCCATGTGTTAAATGCTGTTTCTGCAGCCACACTACGGACCGGAGCTTAAACGAGGTAGTGGCTGGTTGAAAAGTCAAATGGCCTGATCCAGGCTGAGCTTCAACTGTGTCGAGCTAACGACATTAATCATTAGCGCTACTAGGAGGCATCCTAGATATCCTTTATTTTTCTTTTGTTTTTGTTTATTTTCTAGTTTTTATTTTTGGGCTACTGTCGGTTTCTCATAGGCTCGGATTTTATCGTTTCTTAGTTTTTGTATTTGAAGTTTTTCTGTTTGAATTGGTGTTTTGAATGGAATTTGTTGTTTTTAGCATGAGAGACTGCTGTGGATGTTTTTCAATCTCGATTTTTTCTTTGTTTATCTCTACTCTATGATATGGTATAATCCCTTGTTTCCCCCGAGGTATTTCTTTGTTTTACATGAGTGCAGGGTATTTGCATTAGCTTTTATAAGTTTTAGACGATATCAGTTTTCTGGTGGATGGTCCACAATCTACTGATATCCTCGAGCATTCCTGGGTGATGCGCATCATTCCAGAGTTGCTCCCTTTCGGAAGACAATCAGCTAAGTTCTCTTTTCTTTTATTTTGCACAACATGAGGACATGTTGTAATTTAAGTGTGGGGGAGGGGAATGATCATTATGTATCTACCATTTGCTTAATACATGATGTTTTTATGAAAAATGAGCTGAATTTTAAAAATTTCCACGTTTTTGTTTTTGTTTTGTCCCGAGTAGGCAATACATGTTAATGTTCTTTGTTTTCGATAGTCATCTATGCTATATATCATATGTTTGGTAAGTTAGTTGTTTCACCTGACACTATTTTTCACGAGCCATAGTGACGATGAGCTATTTTATAGAGTTATTACCCCGTTTGGATTAGTGATTTTTGATTATCTTGTAAGTCATGTGCTTAGTGCTACGTATGTATCGCGAATTATGATAGTTTGTATTTAGTTCCGAAGTATGTCATACTGTGAATATCTAGAAGTTTGAATGTGATAAGTAAAACGTAGCTATTGTCAAAGTGAAAAAGTTGAATTAATGAATTAATCGTGTGTGTCGAAAGCTAGTCGATGATTTGAGTGAGGTAGGGTGTACCACGTATGTCCTATACCACTATGATGACTAAAAGCTCACGACAGTTAGGAAAAGCTGCCTTATGATTGGAGTAAGGTAGGGTATTATCTCGAAATGTCCTATTCTACTATGAGGGCAATAGCTTATCCGAATGTGTGTTTAAAAGTGAATAAGTTAAATCAACTAAGATATCGTTACGAAATTGAATATAAGGCTTAGTTTTCGTTAATCTTATCCCCAGGATAAACTGAAAGATATGATGTAGGGATTATCCTCTGAGTATTTCAGATCGATCATTCTTTTTCGGGATATGTCACGTTTGTAGGGTACATCTTATGAGTGTCATTTATTACTATTCTACGAGGGGGTATTAGCTACTTTTACTTTGATTTTTCAAGTTTGGATTTAGTGGAAGTTTTCTATGGCTATGAACACACATAATGGTGAACTTCTAAGTTATTGAATATATGTTATATTTGTTGAGATGTCTATACTATCTCGAGCTTGATTTTGTTTTGTTTTGCTCGGGACGAGCAAAGTTTAAGTGTGGTGGAGTTGTTAAGGGTGAAATTTATGATTTATATGACGTTATTCCCGTAACAATATCCTTGGTATTTTAGTACTTTTTATAGAAAAGTGTTGGTTTTATCGAATTATTGAGTAAACGAGTTTTAAATGTGTTTAAATGCAAAATCGAGATATTTACGTGATTTTATCGGTGTTTTATGTTTATCCGTATGATGTTACATTTTGCATGTTTCTATCATGTTGTTAGGTACGTTTGCATGATGAGTAAGGAGCTTAAACGATGATCACATGAAGATGGAAGAGTTGAAAGATGTTTAAGTGAAGAATCATTGAAGAAACCGGAACCAGGCACTTCATGGGCATTTTGTCCACACTTGCAGGCACTTTCAGGGGAAGTTGTCTTGATTAAAGTTGTAGAGGATTGAAATATATTTCCAACGCATGTTGAATCACCTCATTCGGAGCCCTAGAAGTGAAGTTATGAGCAAAATACTGGAGCTGGGTCCTGGACGGGCGTCCATGATGATGAACGAGCGTCCGGAGCGGTTACTGTAGCAACCGACTTGATTTTCCTATAAAAACAGCGTGATCTTTACCCTAATGACATATTATTCGAATCCTAAACCCTAGGGGCAGCTTGGCTGCGTTTTTCCTTCAGTTTTTCTCTAGTTTTATGCACTTAAACTTCTAGATTAGATCAGATAATTTCATGTACTTTTATTCATCAATTCGAGTTGTCAAGAAGATGCTAAGAGGCTAAATCCTCTTGAACAAGCGTTGTGAAGCCGTCCAATTCAACAGTTGATTTCTCGTTCGTGATTATTTTGTGAGTTCTATTTCAAGCTCGTTTCTTTTATCATGTTTTGTATGTTTTATTGCATGTTTAATCGAAAGATGCTTGCTTTGATGATTGTTTATATGATGAGAGTCGTGTCAACCTTAGATCACCATGATAAAAGATTGGATCTTTGATCTAAATAAAACGAAAGTTATTAGATTGATTTTCTAGATTAGAAATCGAAAGATTTCACGCCTAGGTTAGAAAGACGTAATCTTTAACATCGAAAGATAAAAGATTAGAAAACGAACTTGTCTACGAGAGTAGGAGTTTATGCCTTCGATTAGGTGAATCACGACTTGAGTAGAGATCACGAAGTAATCCGAATTAGAATTGAATGTTGATAGGATAGGTGGATCAATTGCTTGTTCGTTCGTTATAACTTGATTTAATCCCTTGAATTTGAATTGTTTAGCTTAGTTAGATTTATTGCATAATTAGGTTTAGATTTAGTTTAGTTAATTGGTTCGCAACCCTGTTTTCCTTGGCTTTAGAACTTGTTCTTCCGTCCAGCTTTACATTCTTGTTAGTTTATTTTTCGTTTCTTTTTAGTTTAATAATCGTGACATAGTTAGATAAATAAAAACTAGGAATCACAACCGTCGCCACGAGATCGACCCCGGTATAATCACTTTACTACGATCCCTACACTTGGGGTATACCGGGTTATAAATTTTATTACTTGTTGTTTTCCTTAGATAAAACCCGAGACACGTACTCCTGATTATTCGTTCCTTCGTGTGTTTGGTTGTGCATGTCTTATCTCCGCCTATACAATGCCCATAAAACTGACTCTCGTTCCAAATCGTGCATCTTTTTAGGCTACAGTCCCCCCCACCATGGATATAAGTGCATGTACCTCTCTTCTAGTCGTGTCTACGTTGCCCGTCATGTCGTTTTCGATGAAACACTTTTTCCCTATACTCCATCATCTACTCCGATGGTTCCCTCCAACATTGCTGTACCATTTCCGACCTCTCTAGTTCCTCCACCACCACTACCCACCACTTTACTATCGGCGTCCACCACAAATCGACCACCGAATGACCCCTTTTCGGCTAGCCCCTCATTTTCCCACCCCTTCAGCTAGCCCTAGTCAACCTTCGGCTTCTCTAGAAAATCCACCCCAACCCCACCCAATGGTCACCCGTACCAAAACCAATACCCTAAAGCCCAAGAAAATGCCGGACTATATCCACTACCTTCTCTCCCGAGCACTAATTTCTAGCTCTAATTCTTTCAATACCATGGCCTTTACCGAAGCCTCTAAACACCAAATTTGGCGTAATGCAATGAGAGAGGAAATTAATGCTCTGTTGCGTACTAACACTTGGGATCTTGTGCCTTTTCAATCTCATATGAGTGTTGTAAGTAATAAATGGGCGTACATGACTAAGTATCATACATATGGATGATTCAAGCGGTACAAAGCTCGGATCATGGGAAAGGGCTTCCATCAAACCGAATGTGTGGATTTCTTCGATACGTTTAGTCCGCTTGTCAAACCGGTTACTAATCGCCTCCTTATTTCTCTCGCCGTTACATAGGGTTGGTCTTTTCAACAGGTTGACATCCAAAATGCCTTCCTTTATGGTCATTTATCTGAACCTGTCTGGATGCAGAAACCTCAGGGTTTCGTAAACCCTGACTACTCGGAATTTGTTTATCGTCTTAAGCGCAGTTTGTATGGTCTTCGCTAGGCTCCTCGTGCCCGGTTTGCTCGCTTTACTGATACTCTTGCCAACTATGGATTCACGGCCTCTAAGGCCGATGCCTCCCTTTATGTTTACTAGTGTAGTTCTGATCGTATATATATATATATATATATATTCTTATTTATGTTGATGACATGATTATTACTGGTACTTCTTCTACTCTGTTTGAGCAGGTTATTACGTATCTCAGTTCACAATTTTTGGTCAAGGACCTCGGTTCTCTCTCGTATTTCTTGGGTGTTGAGGCTCTCTCTACCCCGGATGGCCTTTATCTCACTCAACGCAAATATATTATGCAATTTCTTCAGCGTGCCTGCATGGAAAAGTCTAAACCATGTCCCACACCGAAGTCTGTCTCTACTCGGGTTACGGTTGTGTCGGATTCTCCCTTTGCCGACCCCTCTCTATATCGCAACATTGTAGGTGGCCTGTAGTATCTCAGTTTTACTCGCCCCAATATTGCCTTAGTTGTTCACAAGGTTAGTAAGTTTATGCACGTGACGTCTGATGACCCTTGGCTTGCGGTTAAGCGCATTTTACGATATCTCAAACACACAATTTCTGATGGGTTGCTCTTCTCCAAGCACACGCTGGTTATGCCTATTCTGATTCTGATTGGGCTGCTGACCCTGATAATCTCCACTCAATTGGGGCCTATTGCATTTTTCTTGGTGGTAATATTATAAGTTGTCGTTCCAAACAGTATCTCACGTACTCCAAAAGTAGTACTAAGGTCGAATATAAAACTCTTTCCAACACTGCGGCTGAAGTCCAATGGTTATGTAGCTTGCTTTCGGAAATGCGTATTCCTCTCTCTACCCCTCCTATTTTCCATGCTCGTACAAAGCATATTGAAATCTACTTTCATCACGTTCGCGATAGAACTTGTTGCTGCCAAACGACTCTACATCTCCTTCCTAAGCACGAAGGATCAATTGGTGGATCTTCTCACTAAACCTTTAGCTCGGCTGCGCTTTGATTCTCTTAAGGTCAATCTCCGTGTTCAGTCAATTCCCACGAGATTGCGGAGGCGTGTTGAGGATATTATTCGTCGTCCATAATATTAGAATAATATTTATGTATTTGTTAGTTACTTCGTACGTCTTCTTGGCCAAGTCATCCTAGGCCTATAAATACATTGGTGTAGTATTGTGATTAATCAATGAGAAATATTTCTTTTTGTTAATACAATATCGTAAAAACATGTAACATGCCATTATAAAAAATAAAAAAATAAAAAACAGCACGGTACATGCGTTGAGAGTATTCAATTGTATAATAACTTAAGAAACAGTGTGTACACGTTACATGTTACTATTATAAATAGAAGTCAAAAGCTTAATTTGGAGCAATTGCAATAATTACTATAGTCTGTATATGTAATGGAAAGATTGGTCCAGTTCATGCTTCATTCTCCGTGTCTGAGCTACTTTCTGGTATCTTCGGCTGTTGTGCTAATTCTTACATGGAAGAAATTTCAAGGTCCCAATAAGATTATCAGAAAATTTCCGCCAGGTCCACCAGGGCTACCTCTTATCGGAAACATCCACCAACTAGTCGGGGCGCTTCCATATGTGGCGTTAAACAATATAGCCAAAAAATATGGACCGCTGGTGTACTTGAAGCTAGGTCAAGTTCCTACAGTTGTTGTATCATCTGCAGAGATGGCAAAAGAAGTTCTTATCAATAAAGATCCAATCTTTGCAGATAGGCCAAAAAGATTAGCGTTCGATCTACTATGCTACAACTTTATGGATCTGTCAATTACTCCCTACGGTGACCACTGGAAACAATTACGCAAGATATGCGTAATGGAGCTATTAAGCAGGGAGAATGTTCGATCCTATGGGTATATTCGACAGGAAGAAGTCGTGAAACTCACTGACACAATTCGATCAAATTCAAGGAAGGATCAGCCAATAAACGTAACGAATTTGGTTTTTGGGTTTTCAAGTTCAATAATATGTCGGGCAGCATTTGGCAGTGTTAGCATGAATAATGAAAAGATGATCAAATGGGTAAAAGAAAGCCTACGCCTTGCAGGAGGCTTCCACCTGGCTGATCTTTTTCCCTCCTTAATATTCTTGGCCACTGTATCCGGTTTATACAGTAAACTCATTAAGCTACACAAGGACATGGATATGATAATTGAACAAGTTCTTAATGGGCACAAATCTAACCACACAAAAGGGAGAAAGTGCAATGCTGAATCAGGAGATGAAGACCTCATCGATGTTCTACTCAGACTTAAGGAGAGTGGTGGCTTAGATATTCCAATCTCGGATCAAAACATCAAAGCTGTGATTTTTGTGAGTTCAGTCTACCTTTTTATTTTATTTTTTATATAATTGTAATTGAAAAGTCTAAATTAAGGTATAATACAATTGAATTAACGCAGGACATGTTTGCTGGTGGAACTGATACATCAGCTGCCACTATTGAATGGATTATGTCGGAGTTGATGAGACATCCGGAGGTAAGGGCAAAAGCACAAAAGGAAATAAGAGAAGTGTGCAAAGGGAAAAAATCTATTGAGGAAGCCGATATTGAAAAAATGACCTACATTAAAATGGTGATTAATGAAACATTGCGACTCCACCCGCTTGTTCCAATTGTTCCAAGAGCTTGTAGGGAAGATTGTAAGATTTATGGGTATACTATAACAAAGAACACTCAAGTGGCCTTTAATATATGGGCAATCTTAAGAGACCCTAGTTCTTGGGATGATCCAGAAATCTTTAAACCAGAGAGATTTGAGCACACGTCAACAAAAATCATGGTAAGTAATTGTGAGTATATTCCATTTGGTGCGGGGAGGAGAATATGCCCGGGTGTTGCATTTGGTCTAGCTGAAATTTCAATTTCAGTAGTTCATTTATTGTACCACTTCAACTGGTCTCTTCCAATTGGCATGAAACTAAAAGACCTAGATATGGAAGAGAGTTTCGGGCTTACAGTGACAAGAAAGAATGAGCTTAACCTGGTAGCTACAATATATAACCCATGAAGTGTTATGATACATACCTCTGCTGATGAAGCATTGTTTTTTTTACTTACACATGTTCATTTATAGATGGGACAACAATACTATTTCGGTATGAAAACTTAATGCAATTTTTTTTTTGTTGGAAATAAAATTTAGTTTTGATGATGATTCATCACTTATTTATTGTTTATTTACTTAACCCCATTGATAACGTGCTGAAACCAGCTGTTATAGTGAAAAGCAAAAAAGATGTCTAGAAAACTGAATGTATATAATTTCCTAGAGTCTAATTATCGTATAAGTTAAATCAGACATGCACTGTGATAGATAGGTTTTAGTTGAGTCTAGGACTGAAGCTGAAAGAAATTAAGAATTGTTCGCTGATGGATCAAACTCATTTGACCCTATACAAAATTGACGATTCAAGGCTGAGGGGACAAACTCAGTATCGAAGACTGAAGGACTGAGGGATCAATCTCAGTTTTGAAGACTGAAGAGATGAGGTTCAAACTCAGTTTATGAAGACTAAAGCGGACACTATAAGGACATAATTCATGTAAGTCTTTGATGCTTGAACTGACTTTATAGATCTTGTATTGACGGTCTAAGTAACATAGGACAATGTAAAATTAGTTATTTTATGAGATAATATGGTATACTCTGATCTCAAACTTCAAGATCAGATGAATGAGGAGCATTTAGTTGTGAAGAAGACTAGAAACTTAGTTAATGCTCAAACTCAGTTATCAAAAGAAAAAATGAGATACTCAAGAACACAGCTTATCAACCAATCAGTTAATCGGAACGTTAGTGATCAAGCATTCTAATTGGTTGAATCACTGTCATTGTCAGAAAGAACAATGACATCCTGATATGTACTAAGCAGGACCACCAACGGCTATGAGAATTCAAATTAAAATGTTGGAAAAACACTATAAAAAGAGCACTTATAATTCAAGAAGAAGTGCGGAGTTTAGAATTTTAATAAGCAAGCATTCTATAAAGATTAAGAATTAAAAGAGAAGAAATCTTTTAAGATCTCCCGCTAAGTTCATATTGCAAGATCCAGAAAACTTCAAGTATTCAGATCATTCAAGTAAAATTTCAAGACTCCTTACACTGAAGAAACAGAGCTTATTGTGCTAATCAGATACATAAGGATGAAGAATCACACACACAAGTTGAATCACTTACTTGATTCAAGTGTCAACTTTGATTTAATCAAAGGTTTATACTATGAAACACCAAGGTGGTGTGACGGACATTTGAGGTGAAGTCAGGAAGACTGTGTTTGTGGTGGAGCTGGTAAAGAGGCAATAACACCCTTCAAGGACCAGTGGAGCAGACTTAGTGATACAACAATTCACCTATTAGGGACTAAGGGCTCAGATTGTGAAGTTAGGGAATAGTCAAAGACAATCATTATTACTGAGTGCCTTGAAACTATAAACCTCAAGAGCATAGTGAATATCCTCTTACTTCACAGGAAGAGTGGAGTGACAGGATTACACCAAGTGTAACCACTATAAGCTTTGTGTTCATTTTTTACGCATTTACTTACATTATTTTATATATGTATTTGTGTGTTTACTTACTTTATTACATACTCAGTCTACACAAACTCAGCTAACACCAGTAACGAAATTCACACAACATATTTCAAATATAATTTAACAAACTGATTATACCAACCTAAAAGGCTTAAAAATATATTTCGCTGCATTTAACTCAATTGGTGATTTAGTCACCAGACTGTATCTCAACTCAATTATCTTAAATACAAGTTTCCTTTAAGATATATGGTTTAACTTATTATAACATGTTTTTAGAGGACAAGTTTATTCACCCCCCTCTAAACTTGTCTGAAACCTTTCGATGGGACCAACATTTTTATAAAAAGAACTTAATACAATGTTGATGCTACCTGTTAGACTATTTGGTTATATGTGTGCGTTGTATTGTGTGTGTCTTAGCCAATGTGTAATCCAACTTGTGTATGGCTTGTTGAGCAAGAAAGTCCCATTAGGGTTAGGGTTATGTATTGTGTTGGGGTTTTCTTATATAAATTAAAATAGGGTAATGGAAGGGGTCATTGAGAAATCCCTCATTCTTTCTATTGTCTGAACCGTGTATTCTCTAACATGGTATCAGAGCCTCTCTCATCCACTTTCCTCTCCATGATTGGAAAACAGTTGTAACGCCCCATTCCCGAAAACCGAGTCCTTATCCGGAAAAGAACGTTCAGTACATATAACATTAAATGCATCTAACAATATACATAAGCCTCTACACAGTAATATCAAATAAAGCAAAATGAAAGCTGAAAAGGCTCGGGTAAAACCAAACAGGGAGTTAAGAGTCACAATGCCATCCAAACTAAAGGTAGAAAAAGATATCTTACAACAACGATAATTCAAATCCAACAACATACGAGGTCTTACAACTGAAATGGACATATCTTACAACAAGTCATAACAAAAGTCAAAGAAAGTACAACACATATTGAAAGGAAAGATACATAGTTTATGATATCGGAAACATCCACCAACTAGTCGGGGCGCTTCCGTATGTGGTGTTAAATGATATAGCAAAAAAATACAGGCCGTTGGTGTACTTGAAGCTAAGTCAAGTTCCTACAGTTGTAGTATCATTTGCAGATATGGCAAAAGATGTTCTTACCAATAAAGATCCAATCTTTGCAGATAGGCCAAAAATATAAGCGTTCGATCTACTATGCAACAACTTTATGGATCTTTAAATTACTCCCTACGGTGACCACTGGAAACAATTACGCAAGATATGCGTAATGGAGCTATTAAGCGAGGAGAATGTTCGATCCTATGGGTATATTCGACAGGAAGAAGTCATGAAACTCACAGACACAATTCGATCAAATTCAAGGAAGGATCAGCCAATAAACGTAACGAATTTGGTTTTTGGGTTTTCAAGTTCATGTCAGTAAAGTGACTTAAACTCTACATTTGGTGGAACCAATCTGAAGACTCAGCTGTGTGATGGACAGCTGAGAAGTGTATTCAGTTCTGTGCATCAGTAGGGTGGAGTCTACCGAAGCTTCTGTCAGCAGAGTGAAGTCTGCTGAGTACTGGAATACAGCATGGTCCCACGTCTGTTAATTCTATTATGTGACAGCTATATAGTGTCATTAAAGGGAGGACACGTGTAGGGGTATTTATGGCATATCAGACAAAGATTCCTTGATGGCTAGGGTTTAGGGATTTTTGCCTATAAATACAGTTGTTGTTGCATTGTCTGTGTTTCTGAAATCTGAACTCAGTGCATAATAATAAAGATCTCTTTTCTGTCCGTGGTTTTTTATCTCTCTCACTTTGAGAGGGGTTTTCCATGTTAAATATGTGTTCTTCTTGTTTTTTTGTTATCTTCCTTGATTATTTACGTTTGATTGCACCTGTTTCTATTTATTGCATCTGAAGTTATCTCCATCTGTCATAACAAGTGGTATTAGAGAAATGTTCTGGAGAAAACAATCTGTATGATCAACTTCATCTTCACCAAGACCTTCAGTAAGGTTCTAGGATCTATGATAAAGTTGTGATCTTTAGCAAGAAAAGATGTCTGCAGTAAACGTGAAAATCGATAAATTTACAGGAAGGAACAGTTTTGGTCTGTGGCAAATCAAGATGCGTGCACTGTTGAAACAACAGGGTTTGTAGAGTCCTATATCTGACAAACCGAATACAAAAAAAGGTGCAGCAGATTATGCCAGTCTTGAAGAGAAAGCACATTCAACCATCATGTTGTGCTTATCTGATGATGTTATCACTGAGGTTGCTGAGGAAGACACCGCAGCCAAGTTGTGGAAGAAGCTTGAAAGCCTGTATATGACCAAGTCACTGACCAACAAGTTGTTGTTGAAACAGAGGTTGTTCAGTTTGAAGATGAATGAAGGGAGTCCACTGAGGGAACATCTTGACCAGCTGAACACAATATTACTGGATTTAAGGAATATTGATGTTAAAATTGAATATGAAGATGCAACCCTAATCCCGTTGGTGTCATTACCGGCATCATATGAAAACTTTGTGCAGTCTTTCATAGTTGGGAATGATACAGTAGCTTTGGAGGATGTGAGGTCTGCCTTACATGCCAGGGAGAGCGAGACACAAGGTCTTTGGGACGGAGACAGCCGGCATTTGGGCTAGTAGCTAGCAGCAATAGGGCAAAAGGATATAGACAAAAGAAGAAAAAGAAGTCAGGGTCCAAAGGTCCTAAGTCTACTGATGTCTGTAAATATTGTAAGGAGTAGGGACATTGGAAGTCCAATTGTCCAAGGAAGAAGAAACAGCAGGAAGGTAACTCTGGCACAGCAGCCTTGGCTACTGAGCAATCTGATGAGGATATGGTTCTAGTTGCAAAGGGATACAACACACCATAATGATATGTGGATACTTGATTCTGCAGCTTCCTACCATATTTATCCACTTATGAGCAGATGGATGGTGGTCAAATCTATATGGCCAACATCAAGGTTTGCAAAGTTGTGGGAATTGGTTCAGTAAAGTTAAGGACAGAGGATGGTAAATTATGTACACTGAAAGATGTAAGACATGTTCCACAGATGAACAAGAATTTTGTATCTCTTAGTCTACTGGACAGCAAGGGGTTCAATTTCAAGGGTGAAGGTGGACAGCTGAATGTCTTCAAAGATTCAGTTGTAGTCCTCAAAGGCATCAAGAGGGGAACCTTGTATATATTACAAGGATCTATCATATCTTGCACCGCCGCCTTTGTTGCATCCTCGGCGAGTTCACCGATCTCGGTAGACTCACTCGTGGCACACGTGAGACTAGGTCATATGGGTGAAAGGGGTATGCAGATTCTTTCTTCAACAGGTTTTCTTGGTGGATATAAGGTCAAGAATCTGGACTTTTGTGAACATTGTGTGTTTGGGAAATTGCATAGAAGTAAGTTCTCAGCAGGGTTTCACAACACAAAGGCATCACTTGATTATATCCATTCAGACTGCTGGGGCCCATCAAAAGTTGAGTCATTGGGTGGTCACAGATATTTTGTGTCATTCATATATGACTATTCAAGGATGACTTGGGTGGTGATGATGAAAAACAAAAGTGATTCATTCAGTAACTTCAAGCAGTGGAAGGCCCTAGAGGAGAATCAGTTAGGCAAGAAAATCAAGAAGCTTCGTACAGATAATGGTCTGGAATTCTGCTGGACGGATTTTGATTCATTTTGTGCAGCTGAGTGTATTTCCAGACATCATATTGTAAGGAATACACCTTAGCAGAATGGTGTAGCTGAAAGGATGAATCAAACTCTACTGGAGATGGCAATATGTATGCTTTCTCAAGCTGGTTTATCAAGGAGATTTTGGGCAGAGCCTGTAAAAATAGCTTGCTACTTAATCAACAAGAGTCCTCACACAGGAATCAATCTCAAGACACCATTTGAGATGTGGTCAGGCAAGCCAGCGGACTACTCAGTTCTAAGGGTTTTTGGAAGTACAGCTTACTATCATGTTAGTGAAAGGAAGTTGAAGCCAAGAGCCAAGAAGGGAGTGTTTGTGGGGTATGGTGATGGAGTGAAGGGATATAGAATTTGGTCATCAGTCGAGTCCAGAGTAATCCTCAGCAGGGATGTTGTGTTTGATGAAAATTCTAGGTTAAACTCATCAGTAGGGAGGTCTACTGAATCTGAAACCAGTGCTGAATCTGATAGTGTTGAGAAACAGGTGGAGCTTCAGGTGGAGTCTACCGATATGCAACAATCAGTGGATCCAAATTAGCATTATACTAATCTGGATAATGAACCAGAATCTGATCCAAGCCAGCCTACTGAGACCTCAGTAGGGCATCATACAAACATTAATCAGCAGAGTCTAGCAGCCAGCAGGCCAAGAAGATCTAATGTTGGGATACCTTCAAGGAGATATGGATATGATGATTTGGGTGGATATGCACTCCAAGTTGCAGAAGAGGTAGAGGTTGCTGAACCTACTACTTAGAGGGAAGCAGTGACATGTACAGAAGCATCTCAGTGGCATGCTGTCACGGGAGATGAAATGGAGTCGTTGTTGAAAAATCAGACTTGGGAAGTGGTCAAACAGCCTACTGACAAGGGAGTTGTCACTTGTAAATGGATTTTCAAGAAAAAGGAAGGAATAACTAAGGCAGAAGGTGTCAAGTATAAGGCACGTTTGGTTGCAAGAGGATTTAGTCAAAAGGAAGGGGTGTTACTAGCAATGGTGGCACAGCAGGGTCTGGAACTTGAGGTGGATAAGGAGATATACATGACACAGCCTGAGGGTTTTCAAGTTCCTGGCAAGGAAAATTATGTTTGCAAGTTGAAGAAATCATTGTATGGTTTGAAGCAAGCTCCAAGGCAGTGGTATAAAAGGTTTGACAGTTTTATGCTTCAGCAGGGTTACATCAGAAGTCCTTATGAATGTTGTGTGTATAACAGTCTGCTGAAAGATGGATCTCATATCTATCTTGTCTTGTATGTGGATGACATGTTGATTGCTGCTGCAAGGAAGTCTGATATTCAAAATCAGAAGAAACTTCTCAGTGCTGAATTTGAAATGAAGGATTTGGGTGCAGCCAAGAAAATCCTGGGGATAGAGATCTGGAGAGATAGAAGTCAGAAGAAACTATTTTTGTCTCAGCAGGGTTATGTGCAGAAGATAAAGGCCAAGTTTGGGATGTCTGCTGCAAAACCAATATATACTCCTTTGGCATCAAATGTTCATTTGTCTGTTTATGCTTCACAGTCAGCAGAAGAGAAGGAGTCTATGTCAAAAGTTCCCTATGCTAGTGCAGTTGGTAGTCCGATGTATGCCATGGATGCACTAGGCCTGATCTGGCTCAGGCAGTCAGTGTTGTCAGCAGCTTTATGGCTCAACCTGGAAAGGAACACTGGAAAGCGCTCAACCTGGAAAGGAACACTGGAAAGCTGTTAAAAGGATATTCAGGTACCTGAGAGGTACATCTGATGTTGGTCTCATTTATGGAGGAGATACTAGTATGGTCACAGGCTACTGCGATGCTAATTATGCAGGTGATGTTGACAGTAGAAAATCAATGACTGGTTATGTGTTTACATTGGGAAATGAAGTGGTCAGCTGGAAAGCTACTCTTTAGGCTACAATAGCCTTATCAACTACTGAAGCAGAATACATGGCTCTTACTAAAGCAGCTAAGGAGGGTATCTGGTTGAAGGGGCTGGTCAGTGATTTAGGGCTGCATCAGGATCAGGCTGAGATATATTGTGACAGTCTTAGTGCAATATGTTTAGCCAAGGATCAGGTTCATCATGAGAGAACAAAGCATATTGATGTCAGGTATCATTTTACAAGAAATGAGAAGAGGGTTGTAGTGAAGAAGATCAGCACAAATGATAATCCTGCTGATATGTTCACTAAACCAGTTCAGCAGAGTAAGTTTCAGCTTTGCCTGGACTTACTGAATATTCAGAGCTTATGATCTGTTTTTGGAAACTCTACTGAGGGCAGATCAGTGGAGTGGATGCTGTGGAGATATTCTGGTACAAGTACATCTGGCATTGGCGAATGTATTTGGTAAAAGTGTTGGAATAGTGTCCTAAACCCAATCGGGTTGGACCGGATCCAACCGGGTCGGATCATTTCTACTATTTCTTTATGTTTATACACATATTAAATGGCTTTTATGTTGTCATATATATGTTCTTTTAAAGAACCAATTATGAATTGTTATATGATAACGTCCTTAGTATTAAACTGTGATAGAGAAACCATGATAGGCGATTATGGTTGATGAGATCTCTAATCACTTTAATAAGTTTGATACTTAAATGTCTCTAGGCTGATGTACTATTAAACAGGGCATTGATAGTATGAACAGGCTAGCACGTATTAGATGTCTTCGTCTTTAAAGGCCAGAGATAGATCTCGTCTATCGAAGTGTAGAGACACTTGGACTGTACGTGGACGTGTATTAGAGAATGCGTACGTTAGACTGACCCACTTACACAGATAAGTGTCGCACTATGTGGCGGTTGTGTAATTATCCTTTTGACCAGAGTCTTCATGGCATCACGGTGTGGATTGTCATGCTTTGACACTATTGAGGTTTCCCCTAGCCACGGGGCGATCATGCGATAGTGATTGGGTATGATATTGAAGCATGCGGAGTATACATGATTGGTCGTCCGGGAATCACGTATCCTATGATTGGGATCGAATATCCGAAATGGCCTTCTTATAAGGAATGTCTTACTCTCGTGAATCTTTGCAAAGTGGGAGTAAATGAGTTACTTCGAGAGAGCTTGATATCCAGATTATAAGATACGGTCGTTGATGTTTTGACACTCGACTAACGACCGTATGGATATTATTACAGCGATAGGATTGTAAGTTACACGGTAACTGTTTCACATGAAAGGTAGTAGTCATTGCATTTGACTCTTCCGATGATTGGGGGTCACGGTGTGTTGCTAGACGCTATCCCGTGATCGTTAGGCATGAAGGGCAATTTCATAATTTGCACGTTGTGTCTACGGCCAACATATTCGGAAGCCTATCGGGTCACACACATATGAACATCCAGCCGGATTAAAATGTGGTTATAGATGATAACCAAATAAGGAAAGTTTATCTCGAGACTATAAGGGTTATAGTGGTAAATTAATATGGTGGTATTTATTTATTATGAATAAATATAATACAAGATATTAATTATGATGATTAATTAAATATGTATATTGATACATATGATTTTCGAAAATATGTATATATGATATACATGTATTTTTGCAAATTAATTAATCATAGCATTATATTAATTAAAGAAGTTTCCATAAGTCAATTAATGAAGATATGGGGCGCATTCTTGTTGTGTGTATGACACACTTGGATTGTGCAATTTAATTAATGAGATTACCATAATATTAATATGTGATATTAATTGATTTTGAGAAAAATAGATTTATGGTAATAACATAATTTGCATTCAATATAAGATATTGGAAAATTAAATTATGGAAAGAGAGATAAATCACATTAATTGTTTTTCCTTATTTTATTGGAAAGAGATTTTTCTTCTCCTCTACTCCAAGGAAAAGTGGCGCCCCTTATACCTATAAATAAGAGGGATTGCCAAGCTCTTTAGTACACCATTCTTCCAAGAGCAATTGTTCTTGTGAAAAATTGCAAGAACTCATAGTTCTTGTGTAAGAAAGAGGGGGGCTTCCTATAGTGAGTTTGTGAGGGAAGAAAAGGTCCGGTCTAGCAATCGGAACTTTTCAGTAGCAATCCATGGTGGGATTCCGGCGGGCTATTCGTGTGGACTGGCGGTAGAGGCCGAACACTTGGGCGGCTCCGTGCTGAACTACTCTCCTTAGACGGTCAAAGCGTCGATCTTTTAGATCAACCAAGGTAACCGCCGTCTTTAGTTTATTTGTTTATTGCTTAAACGAAGTCGATCCTGGTTAAAAGGAAATAAAATTTTAAATTCCGCTACGTTCCCGCGTAGATTTCCTAACAAAAAGTACATCTGCTTATGCAATCTGTTTGACTCTGGTGAGAGTTGAAGTCAAGGTGGAGATTTGTCAGTAAAGTGACTTAAACTCTACATTTGGTGGAACCAATTTGAAGACTCAACTATGTGATGGATAGCTGAGAAGTGTATTCAGTTCTGTGCATCAGTAGGGTGGAGTCTACTGAAGCTTCTGTCAGCACAGTAAAGTCTGCTGAGTACTGGAATACAGCAGGGTCCCACATCTGTTAATTCCGTTATGTGACTACTATACAGTGTCATTAAAGGGAGGACACGTGTAGGGGTATTTATGGCATATCAGACAAAGATTCCTTGACGGCTAGGGTTCAGGGATTTGTGCCTATAAATACAGTTGTTGTTGCATTGTCTGTGTGTGTGAAATCTGCAACTCTTTGCATAATAATAAAGATCTCTTTTCTGACCGTGATCTCTCTCACTTTGAGAGGGGTTTTCCACGTTAAATCTGTGCTCTTCTTGTTTTTCTGTTATCTCCCTTGATTATTTACGTTTGATTGCATCTGTTTCTATTTCTTGCATCTGAAGTTATCTCCATCTGTCATAACTGTTCAATAATATGTTGGGTAGAGTGTGAGCATGAATAATGAAAAGATGATCAAATGGGTAAAATAAAGCCTACACCTTGCAGGAGGCTTCCACCTGGCTCATCTTTTTCCCTCATTCAAATTCTTGGCCACTGTATCCGGTTTATACAGTAAACTCATTAAGCCACACAAGGACATGGATTTGATAATTGATCAAGTTCTTAATGGGCACAAATCTAACCACACAAAAGGGAGAAAGTGCAATGCTGAATCCGGAGATGAAGACCTCATCGATGTTCTTAGACTTAAGGAGAGTGGTGGCTTAGATATTCCAATCTCGGATCAAAACGTCAAAGCCGTGATTCTTGTGAGTTCAGTTTACTTTGTTATTTTATTTTGTATATAATTGTAATTAAAAAGTCTAAATTAAGGTATCATACAATTAAATTAATGCATGACATGATTGTTGGTGGAACTGATACATCAGTTGCAACTATTGAATGGATTATGTCTGAGTTGATGAGACATCCGGAGGTAAGGGCTAAAGCACAAAGGGAAGTAAGAGAAGTGTGCAAAGGGAATAAAGCTATTGAGGAAGCCGATATTAAAAAAATGACCTACATTAAAATGGTGATTAATGAAGCAATGCGACTCCACCCGGTTGTTCCAACTGTTCCAAGAGCTTGTAGGGAAGACTGTAAGATCAATGGATATACCATCACAAAGAACACTCAAGTGGTGCTTAATATATGGGTAATCATAAGAGACCCTAGTTATTGGGATGATCCAGAAATCTTTAAACCAGAGAGATATGAGCACACGTCCACAAAAATCCTGGGAACTAATTGTGAGTATATTCCATTTGGCGCGGGTCGGAGAATGTGCCCTGGTGTTGCATTTGGTCTAGCTACTATTGAAATTTCAGTAGTTCATTTATTGTACTACCTCAACTGGTCTCTTCCAATTGGCATGAAACTAAAAGACCTAGATATGTAAGAGAGTTTCGGGCTTACAGTGACAAGGAAGAACGAACTTAACCTGGTTGCTACAATATATAACCCATGAAGTGTTACATACCACCAAACTTCTTCTAATGAAGCATTTTTTTTTTTCATTTTCAGCTTTTCATTGATAGATTGGACAAAAGTACTATTTCGGTATGAAAAATTAATGCAAAATTGATGCTAGTTGTTAGAATATTTGGTTATATGTGTGCGTTGTATTATGTGTGTGTCGGCCAATGTGTAAGCCGATTTGATTAAGGCGTGTTGTCCAAGGCCCATTAGGGTTATGGTTGTGTATTGAGTTGGGGTTTTTCTATATAAAGTAATAAAGAGTAATGAAAGAGACCATTGAGGAATCCCTCTTTCTTTCTATTGTCTGAAGTGCGTATTTTGTAACATGGTATCAGAGCCTCTCATCCACTTTTCTCTACATGATTGGAAACCCAAAATCTCCCGATAAAAAAGGTTTTGTTCTAGTTTGTCGGGATGAAGATCAAAGCCGACTCCTACCCTTATTTGATCAATCCGATGTCGGCACCCACAACAACCACTTTGTTAAATTAAATGATAAGAAATACATGTTATGGTCCTGATCCATCGAAATATTCTTGACTGGAAAGCTTAGGGATCATCATCTTGTCAAAGGCGGGAAAAGATGACCCAAGGGCTTCATCATGGCGTCAAGATGATGCTCAAATTATGTCACTGATGTTGAACAACATTGAGCCGAATATCGCCTCCACTCACTTATACTTGAACTCGGCCAAAGACATGTGGTTTAGGCTGCGTCATATGTATCCCGGTTCTAAAAATTTGTCATGTGAATGATGTTTGCAAACAATTATTTCACCTAGAACAAAGAAATCAATGTTTGGAAGATTACTGCTCCCAAATTATAAGTATTTGTGGAGAAAGAAACCTTTATCAACCTTTGTCAACAAATGTGAATGCTATGGAGAAAGATATAGATGTGATCCGGTTTCTTTCCGGATTAAAGCCTGAATTTGAGCAAGTTCGTGCACAAATTCTTGGTGGGACCCAACATCCGACAGATCCGGAAGCTTTCTCTTATTTGTAGCGCATGTCGATTCATCATAAGGTTCTCCGGTCCCAATAAGTCAGAGAAATTGTTGAGGACACGGCTGCCTTGTGGCATATTTTAATGCATGTAGAGGATGTTGAGGTGGAAGATTGCCCCGTGCAGGTCGGGGCATTTCTCGTTGTGGAGCACGTGGGGCTCTGATAGAGGATCACTTCAGTGTGATCATTTTGGCATGTCGAATCATAATATTGATAATTGTTAGGATCTTCACACCAAGCATAGAAAAGAGCATACATATCCGAACCAGGCCCAACAACGTATCGGGTCCTCGGCCCAGCCAGTCCATCCTTCATAAGCCGGACCAAGCTGAGTATAATCCAGCTCGCCCTTAAAATTCTCATCGTTGTCCCACGCAATGGGCGTTGATCAGCAAAACCTCCAGCTCGACACGAAGCACTAGAGGCCAACCAGCTCGCCCTTCCGTTAGCTCGGACCAAGCCAGCTTAACTAGGCAACATAGTTCATACATGACGGTTACAAGTGAAGAACCCACAGTGGTTACAATACAAGCTCCCCTAAGCAAAGCTCGTCCAAACTAAGCTCCCCCAGCGGCCTTATAGTCAATTATGTCTTGATTGTATTTAATTATTCCTTATTCCCGCCTTTGTAACCGCCGACTCTAGTCCATATAAATAGTGGCATCACCCCTATCCTCAGAACTATGTGATTTTGGCTTGATCCCTTGCAATCAAAGGGTACACATGCAGTATCTCATGACGCAAGCATAAATATAAACATCTCACATTTTCTGCTTATGGTTATTATTATTCTTATTTTTCTTACTCACCACTAATAACTCACCGGAAATAGTTGGCGTTATCAGTTGGCTCCATTACAAGGATTGACCTGATTCTCCGGATCATCATGATGTTCATTCGGATTTCATAGATCACCACCGGGATCTTCTTCAGATTCGAAAGATCTTCATCGCCTCCGTTCCAGATCAGACAGACCTTCATCAGATCTCCCGGATCTCTAAAGCGGGCTGTATTGCATTCCTCCATCAGAATCTTCATGGCTCAGACAAAATCTTCGGGTCCTGCTTTGTTCGATGTCTTGCCTCCCACGGCTAGGAATCCAGGCCAAAACATGACTCAGTTTACCGACGGGAGCGTTTATGGTCATGCTCAAGCACAACACCCTCTAGGCGAGCCGAACGTCGTGTCACCTCCGACAGCACGGAGTTCGGCCCGACCCGATGCCAGGTCGTTTCTTAATGAAAGATCTAAATCTAAGGAGACCCTAGCTGCCTTATCCACACTGGATAAGGGAAAATATGTGGCTGAAGCATCTCACCCAGCTCGCCCACGACCACACATCCCACTGAGGAATCGTATGACGAGAACTACGCTAGGGCATTTCTTGAACACGCCAAGTACATAGAGAGAATCAGTCGGATAAATCTAGAGCTTTTAGTCCTGGAGAGGCCAACCCTCCCGATTAGCGAATTCGTTCCTCCACTCAAACCGCCTACCGATGGCGAGCATGCAGCCCTTACGGCCCCATCACATGGCACTTCTTCTCGTTACATTAGGAGGGAACGAAGTAACCATTCAGCATGCAAATGAGTGCCGGAAAGATGGTCTGCCCTAGACCGCCTGGGACCGGCCCACACTAGATGCACCAAACATCCTGAATGAGAAAAGAGGGTTGAAGACCCGCCAGCCCCATCGCGACGTAAGGGCAAGGCTAGAGGAACGACATGGTGAGTCCAATCATCGGTCTGACAAATCTTGGTCGGAAAGGGTGTCTAGACATTCCGTCCCAGCTACTCTTCTAGACGAGGTCACTCGGCTCAAGAAACAAATCGATGAAGATAAAAAGATAAAATGTCGGCAAAGAAAACAAACCCACCTGGGGTACAAGCGTGCTCGACGACAGACTTATGGAAGAAGCTCCTGAAGGGGTACACTACCCCCAAATTTCAAAGTTATACTGGGATGACCTGTCCCTATGACTGGCTCACAGCTTTTTATAGAAAGGCCTCCTTAGTCACTGCGAGTCGGGCTGTATGCATCACCTTCGTTGGCGCCATGTAGGATAAAATGGTTCCATGGACCAGAAACCTTCTACCAAGGTTGATCAGCTCCTAGCCCATTCTCCAGGCTAAATTTGTTGCCGGGTTCAAATCAGATGGCCAACCAAAGAAAACGCAAGATGACCTCTACGAAATTCGACGGGGACTTGGCGAGTCAACCTACAGCTACTATGATTGATTCGTCAAGATTTATTATCTGAATAAAGGTCTCACACATAGTGTAGTCATGTCAAGTTTCAAGAGCGGCTTGCCAAAGGGCCAACTCAAGTTAGAATTCGCAATTTGGTGGCCTGAAAACCTACAACAGATGCTCTCATTAGCTAAAAAAATTCACTGCCTCCGAAGCTGCTCTGTCATCGTCATCTAGATGAAAGAACAAAACTGAGCCCAGCTCGACAAACAAGGGTCCAAGCCGCAACAGTGAAAGTAAAAAACCGAAAAATTTCAAAGAAGAACAGTTCATGCCGATCACGGGTCCCATAGAGGAAATTATGCATGAGGTCTAAGATGATCTACCTACTCTCGACCAATGATATGACCATGTACTGTGAATATCACAAAGATCATGGGCATGAAACTAATTCTTTCCTCCTGTTGAAAAGAGAGATCGAAAAACTAGTCTCTCGAGGAATCCTCAACATATAAAATGCAGAGGAAAATAATGCCCTACGAGGCAACCCTACAGCCTGACCCCCGAGAAGAGAGATTCCTTGAAGCACAATTTTTTTTCATTCTAGGTTATGGCACTTACTCTCTCAAGAGTAATTACACTTTCTTTATTTTTGGGTTTTGGCATTCGCTCTCTCGTGTGCGAATGTGAGCAATTATGCTTTCTTTATATTGCACCACTCAACCCGCCCCATGAGGCGGGACGAGCACACATCATTATTGATGTTTTAATTAACAGTTCAAACTATTAGCATTCATTCACTCTTGAATGTGCTTGATTACGCTTTATTTTTATCGCTTCGTGTTACGCTTTGGTCGTTTTTTACACAAAGTTAACGTGACCACAATCATATCCTCGTGATTCTATAGTCATTTTCTACACAAAGTAAGCACAATATGTAAATAATCAAGGTCGCCCGACCACAATATGCCGATCTTGACCATACTAACTATGCGAACAACCTGGAATGTACAACATGTAAGGCTCGGACTTGGGTTATGATATTCACTCTCTCATGCATCAACGTGAGTGATTACGCTTTCTTATCAACACTCAATCCGCCCACTAGGCAGGACAAGTTTATGTATGTCCAGCTTTACACATCTCTCAACCCGACCAATCATTTGATTCGGACAAGCTCATTCTTAGATGCCCTTGACCTTATAAAAAAATGGTGCCACTATGCTATGCAAGCTCAACAGCTGGAAAATCAGCCCGACATTGGAGAAAATTTCGGCAAAAATACATGTCGAATAAAGACATGCGGTAAACATGCAGTTGTCATACCAAAAGAGCCGAGCTCAAAGTTATAGATCAAATGTCCAGACAAAAGAAAGGCGGTAGTGCATGGCAAGATCAAAGTTAATAATTACAAATCATGTTTGGAAATACGGGCTGAAGAGTTGCAAATATTACAAAACAAATGGAATCACCACCGAGACTCTCAAGGTGGATTTGGGTTGGTCACGTCTGCTTCACGATCAGCAGTCTTGAACAGATATTCCACTGTTGTCTCATTAACCGGTCTCGCAGTACCCTCATTAACCGGTATCTCTTGGTGAGGCGAGGTAGCCGAACCACCCTCCAATTCTTCTTCCAACAAAGCAGTAAGATTCTCCGGCTTGACCATGGGAGGAACCCAACCTCAGCGCATGCATCCTGTTGCTTCTTCACATAATGTGCCAGCTCGTCGTTAGTATGAGGCACTAAGTTGTCGCAGGCCCTTAAGGACGCAGTGACAATCTGTGGCGGAGTGGGGTTGCGCTCAACAAAATATCTCAACGGGCATCTCTCAAAAGATTGAAGCCCTGGTCCTCCAACTTGGTAGCTAGCAATGCGCCCTCATAATCTTGGGAATTTCTAAAATCACCAACGGCTTCACCCGGGCATTAAGCAAACTATTGTGAACCTTGGCTTTGGCATCCTTGAATTTTTGGGCATGACCGTCAGCTCACAGTTTTTCCTTAGTACATAGCCTCTGGGCCTCCTCCCGAGCCTTCAACGCAGCCTCCCGCTTCATCCGGCATGTTCAAGCTCCTTCGCCTTTCACTCAGCAAGAGTGGACAGACTGCTCACTTTCTCATCCAGGCAGATCACTCTCTCCTCCAACATGATCTTATTTAATTTCACCTCCACAATGATCACGTCGACCTTGATCTCAACATTAACAGACCACAATTTCTCACTTTCCGGCTCGCTTCCAAGGGCTATCACCTTTTGCTTCTTGGTTTCACAAGCTTTCTCGATATTTCGGCGAGCAAAACTACTTGCCTCACTACAGTCGCCATCTGAATATGGAAATAAGTCCCTCAGTGTTCTCTACAACAGGATCTTTTCCTGACCGCCGCTGAAACGTCTTCGGCTCGGTCTTTTTAGGTCGTTCCATGGTTGGACCCACCACAGAATCTTCGACAACAACAAATGTGCCCTCATCATCGGCGATCATTTTCCTTTTGGCACTAGGATCAACGGTCTCGACTTCTTCCGAGCTCTCAAGGTTTATCACACCCTCATCATGATCTTTGATGAGAATTCTATGCTTAAATTATCTGTGAAGGCCACATTTGAATATGAAATTAGACCTAGAACTGAGAAGGTTGACAAACAAGTGGAGCTTCAAGTAGAATCTGTTGAATTAAAATATTTAGCCAAGTATAGTTAGCACTCAGCAGAAGCAGAGCTGGATCCAAACCAGTCTGATGAACATAGGTCATTAGATACTCAAAAAACTGAAGTTGGTCAGCAGAGTATAGCTCTTTGTAGAGCTAGAAGGACCAATCTTGGACCCCTAGAAGGTATGAGTTTGAGGACATGGTTGGATATGCACTCCAGGTAGCAGAAGAAATAGATGGTTTTGAACCAAACGCCTACATGCAAGCTATGACATGCTTAGAGGTGTCTCATTGGCTTGCTGACATAGGAGATAAAATGGAATCACTTTAGAAGAATAAGATTTGGGATTTAGTCATATAACCATAAGATTGATGATTGATCATCTCCAAATGGATCTTCAAGAAAATGAAAGGAATATCACCTGTGAAGGGTACCGGAAACAAGAGGGTTCGGTCAGAAGGAGGGGGTGATATGAGGAGATATTCTCACCTGTGGTTAGACACACTTCCTTTAGGGTGTTACTAGCTGTAAAGGCACATCAAAATCTTGAGCTTGAGCAACAAAATGTGGAGACATCATTTCTACATGGGGTGGAAGATAAGGATATATATGACTCAGCGAGAGGGTTTCCATGTTCCTGGCAAGGAATGGTTTCTTTGCAAGTTGAAGAAGTCCATGTATGGACTTAAGCAGGCCCCAACGCAGTGGTATAAGAATTTTGACATTTACATGATTCAGCTGGGCTAGAGCAGGAGTCCATATGATTGTTGTGTTTATCACAACAAGTTGAAGGTTGGTTCAGTCACCTATCTGGTTCTGTATGTGGATGATATGCTGATAGCTGCTGTGAACAAGTCCGATATTCAAGATCTGAAGAATTTGCTCAAAGATGAATTTGAGATGAAGGATTAGGGGGATGCAAATAAAATTCAGGGAATGGAGGTCTATAGAGATAGGAAGTAGAAAAGTTGTTATTTTTTCAGCAGGGGTATATAGAAGATATTATCCAAGTTTGGCATGTCAGCAGCCAAACCATAGATACTCCAATGGCACCAATTCTATGTTTGTCTGTTGTGATTGCTCCACAGTCAGCAGACAAGGAAGAATATATGTCTAAGGTTCCATATGCTAGTACACTCGGCAGTCTGATGTATGCCATGGTTTGCACTTAGACTGATTTGGCTCAGGCAGTCGGTGTTGTCAGTAGGTTTATGGCTCAACCTGGGAAGGAATATGTTAGTTTTGGTGACTTGACATCTAAAATGATAAATGATCTGATGGAACTAATCTGAGAAACTGAAGACTGAGAACGATGGTCAGTTTTAGTTAAGTATATTCAGTTCTGTGAAAGCAAGTTTGATGAAGTGAAACTGAGTTTCTTCTGAAGACAGTAGTCAGTTCTGGTCTGCTGAGTTTTACTAAGTATAGCTGAGTTCTACATCTAGGCTATTGAATACAAGTCTGGGAAGTCAGTTTTGAGCTGAGTTTTTTCTGGTGGATAACAGCTGAAGCTGGGGTCCACATCTGGGGTATTTATGAGAATTCCGATAAAGATCTTTGGCGGTTAGGGTTTGGAATTTATGTCTATAAATACCAATGTTGTAATTAATGCAATGTGTGTCTTTCAAGAGTGTGTCTTTTAAAAGTGTTATTCACACACTTGTGAAAACCTTGTAATTCTGTGCATAATAAATATATCATTTTCTGTCTGTGGAGTAGTCGGCACAACGCCGGAAACCACGTTAAATCGCTGTGTTCTTTTTTGTTTCTGTGTTTTATCAATTCCGCCATTCTTTACGTTTACATTGCTTCTGTGTTTGTTTCTTTCTTAAACCGCAAGCTTTTTGTCTGTGTTTATAACAAACTGGTATCAGAGCAAGGTTCAAGATTCAGGAGTTGCAGGTGAATAGAGTTGTTCTTCACCAAGACCGGTGACCGGTGCTAGGATTTTGTAATCAAAGGTTTGTTCTTAATTAGAAAGATGTCAGCAATGAACGTGAAGATTGATAAATTTACAGGGAGGAACAGTTTCAGTATGTGGAAAATCAAAATGCGGGCCTTGTTAATGCAACAAGGATTGTGGACTCCTTTTTCTGGTAGAGGGGATGCCAATTCTGCAGATTATGCCAGTCTGGAGGAGAAAGCACATTCAACCATCATGTTGTGCTTGTCTGATAATGTCATCACAGAAGTTGATGAGGAAGACACTGTTGCCAAGTTATGGTTGAAGCTTGAAAGCCTGTATATGACTAAGTCACTGACCAACAAGTTGCTGCTGAAGCAAAGGCTGTTCGAGGATGCATGAGGGGGCTAATTTGAGAGATCATCTTGCTCATCTGAACACAATTACTTGAGCTCAAGAATATTGATGTTAAGATTGAGGATGAAAATGCTGCTTTGATTTTACAAGTTTCATTACCAGCTTCCTATGAGAACTTTGTGCAGTCGTTAATTGTTGAGAAGGATACAGTTGCTTTATAGGATGTAAGGTCAGCTTTACATGCCAGGGAGATGAGACAGAAGGTAGCTGGGGTAGACAGTCAAGCTGCAGGACTGATAGTCAGTAGCAGCAGTAGAAAAGAGCATGGTCAGTCTAGGAAGAAAAGTTCCAAGAAGACAAAGTCCAAAGGCCCTAAGTCCACAGATGTCTGTAATTATTGTAAGGACCAGGGACATTGGAAGTCCAACTGTCCAAAGAGGAAGAAACAGCAGGAGAACATTTCTGGCACAATGCTCTAGCAGCTGAGCATGATTCAGAAGAGGACATGGTCCTAGTGGCAGGAGAGTCAACAGATCAAACTGATGTGTGGATTCTGGACTCTGGGGCATCCTTTCATATTTGCCCTTATAGAGAGTGGTTCTCAAGTTATTAGCAGATAGATGGTGGTCATATATCTATGGCAAACAGCAAGGTCTGCAAGGACAGAGGATGGAAGATGGATTCAGGGGATTCAGAGGATTGAGGACAGAGGATGGAAGATTCTGTAAACGAGTGAAGTTAGACATGTTCCACAAATGACCAAAAACTTGGTATCTATCAGTTCTTTGGACAGAAGGGGATTCAGTTTTTAGGGGGAAAGTGGTGTGCTGAGTGTCTATAAAAACTTAGTTGAGGTTCTCAAGGGAATCAAGAAAAGGACTCTATACATAATATTACAAGGTTCAGTTGTTGCTAGTTTTGCTGCTGTGGCATCAGCTGAGATTCATCAATCACAGCTGACAAAACTGTGGCACATGAGACTGGGTCACATGGGTGAAAAGGGGATGCAACTTCTTTCTCAGAAAGAAGATCTTTTTGTGGGATGTAATGTCAAGAATCTGGACTTTTGTGAGCATTGTGTGTTTAGGAAGCTTTATAGGAGCAAGTTCTCGAAAGGGGTACACAACACAAAGTCATCACTTGATTAAATTCATTCTGATTGTTGGGGGCCATCAAAGGTGGAGTCATTGGGTGGTCACAGATATTTTGTGTCCTTTATTGATGACTATTCAAGGATGACTTGGATGGTGTTGATGAAACACAAAAGTGAGGAATTCAAGAGCTTCATGCAATGAAAGGCTCTAATTGAGATTCAGTTGGGGAAGAAGATCAAGAGGCTTCGTACAGATAATGGTCTGGAATTCTGCTGGACTGTGTTTGATGAGTTGTGCAGAAATGAGGGTATTGCTAGACATCATACAGTCAGGAATACTCCTCAGCAAAATAGTGTAGCTGAAAGAATGAATCAAACTCTTCTGGAGAGAGCAAGATGTATGCTTTCTTATGCTGGTTTATCAAGGAGATTTTGGGCATAGGATGTAACCACAGCTTGCTACTTAATCAACAGGAGTCCTCATACAAGGATCAGTCTCAAAACACCAGTTGAGATGCGGTTAGGCAAGCCTGAAAATTATTCAGTTCTAAGGGTATTTGGAAGCACAGTTTACTATCATGTCAGTGAAGGGAAACTGGAACCAAGGGCCAAGAAAGGAGTGTTTGTGGGGTATGGTGATGGAGTAAAGGGGTACAAAATTTGGTCATCAGCAGAAAATAGAGTTATTCTCAGCAGAGATACAGTTTATGATAAAAATTCTATACTTAGTTCATCAGTGGGGAGGATAACTGAAACTGAGAAAACTGATAGTAAGGTGGAGCTTTAGGTGGAGTCAGTAGGAATGCAACAATCACCTGATCCAAGTGAGTTTTCTTTTGAACTTGTTGCTGAACCAGAGCTGAATCCAAGCCAGTCAGCTAAGAAAATGTCAGTTGAGCGTCAAACTGAGAACGTGGGTCAGCAGAGTATAGCTGTCAGCAGAGATAGAAGATCCAATGTTGGGATACCTCCCAGGAGGTATGGGTTTGATGATATGGTTGGGTACGCACTTCAAATTGTAGAAGAAGTGGATGGTTTTGAACCTTCTACTTACAGGGAGACAGTGACATATTCTGAAGCATCTCAATGGCTTGCTGCCATAATAGAGTCATTACTGAAGAATGAAACTTGGGATCTAGTTAAACATCCAGCTGATAATAGAGTTGTTACTTGCAAATGGATTTTCAAGAAGAAGGAAGGGATAACTGAGGCAGAAGAAGTTGAGTATAAGGCATGTTTGGTTGCAAGAGGGTTCAGTCAGAAAAAAGGGGTGGACTTTGATGAGATATTCTCACCAGTAGTCAGACATACTTCAATCAGAGTGTTACTAGCAATGGTGGCACATCAGGACTTAGAACTTGAGCAGTTAGATGTGAAGACATTTTTTCTACATGGTGAGGTAGACTAAGAGATATACATGACTCATCCAGAGGGTTTCCAAGTTCCTGGAAAATAAAATCTTGTGTGTAGGTTGAAGAAGTCCTTGTATGGACTTCAGCAAGCTCCTAGACAGTGGTATAAAAGGTTTGACAACTATATGATCCAGTTGGGTTACAGCAGAAGTCCTTATGATTTTGCTATGTTTACAACAGTCAGTTGGAAGATGGATTTTACATCTATCTTGTGTTATATGTGGATGACATGCTGCAAAGAAGAAGTCTGATGTTCAGTATCTGAAAGACCTTCTTAGTGCTGAGATTGAAATGAAGGATTTCGGTGCAGCCAAGAAAATTTTGGGGATGGAGATCTGGAGAGAAAGAAGTCAGAAAAAACTATTTTTATCTCAACAGGGCTATATACAAAAGATTTTGTCAAAGTTTGGCATGTCAGCTGCTAAGCCAATAGATACTTATTGGTCCCTTGGAAAGGCTAACACAGGTTTAGAGGGGGGGTGAATAAACTTGTCACCAAAAACTAATCCCGAAATTTGGAAAAGTCCCGGGAACCGAGTTTCTCTCGAAACTTAAAAGCGATCTTCGCTTTGTTCCTGTCCCTTCAACTTGTGCGGAGTTCATTTAGCTCAACTGAATATAAGTTATTACTAACTTATATTTAGTCTCGTTCACTGGCAGTGGATATAAAATTAGCCTTTAACAACTAGTAACTATAATTTCGATATGAAAACCATTATAAGGAAATAAATGAATGCATAAAGTAAATAGACAAGAATTATAGAGGTTCCAGGTGGTGTAATCCTGTACGTCCTCTCTTCCTCTATGATGCGGAGGAAAATTCCACTAGAACTTCTTTGAGATGGCCCAGTTACAAAAAGTCCTAAACTGATAGTCCTTGGCTAATCCCTAGCTTCACTATCTAAACACTTGTGGAACAGGTAGGATTGCTGCTCTTCAATTGTTTGAACCACTGGTCCTTGGAGGGTAGAATTGCCTCTTCACCAGCTCATCACAAACACAGTCTTCCTGACTGCACTCAACTGTCCTTCACACCTTCTTGGTGTTTCACAGTCTAAACCTTTGATAAAATCAAATTTGAGACCTTGAATCAATGATTATGATTCAACTGTGATTTGAGCTTTTCTTCTGGATAATTAATTTAAGCACGGCTCTGTATTTCTTCAAATGTTAGATCTTGAATCTGCCTGAATATGCTTGAACACTTTGAAGAAATTTTCTTGATCTTGGAATTAAGTATTTAGCAGGTATTCTTTTTGAATTTGGCTTTCCCCCTCAATTTGATCTTTCTTGACTAGATGGATTTCTTGCTAGTTATCATATATCCTCCTCTACCCTTCTTTGATGTTGTAGAGGTAATCTATTAATAGGGGTTCATTCAACATTCATCCTGCTTTGTAACGGCTATATTTTCTGACTGTTCCTGCTGTGTCAGTGACTCATCCAATGAAATTTCTTTCTTTACAACGTTCGATTGTACTTTCATTTTGTTGGATGACTAACTTGTAAAACTGAGTTTCCTTATCAGTTTTACGCTGAGTTTATTACTTGTCAGTTTCCTTACTGACTTGGAGCATTAACTGAGATTTTATTCTTCTTCAAATATCAGTACTCCAGTTTTCATCTGATTATAATTGACTTAATCAGAGTACACCATGATACATTTATCATCTAAGAATTCATTGTCCTTATGATTCTTAGGTCTTCATACAAGATCCATAAAGTCAGTTCAGGTCATCACAATCTTGCCTGAAGTCTAACTTTACAGTCTCGACTTGTAATCTTCATAACTGAGTTTGTGCCCTCAGTTATTCATTCTTCAATAACTGAGTTTGTGTCCCTCAGTTCTTCCATCTTCTAGAGAAGCCAACCGAGTCTGTAACTCTCAGCGAACTTATCTTCTTCAATCTTCTGTTGGTGTGCTCTATTGTCAGTTTGTCGTAGAGTCTCATCTAGTCAAAGTGTCAGTTTCTTCATTTCTCAGTTCCGAACAAGAGCTATTACAGTGCTTGTCTGATTTAACTTATACAAATATCAGACTTTAATAAATCCTATACATTGGTATATAGACTTCTTTTTGCTTTGCACTATAACAGCTAGTTATGACACTTCATGAATGGGGTTAAGAACAATTAATAAACTAAGTGATGAATCATCATCAAAACATAAATTTTATTTCCAACAATTTCCCCCTTTTTGATGATGTCAATACCCTCCTTAAAACCAATGCAAAAAGATAAAAGACAAAACATAGTAAGTAACACCATGAACTGAGAAACTGAAACTATATTTGATAGCTGAGTTACAAGGATAGAATACAACATAAGTAAAACAACTGAATTTAATGTCCTGGTTGATTATCATAGTTCTCTGCAACAATTCTCATTTCCTCATTCGTGGCCGAATGTTCAATTCCATGAATGCTTGCCCAAATGTTCCAAGACTGAGATAAATTGTTTTTCTTGAAAAATTTACTTTTGAATAGAGTTGCAAATGTGAAGACTGATGTCCTTAGTCTTTCATTGGTGGCTGTTCTCAGTATAGTTTGAATAAATTCAGGTTCAGCCTTTTCAACTTTCTCTGAAACTTTATCTACAAGTACATCCGCTTCCCATTTCTTCGAGTTTATTCCAATAGTACACAAGTATCTTTTGCATGTGTAGAAATGTTTCAAGAGATTCTCCTTTTGATACTCCTTCTTTCTCTGGTAAGTCCTTGAACAAATTGTAGAGACGAGAATCCAGACCAACTCTTTTGTCAGTTGGTTCTGAGTATTTAACAATTAGTTTCATCTCATCATCAGTAAAATCTCCTCTTGCTTTCTTCAGTTCACTCAACTTATCATCAACATTTGTGAGAGCCTGTGGCATTTCAGCTGCATGGACTTTTAAGATGTCCAAACTTTCCCCCTTATTGACATCATCTTTATTAATCAAGCTTTTGATGTAAGCATTCAATGTTTGTTGAGTTGATGCCATTATGGTTTGAGCCACAACTGAGTCCTTTAAGCCCTGTTCCATTAAAAACATTCTGTCCACTAGATTACTGAGAATGCCTTCCCATCTGTCTTGAGTTTCATTTTTCTTCGTGACATGTTCAGTGGTTGTTTTCCGAATCTCAAGCAGAGTAGTTTGACAATTGTCATTCACAGTATCCATTTTCTTTTCAAGTTTGGATCGTTCATCTTGACTGGCTTCTAAAGATTTTAAAACTTTTCCGAATAAGCTCATGTCATCCTTTTGAATTCTGAGTATCTCATTGTGATAATATCTAATGAGATCAATTTGAGTAGGAACATCTTGTGAACTTCTTTCTTGTTGTTCCTTTGACTTGCTTGTTTCAGCATCGGTAAATTAGTTTGCTTTAGAGGTGAGAGAACGATTTTCTTCAATTTCTCTCTACATTCAGCTGATTGTCTTTCTTCTTCCGACTGTTTCTCAGCTTCCTCCAGTCTTGATGAATCAATAACTTTTGCTGGTGACAAATGTACTTCCAGTTCATCATCTGATTCTTCTCCAGGTATGTCTGCCAATGTTCTTGCTATTTCAAGTGTGGATTTATCAGTGGGAGACTGGTAACCTTCTTTTGCTTCCTTGTCCGACTGAGTTTTAGATAAGTTTTCAGAACTTGAGCTTCCACTGCTTCCACCAGAACTACTTGAGTCTTCATTAGTATTTCGTTCTGTTGCAGTTTCCTTTTCTTGTATAGAGGCAAGAATCCCTTTTTGTAGGTCAGGATCTTCCTCAAAATCATCATCATTTTTCTTAGAGCTTCCACTGGCTATGGCTTCCTTCCAATAGCTGTTTCTGATTAACGCATACCCTTGATTTAGGAATTCTTCGGTATTGATTATCTCCATTAAGCTTGTGATGTTGTATAGATCGAATACCCATTTCTCCATGATCTCCATTTCTGCACGCTGACTTCTCTGATCATTTATGGAACTGAACCTCCAGGTTCTGTATCTTTGCAATCGTTCATAATCAGCTTTCAATAGTTCTGTATGAGCAGATGGAGGTTTGAATGGTGTGAGGGTGTCTTCGGAATCCCTTGTGATCTCATGATCTTCTCCTTGAGTAGGAATTTCAATTTGCATGGGATCATCAGTTTGCATAAGATTTGTTCTGCTGGTTTCTCCCTCAGCAGTAGCTGGACAACTGATGTTCCTTTTTCAATCTCAGAAGCTGAGATTATCGGCTCAGTTTGTAAAACTTTTTCACTTGCTTCTTCTTCAACGGCTTGTTTTTCACTTGGCTCAGGTTCCAATTCAACAATTGGAACTTCTTCCATTGTGTGTCCAGTGGGTTCAGCTTCTTGAACTTGTTCATCCAATAGAATAAACTTGGTTGATTCTGTTGTTGCTTCAGCTTCCTTTTCTTCAGTTTGAGGAGCTGTAAATTCTTTGGCCGTTTCCTCTTGTTCCAAGCTGGGTACTGATTTTTGAGGAGTAGCTCTAGACTTTGAAAGCAACATGAGCATGTTCAATGTTGTTTCATCAATCAGTCTTTCATCACTATCTGACTCTTCATTATCGGGATCAGTTCTCAGGGTCTGTTCCCCCTGAGTTACAGCTTCTTTCTGCAAGTCAGTTTCAACAGTCTGGCCTCTGTTGATAGCTTCAGTTTCTTTCATTATTTCCATTCCTTGTATAGCTTCTTCTTGAGTTGGTAAAACCTCAGTTACCGAAGTTGAAATGGATTTGGTGAGATTAATTTCAGTTTGCACTTCTGGTGCTGATCTGTCAGCAACTTCAATTCTAGCTTCTTGAGTTGATGACATTTCCATTGGTTTCTCAGTTACGCCTTTTCCAGTTTCTTCCAACTGCTTTCTTCTTTTCTTCAAGTCTTCAATTTGTGCTAACACTTCATCTCCAGTTGCAAGTTCTTTTGATTTCCTGCTTCTCTTCTTTTTGAGTTCAGTCTCAGTTTTCTCAGCTTTCCTTTTCCTTGACTTTTCTTCCTTAATATCAATCTTTCCATCAGCAACATATGTTTCTTTCCTTTTAGCAACTCCAAAGTGATCGAGTATCCTTTGGACTACTAATGCTAGAGTTTTCTTGTGATAAAATCTTCATATCTTCACGTCGGTCCTCTTTTTGGGTACATCAATTGATTGTGCTATCAATTGATCAAATAGATACCTTGCCCAATTGAAATCCTTTTCAAACCAGATTATGTAAAGCAAATCAAGTTTTGCTCCAGATAAATTGCTGAAGTTTCCAGCATTCCCAATTATGCAATTTGCCAGCAACTTCGAAAGAAAATTAAACTCTGGCTTGAGTAGGCTTGTGCTCCCTGTCTGTAAGACAGTAGATTCACCATTAATTGCTATATCTTTCAATAACTTCTCTTTCTGGTCTTTAGTCAACTTAATGGCTGCTGATCCTCCGGATTTGTCAAACCTAAAGATTTCTGCAATTAATTCTTCAGTGACTTTGATTTCTTTATTACTGACAGTGGTGATGAAGGTTTGTGTGTCTTCTCCTTCCACAACTGTTCTTCCAAATTGATAGAAGTCTCCGATGCTTTCTAAACAAACACTTTTTAGATCGATGTTGAAGACTGCTTCCAATCCTTTAATTTTTCGAATTTTTGTCGTAATAGAATTAACTAGAGTTTGAGCAACATATTTCGTAGTATATTGATCAAGAGAAACGATCATTCCAGGTTCAACACGAGTGAAGGTCATTTTTCTGGATTTGATTGAAGATTTGAAAATTTGAAATTCAGAGAGTAGATTCAGAATTCAAGCGTAAAGAATTTATATAAAAGAAAATTCTGGATATCTATAATTTGGAGTGGGGGTAGTTAAGAATGGAGTGGGACTTAAAACGTCCTGTCATAAATGTGTTGAGATAGCAAAAAAGTGGATGGGTGGAAATTATGAACGGTTTAGATTGAGAAGGACCACGTCTTTTCTTGATAACCGTAGCTAGATAAAAGTGGATAAAGAAGGTACAATGTTTTGACTGCTGTATATTCTCAGTTTTTGTCCTCATGCTGAATTCAAAAACTTGGTTGTGAAAACAACTCAGTTTTGTGAATTACATTTTTCAGTTCTCAGCTGGTTGTATTTTTCCTGCAAAACAAAGTGAGAAATTTTTGGTACCCATATCTTTTAGGGTCCTAACTGATTAGCTCGTGATGAAACAACTTTGTACCTTTCTTGTTATTTTGACTGTGTGTAGTCAGTTTTCACAAACTTTTTCTGTTTTGTCATAACAGTTTTAAATTTGTTTTGATTGTGAAACTGATGTGATGGTCTATTCCAATCTTCATCTGTGGGAAATAATCTTCCTTTCCCTCTGACCCTTGAATGATCTTTATCCTTAGATGGATATGACTTGAAGATTTTTCTTACTGATATTGGATCAGTTTTACTGTTTTCAGCCTTCTGAGTTTTTCTGTAAAATCTGCTGGCTTGGTGAATTTTACTAACAGATTTTTCAGTTTTAGCAACTTGTGCTGAGTGTCTATCAGTTCTAATAAATTTATCAGTTTTCTGAGTTTTTGACGGTTGATTAGTTACAAATTTTATTGCAACTGATCTTGGTCTTAACTTAGAATTATACTGATTATCAAATCCTAAACCAGATCTATCTCCAAATAGTTTTCCTGGTTTGAATTGAACTTTGGAGATTGGATCAACTGATGATTCACTGATGTTTACAACGTTTGTTGATTTATCAGTTGGTCCAATCACTCTGGTTCCATTATTAGTCTTGATTAGGTTAATTTCAGCGTTCAATCTTGAAATTTCAGTTTTCAATAACTTTTTCTCCTTTTTGACATTCTCATAATTCTTTTGGATTGTCTCTAATTGCTTTATGAGTATGTCCAAGGTTTCATTCAAATCTTCATTTCTTTGATTGTTCAGGATAGTGTGAGATTTAGATGTAGATGCACTTACCTCCTGATGTTTGATAGATAAACCTGGTGTTGAGGAATCATCACTGATCAGAACTTGTTTCCCTTTATCAATAGCATTCGCCTTTGTAGCTCCTAGCAATATGATTTCTTCATCGCTTTCTCCTCCATGGCTTGTAGGTAGGGTCTCATCAATATCTATGACTTTTATACTGAATGGATTTCTGGTTAGCTTTTCTTCTATAGAGTCAGCCACCCGTATTAATTCTCTTTCTGCTTCTTCTGAAAGATCACTTAAGGATGGAAATCCTCTGGATTCATCATCAATATTCGCATTAAACTCAATGTCTTCATCATAACTGAAATGAGGTTCCGGATTTGTGTGAGAGCTTGTAGTACTGAATCTTTCAAATACTTGATCTTGGAAAACATAGACAACATTCTGCAAGTAGTCAGTCAGGGGGTTATTTAGCCAATTTATAATTCTAGATGTATCCATTGTAATGATGTACAGTAAGGGTTTTCAACAGCTGGTTTAAAAAGGTATTCTTGGATCTTCTTTCAAATGAAAGAACTGCTCCAATACCAATTGTTGGTCCCTTGGAAAGGCTAACACAAGTTTAGAGGGGGGGGGGGGGTGAATAAACTTGTCACCAAAAACTAATCCTGAGCTGGAAAAGTCCCAGGAACTGAGTTTCTCTGAAACGTAAACTGATCTTCAGTTTTGTTCTTGTCCCTTCAACTTGTGCGGAGTTCAGTTAGCTCAACTGAATATAAGTTATTACTGACTTATATTTAGTCTCGTTAACTGGTAGCGGATATAAAATTAGCCTTTAACAACTAGTAACTATAATTTCGATATGAAAACCATTATAAGGAAATAAATGAAGGCATAAAGTAAATAGACAAGAATTATAGAGGTTCTAGGTGGTGTAATCCTGTACGTCCTCTCTTCCCCTGTGATGCGGAGGAAAATTCCACTAGAACTTCTTTGAGATGGCCCAGTTACAAAAAGTCCTAAACTGATAGTCCTTGGCTAATCCCTAGCTTCACTATCTAAACACTTGTAGAAACGGGTAGGATTGCTCGCTCTTCAATTGTTTGAACCACCGGTCCTTGGAGGGTAGAATTGCCTCTTCACCGGCTCATCACAAACACAAGTCTTCCCGATCGCACTCAACCTGTCCTTCACACCTTCTTGGTGTTTCACGATCTAAACCTTTGATAAAATCAAAGTTGAGGCCTTGAATCAATGATTATGATTCAACTGTGATTTGAGCTTTTCTTCTGGATAATTAATTTAAGCACGGCTCTGTATTTCTTCAAATGTTAGATCTTGAATCTGCCTGAATATGCTTGAACACTTTGAAGAAATTTTCTTGTTCTTGCAATTAAGTATTTAGCAGGTATTCTTTTTGAATTTGGCTTTCCCCCTCAATTTGATCTTTCTTGACTAGATGGATTTCTTGCAAGTTATCATATATCCTGCTCTCCCCTTCTTTGATGTTGTAGAGGTAATCTATTTATAGGGGTTCATTCAACATTCATCCTGCTTTGTAACGGCTATATTTTCTGACTGTTCCTGCTGTGTCAGTGACTCATCCAATGAAATTTTTTTCTTTACAACGTTCGATTGTACTTTCAGTTTGTTGGATGACTAACTTGTAAAACTGAGTTTCCTTATCTGTTTTACGCTGAGATTATTACTTGTCAGTTTCTTTACTGACTTGGAGCATTAACTGAGATTTTATTCTTCTTCAAATATCAGTACTCCAGTTTTCATCTGATTATAATTGACTTAATCAGAGTACACCATGATACATTTATCATCTAAGAATTCATTGTCCTTATGATTCTTAGGTCTTCATACAAGATCCATAACGTCAGTTCATTTCATCACAATCTTGTCTGAAGTCTAACTTTACAGTCTCGACTTGTAATCTTCATAACTGAGTTTGTGCCCTCTGTTCTTCATTCTTCAATAACTGAGTCTGTGTCCCTCAGTTCTTCCATCTTCTAGATAAGCCAACCGAGTCTGTAACTCTCAGCGAACTTATCTTCTTCAATCTTATGTTGGTGTGCTCTATTGTCAGTTTCTCGTAGAGTCTCAGCTAGTCAAAGTATCAGTTTCTTCATTTCTCAGTTTCGATCAAGAACTATTACAGTGCTTGTCTGATTTAACTTATACAAATATCAGACTTTAATAAATCCTATACATTGGTATCTAGACTTCTTTTTGCTTTGTACTATAACAGCTAGTTATGACACTTCATCAATGGGGTTAAGAACAATTAATAAACTAAGTGACGATTCATCATCAAAACATAAATTTTATTTCCAACAATACTCCTATGGCATCAAATGTTCATCTGTCAGTTTGTGATTCACAGTCAGCAGAAGAGAAGGAGTATATATCAAGAGTTCCTTATGCTAGTACAGTTGGCAGTCTGATGTATGCCATGGTGTGCACTAGGCCTGATCTGGCTCAGGCAATCGGTGTTGTCAGCAGGTTTATGGCTCAACCTGGAAAGGAACACTGGAAAGCTGTTAAAACAATGTTCTGGTACCTTAAAGGTACAGCTGATGTTGGTCTCATTTATGGAGGTGATACTCAAAAACTGATCACAGGATATTGTGATGCTGATTATGCAGGTGATGTGGACAGTAGAAAATCTATGACTGGTTATGTTTTCACATTCAGGAATTCAGTTGTCAACTGGAAAGAAACTCTTCAGGCAACAGTGGCTTTATTAACTACTGAAGCTGAGTATATGGCTCTTACTGAAGCAGCCAATGAGGGTGTCTGGTTGAAGGGACTAGTCAATGATTTGGGGCTACATCAGGATCAAGCTAAGATTTATTCTGACAGTTTGAGTGCAATTTGTCTAGCTAAGGATCAGGTTCATCATGAGAGAACCAAGCATATTGATGCGAGGTATCATTTTCTGAGAAATGAGAAGAGGGTTGTAGTGAGAAAGATCAGCACCAAAGAAAATACTACTGATATGTTCACTTAACCAATTCAGCAGAGCAAGTTTCAGTTGTGTCTGGACTTGCTGAATATTCAAAGCTTGTAAACTGAAATCTGGATACTCTGTTGAGGACAGATCAACTTGAGTGGATTCTGAGGAGAAGTCTGGTACTGTACATCCTGGCATTGACGAATGTATCTGGTACAAGTACATCTGTTTATGCAATATGGTGACGTTGAATGAGAGTTCAAGTCAAGGTGGCGATTTGTCAGTTTTGGTGACTTGACCTCTAAACTGATAAATGATATGGTGGAACTAATCTATGAAACTGAAGACTGAGAACGATGGTCAGTTTCAGTTAAGTATATTCAGTTCTGTGAAAGTCAATTTGATGAAGTGCAACTAAGTTTCTTCTGAAGACAACAGTCAGTTCTGGTATGCTGAGTTTTGCTAAGTATAGCTGAGTTCTAGATTTGTGCAGTTGATTACAAGTCAGGGAAGTCAGTTTTGAGCTGAGTTTCATCTGGTGGATAACAGCTAGAGCTAGGGTCCACATCTGGGGTATTTATAAGAATTCCGACAAAGATGTTTGGCGGTTAGGGTTTGGGATTTGTGTCTGTAAATACCAATGTTGTAATCAATGCAATGTGTGTCTTTCAAGAGTGTGTCTTTTAAAAGTGTTATTCACACACTTGTGAAAACCTTGTAATTCTGTGCATAATAAATATCTCATTTTCTATCTGTGGAGTAGTCGGCACAACGCCAGAAACCACGTTAAATCGTTGTGTTCTTCTTGTTTCTGTGTTTTATCAATTCCTCCATTCATTACGTTTGCATTGCTTCTGTGTTTGTTTCTTTTTTAAACTGCAAGCATTCTGTCTGTGTTTATAACAGAATACTAGATTTTTGTGAAAATGATGTTTTGGCAATTTAAGAGTACATTTAATATTGGACTCAATTATGAAGATGGTACTCAATGTTTAGTCACAGTGTACTATGATTTTGACTATGCTGCTGATGTGGACAACAAGACATCAATGATTGGGTATTTGTTTACTTTGGGTGGTTCGGTGGTAAGTTGGAAGGCAACTTTACAGGCAACAGTGACTTTGTCTACTACTGAATTAGTATATATGGAACTAACAGAAGCAGCAAAGGAGACAACTTGGTTAAAGGGGCTAGTCAATGATCTGAGTCTGCATGAAGATCAAGCTAGGGTGTATTGTGACAGTTTGAGTGCAATATGCTTGGCCAAGTATCATGTTCATCATGAGAGCCAAGCATGTTGAAGTTAGGTACGATTTTCTATGGAATGAGAGGAGGGTCAAAGTTGAAAAGATTAGCACTAATGTTAATCCTGCTAATATGTTAACTAAACCAGTTCCAACAGGTAAGTTTCAGTTGTGTTTTGACATGCTGAACGTCCAAATCCTTTAATCTATATATGGGAAAACTCAGCTGAAGCGGGTGTTCCGCTGAGGTATTCAATCCCGAGGACCAAGAGGAAGTCTGGCACTCGGCTGTGCATCTGTTTCTATTTGCTCTGCATGGAGTTCAAGTCAAGGTGATGATTTGTAATGGTGACTTAAACTATGCATACTGAGTTTGGTAAACTAAGTGGCACACTCAGCTAAGTCTGGTGGAAGCCTGTGGTTTTGTCAGCACAGCAGTGGGCTGCTGCTGAGCCTAGTGTTTAGCTGAAGGAAGTCACCAGAGTTGATCATCCGATCCGTTGAGCCTGCTGAGTTGGTTCTCAACATTACTAGGGGAACACGTCTGCATGGGGTTTCTCAATTTAGGTTAAGTTATTTCTACGGTATTTCAGTCATTACATGTGTTGGCTATTAAGGCGATTAGGGTTGGGTTCCCAAAGCCTATAAATACCATCTTTATTTCATGTAAATGTAAATTTTCTGTGATAATAAAATAATCCTCGTTTGTCCGTGGAGTTGTCGGCATATTGCCGGAAACCACGTTAAATATGTGTTTTTCTTGTTTATGTACTTGTTATTTATTTAATTTCTGATCGTACTCATAATCACAATCACTTTCTTATCGTTCCGTCATAATAGTTACCATATAAGACTTCTACTTTTGTTGGATTCAAATTGGAATGTTGTACCGCACCTGAGCTGGAGAATATATATGCTTTTTGCTTGTTAAACACGAATTATAGGTTTTCAAAAGGAATGAAGATAAAAAAATTAAAATTAAAATTAAAAAAAAAAAAGGAGTCATGTGGTATTTTAATTTTCTTTCCGGAACGGATGGGAAGTCCATTTATTCCTTTCCTAACACAATAATTAGTAATTTCAACTTATATACATAGAAAAAAACACAATATGTTATTTTTAAGGCTTTCGATTATGATTTGGCCGTGGGACATAAGGTTGAGGATTGTAATGTGGCGGTGGTTGTTTGTAAACGTGAGGTGCATTATTGTGTCAAGTTACAACTCCGGTTTGTACTAAGATTAGCTAGTAAAGCAAGTAAATGATGAACATAAAAATCTATATAACTCTAGTCAATACAATGTGTCTTCGACTAATTATTTTTTTTTTAATAAACGAAGCCGTTTATTACAGATTGGAAAAAAATTCATACAATACCTTATCTTGACCCTCCACATACACTAAAATACGTAGACGAAACATAGCCCTACCTCCTTAAAACATATTACTGGCAAACCCAGTGTGGAGAAATCCACGTAGTAAGAAAGAGTACAACACCCTATGTCTCCAAAAAGTAATAGACCCCAAATAAATACAAGGAAATATGAGTCAAAACATCTGAGAGAATAGATCTCAAGTCTGATTCTTCAATAATTACTCCATTTCATCTACTATGACAGCAAGCCATTGAGATGCTTCAGAACATGTCACTGCTTCCCTGTAGGTAGAAGGTTCAAAACCATCCACTTCATCTGCAACTTGAAGTGCATATATATCCAACCATATCATAAAACCCATACCTCTTAGGATGTACCCCAACATTGGTTCTTCTAGATCTGCTAACAACTATACTCTGACCAATATCTGTTTGACGCTCTACTGACCCTTGTATAGCTGACTGGCTTGGATTAAGCTCTGGTTTAGCAACCAGACCAGATGAGTGCTGACTTGGATCACCTGAGTGTTGCATTTAAGCTGACTCCACCTGCAGATCCACCTATTTCTCATCCTTCTCAGATTCAACACTGGTTTTAGATTCAGCAGACCTCCCCACTGATGAGCTGATCATAGAATATTCATGAAAGACCACATCTCTGCTTTGTATGGCCCTGTTCTCTGTTGATGACCAAATTCTATAACCTTTCACCCCATCACCATAGCCTACAAACACTTCGTTCTTGGCTCCAGTTTCCTTTCATTAACATGATAGTAAACTGTTCTCCAAAAACCCTTAGAACTGAGTAGTCAGTAGGCTGGCCTGACCACATCTCAATTGGTGTCTTAAGATCATAGCCTTTGCCCAAAATCTCCTTGTTAAACCAGCATTAGAGAGCATACATCTTGCCCTCTCTAAAAGAGTTTGATTCATCCTCTCTGCTACACCATTTTGCTGAGGTGTATTCCTGACAGTGTGATGTCTGGCAATACCCTCAACCTTAAAAAATGTATCAAACGCAGACCAGCAGAATTCTATACCGTTATCCGTTCGAAGCCTCTTCATTTTCTTGCCTGTCTGATTCTCCATTAGAGCCTTCCACTACTTGAAAGTGTTTGATTTTGAAGAAAGCCCTTTAAATACTAATCCAATAGCTCTTTCTTTAGCCAATGCTAAGCACATTCGCTCTATGCTTGAAGAGGAGGATTTTTTGAAACAAAAATCACATTTTAAATGGTTCTCGTATAGAGATCAGAATCACATTTTAATTTCTTTTTCTTTCTAACGTGAAAGCTAGCAAAGCCCGGGGGTAAGTTCAGCGTATCAAGGGGGCCGATGGGAATCGGCTCACAAATTTGGAAAAAATAAATAGAGAAGCGGTTGATTTTTTTCTTTTTTCTTATCTCAAGGAGAATCCAAAAATGGTTCCTTAATTAAAGAGTTCCAGTCCTACATTCCTAATGTGATCGACTCAGACGACAACACTCCTTTAATGAGACCTATTACTTTGGAGGAAGTTAAGACAACGTTTTTTGAAAAAGAAGATTGTTCATCCAAGATCAAACTGTAAAGAAATGGATGAAGCCTTTTTGTCAAAATCTTTGTGAATATTTTTGAAACAAAAGCACACAATGAGATAGGCCGAAAGTCGGCAAAAGTAGTAAGAGCCTTTTTTTCTAGGAAGCAAGGTAATGATAGTTTCTCCGACTGAACAAGTAATTTGCCGGCCTGTAATTAAGTCTTGCAACATGCCTAGACCCAATGACGGAGTCAGGAACTGAAAATTCGATGGGCTAGTAGACTATATCTAGACAACCGGGTGGCTCACATAAAATGTTTTGGTGAGTTAAGTTGCATTATATAATTTTTTTGATGTAGAATTTTTTTCCGACGGGTGGGTTTAGACCCCCTCATCCCTCCACTTACCTCCGTCCTTGCGTGGACCATCTAACGAAAACGGTCTAGGAGTGTGAATATCAAAGATATCCAACATGCCTTCTCAAGCGAATCGTGGTGGAAAATATGCAACAAAATTGGAATATTGGGAAAACTTTTCTCACGCTTTCTTCATGGAAAAAATTACATGTTGGGAAATGATGAGTAAGGTTGATGTCAGTAATGTGACTTAAACTCTACATCTGGTGGAACCAATCTGAAGACTCAGCTGTGTGATGGACAGCTGAGAAGTGTATTCAATTCTGTGCTTCAGTAGGGTGGAGTCTACCGAGCTTCAGCAGGGTAGCTTCCGCCGGATAACTATCCAGCAGGGTGATAGGCTGCTGAGTACTGGAATACAGCAGGGTCCCACATCTGACAATTCTGTTATGTGACAGCTATACAGTGTCATTAAAAGGAGGACACGTGTAGGGGTATTTATGGTGCATCAGACAAAGATTCCTTGCGGCTAGGGTTTAGGGATTTGTACCTATAAATACAGTTGTTGTCTCATTATCCGAGTGTGTTGAAATCTGTAAAATTCAGTGCATAATAAAATATCTCTTTTCTGGCCGTGGTTTTTTACCTCTCCCACTGAGAGGTTTTCCACGTTAAATCTGTGTTCTTCTTGTTTCTGTTTCCTCCTTTGATTGTTTATGTTTGATTGCTTCTGTTTCTGTTTCTTGCATCTGAAGTTATCTCCATCCGTTTTATAACAAGTGGTATCAGAGCAAGGTTCTGGAGAAAACAATCTGTACGATCAACTTCATCTTCACCAAGACCTTCAGCAAGGTGCTAGGATCTGTGATAAAGTTGTGATCTTTAGCAAGAAAAGATGTCAGCAGTAAACGTAAAAATCGATAAATTTATAGGAAGGAACAGTTTTGGTCTGTGGCAAATCAAGATGCGTGCACTGTTGAAACAGCAGGGTTTGTGGAATCCTTTATCTGACAAACCAAATACAGGTGCAGCAGATTATGCCAGTCTGGAAGAGAAAGCACATTCAACCATCATGTTGTGCTTATCTGATGATGTTATCACTGAGGTTGCTGAGGAAGACACCGCAGCCAAGTTGTGGAAGAAGCTTGAAAGCCTGTATATGACCAAGTCACTGACCAACAAGTTGTTGTTGAAACAGAGGTTGTTCAGTTTGAAGATGCATGAGGGAAGTCCACTGAGGGAACATCTGGACCAGCTGAACACAATATTGCTTGATTTAAGGAATATTGATGTTAATATTGAAGATGAAGATGCAGCCCTAATCCTGTTGGTGTCATTACCGGCATCATATGAAAACTTTGTGCAGTCTTTCATAGTTGGAAAGGATACAGTAGCTTTAGAGGATGTGAGGTCTGCCTTACATGCCAGGGAGCTTAGACACAAGGCTGCTGGAACAGACAGTCAGGCTGCTGGGCTAGTAGCTAGCAGCAATAGTGGAAAAGGATATGGACAGAAGAAGAAAAAGAAGTCAGGGTCCAAAGGTCCTAAGTCTACCGATGTCCGTAATTACCGTAAGAAGCGGGGACATTGGAAGTCCAATTGTCCAAGGAAGAAGAAACGACAGGAAGGCAATTTCGGCACGGCGGCCTTGGCTACCGAGCAATCCGATGAGGATCCGGTTCTAGTTGCGGGGGATTCTACACACCACAATGATGTGTGGATACTTGATTACGGAGCATCCTACCATATTTGTCCAAAAGAGAGTGGTTTTCTACTTATGAGCGAGATAGATGGTGGTCAAATCTATACGGCCAACAAGAAGGTCCGTAAAGTTGTGGGAATTGGCTCGGTAAAGTTAAGGACGAGAGGATGGTAAATTTTGTACACCGAAGGATGTAAGACATGTTCCACGAGATGACCAAGAATTTGGTATCTCTCGTCTCTTGGACGGACAAGGGGTTCAATTTCAAGGGTGAAGGTGGACGGTGAATGTCTTCAAAGATTCGGTTGTAGTCCTCAAAGGCATCAAGAGGGGAACCTTGTATATATTACAAGGATCTACGTATCGCGGCAATCTTCTTTGTTGCATTCTCGCAGTTCACCGATCTCGAGCGGAGACTCGGTTTGTGGCACATGAGACTAGGTCACATGGGTGAAAGAGGTATGCAGATGCTTTCTTCAGCAGGTTTTCTTGGGGGATATAAGGTCAAGAATGCGGACTTTTGTGAACATTGTGTGTTTGGGAAGTTGCACGAAGTAAGTTCTCGGCGGGGTTGCACAACACAAAGGCATCACTTGACTATATCCATTCGACCTGCTTTGGGGTCCATCAAGAGTTGAGTCATTGGGTGGTCACGGATATTTTGTGTCATTCATAGATGACTATTCAAGGATGACTTGGGTGGTGATGATGAAGAACAAAAGTGATGCATTCGGTAACTTCAAGCGAGTGGAAGGCCCTAGTGGAGAATCGTTAGGCAAGAAAATCAAGAAGCTTCATACGGATAATGGTCCGGAATTCTCTTTGGACGGATTTTGATTCATTTTGTGCGGTGAGGGTATTGCCGGACATCATACCGTAAGGAATACACCTCGGCAGAATGGTGTAGCCGAAAGGATGAATCAAACTCTCTTTGGAGAGGGCAATATGTATGCTTTCTCAAGTTTGGTTTATCAAGGAGATTTTGGGCAGAGGCTGTTAAGACAGCTTGCTACTTAATCAACAGGAGCCCTCACACAGGAATCAATCTCAAGACACCATTTGAGATGTGGTCAGGCAAGCCTGCTGACTACTCAGTTCTAAGGGTTTTTGGGAGTACAGCTTACTATCATGTTAGTGAAGGGAAGTTGGAGCCAAGAGCCAAGAAGGGAGTGTTTGTGGGGTATGGTGATGGAGTGAAGGGATATAGAATTTGGTCATCAGCAGAGTCCAGAGTAATCCTCAACAGGGACGTTGTGTTTGATGAAAATTCTATGTTAAACTCATCAGTGGGGAGGTCTACCGAGTACGAAACCGATCTTGAATCGATAGTGTTGAGAAACAGGTGGAGCTTCGGTGGAGTCTCTGCGATATGCAACAATCGGTGGATCCAAATGAACACTATACCGATCCGGATAATGAACCGAGAATCGATCCAAGCTAGCCTGCTGAGACCTCAGCAGGGCATCATACAAACATTGATCGGCGAGTCTAGGCGCCGGCGGCCTAGAAGATCTAATGTTGGGATACCTCCAAGGAGATATGGATATGATGATTTGGTGGATATGCACTCCAAGTTCTTTGAAGAAGTAGAGGTTGTTGAACCTACTACTTACAGGGAAGCAGTGACATGTACAAAAGCATCTCAGTGGCATGCTGCCATGGGAGATGAAATGGAGTCATTATTGAAGAATCAGACTTGGGAATTGGTCAAACAGCCTACTGACAAGGGAGTTGTGACTTGTAAATGGATTTTCAAGAAAAAGGAAGGAATAACAAAGGCAGAAGGGGTCAGGTATAAGGCACGTTTGGTTGCAAGAGGATTCAGTCAAAAGGAAGGGGTTGACTTTGATGAAATTTTTTCACCAGTGGTCAGACACACTTCAATCAGGGTGTTACTAGCAATGGTGGCACATCAGGATCTGGAACTTGAGCAATTAGATGTGAAAACTGCTTTTCTACATGGTGAGGTGGATAAGGAGATATACATGACTCAGCCTGAGGGTTTTCAAGTTCCTGGAAAGGAAAATTATGTTTGCAAGTTGAAGAAATCTTTGTATGGTTTGAAGCAAGCTCCAAGGCAGTGGTATAAAAGGTTTGACAGTTTCATGCTTCAGCAGGGTTACAACAGTAGTCCATATGACTGTTGTGTGTATCACAGTCTGGTGAAAGATGGATCATATATCTATCTTGTCCTGTATGTGGATGACATGCGATAGCGCTGAGCAAGAAAGTCCGATGTTCAAAATCGAAGAACCTTCTTAGTGCGTTGAATTTGAAATGAAGGATTTGGGTGCAGCCAAGAAAATCTTGGGGATGGAGATCTGGAGAGATAGAAGTCAGAAGAAATTGTTCTTGTCTCAGCAGGGTTATGTGCAAAAGATATTGGCCAAGTTTGGCATGTCTGCTGTAAATCAAATAGATACTCCTACGGCATAAAATGTTTATCTGTCAGTTTGTGATTCACAGTCGGCAGAAGAGAAGGAGTATATGTCAAAAGTTCCCTATGCTAGTGTAGTTGGCAGTCTTATGTATGCCATGGTGTGCACTAGGTCTGATCTGCCTTAGGCCGTTAGTGTTATCTGCTGGTTTGTGGCTCAACCTGGATAGGATCTTTGGAAAGCTGTGAAAATAAATTCACGTACCTTGTTGATTATGCAAGTGATGTGGACAGCAGAAAATCTATGCCTTGTTATGTTTTCTCTTTGGGGAATTCAGTTGTCAGCTGGAAAGAAACTCTTCAGTCTATAATGGCTTTATCAACTACTGAGGCAAAATACATGGATCTTATTGAAGCATCCAATGATGGTATCTAGTTGACTGGACTAGGTAGTGATTTGGTGCTACATCAGGATCAAGCAGAGATATATTGTGACAGTTTGAATGCAATTTGTCTAGCTAAGGATCAGGTTATCATGAAAGAACCAAGCATATAGATACCGGGTATCATTTTTGAGAAATGAGAAGAGGGTTGTAATGAAGAAGATTGGCACCAAGGAGAATCCTGCTGATACGTTAACTAAACCATTTCAGCAGAGCAAGTTTCAGTTGTCTCTGGACTTGCTGAACATTCAAAGCTTATAATCTGAAAGTCTGGAAACTCAGCTGAGGGCAAGTCAGCTGAGTGGATTCTGAGGAATAATCTGGTACAAGTACATCTGGAATTGACGAATGCATCTGGTACAAGTACTTCAGGTAATGCATTATGTTTGGCTGTGAATGAGAGTTCAAGTCACGGAGGAGATTTGTCAGCAAAGTGACTTGATCTCTAATCGGGTGGAACGAATCTGTTAAGTAAACTGTGTGATGGTCAGCTGAGTCTGCTAGTTTCTTTGGTGTCAGCAGACTACTGAGTCTGCTGAGTTCTGCAATCTATGCTGCATGGTTAAAAGTCTGGAAGGTCAGCTGTTTCTGAGTTTCATCTGGTGGTGTCAGCAGATGCCGGGCCCACATCTAGGGCATTTATGGCAATTCTGACAAAGATCCTTTGGCGATTAGGGTTTACGAAATTGTCCCTATAAATACCAACTGTTGTAATCGATGTAAATGCAAGTGTAATCCATCTAAATTTTAGTGCATAGTAAATATCTTTTTTTCAGTCCGTGGAGTAGTCGGCACAACACCAGAAACCACGTCAAATCTCGTGTTCTCCTTGTTTTCTGTTGTTTTGTATGATTTTACGTTAGATTGCTTCTGTGTTTATTTCTTTCGCATCTAGATTCCCAATCCTGTTATAACACATACCTAGTCTAAGCTGCGATTGATGTGTACGACTAAAGTTGTGGTCTTTTCTGGTATTCATAATCTATTGTAATAGTGTAGATAAGATCTGGTAATCGCTTCTTGTAAAGTTATACATGAATCCACAAGTCTAAATGTGTTAGGAAATCAACTCGTTTAAACAATAGAATTTAAAATTTTGATTTCTTTTTAACCAGGATCGACTTTGTTTAAACAATAAACATAACGAGACTAGACATGAAACATACCAAATTATCTAAAATAGATCGGAACTTGGTGTATAGTGTAGTTGTGCACGGAGTCGCCCAAGTGTTCGGCCTTTACCGTTTATCCACAAGAACCTCCCGCCGGAATCCTTACTCTGATTGCTACTGGAAAAATTCAGCTGCTAGACTGACCTTTTCTCTCTCTCCCTCCAGGAAGCTCTACTATAGTCTAGGAAAATAATACTTATGTAATTCTGATACAAAATAACTTGACACCCCCACGCCTATTTTAAAGGTGAAAGTGGCGCCCCATATGTCTCTCAATATTATTGGGAGAAGATTCATGCTTGTCTCGTAACGTGTGTCTGTTGTTACCCACCACGATGTTGTTTTTTAGACTTGTCACCTGACTTCTAACCATTTGCCTTCTGCCTGGATTATTCAAGACATTGATTTTTCCAATGTCGTGGCTGCTTACAATAATTACAGTCATGATTTTTTTAACATTTGACCGAATCTGTTGTGCTTGGTCTACTAAAACGGATGCATATGGAGTGTGGGTTCCCTTTTTAGTTTGGGTTTTGAGACAAATATCTTCAGCTAACAACTCAAGAAGAACAGAATGAACAGATGGTAAAGGCGTGCGATGCATGATCGACGCACGACAATTCTCGTATTCTGCTTGAAAAGCCATTAATAATTGAACAAGACGTTGTTCCTCCCTACGAGAAATATAAGGGGAAAAAACCCTTAACTTAGCAGATTTTGTCATAGCCAATTGATCCCAAAGAGCAGTAATTTCAAAATGAAACTCATGAATGCATCGATTGTTCTAAGACATGATACGAATATCAACCTTTAACTGATACTGGACATCAATGTTATAATGCACATATAACCTCTTCAAATAGTCTCAAACCTCTTTAGCAGTGTTATGCTTGGAAAGTTGCATATAAACCAATTTGTTAAGGTTGTGTCTAGGGATGGCAATGGGTACGGGTGGGCACAGATTTTACTATATCCATACCCTACCCATCAAATATTTTATATACCTATACCCTACCCATTACCCATGCGGGTAGAAGTGATGCGAATCAACTTTATGCCATTTTCTATATCAATTTACCCTTGAAATTGGACTTAAACAAGATTAATTCATGATAAACTATACGTAAAAGTGCTTAATTTGATTGTTAGTTACGTATGAGCTTTTATCGTGACTATTTCGTATTTTTATCTTATTTCTATACCGAATTGTATTACTACACGTTTTATGATTCTTTGTAGGAATAATTGGTGGACTAATTTGAGACGAAGTGAATTTGGGCCGAGACATGTAGAAAGACCAAGATCGAACCGGAGGTGAACCAAGTCGAGCTGTTGGACAAGCCCAGGAAGAGCATAGGACGCTGCACCGAGCATGATTCTCGGTAAAGCGACCCAGATGTCAAGGAATGCTCAGAATCAGTCAGGACACGTTCTAGACAAGGCCATAGGACAACCAGCACGCTGAACCGAAGAATATGCTCGGTAAAGCGACCCATGTGTCTTGGACATGCCCAAGACAAGACCAAGACGTGTCCGGACATGTCCAGGATCAGCCCGGACGCTGAACCGAGGGACATTGTCGGTTAAGCGAGCCGACTTAATCCTAAAACTTCTAGATTTACCATTTTTAGCCCTAGGTCGGTTTATTTACTATAAATAAGATGTAATACATCGAATACATATGATTTTCAGAACAGGCAATTTACTTAAAGTATTATCAATATAAGTTCTTGTTTTCTTCATTATTTGAGAGTAGTTTAGCTTTTCCATGTTCGTTCAATTGATGATTCATTGCGGAGGAAATAGCTAGAAGATTGATCTCGTATTTCTAGGTAATCATGTCGATTCTTTCTTCTATGTTTTATGAATTTGTGATGATTATCCTTCTTACAAGCATGTTAGGTTAAATTATTTGTAGATCGAATTGAACGATGTTAATTTGCACCTAATCGTGATTTATATTGATTCATACACGAGAAACACCCGGTCTCGAGGAAAAAACTTTGTTTTGGAAGAGTACCCAACGGTCTATATTGGAGAAAAGCCTTAACGATTTAGTTTCCCCGATACGAATTGTTTTGATTATTTCTATTGTTTCATTTTAACTTACATGTTTAGAACCTGATCAACTCTTTGCATATTTTCGTAAATTATTCTTGAAGGAACTAAGGTTGAAAAGAGTAATTGGACAAGAAACAACTAGATCGTTATTAGTTAACTAGCCCGTGCACGGTAGTTACGTAGCGAGGTTTACGATAATTATTATCGGTATTTTCTAGTTCTTAATTCGTGTTTAGTTAATATTGTTCTAGCCCGCGCACGGTAGACGTTTAGCTATTCATAGGGTTCTAGAGTCCGCGCACGATCTATGAACCACTTTAGGAAAATACACCAATAATTGATTCGATTCTAGGAACTTTAATGACAAAAGTGTATGAATCAATATAGGAAATGATTAGGGAATAATTAACTAGCTTTGTTCGATCTATTTTCTTAAACGTGGTTAAAACTCGTCTTGATTTGATAAACCGTTCTTTTTACCTAATTTTCCGCATTTATTTTGGTCAAGGACCACAAACCACCCGTATTCTTGAATTTTATAACTAAGTTTGCATAATTATCGAACAAGTCCCTGTGGGATCGACCTTGCTCACGAATTGAGCTATACTACAGTTGACCTAGTCTGCTTGCTAGTGTAGTTGTGATTTTTGCGAACAAGAAGTTCTCTTACCCATGCCCCACCCACGTCGATATCCACGGGTCTATGGATATCCATGGATATTTGGTTTTCGAAATTTCACATGATAAGAAAATTAGAGTAATAAGTGTTGACGTAAATACACAAAATCAAGTCTTAAAATATATGTTGAATCCTTAGAATGTGATATTTGAATGTGTTTGTTCCTTGTCCTTGTGTATCAAAATATTGAATCCTTAGAACGTGATACTTGTTCCATAAGATAAGAAGTTTCATACAAGACAAATGACGTAGAAATCCTACAATCTATTGAATACAGCAAATTCATGAATCATGATCATGATTTATGACAGAATATCACGTAGACTCTAAAAATATCACACAAGGGACAAAATATGTCAATCTTTACTAAAAAACAAAAACAAATTTGTCAATTTCTTAATGAAAAAAAGAAACTAACAAAAGTGCCTTAGAATTTCAAGATCGAATTTTCTCAAAACATTTTAGAATAAACATACACTCAAACAAGTAAAAAGCTGAAGATAAAAAAAAATCTCACTTACAAACCTTGATTTTGGCTGCATAAGTTATGAAGAAAAAAACATTTCAGTATATACACTGTAACATGATTGACACGGATTTCGGGTTCGACAATTGACATTAGGGAATAATAGATTAGATTCAATTAAGAATACATTATTAAAAAACAAGCAAAAGATTTTATATATATATATATATCTACCGGGTTGAGTTGAAATACCCTAAAAATACCATTCCCTAACGGAAAGTATCAGGTGGATATCCATCGGGTTGAGTTGAAATTGCCATCCCTAGATGGGCCAAAGCCAAAATTGATTTAGATACCACAATTGTCAAATTGGTTTTAGTTATCCCACATCGACAATGATAGCTATAGTTGCCGACTTTGTTTAATATAAAATAGGCATTAGGTGTTAGACCCCGTGCGCAATTAAAATAAATAAACGAAAATTAAATCAACAATTTTATTTAATATATTTAAAAAAACTATATTACAATAGTAATTGAAATAAAATACGATGCAATACAAAACCGAGACGAGTCGAAACTCTGTCCTTAAGACAATTTTGGCCCGGTATGTACCCCGGTTGCTACCAATTGTCTCCCAGGATAACTCAGTTATACCTGTTCAAGTAGAGGTACTTCAGACTTGAACCACAACGAACTCTGACAATGTCCAGAATCTCTTCGACTCGTGAATGGACTCGAACTAAGCTGTATGTGTATGACACAATTTCTGAACTCTCTATTTTCTGTGTGTGTCATTTTTTTTTTCTTCCAACCAATGTGAGAGAAAAGTTTCTTCCCATTTTTCCTTTTCATAACACACACTTAAGCCCAATAGGCCCATTATGACATATCATCAATTTTCCAACAAACCGACTTTAAGCGTTAATTTCTCATTCACTCGTTATCCGAATTGAATGATTCCAAATCATGAATTCATCTACGACTCACGTAGTTTTCAGAATTAATAAAACATTACATATATTCTATACAAGAATATATCCGAAATACGCTTACAAAGTCACTGAATAAAATGATTATAAAATCATTTTTAATTCATTTTTAATTCAATTCCACATTTTCTCCAACATTAGGCATATTTATTGTGTTGTACCAAGGTACCAAAAAATGTACCAAAATTGAGATAAACTCTTAATTGCCTTAGCTATTTTGGCTACTGTTTTAGGTTCGGGAGGGTTGTAACTTTTGTATTTTTAAAAGTAATATTTTCTCTTTCGTCCGTAGACTAGTCAGCATATTACCGGAAATCACGTAAATTTGGTGTTTTGTCTTTTTCCTTCTCTTTGTTATTTTGCGTTACCGTGGTTAAAGGCTATCGTTTTGTTTGTTTTTTTCCTAACAAACATTTGTTATTTTTGTGTTACCGTCGTTAAGCGCTATCACTCGTTTTGTTTTTCCTAACACAATTCTATTTTCAACAGAATTATTAATCCAAGTAATGATTTTTGAATTACAAGTATCCCATTTCTCTAACAATTCAACATATTTTGCATCTGCATCTTTAGAGCAACAATAACACCAGAAATACAACCACACTCTTGCCTTCTTCAGGTGGGATGTTGGGATCTCCAACTGAATCAACTTTACCAACTATTCCTTCAAATCCAAGCCCACCTAACCCGGATGACGAATTGGTCGGACAGCTTGTTTCCGCTATGGCGCTGTTCGGAGCATTGCCGGAATCTTCTTCTGCGGTGAGGATCAATCTGAACGTTTTGGAAAGTTTCAGTCCTGTTTTGTTAATGCTGGTACTTGTCGTTTGATTTTTAAGTAGAAATATTTGAAGTGTAAGACTATGGTTATAAAATTTGATTTTTCTATTTACAATTTTAATGGTATAATAACATTTTCTTTTCCATGATGCTACTGTCAAATTTAGTTCAATATTATAGATATATTAAGCTAAATAAAAATTATACTTAAAAGTTACTCCTTGATCTACTGCCCTGCATGCATATTACATGATCCTTCCATGAAGTTGTTAAAAAAAAAATTAAAAAAATCTTAAAAATTCCTTTTGCACTTTCCGTATAGATCGAATAAAACAGTTTTCATATAAGATAAAGTAGTTTTTTATCTTCTATTTTTCTCTTAATAATACACCCCAATCATTTAATTCAATACACTTTGGAAATGTGAAGATAATGTTTCTTGATTATCCAGAATCCAAATGTTTACAACATACAATAATGGGAATAACAGAAACCAAATCTATCCTAGATTGTCTCGGACACTTGCAGTCATACACCACTCATACAACATACACAAGTGTCATACAGAATCTAATAATAGAACAAGTATTAATAATCAACAACACTATTATTATCAATATCCTTAACAGCCCCCTCAAACGAAATGGGGATGCTGCCACATTGAGTTTGCTCTTTGTGATGTCAAACTGGGATCCAGTGATGGGTTTACTGAGGCAATCAGCAAGTTGAAGAGCTGAGGGTACATGTCTGATCTGAATGTGCTGAGCTAAGACATGGTGCCGGATGAAGTGAACATCAATGTCAGTATGATTTTTTCTAGAGTGAAAGACTGGATTCATGGCCAAAGACTCTGCTCCACGTTGTCACAATGCAATACATGAACATGTGGTAGTCGGATATGTAATTTATTCAATAAAGCCTGTCATCAAAGTATTTCTGCAGCTAAATGAGCCATGTACTCAATTTTAGTGCTTGACCTTGCTATCACTCACTGCTTCTTCGATGACCATGAAATAAGAGAGGAACCAACATAGACACAATACCCGGAGAAAGATCCTCTATCAAAGGGATTGTAGCCCCAGTCTGTTTTAGAGAGCCCTTGAAGATCAATAGAACATGTAGCTTTAAAGTGGAGCATATACTTAAGTGTTCCTTTGACATATCTAAGCAGCCGTTTTAAGGCTTGCCAATGTGTAGTGGTAGGACATTGCATAAATTGGCTCAATGTATTCACAGCTAAGGCCAATTCCAGTCTCGTGAAAGTCAAGTATTGTAAAGCACCTACTGCATTTCTATAAGAAAAAACGTTTGCTTTGGACAGGGGTGTGCCATCACGGGGTGTAAGAATCTTACCAGACACCATAGGACATGAGCATGGTTTAAGGTTCCTCAGATTCAGTCTATGGAGAAGTTGAGAGGCATATTGCTGTTGTGAGATGACCAGTTCATCCTTGCCCCTTCCATGCCTAGAAAATGAGTCAGATCAGCCAGATCATTTAAGGGAAATTTGGAATTTAGATTGTGAATGAATCTCTGCATAACTGCGGGAGAATTTCATGTAGTCAAAAAATCATCAACATATACTAATACATAGAATATGACTATGCCTTGATGAAAAATGAAAAGAGAGTTGTCAGTAACAGACTACACAAAACCCCAACATAGAAATTGTGACACTCAGTTCCTCAAACAAAGCCCTGGGGTCCTGTTTCAATCCATACAAGGCCTTCTGAAGTTTTCATATATATTGTGGTCTGGACTAGTCTTGAAAACCATCAGGTTGGGGCATAAACCCTGACTCATGGAAGGTCCTATTCAAGAATGCATTATTGATGTCTACTTGCTTGATAAGCCAGTTTAGAGAGACAGCGCCAATATAACTCTGATTGTTGATGATTTGGCCACTGGACTAAAGGTATCTGTATAGTCCCCGCAGGTTGTTGGTGAAAGACCTTTGCCACCAATCTGGCCTTATGTTTGAGTATACCTCCATCAAGTTTGAGTTCTAGTTTGTAGATCCACCTATTCCCAACAAAATTTTGTGATGGGTGAGGAAGCACCAAAGTGCAAGTTTGATTATCACACAAGGCCTTGTATTTTTCCTTTATGGTTTGTGCCCAATCTAGATTTGAGAGAGCCTCTAGTACGGTAGTTGTCTCAAAGAAATGTTTAGGTTTGACTATGCCACTCTTTGATATGGTTTGCATGGGATGAGTAGGTATAGGACTAGTAGAAGGATTGGGATCAGGAGCAAGATGAGATATACTTGGTGACTGATCTGGAAGGACTTGAACTACTAGACTGAGTTGATGAATGTGAGATGGAATGTGGAGATGGAGAGGAATCTGGTGTGGCACCAGGAGCAGAAGGTGATGGAGATGTTTGGGATTTGGATGGTTAAGTTATGGACTTTTCAGAGTCATTTGTGGATGATAAGGAACCAGGTGTAAGGGTAAATGACAGAGGATGACAGACAAGAGAGTTAGAGTCATTGTAGACTTGAGGAAGTGTCTGCTTATGAGGGAATGTTTTCTCATCAAAATTGACATCTCTAGACATATATATATATCTTGCCTAAGGTATCAACACACACGACCTTTGTGATTAGGACTATGGCCAAGATAGGTGCATCTTCGAGTGTAGCAAGAACAACCAAATGTCCTAATTTTCTGATAATCTGGAAATTGTTGAAAAAGAATAGAGAAGAGAGATTTTCGATTAAGGACATGAGTAAGGAGTATGTTAATCAGATTGACAGCATGATGAAACCTATGCCACCAAAACTTAAGGGGTAGGCGTACTTGTTCTAATAGAGTTAGACCAGTTTCTGTGATGTGCCTGTGTTTTCTTTCAACATTACTATTTTGTGCATGTGTGTGAGGACATTGGTGACTGAAATGAATCCTAGACTGTCGAAGATAGGTTTGAAAACTTTAAACTCCCCTCCCCAATCAGATTGAAAGACTTTGATTATGGTTGAACTGATTTTCAGCAAGAGATTTAAAGTTCACAAAGGTGTTAAAGGCATCTAACTTTTGTTTTAAAGGGAATATCCAGGATAAAATGTTGAAATCATCAGCAAACACAATATAGTAGAGGTATCCATCGACTGATCTAACTGGACAATAACTGATCTAAAATGCTGAAATCATCAGCTCAAGTGGTTCTTTAGACACAGAAGTAGAACTAGTATAAAGGATAGAGTGCAAATTTCCATATTGACATGCTTAACAGAAACTCAATTTTTCATTGATTACATAATTTCATAACTTGATGTACAACCTTTACAGAAGGGTGACCTAGTCTCATATGTCACCGCTCTACATCTTTAGGGAAAACAGAAACATAGTCTAAAGTAGAAGCAGGTGTTGCAGACAAATGAGCAGAAAATTTGGAGTGAGGAGAGCTATTGGTGGAGTCAATGATGACGGGAGTCTGGATTTGATAGAGTCCTTCTCTAAGATGCCTTTGTAGAAGAGTGATCTTCGTAGTTTTGTCCTTGACAAAGCAATAAAAGTTAGTAAACCCAATGACAACAGGATTTTCATGAATAAGTTGTGATATACTCAATAAGTTTTTGGCTATCATAGGCGCATGAAGAATGTTATTAAGAGATAAAGTGTGTGCAGACTTAGGGAAAATGACCCTACTAGAATCAGTATGTGATCGCGTGTAAGTCGTTTATACTAGCAAGAGGACTAGATCGATCGTAGTATACCAAGGCGAGTCAAGGTCGATCTCACGGAGACTATTATTTAATTACGTTAAACACAACCATGATTCATAGGTCAACCAGATAGGGTGGTCATTGGCCAACATGACTAAACAGTAAATAAAAGAGATGCAAATAAACCAATAGTCGATCATAGATTGCAAAGGCATTAACCAAACTATTCTTAACTAATCTTCTCTTAATCTGTATCTGATCCATATTTGTAATTAAGCAACGGGTGTAGTCTCTTAATCTTGTTTAATTCCATTTAAAGAACAGTAAGTATCTATGTGCAGTTAACCTCCTTACTTGGTTGTATTAATCCACATGCAATAAGTTCAAAACATTGCCGGCTCAAGACCGATAACCTCCTTGAGCAGCTATCGTGGATTGAATAGCACATTCCTAGGGGTTGATCCAGACTATGTCCTAGCTAACACTTTACTAATATTCTTTCATGTTAATTTAGGATGACGAAAAGCAGATTGACCATATCTAACCTATCGTGAATTAAACCTGTCGATCAACGTAGTTGATGCCGAACCACAAAATTAGGGTTTACTAGGTATGTCGATTCGGGGATAAAGACCGTCGCTGAATCGAGGGAACGCAACCCATAATTATGTGTTTTAACATTACCGAATCAAATAATAAAGATTAAAGTTTGTCTAATTAATTCATAGTTGATTAGATGCAAGCATAGTCCAGATCTATCATAAGAACAATTATGAATCTAAGGAAAGAAATAAAACATTGGAATAGATCTTATCCATAACGAAAAACAATTCTACTCCTCAATTCTCTCTCTCTCCAGTGATTCGAATCGATCCATGATGATTGTAAACAAAGCACAATTCATTAATGAAAGACTCATGACTTATTTTCTAGGAAAGAAAAAAAGAAAAGAAAAGAAGAATTTATAACAAAAATACTACATTGTATCCACTTGATGGATGAATGAATGAGAGAATTGATTATGAATACAATTTGGCAACCCTAATGACTCTTATATAGTGTATAAATCGACTTAAGGGTAAACCTAATCCTTGGAGGATAAGAAACGCATTTCTTGTCCGTTTTAGATGGGCTCGCCTTAGCCAGAGTGCCTCGCCGAATCGAGCTTCCGGGGCCACACAACTTTGGTATTTGGACCATAACTTGACCTATGTACCTCCGATTTGGATGATTAAAAGTGCGTTGGAATCCTAGTTTCAATCCCTAAAACTTTCATGTAGACGTGAAAGCCCAATTCGTCTTGTATGGCTTCGGGTACAGCGTTGCAAGATCACCAATCAAATTCTCGGGTCCAATTATGACTCGAAACACTTCAACCTTCAGCTCCGTTCAGTTCTTTATCAATTAACTCTCATATTCAGCCCAAATGTTTCTCCAAACAAGTATTCACCTTTCAATAAAACAATAACAAACATAGTAGCTTCTATTTCTGGCAAATAACACATAAAATACACGGTTAATACGCATAATACCAATTTAGTCACCCCGGGGCATGACTTAATAACATTTAGCTAATTAAACCTTTATATGATTCCAAGTTGATGGTAAAATATTTAGCTAATCAGGGGTAAGTTGATGGTAAAATATGATTCCAAGTTGAACGCCATCAACTACCCCCAACTTAGCTTTTGATCGTCTCGAGCAAAACCAAAATAAAAAAAACCCCTAATCAATTACAAACTAATTAAGAACAAACTCATTCAAAAATTCTAAATAAGATGAGGGTCAACACATATCCATATGTAATCCATTAAGCACTATTTCGTAGTAGAACCGACATGTGTGAATAACTCTCAAACAATAGTGACGCAGACAAAATCACATTATATCGACTTGCAGTCTAGTTAGCTAATCTCGAGAATGTTGTCCTTTTTCGTCATTGTTTATGAATTTTATTTATTCTTTTCAATTGTAGGTCAAGTCAACTGGACAAGGCGGATCGAGAACCGAGTACTACTCCAAGGCTTGCGTTTATCGTATTATTTGTTTATCATGTAAGGGCCATGTAGATTATCAAGTAGAAACTTGCAATGGTTGGTGCAAAAACTTTTTCAAATCTAACACCGAACTTGCTACCATTTTGCCAATGAATTTTTTATTATTTTTCGGGCAGGTTGGACGCTCTCAAAAATCTTTCTATCCTTACGGTTTCACTCATTTTGATAAACCACCGAATCCGTAAATCCTTGGCCCTTATAAGATCCATAACTTGACCTAAATTACAATAGGTAGAACAATCTGAGATAACTAAGGTCAACTCGGGTTAACATGATGCGTCATCTAACTACACACCGAAGAAGTGAGTTATATGTGGTGAAAAAAGTCGATTGCACAATAGGATAGATGATTAATAAAACCACAACTTTAAATAGTTGACAAAGCCCTTATTCATCATTAACGAATTAAGAATGTAATTAAGCAGTTTCAATGGTTTAAGGACTCTATTTCATTCAATTCATTTCATAAAAATTCACTAAAATAAGTGTAAACGTGTCTCAATTTTTCAAAATAAGTGTTGTGCCTATCCCCTACTTTAAAACTCAACATTGTCCCCAATGTGAAAAGTAAAGCATAAAAATGTAGGAAGAAGAACACTTAGTTTTGGAAAATATGAGAACTTGGCTAACTTTCTGAAGCGAATCATATCATTGAACTGGAACCAAAGTTGTCTCATCCCAAGGACTAATCTGCACTAGGTCAGCTAATACAAACAATTCTTGCACAAAGGCCATTAGTACCACGAGACATGAATATGTAGCAAAATTCTTATGTCATGTGGCAGTAAATAGCACAACTAGAAAGAAGAAGAGAAATAAAAAATTTAAGTCAATACATAACAACTTTATTATTTAAACACAACAAAATTTTTACATGACTCCAAATAAAAACAAAAAGACTCGAGACTCAAAATAGTAACCGAATAATCATGCGAAATAAAAAAAAAAAACCTCCCGTACATCCCTTGCTCAAAAGCCTTAGGAACATTGCGACACTTTTATTCAATTATTGAGAAAAAAAACTAATAAAATAGGTTAACCATAAATTACTGGCTATGCCTAACAATTAAATAAATAGTCCCCAGAAACGGGGCCAAAATGTGTGATCGCATGTAAGTCGCTTATATTAGCAAGAGGACTAGGTCATTCGTAGTATAGCAAGGCGAGTCAAGGTCGATCCCACATAGACAAATATTTAATTACGTTAAACACAACCACGATTAATAGGTCAACCGGATAGGGTGGTCGTTGACCAACATGACTAAAAAATAAATAAAAGAGATGAAAATAAACCAATAGTCGATCACATACTGCAAAGGGATTAATCAAACTATTCACAACTAATCTTCCCTTAATCCGTATCTGATTCGTATTTGTAATTAAGCTACGGGTGCAATCTCCTAAGCTTGTTTACTTCAATTAAAGGATAGTAAACGTCTATGTGCAGTTAACCTCCTTACTTGGTTGTATTAACACACATGCAATAAGTTCTAGAAAGTGCCGGCTGAAGACCGAGAACCTCCCTAAGCGGCTACGGTGGATTGACTAGCACGTTCTTAGGGATTGATCCAGACTATGTCCTAACTTACACTTCACTAATAGTCCTTCATGTTAATTTATGATGTACGAAAAGCAGATTGGTCAGCTCTAACCTATCATGAATTAAACCTGTCGATCAACGTAGCTGACGTCGAACCACAGAATTATGGTTTATTAGGTAACTCGATTCGGCGATAAAGACCGTCGCTGAATCGAGAGAACGCAACCCATAATTCTGCGTTTTAACATTAACGAATCTAATAATAAAGATTTAGGTTCATTTAATTAATTCATAGTTGATTAGATGCAAGTATAGTCTAGATCTATCACAAGACCAATTATGAATCTAAGAAAAGAAATAAAACATTGGAATAAATCTTACCCATAACGAAGAACGATTCTACTCCTCAATTCTCACTCTCTCTGGTGATTTGAATCAATCCATGATGATTGTTAACCAAGCACAATTCAATAATGAAAGACTCATTACTTATTTGCATAGAAAGAAAAAAAGAAAAGTAGTGAAGAATTTTTAACAAAAGGACTACATTGTATCTAGTTGATGGATGAGTGAATGAGAAAATGGATTATGAATACAATTTGCCAGCCCTAATGCCTCTTATATAGTGTATAAACTAACCTAAGGGAAAAAAATTAATCCATGGAGGACAAGAAAACACATTTCTTGTCCGTTTTCGCTGGGCTCGCCTTAGCCAGAGTGGGCCTCGCTGAATCGATCTTTCTGGGCCGCACATCTTCGATATTTGGACCGTAACTTGACCTACGTAACTCCAATTTGGATGATTCAAAGTGCATTGGAATCCGTGTTTCAACACCTACAACGTTTATGAGAATGTCCAAGCTTAACGTGTGTTGTAAGACTTCGGAAATAGTGTTGCAAGATAACAAATCAGATTCACGGGTCCAATTCTGACTCAAAACACTTCAACCTTCAGCTCCATTCAGTTATTAATTGATAGGCCGGCTAAGCCATCCGGCCCATGAACCTGAATCCGGACCCAAAGAGGCCCATAAATAGGATCAGGACGATGACTGGAGAGGCCACATACAGTGAGGCCCAAGGCGTCCTCTAGTCCTCGTGGTGTGCCTCTTAAAACAAGCCCACGGAGAGAGCAGGCCAAGAGGGATGCCCAACCTGCTCAAACACAAGACTGATGGATCCTCCAGAGATCCCTCTTCCTACACTTGGAGACAGAGACTGACGACACAACTGGGCGATTGAGGATACACGACATAGGCTCCTGGGTCCACGCCGTCATCACCCTATTGTGGTCCTTATGTCCGCCGTACATTCAATTGTACTATGTCCTTGATTGTAATTATGTTGAAATTGGTCGGTTCTCACTGATGGCCAAATTATAGTAACCCAACTTTAACCGGCTGAGTACCGGGTCGGTTGTACTACAACGGCGAGCAAGGTCGTATCGCATGAGGAATCAGTCAAGTATCACAATCAATTTTGTATCTAGTTTAGGCTTACAGTAAGGGTGAAAATAATTATTATATCTAGAATAAAAAATTATAACTTTAAAATATATGATAAACTGAATAGCTAAACTATGATCAAGAACACTACTCTTAACACCTTCACCGAATCACTAAGGATGAGCCTTAACCTACCAAACAATTGCCTCTAATGAAGTGTTGTGGGTGCAATCTCCTAACCTGATACCTAGGGGATAATACTACAACCTAGTTACCCTATATTCGGTTCAACAGTGCCCTTTATAGGATTTAATTGACCTAATATGGTAAAAATAATGAGACGCTCCGCATCCACCGAGTTCACGGCTTAGCTAGAAAAACATTACCAAGGAACATGCTGCGAAAAAACTCGACTAGTTCGTGCATGGTATTCCTAAAACCATATTTCGCACACTCCCTCGCAAAATACATTTATAAAGTTCGTGTGTGGAATCATGAATTAGGTGATCAAATTAATTCAAGCATTAAGATAATTTTAGGACACAACAACTCAAAAGATTTAGTATTTAAGCTCTACCCATCCCTAGATCATCGTTTAGACATCAATTTCGTAGTTCCATCACATAATCTAGCTATCAAAAATTTAGCTACTCATACTAAAAATAAAACCGCTGAAATAAATCAAGAAATACATAATAGACATCAGAAAAAGATAAAGAAAATTACCAATAATTAACTAGAAGCAATTCATCAATCGGATCGTCACTTCGTTGTGTTCCAATCACAAAATAACAGAGGAAAAGTTGCTATTGTTCTAAGGGGATTTGCGGAAAAAATAAAATAGATCTACTCTAATGAAAAGGAAAAAACTGTTGCAGAGAAAAATAAATTTGTGCTATGAAAACTGTGTGTTAAAATTTGACCTAGATGGCTTTTTAATACTACTCAAATATGCTTCCGGAAATTCACGTTGTGGCCAATATGTTATTCACGCTTTTACTTTTGTCACAATTGCCTATTGGTTGAGGCGTGGACCCCATATGCTCCCAGGTCACGCCTTCATTGCCGAGAATTCATAAATTGATTAGGTGCATGCTATCCCCTGGATATGGCCTAGTGGTGGCGGCATGGGTGTGTAGTGCAGCCTTGAACCTATGCTGGAGGTCAGCGGTTCGATTCCCGTAATGGGGTTGATTTCCGATTGATAACACCCTTCTGTGCAGAGGTTTCCAAAGGCAACCCATGTTGGAGCGACTAGGTTACCTGATTAACTTCTCCCCACATTCCTGTGGGATCGGGGGTGGGGGGCCCTTATGGTTAGGGTTTAACCATTTTTTTGATTAGGTGCATGCTGCATTCTATAGGCCTGAGCCTGATTTTATTTTAATTGATTTTTTGATAATTAAATAAATAAATTATAATTTTAATCTCGAACTTTAATCTCCCGTCATATCACTCTCGAACCCCGTTTTGGTCGATTCTTGCCACATTGCGCTTCTTGTCACGCCCTCTATTACGCTACGTCTGTAACAAAATAAACCACATACCCAAGCATGACAAATTCCATTAAAACACATACAATTCACCAAAAATAAAAAGATTTTCGGACGTAAACTTCTTTCATCTTGTGATTCAACGCGTGGTGAAATGCAACTATAAAAACCACTTAACTACCTCAAAATCACATCGAATATGCTACAAATAAGGGGTAAAATGCACACGAAATGATAGCAAAGTTGACTCTCATCAACTACCCCCCACTTAGCGTTTGCTCGCCCTCGAGCAAATCAAGCGATTCAAAAATAAATAATGAGGTCAACGTTGCCATCATACGGGAAACTAATATATTCAATGAGTAAAAACTAGTCAATAAGAAAAAAAACACGAGCCAAAACGTATCTTATCATGGAAACAAAATGTGTGTGTGTGCATAGCTTCACAATCCTTAGTTGTAGTTAATCGGCTCAGATTATAAATACATGACTAATGTTGTTACACCATATGCTTATACTTCATAATCATTTCCACTAATCGCGGTAAAACCAAGGCTAACTAAGATCAGGCAGGACATGCACGGTTGTAACGTTAGGCTAAGGACGAGGCTAAACGAAAGGATAAAAAGAATATCAAAAGAGAAAAACGAGTGAGTCTAATCAAAACTTCTTGAATTTGCTTCATAACTCACCTTCTTAGCTTGATTCGAGCAAGCTTTCTCCTTCTTTACTCTCAAATCCAAACATAATTCAATGAAAACTCGTCCACCAACGCCACTTTGGAAGAATTAATACATGGCCCTTTTTTCGGCATATTTTGACTCATCTTATTCAACAATTTATTCTTCTTTTTCTTTTTCTTTTTTTTTTGCTTTTTTTTTTCTTTCATTTTTTATTAAACCAAACATCAGCACTTTTTGCTACCCCTTCTCATTCATAGTACAAAAGATTCACCAACATCATACTTTGATACACATCCTCATCACCCCACACTTGTACTAGCAACTATGTACAAAATAAGATTAAAACTCACTCGTAGGATGCCAAAGAAATGTAGACCACAAATAAAGGCTAAGGGTCGGTAATTATAGGCTAATCAATGAATGGCTACGTTCGGGTGAGGGTCTAACCATCCTACAAAGGCTTAGAGGGGTTTCTGTGGAAATTATGTATAGGGTTGGCTATTTGGTTCCGATTGAGTCAAAGAAATGCCAGGACCGTCATCCCTTAGTCTACCAAGATTGATCTTTCTATTTCGCCTCGAAGTTAATGATATAAGTTCTAGGTAACGGATTAATGTCTATGGCATCCATAATCATTCACTAACCAACCACAATTCATGAAAGCGAAGCTATTACGTGCATAAGAATTTCATTTCCACAACAAGATGAAAAGGTTTGACTCCCATGCATTCAACCATTGACTAATAATTAATCGAAGAATACCATGAATTCACATATAATTCGCAACATTAAAGCCATGGAATTTTTTAAAAATGGCTCAAATTTTCTCAATAACAACCAAACACCAAGCATATAACTTATTCGATGGATAAATAAAAGCACATAGTCAAGTGAAGCTAAGTCCACCATCCCCACTTAAAACCGAACACCGTCCTCGGTGTGTGATTGATAAAGTAAAGAAAGAAAGACTTAGCTGAACTGGCAATAGGGCAGAACTCGGCAAAGTGACAACCTCCTATGTATCTCCCAGGGTACCTGTACAATCACAACATAGAAACCAAGAATCCACTACGACAAAAGGCCGAAACCTTAAATGCAGGTAAGCACAAGTATGGAGATGTATAGAACAAATAAAATATGGATTATCACAAAGCATGAAATTGAATTCGAGATGCTCGGTCAAATTTTCATCACACTTCTAAAAAAAACAAGCCTAAAAAGCTGAGGAAAAAAAGGTGGGTTGCCCCCCATAAGCGCTTTTGTTTATTGTCGTTTGCTCGACTTATTAAGAAACTAAAAGAAAAACAAAGAAACACGAGTGAAAAAAAAAACATACTACCTAAAACATTCTAAATTTAAAGTCATTAGTTCGACTTTCTACCCCCAATTATGCTAAGGATAGTTATACCAAAGAAGCGCAAACCGTTGCTTCTCCCTACAAAAATCATAAGAATTGAGCACCCCCTCAAAATGGGACAAGAAAAACAAGGGGCTCAATCCCCTCCACCATGATTGGCTCAAGGAATTCATCGTGCAACACAACGAAATCACTTTCCCCGAAACAGAGCATATGCCAATTAATAAGGATTCATGCACCACATAGTAACAAGTTGGCTCAACCAAAGCATCAAAAGACTTAAAAAGGACTCACCTCCACCAATGTCTCAACAGGGCTCACTGTAGAATGAATTGATAATTTAATGGGGATAATATTCATACCTTTTTCATGGCAATCCTCATGCGTGATTACCTCAGGGAGAGACGGTGGAGATTGGAAACCTTCTTCTACTTTAATGCTCTCCTCAAGCCTCCTTTTCCTAATCAACTGCCCTACCCGGCTTGCCAGATCAACCACCTCAGATTCCAAGCGGTGCTGGGTATCATTTAATTCTCTTAGATCCAGACTAAGTTGCTCCAACAAAATCTCGGTTGTGCTCTTTGGCGGTGGAGTAACCTGTGGCGGCTGAAAATATTACGGATAAGCATCGAGGTGCTGAAACTGGTAACTTTGAGGACTCTCCCACGCGTTGTTGTAGGGTGTTGTGTATGGGTTGAACTGATAATATGGTTGTGTTCCCAAACCCATACAACCAAAATTAAATCCTTCAAATGTGTGGGGGAAGTAGCCTCATTGGCCATAAGGATCCATACTATGCAATTCAAGGAAAAAACAAGAACACAATCAAGGTATCAAGTCACTACAACTACCGGAGTAGGTGGCGAGACTCTTCAAAAAAACATCAAAATAAAAATAAAATTAAATTAAATAAGGCCTAATCTTAAATGCTACAGTGATTTACTGATATTGACCGATTCCCCGACAACGGCGCCAGAAAACTTGATGGCCAAATTATAGTAAACCAACTTTAACCGGCAGAGTACCGGGTCGGTTGTAGTACAACAGCGAGCAAGGTCGTGTCCCACGAGGAATCAGTCAAGTATCACATTCAATTTCGTATCTAGTTTAGACTCACAGTAAGGGTGAAAATGATTATTATATCTAGAAAAAGAAATAAAAATTATAACTTTAAAATATATGATAAACTGAATAGCTAAACTATAATTAAGAACACTACTCTTAACACCTTTACCGAATCACTAAGGATGAGTCTTAACCTACCAACCAACCAACCAATAGCCTCTAATTAATGTGTTGTGGGTGCAATCTCCTAACCTGATACCTAGCCGCTAATACCACAACCTAGTTACCCTATATTCGGTTCAACAGTCCATTTTATAGGATTTAATTGACCTAATATGGTAAAAATAATGAGACGCTCCGCATCCACCGAGTTCACGGCTTAGCTAGAAAAACCTTACCAAGGAACAGGCTGCAAAAAACTCGACTAGTTTGTGCATGGCAATCCTAAAACCCTATTTCGCACACTCCCTCGCAAAATACATTTATAAAGTTCGTGTGTGGAATCATGAATTTGGTGATCAAATTAATTCAAGCATTAAGATCAAATTTAGGACAAAACAACTCAAAAGATTTAATTTTTAAGCTCTACCCATCCCTAGATCATCGTTTAGGCATCAATTTCGTAGTTCCATCACATAATCTAGCTATCATAAATTTAGCTACTTATACTTAAAGTAAAACTGCTGAAATAAATCAAGAAATACATAATAGACATCAGAAAAAGATAAAGAAAATTACCAATAATTAACTAGAAGCAATTCATCAATCGGATCGTCACTTCGTTGTGTTCCAATCGCAAAATAACAGAAGAAAAGTAGCTATTGTTCTAAGGGGATTTGCAGAAAAAATAAAATAGATCTACTCTAATGGAAGAGAAAAAACTGTTGCAGAGAAAAATAAATTTATGCTATGAAAATATGTGTTAAAATTTGACCTAGATGGCTTTTAAATACTACTCAAATATGCTTCCGGAAATTCACGTTGCGGCCAATATGTTATTCACGCTTTTACTTTTGTCACGCCTTCATTGCCGAGAATTCATAAATTGATCAGGTGCATGCTGCATTCTATAGGCCTGAGCCTGATTTTATTTTCATTTATTTTTTTGATAAATAAATAAATAAATTATAATTTTAATCTCGAACTTTAATCTCCCGTCATTTACACTCTCGAACCCCGTTTTGGTCGATTCTAAAGGAAATGATTCCGTGATCATTCTCATTGATGTATGGTATAATATATACAATTGGTGTGCCTTGATTGTAGGCGTTTAACTAGGGTAACTGAATATTCACAATGAATGAAAACATTTACGCGATAATTACAAAATATACTCTAATATATATTTTATATTCTAACACACCCCCGCAGTCGAAACGGGAGGTTCACGAACGCGGCGAGGGCCGGAGCGAAAATCATCAAATAAAACCCGTGGAAGACCTTTGGTGAAGATGTCGGCGATTTGGTAACGGGATGGGACATGATGGACACGAACTTCACCACGAGCGACTTTTTCTCGAACAAAATGGATGTCCATTTCAATGTGCTTGGTGCGTTGATGTTGGACAGGGTTGCCGGATAGATAGATGGCACTTACATTGTCACAATAAATGAGTGTGGCTTTTTGTATAGGACAATGAAGTTCTAACAGAAGGTTCCGTATCCAACACGATTCAGAGACAGCGTTTGCTACACCACGGTATTCAGCCTCGGCACTTGAACGAGATAAGGTGGGTTGGCGCTTGGAAGACCAAGAGATGAGATTGTCGCCTAAGAAAACGCAATAGCCAGATGTAGAACGGCGGGTGGTGGGGCAGCCACCCCAATCAGCATCAGTGTAAGAGAGGAGTGCCGAGACGGATGATCTGTAGAGATGCAAGCCAAAATGAAGAGTACCTTTAATGTACCGGATGATGCGTTTGAGGGCACGGAGGTGAATGTCCCGGGGGTCATGCATATGGAGACAAATTTGTTGGACGGCATAGGATATGTCGGGCCGAGTGAATGTAAGATATTGTAATGCCCCAGCAAGACTGCGATAATGTGTGGCATCATTAACGGGAGAGCCTGCGGAAGCACTGAGCTTAGAACTCGTGTCAACAGGCGTGGAAACAGAATTGCAAGAAGTCATGCCTGCACGTTCAATAATATCATCGGCATACTGGCGTTGTGAAAGAAATAAGCCGCCATCATGACGGGTAACAGAAATACCCAAAAAATAACTGAGAGGTCCTAAATCCGTCATAGCAAATTCTGAAGCAAGTCGGGACATAATAGATTGATGAAGAGCATCCGATGAGGCAGTGAGGATGATGTCGTCGACGTATAACAAAAGATAGGCCGTGTCAGGACCATGATGGTAGATGAACAAAGAATGATCAGATTTGCTGTGTGCGAAACCCATAGTAGCCACATAATCAGAAAATCGTTGATACCAAGCACGAGGGGCTTGTTTCAGACCATAGAGGGACTTCTTTAGACGGCAAACATAGTCTGGATGATGTGGATCCCGGAAACCCAATGGTTGATGCATGTAGATCTTGTTTCATGAAGTCGCCCGTGTAAGAAAGCATTTTTGACGTCAAGGCGATGCAAATTCCATGATTTGGAGAGAGCAATACTAAGAACGAGTTCGAATCGTGGCCGGTTTGACCACCGGACTGAAAGTGTCATTACAATCCACACCCAATTGCCGAGACACCGCCATCACCTACAAGACGGGCTTTATGCCTTTCAAAAGAACCATCAGAATTCCTTTTAATGCGAAAAACCCACATAGAGCGAATAATATTCGTATTATCAGGACGAGGAACGAGGTCCCACGTCTCATTTTTAATAAGAGCATTATATTCATCGTGCATGGCAGCATTCCAATTGGGGTCCGAAAGGGCGGACTTAGGGTTGGAGGGAAGGGGGGAAGGAGACATGACAGAGGATAAATTAAACGGAGTTTTGGGTTTAAAAATCCCATGCATGGCGCGAGTGGTTATGGATCGGGAGAAGGCCGGTTGGGTAGGTACTTGGGCCTGGCTAGAAGCGGGAGGTGGACAGTCGGGTGGAGAGGGATGAGCGCCTGTTGGAGGGGAAGGAGGCGGACTTGGCTGGGACGAACTGGGCTGGTCTGTAGGAGGATGTTGGGTCGAATTTTGTGGTTGGGCTGAGTCCTCAGACAGCGGTGGATTTAATGATGGAAGGAGCAATGGATGTAGGCTATCTTGGAGAAAATCATAGTGGCTGGGGGTTGGAGTGTGTAGTTGGGCAAATGGAAACTTTGTTTCATCGAACATGACGTGACGAGAGACAATGATCTTACGATTGGAGAGATCATAACACTTGTAGCCACGATGATTGGATGGATAGCCAAGGAAGACGCATGGAGTGGAGCGAGATTGAAGTTTATTAATTTGCGTAGAGGGGAAGAGGGGGTAACATAAGCACCCGAAAACTCGCAGGTGATCATAAGAAGGATTGCGTTGGTAAAGAATTTTAGTGGGGCATTGATATTGGAGATTTTTGTGGGGAAGAATGTTTAGTAGGTAGGTGGCCATTTCGAGAGCGTGGTGCCAAAATGTAGCAGGAAGGGAGGCGTGGTTGAGGAGACTCCGGATTAAATTATTAATGGTTCGAATTGTTCGTTCGGCTTTACCATTCTGAGAAGAGGTGTGAGGGCAAGAGAAACGAAAAACAAGACCATTTGTAGCACAAAAGGATTTGAAGGAGTCGTTATCGTATTCCTTACCACTGTCACATTGAAAACATTTTATGGGAAGGGAAAATTGGGTTTTTATTAAGGCACTAAACGCGGAAAAAATCGAGAAAACTTGAGATTTTTGGCCAAGGGGAAATGTCCACAAATAATCAGAAAAATCATCAATAAATAAAACATAGTATCGATGCCCGGAAGAGCTAGGGATAGGGGAGGTCCACAAATCACTGTGAATAATGTCAAACGGCATTAACGTTGTAGTAGTTGAAGCATAAAAAGGTAACTTAACATGTTTACCAAATACACAAGAGTCACAAACAGGAAATCGGGAAAAATTATTGCATGAAATGAAATTATTCGTAGCAAGGGAACGTAAAATAGAAACGCCCGGATGACCCAAGCGATCATGCCATAATGAGGGAGACAAGGCAGGAAAGGTTGAGGGGGACGCATCAGGAAGAGTGAGGGGGTATAAAGTCCCAGTGCTATTACATCGCATTAGAGGAATCCTCGTCTGTAGGTCCTTCACAGAAAAACCAAATGGGTCAAATTCGATGGAAACTTGATTATCATGAGTAAATTGACGAACGGAAATTAAGTTCTTTACGAGATGGGGAGCATGGAGGACATTTTTTAACAATAAAGGTGGATGGGGAGGGGGAAGTGTGGATTGACCGGACCCGTAAATTGGAATTTTATGACCACTGCCAACTATAATATCACGATTTAAATTACTCGAATTAAAATAAGACGTGAGATTACCACTCGATTGGGTCATGTGTGATATGGCACCGGTATCCAAATACCAATTTTTATCGGGAACGTTGAGCGACATCGTGTGCATTGCGGCCTCTATATCAGTTGGGACATAGCCACCAGACTGTGGATCAGCTTGAGTATTATAAGCCTGTTGTTGCTGAGGTCTGGGTCCAAGCAAACCAGGTTGATTGGGCCGAGCCCAAGAAGAAGTTGGATAAGGTGATGGAGGTGGAATCCATCGTGGGTTCATCCATGCTGCCCAAGGAGGAGGGTAAGACCACGGGCCACCAGGATATCCCCAAGGTCTCGGCGTATTTGCTGCTGCTGCCCGGAACGCTGCTGCTGATTGCCGTCATGTCCACCACGTTGACCACGACCTGAATTACGACCTCGTCCCTTGTTGTTGCGACCAATACCACGATTTGCACTCTGTCCACCATCCGATTGCTGCTGTTGCTGTAAGTGTGCTCCATTTCCACCAGTTTTGGAGCCGTCATTCGAAGTGCCACCGTAAGAAAGAAAAGCTGTGTCGCCGGAATTCATGGAAGCCCGCTTAGCTTTGCAAGTTTCCTCTAATATCAGCTTTGAACGAGCCTCATAAAAGTCAGGAAGAGGATCGGTTTGTTGGAGAATTGTAGCTACTCCATCATAGCTTTCATTCAAACCTGCAATTAGTTGAAGAACCAGGCGTTGATTTGACACTGGAGCCCCAACGTTGGATAAAAGATCAGCCAAAACTTTCAGTTCTTGGCAATAGGCAGAAATTCCCGAGAAATTATCGAGCTTGACATTCTGAAATTGATGTTCGAGATGCAAGGCTCGGTGAGTTTTATTGTCCTGAAAAAGGCTCGCCAATCGTGCCCAAGTCTGTTGTGCAGTTGCCTTGGGGGAGATGATAGTGTGTAGAAGATCACTCGAAATGGTTCCATAGATCCATTGGAGAACAATAGCTTCGAGGCGTGACCACAATTCCTCATCTTTTTCTTTGTCTTTATTCTTGTCAGAAGGTGAAGGAGGGAGGATGTGATCGGAGACATTGTACACACGACAATGAATTTGGAACAATTCTGCCCACGTTGAGTACTGGGCTTTGTCCATGTCAAGAGTGATCGGAATTACATTTTTGATATTGGTAACAGTTAGAGCAGGATGAAATTTTCCTGAGTCTGCCATTGAAAGAGCGTGAAAAAGGATTAGAGAAGAAGATGGCGTTTGGAGAAGAGAATTAGAGAAAATGCTCTAATACCATAAAGGAAATGATTCCGTGATCATTCTCATTGATGTATGGTATAATATATACAATTGGTGTGCCTTGATTGTAGGCGTTTAACTAGGGTAACTGAATATTCACAATGAATGAAAACATTTACGCAATAATTACAAAATATACTCTACTATATATTTTATATTTTAACAGATTCTTGCCATGTTGCGCTTTTTGTCACACCCTCTATCACGCTACGTCTGTAACAAAATAAACCACATACTCAAGCATGATAAATTCTAATAAAACACATAAAATTCACCAAAAATAAAAAGATTTTCGGACGTAAACGTCTTTCGTCTTGTGATTCAACCCGTGATGAAATGCAACTATAAAAACCACTTAACTACCTCAAAATCACATCGAATATGCTACAAATAAGGGGTAAAATGCACACGAAATGATAGCAAAGTTGACTCTCATCACTCACCCTATAAATAAGGCTCCTTGTATAAACTGAAAACTAAGCAAGATATATAACAACAAGGCAAAACTCTGTCCAATTGACTATTTTCTTTTTGCTATATTTTGCACCACCACTCACCTCCACAGATTCCACAACACCGCCACTCACCACCATCTTCACACCACTTTCATAGTTAGATATCCACCACGCAAATACCGCTGAACACCCTAGATAAGTTCAACGTCATCAGTTGGCTCCGTTACAGGGAAAATCAAAGATTTCCAGCCCGATTCTGGTGTACGGTGTTGAGATAGTGTTCTAAACCCAATCGGGTTGGACCAGATCCGACCGTGTCGGATCATTTCTACTATTTCTTTATGTTTATACATACGATAAATGACTTTTCTGTTATTAAATATTTGTTCGTTTAAAACCAATTACGATATTGTTATATGATAGCGTTCTTAGTGTCGAACTGTGAAAGAGAAACCAAGATAGTGATTATGGTTGATGAGATCTCGACTCACTTTAAATGGTTTGATACTTAAATGTCTCTAGTCGTATGTGCTATCAAACGGGACATCAATAGTACGATTAGACTAGCACGTATTAGATGTCTTCTATCTTATTGAAGGTAGGGATAAATCTCGTCTATCGAAGTGTAGAGACACTTGGACTGTACGTGGACGTGTATTAGAGAATGCGTACGTTAGACTGACATGTGGCAGTTGTGTAATTATCCTAAGACCGGAGTCTTTATGGCATCATAATGTGGATTGTCATTCTTTGACACTATTGAGGTTTCCCTTAGCCACGGGGCGATCATGCGGTAGTGATTGGGTATGATACTTAATTAGCATGCATAGGATTCATGTTGTTCGTCCGGAAATCGCGTACGCTATTAGTAGGGGTGAATATCTGAAAGGGCCTTCTTATAAAGACTGTCTTACTCTCGCGAATCCTTAAAAAGTGGAAGTAAATGAGTTACGTCGAGAGAGCATGATATCCAGATTATAAGATACGGTCGTTGATGGTTGACACTCGACGTACGACCGTATGGATATTATTACAGCGATGGGATTCTATTTACACGGTAACTGTTTCACATGAAAGGTAGTAGTCATTGCATTTAACTCTTCCGATGATTGGAGGTCACGGTGTGTTGCTAGACGCTATTCCGTGATCGTTAGGTGTGAAGGGCATTTTCGTAATTTACACTTTGTGTCTTTGGCCAACATATTCGGAAGCCTATCAGGTCACACACATATGAACATCTAGCCGAATTAAAATGCGGTTATAGCGATAACCAAATAAGGAAATTTTATCTCGACTATAAGTTATAGTGATAAATTAATATGGTGGTATTTATTTATTATGAATAAATATAATACAAGATATTAATTATATTGATAATTAAAGAATATTCCGGATGCCAAATCTTTGGCTATATGGGGCGCATATAATAGTGTATTAAGATACACTTGGATTGTGTAATTTAATTAATGTTATTACCATATATTGATATAAGATATTAATATATAAATATATATAGTATACGTGACATGCATATAGATTGTGCTTGTGCACATTATCCCCTGGAGATGGCCTAGTGGTAAGCGGTTGAGGTGGTATTGTACATTGCCATATCGAAAGCTGGAGTGTGGGGGTTCGAGTCCCATAAAGGGCCGGCCCCTTTTGGTAAGCGATATTTAAAGCAAGCCTCTTCCCCGAGCTGCTAGGTTCTTGATTAACCTCTCCTCGCACTCCTGTGGGATCGGGGGAGGGGACCCTTCCGGTTAGGGTTTAACCGTTTTTTTTTTGTGCTTGTGCACATTTGTTTCCAAATTATATATATATATATATATATATATATATATATATATATATATATATATATATATATATATACATGTATGTGTAATATATACATATATATAAGTGATATATACACATGTGTAAATAGATTTATGGTAATAAGATAAATACAGTCAATATTTGATATTGACAATATCTTGGAAATACTTAATATAAGATATTAAATTAAATGAGATAAATCAATCAAAGGTATTTTCCATATTTTATTTGGAAAAGGTTTTCTTTCTCCCTAATCTACTAGGAAGCCTCCCCCAATCAGATTGGGACTAGAAAGTGGCGCCTCTCTCCCTATATAAGAAATGGGTTTGCTAGCTCTTTTGATCAACACAATTCCCAGAGACTAATAGTTTCTTGTTAAAAATAGAGAGTTTCTTAGAGTGGGATTTGAGAGAGAGCAAAGATCGGTCAAACAACCGAGTTTTTCTGGTAGGAATCCAAGGTGTGATTCCGGCGGGTTGTTCGTGTGGACTAGCGGTAGAGGCTGAACGATTGGGCGGCTCCGTGCACCACTATTCTCCTTAGACGGTCAAAACGTCGATCTTTTAGATCAAGCAAAGTAACCACTGCCTACTATCTTATTATGTTCGTTGCTTAAACGAAGTCGATCCTGGTTAAAGGAAATAAAATTTTGAATTCCACTGCGTTTTCGCGAATATTTCCTAACAGTGGATTCGGAGCGAGTTTCGAGCTTAATCAATAAGCATGTTAATTTGCGTAGTTAATTTTATCATTTAAATCACGTAATTAAAAGATGAAAGATTTTTGATTCGCAAAAATGATACACGAAGATAAAAAAACAAATCGCCTGCTTGGGGTGCTCGTTCGATCGGCGGCGGCACCCCACCGGAAAATCGGCGGCGTCACTGGCGGCTTTTGCTGTCGGCGTCTGCTGTTGGTATTTTGGTGCGACCCCGATGCTTTTGTTTTGTGTATTTTGTGATTCAATATAGTTCGTAGTAGTAATTGATAATATCTTTTCGTTTAGTTGGGTAATGTGGCTAACTAATGGTTCAAATAGTTTAGACCATTGAAATGCCACATGGCATTATTTGGTAATATGATTTGCCTTACAATAATCTAGGCCATTCCAAATTTTGTATGGAATAGGCCTAGGCCCTTTTCAAAATATTTGATTTTGGAAAAAGCCTAGGCCTAGGCCCTTTTCAATATTTTGATTTGGGAAAGGGCCAAATTGGTGCCTTTTGGTTTAGGAAACCAAAGACATCCCTTTTGATTATCAAAAGAAAAGAAACAAAAGAGAAATAATTTTAATTTTGATTTATTTTTGGAATAATTCTAATTGATTAAAATTAAAATTGAAGTCGTTTAAAAATAACCGTTAATTTTATTCCGATTAAAATCAATTAATTTATTAAATGTTAATTGATTAGATAAAATTATTTAATAGATTAAACGTTAATCGATTAATAAAGACGCAAGTTGTTAATTTTGAATTTTATCTTTTCAATAAGATTTTATTGTATGAATTAGATATTATGTAGATATAATATGATTATATGGACCGTGATTGATCATGGAATCGACCAATAAAATATATGTGAATGATTTATTTTTTGTTGGTTTAAAAATTGTCCTAGGCCGTTATGAAGAACGTGACCTAGTTTATTTTCTGCTTTATTCCATTCCCGGTAGCTCACCCCGTTTGCGGTGGGTGTATTTATTTTATTAGATAAATTTATGTAACAAGAATGGAGCGGAAGAAAGTGACCAAAGAAAGATGAAAATAAAGATCTCATTGGAGAATTGAGTATTAAAGATCCTATTGACGGTTGTAGTTACCTTTAGATTGTGACCCGCGGTTTCGTCGGTTTGTATTCAAAACCGCACTTAGGAAAATTCCATGATCATACCGGTTACTTTACGCATTTATTTATTTTCTGCTTGTATTTATTTTATATGATACGATAGATGCATACGCACGATCTAGATGAATGTGTATGATGTATGTCTATAGAGATAGATATACATGCTGAGACCATAATTAAATTAATTAAGAGAATTAATTCGAAATTAATTAAATGAATTAATTTAAAATTACTCCCACAACAAAAAATCGAGTTATATTTGTCTCTCAATATTATATTGACGGTGAAGAGCCTTTGTTCGGATCCAACTGATCGGCTCTCATCGGGAGTTGACCTACCTCGGGTATATCGTCGTTATCGAGATATGATCGTTATGAGATCTCATGAATTTTTAGGTTACGACTCGACTAAGAATCTTGCGGTGATTGACCCTCGTCAGGACTGTCTGATTTTAGAGACAAGGGGTTGACTATCACATAAGATGTGAATTGTCAAAGAGTTGACAAGACAACCAATGGAAGCCGCATGAGATGCGACTGGTAAGTGTACCCACCTTTTGAAATTTTCCCGGTCGATCGGCCCTCGTCAGGGATCGAGTCAACTAGATTGGATTCCATCTACTAAAGAATTAATAAAATTCTTGAAAGTCAATTGGTGTAGTTGACTAGTGGGAGCAAAATCATAAACCAAAAGACCATTTTTGATTTTGCGTGTATAAACAACAACACTCTTTTATCTTTATTTTTATGTTGTAGCTTTAGCAAACTTTATTTCTATGTTTTTATTCACGATTGTTAAAACCAAATTATGACTGTTACCTTTTGAGAAACATTCTCAAGTATGGTTATGTAACTTTAATCCCTTTTAAAATAAGCAATGACACGAGCAACCCGGTTATAGTAGTTAGAGACAAACAGACTACATATTTGACAGAGTGCTCCAAGACTTTAATTATTAATGAGAACGGAAGCTCATGATATGATTAAATGTTGGAAATAAAATTTATGTTTTGATGATGATTCATCACTTATTCAGTCATTGTTCTAGACCCCATTGATGAAGTGTCATAACTAGCTGTTATAGTGCAAAGCAAAAAGATGTCTAGATATCAATGTATAGGATTTAATAGAGTCTGATATTTGTATAATTTAAATCAGACTAGCACTGTAATATTTTTAGGTTGTGAACTGAGATAACAAGAAACTGAGATAACGGGAGACTAGAAATTAGTTAAATGGAAAACAGACCACACCAATTTGAAACTAAAGAAGATAAGTTGGCTGAGGGACACAAACTCGGTTGGCTTATCTAGAAGACTGAAGAACTGAGGGACACAAACTCAGTTATTGAAGACTGAAGAACTGATGGTTCAAACTCAGTTATGAAGACTACGTCGAGACTGTAAAGCTAGACTTCAGGCAAGATTGTGATGACCTGAACTGACTTTGTGGATCTTGTATGGGGAGCTAAGACACATAAGGACAATGATGTCTTTGCTGATTAATTCCTTGGTGTACTCTGATTAAGTCAATTATAATCAGATGAAAAACCGGAGTACTGAGATTTTTGAAGAAGAGTAAAAACTCGATTCTTGCTCTTAAGAAGCGAGAAGCGATAAAGTTCTCGTAAATCGCCGAACTAAGGTTTAACTAAACTGAAGAAGAAAGCAACTGTTACAATTCAAGAATTATGAATGGAGGATAATCTATCCGTTCTGACATAAACATACAAGCAAGGAAGTAGGACCACTAACGGCTACAAGGATTTGAACTCAAAGAAATTTGACCGTTAGATAAACCCCTATAAATTGACCACTTCTATCAGAAAGAAACAGGGGAGAAGAGGAGGAATTCTAAGAATTAATCAAGTCAAGAAAGATCAAATTAAAGGGGAAAAGCCAATTTAAATGAATTCCTACTAAATACTTAATTGCAAGATCAAGAAATTTCTTCAAGTGTTCATTAGCATTCAAGAAAGATCAAGATCATTTGAAGAAATACAGAGCTGTGCATAACTTATATATCTAGAAGAAAAGCTCATATCACAATTGAATCATAGTTTTTGATTCAAGTCTCAACTTTGATTCTATCAAAGGTTTAGATTGTGAAACACCAAGAAGGTGTGAAGGACAGTTGAGTGCAGTCAGGAAGACTGTGGTTGTGATGAGCTGGTGAAGAGGCAATTCAACCCTCCAAGGACCAGTGTTTCAAACAATTTAAGAGCTGCAATTCTACCTGTTCTAGGGATTAGTCAAGGGCTATCAGTTTAGAACTTTTTGTAACCGGGCCATCTTAAAGAAGTTCTAGTGGAATTTTCCTCCGCATCACAGGGGAAGAGAGGACTGACAGCATTCCACCACCGGGAACCTCTATAATTCTTGTTTATTTACTTTACGCATTTACTTACTTCATTACAGTCATAATTATCTAGTTCTTATTTACAGCAATCTTAAGAAATTGACTCAACAAGGTATCTGATAACTTATATTTTATAAAGGCTAAATCCATCCGCTGCGAGTTAACTAGACTAAGAATAAGTCAGTATTGACTTATAATCAGTTGAGTTAGCTTAACTCCGCACAAGTTTTAACTGAACTTGTGTTAGCCTTTCCAAGGGAACTTGTTTTAAATCCAGTTTTAACTGAACTTGTTTTAAATCCAGTTTTTGGTGACAAGTTTATTCACCCCCCCCCTCTCTAAACTTGTGTTAGCCTTTCCAAGGGACCAACAATAAATCACTTGAAATAAGTTTCAACGAATTAATCATGCATTGGATATGATGAGATTCTATTTACGCGGTACTGTTTCACCTGAAAGGTAGTAGTTATTGCATTTGACTCTTCTGATGATTGGGGGTCATGGTGTGTTGCTTGACGCTATTCCGTGATCGTTTGGTATGGAGGGCATTTTCGTAATTTGCACTTTGTGTCTACGACCAACATATTCGGAAGCCTATCGGGTCACACACATATGAACATCAGGCCAGATTAAAATGTGGTTATATCGATAACCAAATAAGGAAAGTTTATCTCGACTATAAAGTGTTATAGTGATAAATTAATATGGTGGTATTTATTTATTATGAATAAATATAATACAAGATATTAATTATGTTGATAATTAAAAAATATTCCGGATGCCAAATATTTGGCTATATGGGGGGGCATATAATAGTGTATTAGGATACACTTGGATTGTGCAATTTAATTAATGGTATTATCATATATTAATATAAGTTATTAATATATAAATATATATAGTCACATACGTGACATGCATATAGATTGTGCTTGTGCACATTTGTTTCCAATGTGTATATATATATATATGTGTGTGTGTGTGTGTATATGTGATATATACACATGTGTAAATAAATTTATGGTAATAAGATAAAGATAGCCAATATTGAATATTGACAATATCTTGGAAATAGTTAATAGAAGATATTAAATTATATGGGATAAATCAATCAAATATATTTTTCCTTATTTTATTAGAAAAATGTTTTCTTTCTCCCTATTCTACTAGGAAGCTTCTCCCAATCAGATTGGGACTTGAAAGTGACGCCTCTCTCCCTATATAAGGGGTTGGCTAGCTCTTTTAATCATCAAAATTCCAAGAGACTAATAGTTTCTTGTGAAAAATATAGAGCTTCTTAGAGTGGGATTTGAGAGAGAGAAAAGATCGGTCTAGCAACCGAGTTTTTCTGGTAGCAATCCAAGGTGGGATTCCGGCGGGTTGTTCGTGTGGACTAGCTGTAGAGGCCAGACACTTGGGCATCTCCGTGCACCACTACTCTTTTAGATCAAGCAAGGTAACCACCGTCTACTATCTTATTATGTTTGTTGCTTAAACGAAGTCGATCCTGGTTGAAGGAAATAAATTTTTGAAATCCGCTGCGATCCCGTGAAGATTTTCTAACATACGGCACCTCCACGGTTGCTGGGTTTTACAACGGTCCCAGGAAGAGCTCCATCTTCTTCAGGCCGTTCCACGGTGTCTTCATCAAAAAAGCTCTCAGCTCGTGTTTGCTCATGTTCAAGTCTTCAACTCGACACTGAAATAATCTCGAAATAAGCTAACCTCCATGATTTCTTGTTCAAAATCACGATTCGCTTATGAATCATCACCTTCTTCGTTACCTTTGCACAAATAAAGCTCGTCGCAGTTGGAATTGTACGTTTCCTGGCCGGAAACATCATTTTAGAGCTTTTGATTGGTTGATTAGAGTTGTTCCCCCGGAAACTCTCGACATTTTTCACGTTTGGAAAAGGGCTTGAAACACTCCCGTTGTTCTGGTATCTATTCTCCAGTTATTTTGGTTGCTATCGTAGTTTTCACACAAATTTTCTGGTTCTGCACCGAAATAGTGCTTTGTGTTGAAAATATATTGTTTTGCTCTTTGGATCTGGGACAAAATCACGTCAGAATCGATAAGGTGTTGGTATTTTTGGGGCTTCACGCTTGAGAAATCATAGTTGCTCCCCAAATTCGGATATCCGTACATCGTCGCCACCGTTAGATCTGTTGGATAAGCCAGTTTTGACAATATCCCCGACACGCCCTCTGGACGCTCAGACAGTGCAAGGTTGGTGATTGTCTGAACGATTGAGAATCAGAGTACTTTTTAGCATTTTGCGTAATCAACCTATTAGCGTTTGACACATGGCAGGGATAAAGGACAATATCCTGATACCACACACCCTGGGAAAAGGACTCGTACGGGATCCTCTGCACCAGGAAAACGTCGACCTTGTAGGAAATCTATGTGGGAACGCAGCGGAATTCAAAAATTTGATTTCCTTTTACCCAAGATCGACTTCGTTTAAGCAACAAACAAATAAGCTAGTAGACGGTGGTTACCTTGGTTGATCTAAAAGATCGACGCTTTGACCGTCTAAGGAGAGTAGTTCTGCATAAAGCTGCCCAAGTGTTCGGCCTCTACCGCTAGTCCACACGAATAGCCCACTGGAATCCCATCATGGATTTCTATTGGAAAACTCCGGTTGCTAGACCGGCCTTTTTCCGCTCTCTCCAACTCTCTATAGGATGCTCTCTATTTTACACAAGAACTATTAGCTCTTGGAATTATGATGTACAAAAGAGCTTGACACTCACTTCCTTTATATAGAGGAGGTGGCGCCTCAAGAGGTGTGGAGGAGAAGAAAATCTTTTTCCCAATAAAATAAGAAAAATCTCCTAGATTGATTTATCTCTTTTATTATAATATCTCATATTAAATAAAATCTAAATATTGCCAACATCTTATATTGATTATATTTATCTTATTACTATAAATCTATTTTCCCAAATTCATTTAATATCTAATATTAATATTATGGTAATCTTATTAATTAAATTGCACAATCCAAGTGTATCTTGTACACTTCAATGTGGCGCCCCATACAGCCAATTATTGCTTCCGGAATATTCTTTAATTAATATAATGCTATGATTAATTAATTTGCAAAATACATGTATATCATATATATGTATTTCTAAATTATATGTATCAATATACATATTTAATTAATCAACATAATTCATATCTTGTATTTAATTCATTCGTAATAAATTAATACCACCATATTAATTTACCACTATAACATTTATAGTATGAGATAAACTTTTCTTATTTGGTTATCATCTATAACCACATTTTTATCCGGCTAAATGTTCATATGTGTATGACCCGATAGGCTTCCGAATATGTTGTCCGTAGACACAAAGTGCTAATTACAAAAATGCCCTTCATGCCTAACGATCACGGGATAGCGTCTAGCAACACACCGTGACCCCCAATCATCGGAAGAGTCAAATGCAATGACTACTACCTTTCATGTGAAACAGTTAACGTGTAAATTACAATCCTATCGCTGTAATAATATCCATACGATCGTATCTCGAGTGTCAATAAGTTAACGATCGTATCTTATAATCAAGATATCAAACTCTTTCAAAGTAACTCATTTACTTCCACATTGCAAAGATTCATGAGAGTAAGACATTCCTTATAAGAAGGCCCTTTCGGATATTCACCCCTACTGATAAGGTACGCGATTCCCAGATGACCATACAAGTATACTCCGCATGCTTCAGTATCATACCCAATCACTACCGCATGATCGCCCCGTGTCTAGGGGAAACCTCAATAGTGTCAATGCATGCTAATCCACACCGTGATGCCATGAAGACTCTGGTCTAAAGGATAATTACACAACTGCCACATAGTGCGACACTTAATGTAAGTGGGTCAGTCTAACATACACATTCTCTAATACATGTCCACGTACAGTCTAAGTGTCTCTACACTTCGATAGACGAGATCTATCGCTGCCCTTAAAGATAGAAGACATCTAATACGTGCGAGTCTGTTCGTACTATCAATGTCCCGTTTAACAGTACATCAGCCTAGTGACATTTAAGTATTAAACTTATTAAAGTGATTAGAGATCTCATCAACCATAATCTCCTATCATGGTTTCTCTATCACAGTTTAATACTAAGGACGTTATCATATAACAATTCATAATTGGTTCACTAAAAGAACATATATATGACAACATAAAAGCCATTTAATATATGCATAAACATAAAGAAATAGTTGAAATGATCCGACCCGGTCGGATCCGGTCCAACCCGATTGGGTTTAGGACACCATTTCAACAGAACTCACTCATGAAAACCCTACCGCGGGGGTGGGATAATTCTCAGCCAGAAGACTAATCAAGGCTCAATGTTGATGCTAGAACTATCTTGAACAAAAGAAGATCCAGATCTAGAGAATGCGATGTGAACTCAGAGCCGGTCCGCACTGGCCATGCCCGTGGGAAGGGGGTCAAAGGGAACTCGAAACAGCTTGAAAATAGAAAGGCAGCCCCGGAGAGGATTCCGGGTGTAGAAAAGATTCATGAGGCTAAAACTCCTGAAGTGAAAGCAGCACTAGCCTATGCAGAATATGTCAAAAAGATGTAGGCAGCTAACTTGCGTCTAGCCGCATGCAATCTACCTCTTATGCCGATTGATGAGCAACTTCCCACTCCGTCTGGACCTGAGGCTACGGCCCTACCAAAGGGTCCACCCGTGCCTAGGCGTGAACATACCAGGATAGAGATAGAGGAGAGTGAGTACTCATCAGCAAGGCAAAGGAAAAAAAGCCTATTAGGGAAAAGTTCAGAAAGAAGATTGGCTCTAGAATGGTTGGGGTACCCTAAAAAGAGAACTCTCCAACAACGTATGGGCCCTATCGGCTCTGAGAGGAAAGTTGTACCATGCCAGGAGGTCAAGGACCTCCGCGACGCGTGATAGATTCTAAATGGGAAAAAAGCAGAGTAGGATGTGGAATCAGTTACAATGTAGATTCGGAGGACTTCATCCATAGAAAGGTTGTCCCTGCTAAAATGGTCGAATGCAGAAATGATGAAAGACTGGAAATGATGGACGGAGAAGTTTTAGAACTGAAAAAAGATAAGCAAGACGGGAAGCCTGAGCCGACTCAGGGAATTGACATCCTTTCAGAAGAGATATTGGATTCACTACCTTCTAAAGGCATCCAGTATGTGTATTATAGGGGAACCACCTGCCCTCTTGAGTGGATAGCCATGTTTCAGAGCCGTACGCTCCTGGCCACCAAGAAAAAGTCTTCTTGTTGCATCGTATTTGTTGGAAGTATGTAGGAGCGGGCAGTAGCCTGGCTCTAAAATCTACCTCGAGAGTCGATCAAAAGATAGGAAGAGCTTAGGGCAAAGTTTTTAAAATAAATTTCAAACTGCCATACGCCTAAATGAGTTTGTAGAAGATCTGTATGAGGTCCACCAAGGTGAAGGAGAATCGTACAAAAGCTACTACGACAGATTCATAGGGATATATGAGAAGACAAAAAAACTACCTGAGAATGAGGTTGAAAGGGGTTTCCTGAACGGGATCTCCATGGGAGCGATGAAAACACATTTCCCCATGCACCCTCTTATGAATCTGCATGACCTTTTCAATCAAGCTCACATATTCGATCTGACAGAGGTGGCTCCCTCACCTTCCGGTAAAGGAAAAAGTCGAAGCAAGTCTCGACCCTCGAAAGAGGAAAAGAAGGAAGAACACAGAGAAAACCGGAAAGATGACCAAAATAAAGGAAGGGATCGAGACAAGGAAGTCAGGAATCCAATCTAATTCGATGAGCCCGAGTTTATTCCGATCAATGCAAGCTTATCTGAAATACTCTACCAGATCCGTGATCGGAAGACCCTTGAGATCCAACCCCAAGACGAGGGCTGAGACAAAATATTTTGACTTCCATGAGGATCATGGTCATAACACTGATAAGTGTATCACCTTGAGAAGGATCATTGACAGAATAATCAAAGATGGAGAGTAAGACAAGTATAAGAAGCATGGAGGCGGTATTGGAACGAAAGGGGTCCTCGCAAATACCCAAATAAAATCAAAGTGATCATAGAGGAGTTCCCAAGCAACAAAAAATTGAAGAGTCAGATAAATGCGATCCCCCACACTTAGCTTTTGCTCGTCCCGAGCAAAACAAGACAAGATAAAGGCTCGGAAAAAAAAGATAGACACTTCAGCAAATACAACGCATATTCAATAAATTAGAGGTTCACCCACGTGTGTGTACAAAGCCATAGCAAACTTCCACTAAGTCCAAACTTGAAATTTATTCAAAGCAACTAGCAAATACCCCATTCAAACTAGAAATAATTGATACTTATAACATGCACCCTACAAAACATAACATATCCTGAAAAGGATGATAGAATACATTTAGGACCTTTCTGACATACTCAGAGGATAATCCCTACAACATTTCTGTCAGTTTATACTGGGGATAAGGTAGACGATAACTAAGTCTTTTACTCATTCATACCAAATTCCTTATATAAGTTGATTCAATAATTTCCATATATAAACACACATCAGGATGAGCTATTGCCCTGTCATAGCATAATAGGACATTCGAGATATACCCTACCTTACTCAAATCATAAAGCAGCTTTTTCTGACTGTCGTGAGCTTTTGTCATCATGGTGGTATAGGACATTCGAGATATGACTACCAGCTTCCGACACACCCTATTAATTCATCATATTTGTTTTTAGACATACTTCTTAAAGAACAATAGTTACGTTTCACTTATCACATTCAAACCTAAGATATTCACAGTATGTCATACTCCGGCTCTGAACACAAACTATTATAATTCTCACGATACGTACATTAGCACTAAGCACACGATACTTATAAGATAATCAAAAATTACTAATCCAAATGGGTATAGCTTTATATTTTAGCTCATCGTTCAGTATGGCTCGTGAAATGTATGTCGGGTGAAACAACTAACTTACTAAACATACGGTATACAGCATCCATGAATATTAAAACCGAACAAAAATATGCATTGCTTACTCGGGACAAAAACAAAAAAATTGAAATTTTTTAGCTCATTTCTCAACATAGAATAATAATAAATTAAGCAAATGATAGATACACATAACTATCCCCTCCCCCACACTTAAACCACAACATGTCCTCAGGCTGTGCAGAATTTAAAAAGAAATAAAGTACTTAGCTGATTGTAGTTCGAAGGTGGCAATTCTGGAAGTGGTCATGATCCAGATCCGGAAATTCTTGAAGAAATCAGGAGACTGTGGACCATCCACCGGAAAACTGATATCATCTAAAAGCTCACAATCGCTATCGAAAATATCCTACACACTTGAAAAAACATGGCAACATCTCGGGGAACATAGGGGGATATAACATGGCAAAAATAATCATAGACAAGATAGAAGCACATGATATAATTGCTCAGATGGAAAAATTACCACACAGTTAAAACACAGAACATCTAAGCGTCAATTATAAAGCCATAGAGGCTTGACATCCGTATAGGGTCCAACATGTGCATACAGAAATATTAAACTCCAACTGAAAGTGTAAACAGAGGACACTACAAAGTAGCAGGGCTAGGTGCACTAAATGAAAAAAAAATAGAATATAACACAATGCAACTAAGTGATATGCAACTATACTAATAAGGCAAAAAGAAAATAAAGAAAATGCTAGCCCAACTAATTTCCATAGATGTCGCCCTAATCTATAATTCGGACTAAGCGATGAAACATGTCAACTACAGAAGGAAGGTCAAATATATAAACGTCTTCTAAATAAAGCCACAGAGGCTCGACAGACAAGTGTAGACGTGCCTTAAGATCCATCAGAAAATAATTGCAACGGAAAACCGATAGTAGCTTCAACTAAAGCACAGATGAATCACATCAGAAAAGCCAACCCCTAAACAACCCTAACACCCTAAATAGACTACGAAAGGAACAACATAAATCATAGTAGAATCACGTCTAGTTGGGTGCTCCAGCGTCACCAGTAGTAGGGCCTTACTGAACTTCGTGAATAAATTTCGTGACATCCTCTTATAAGCGCATCCCATGTACCCCAAGTCATAGAAACAGAAAACAACGAAAAACCTGCATGGGACGTGGTCCACATACCAAAAGTATGCAATAGATACATGGGGGATGTAAAATAAAGAAGCCATGCCACATCAGCAGACTCGAAACACAAACAATCACTCAACATGGACCGCAATAGAGGGAGAAATAACCATAAAGGTGAAAGAACAGAACATCTACGCATATATAAAGGCCACAGAGGCTCACATTAAAACATCCATGTCAAATAACGGAAGCATGTATCAAAGTCAAATTCTATTCACTAAAGCCTGATGCACCGGACGGGCGTTCGGACAAAACAGACGCTCGTCTGGTGCTCTCAAAACATATACAGGACTGGTGCGTTTGGTCGGACGGACGTCCACTCCTTATGGACGCACGTTTGGAACCACACAGAGCAGACGGGCGTTTGGAAAGGACAAACACTCGTCTGGCCCTAGCATGATGCACAATAAAGAGAAACTCGACCCCTAGTTTGATTCTCACCCTAGTCACCACGTTAGTAAATTCAAACCCTCAGAAACCCTAGCAACAAAAAAAAACTTTTTTTTCTTCTTTTTTTTTTAATAAGATAAAGAAACAGAAAACAAATACGGAAAACTTAAACAGAAACCTACCTACGAAAAATTTAAAACAGAAAACAGAAAACAATAAAAGGGAGAAAAATGTGTTGGTCTCTTCTGAGCCCAAATGGAAGGGAAAACAGCAGATTTTGACCTCGAAAACGGTGTCAAACAGCCTCTGGCATTTGCCACGTCGTCGGCGTCGGAACGAGCTTTCCGAATTGGGGTCCTGCGCGCCAAACCGACACCGGAGCCAAAAGTTATGGCCAAAATACTACCATGTGCCCTAACGATCCCTTTTATCCAAACTTATAACAGAAAATCAGAAAAATTAATAAACTAGACAACCGTACCGATTCCCCGGCAACGACGCCAAAAACTTGTCTCGGATTTTATCTAAGCAAAATAAACAAGTAATAAAATAAATCCGGTTTACCCAAAGTGCAGGGATCGTAGTATAGTAGCTACAACCAGAGTCGAATCACAGGGAATCGAGATTGGTCTAGTTCTTAATTTTTCTAAAGGTTGTCACGAAAAATAACTAAAAACGAAAACAAAGAAACAATAAACTGGACAGAGGGTTGTCAATCCAAAGCCAGGAAATATAGTTGCGGACCTAAACTAACTAAATAAATCTATTCTATAACTAAAAAGAAAAATAAAATTCTAAAATAGCAACGAAGACAAGGCACAAAGATAATTTCAATTAATTTTAACGAAGAACAAGCATTGATCCACCTATCCCGCAACCCTCAATTTCTACTCTAGATCGTTTAGTGAAGATTTAATAAAGATGTGGTTCACCTACCAAAGGTATGAATTCCTACTCTCGTAGATAATTCGCCTATTAATCTTTCATCTCTCGATCTTAAAGATTAACGCTTCCATAACAAAGGTGTAAGATTTCTCAATCTAGCAACCTAGAAATTTAACCTAGCAACTCTCGTTATTTATAGGTTAAAAATCTAATCTTTACTACGGTGATCTAGGTCTAACAACGATTCTCATCAAACGTTAAACATCAATAAGCAACACATCCATCGATTTTAATTGCATAATCAATAAGAACATAATAAAGATACAAACTTTAAATTAAAGCTCACAAAACCATCCAAAGAGTTGAAATCAAAACGTTGCATGATTGGCTTCACACGCTTGTTCAAATCGCCTAGCCTCTATCCATCGTTCTACTAGTTGCAGAAATTATAAATAAAAGAAGTAGATGAAATTATGTTTATGGGGGCAGAAAAACGCAGCAAAAGCTGCCCCAAAGGGGCCTGGGGCGGTCAGGGATCGAATTGTGTGTATTAGGGTTCAGAAAAATATGACTATTTTTAAGTTTTGAAGTCGGTTTAGGCTGAGGCGGTGGCTGGACGCCCGTCCAAGGATGCTGGACGCCAGTCCAGGTGCTTTGAAATCTTCGAGTCGGGCCGAGTCTTCTCAAACGCCCGTCCTATGCAATTCTGAACGCTCGTTCAGCAAAAATCTGAAAACCCTGAATCTAGACACTCCTCCTGGACGCCAGTCCACTGGACGGATGGAGCAAACGCACGTCCAGACTTCTAAATCTTCATTCCATCTTCGACTTGCATCCTCTTCCTTCCATTTAACCTTCTTTTAAACATCGTTTAAGCTCATTCCCTGCCATGCTCGGGTACCTACAAGATAAATAGAAACGTGCAAAATGTAGAAACATATATATTGATAGAAAATCGCTAATAAAATCACGTAAATAACTCGATTTTGCATTTAAACCACTTCAAACCTCATTTGCTCAATAAATCCAAATAAACACTTAATTTCTATGCAAATCATACGAATATGGAGAGAATTGTTACAAAATATAACGATATAAATCACATAAAATCACCCTAAACAGCGATCAACATCAGGGGAAGAGAGAAACCGGTTATCTTGGCTCCGAATGAGAAAGCCATAACATTCACTCGGAGCGAATTGGCAGGACCGCCCGGGGCGATGGAGCTACCGATTGTAGTACAAGTTGGAATTAACAATTTTGGCGTCAATCGTGTCCTTTTGGATACGGCGCCGCTCGAGATATTTTTTACTTGGAAACCCTAAGACAGTTGAAGATAGGAGCTTCAAGACTAAAGCCCTACCTGGGAATGATGGAAGGATTCTTGAATGACAAGGTAGCCGTTATGGGTGTCATCGACCTGGATGTTGAGATTGGCGACAACCCTCATATCTAAAATAAAAGGTTAATTTCCTGGTTGTCGGTTGTCGATCCGTTTGGCATTCTCAAGAAAGAGAAAGAATTATAAAATATAGTGAAGTAATGATGATAAAGTTGAAAAGTTGTATTGAAATTTGTGTAGTTAAAGTAATGATTGTTGATTTGAAATATTATATTGAAAAAGTAATGGTTAAATAGTGTAATGAGTGTATAAAGTGATGGATTAATATTATTTTATTTGTTGATGTTGATTGATTGATGAAAGAATTTATTATATAGAATTAATAAAATAATAATAAGTTAGTGGGGTGAATAAAATATTGGTTTGGGATGGGATCCCAAAGCCCTAGGGATCCCAAAGAAAGTTTCAGATGGTTGTCTCCACGCCCCACCATAGGGCCAAATTCTACACTGACGAAGGAATCGAAACAATCGTCAGCCATCCCAAGTTGCCGCTAGATCATGTGACTGAAAACCGAGGGGATTATCCGGCGAGAGGGACATATAAAAGGCCTCAGATAGAAGCGCCCGAACCGTCTTCCCGACGAGCGTGTGTAGATGCAGTTGGGGAGATTAGGGTTGAAGAAGTGTTTGGTAAAATGGGGAATACATAAAAAACTTCCCAGGCAGAAAATGTTGAACCCAACGGAGTCGTCTGCGACACCCTCCAGATAAGAGATGAGTCAGACTTTACTGCCCAAGATGAATTGATGGAGGTAATCATAAATGAACAATATCCTGATCAGAAAGTAAAAATTGGAGCTCAAATGAGGGAACATGAGAAAGAAAGGCTAATATCATCACTCAAGGAGAACTTGGACACCTTCGCTAGGTTTGTCATGGATATGAGAGGGGTGGAGCATGTAATCACGTTGCACCACCTGAACGTCGATCCACGCTTCAAACCCATACGGCAAAATGCCCGCCAGTTCTCCAAAGAGAAAGTGGAAGCTATCAAGATCGAAGTTGACAAGTTGGTTATGGCTGGGATCATCAGGGAACTCCAATTTCTCACCTGGCTAGAAAATGTTGTGATGGTCATAAAACACAACGGTAAATGGCACATGTGCATTGACTTTACATATATGAACAAGGCATGCCCGAAGGACCCTTATGAGCTGCTGAGGATCGACAGAATGGTCGATCGGATTACTGGATTTGAGATGTTGAGTTTTCTAGATGCATATTCTAGATATCACCAAGTGAAAAAGGTGAATGAAGAGAAGGAGATGACAGCCTTCAGTGCCGCCGGAGGAATGTTCTATTACGAGATGATGTTGTTCGGCATGAAAAATGCAGGGTCCACATACCAACGGATGGTTAACAAAGTTTTCGGCTCTTAGATTGGTAAGAACATGGAAGCGTACTTTGATGAAATGGTCGTTAAGTCAGCCCGCAACGATCACATCACGGACCTACAAGAAATCATTCATAATGTCAAGGAACATTCCATGAAGCTAAATCCTGCCAAGTGCACCTTTGGGGTCCAAGCTGGAAAATATCTGGGTATCATGGTTACTCAGAGAGGCTTCGAGGCAAATCCTGAGAAGATACAAGCTTTGTCGGAGATGAAAGAGCCTACCTGCATCAGAGAGGTGTAGAGGTTGAATGGAAGGATAATTGCTTTGGGGAGGTTCATCTCCAAATCTGCTGACAAGTGTTCACTTTTCTTCAAGATCCTTAAGGGAAACAAAACTTTGTGGACTGAAGAATGCTCTCAAGCTTTCAATTATATCAAGGCTTACTTAGCAAGCCCGCCTCTGTTAGTCAGCCCGACTCTAGGAGATGAACTCTTTCTGTATTTGGCAGCTTCGGACCGGGCCGTCACCGTTGTTCTTGTCAAGGAGGACGAGACCCTCCAAAAACCCATTTACTATGTTTCAAAACCCCCTCAGTCCCATTGAGAGACGTTATTTGAATGCAGAAAAGTTAGCTTACTCGCTCGTAGTTGCCGCCCAAAAAATAAGGGCTTATTTTTTCTCAAACGTGATCGTCGTGCTGACCAATAGTCCGCTCCGACAATTGCCGCACAAGCCGGTCCTTTCAGACCGTTTGTTGGGCTATTGAACTGACCGAATTCGACATTCGATACGAGCCCAGGAAAGCAATTAAACCACAATCTCTAGTAGACTTCATAATCGAAACAAGCTTCAGTGAGGAAAAACATGTCGGGCTGCCTTGTTTCCCGAACGTCGAAGAGTCAAACACCCAAACAGTGATCACACCGCAAAAACCGAGTCACTGTTGGCAGATGTATGTTGATGGGGCACCGACCCGAAATGGCTGTGGAGCTAGGATAATACTCTTGGAGCCGGGCTCGTCTAATGAGATTGAAAAAGCCTTGAGGTTCAATTTCACCGCCTCTAACAACCAAGCTGAATATGAAGCATTCATAGCCGGATTGGAGCTTGCCAAAGCTATGAATGTGGAAAATTTGGAAAATTTTTGCTTTCGAAGGTAGTGGTTTGCCAAATCAATGGCACATTCGAGACAAGGGATGAGGTACTGAAACAATACCACTATCTTGTAAAAAGATTAAGGAGCAGTTTCAAGTATTGTGAGTTCCGAAACATACCGCGCGATTAGATTCAACGAGCGGAATACTTGTCTAAGTTGATCACCAAAGATGAATTCAGCGACCCCGTAGTCATGTTTGAGTATCTGGAAGAGCCCGCAGTATGTCGGGCAGAAATTATGGATATCCAACCTTCTGTTCCATGTTGGATAAATGAAATCAAGGCATATATTGAGAAAAGGATACTGCCGGAGGACCGTATTACACTATCTTGAACGGAATTCTATACCGGAAATCTTTCTCAAAACCGTTGGAGCGCTGTGTGCGACTGATCGCGTGTAAGTCACTAACGTCGATATTACTAAATGCGAGTCAAGGTCGATCCTACAGAGACACTACAACTTATAAGTATAAACGATTCTAACCTAATTAAGAAGCAACATAGAGGCGGTCATTGACCAACAATAACATAAAAGAAAACAAACATGGTATTCTCTCCCTCTCCTCACCGATCTACTAACTTTGATTAGTTAATCGTTATGTTTACTTCCCCACATAATTTCCTTAGATTAATCGCGAGCTTTTAATGATTATTATCATATTTATCAGCTACGGGTGCAATTCCTAACCCTATCTACTCCGACAATGGCAGCAGACAATCTATACGCAAGCTACCCTCCTTAATTGGTCCGTAATAGCCCATACGCATAAGAACTAGAAATGCCGATATTGAGCGCTAACTCATACCGCTAACCCGCCTAGACAGCTTTCGACATTGACCAGCACATTCCTAGGGTCCATTCAAGACAATGTCCTAATTAACACTTCGCTTGTGGTCCTTCATGTTAATTAACGAATTACGAATATTAGATTGGCCAGACCTATTACTCGTTTTAATTATTCCTGCCGTTCAATGTAGCTGTAGTGAATTCTAGTTTAGGTTTTCTAAAATATGCCTCGGTAAATCGGTATAGACCGCCGGTTTACCGGGGTGGCTTTTCCTAATTTCTAGATCTACATTGCTCAGTACGATTAAAATAAGTAAATTATGGGGTTGTTAAACATGCAGATCAACTAAAACACATAAATACGAACAGATCTACCATATTGAAGACAAAAAGGAATGTTCAAAGCTTCATACCTTCAACAATGGAGATCTAGCTCGATCTACTCAAGCTAGAGATGATGGAAGAAGGGAGGAAACCGAAAATAACTCTCCAAAGCTCAAGAAAACTTTATTGCATAATAATATTTGTAATGTAATGTATAAAATTGAAGATGGTATTAAGCTTCATATGAAAACTCTCAGTATATACGGCTTTATATAGATACAATAGCTGACTTAAGACTCTCTAAACCCCAAACCGACTTAGACAATGCGGCAGAATAAATTTCGTGTTGAATAAGTCACTGGATTACCGGGCCTAACCCTCGGGTTACCGGGCCTTCTATTCTCCTTTTTCTTCAACAAGCTTCTTCTTGGACTTCAATCACTCTGCGCAATGCATCCTTTCGGTCCAGATCCGTTCTTCAATGCTCCAGATTTGGTACATCGTATAAAACACGCAAAACAAGACAAAACTATACCAAAACATCGGGAAAATAGCATAGATGCAGAATTACGATCCTGGAAACACTCATATAGCATTTGACATATATTCCATATAATAACGAGCCTATTTATCCTCTCTTGAGCAGAATTCTGGGTAAATATAGGTATAATTATTGGTACAATTTAGAGCGTTATCAGCGACCCAAAGAGGTCTAGAGAATACTGACCGTGCTACATGACGGAGTGTGTGGACGTCACCCCTCCAGCCGCACCCAAGCCCAAAAGGCTTTGTTAGCAAGATACTATTGGCCAAAGCTAGCTGAAGACTCCGAAATGTAAGCCAAGAGCTGTGACAAGTTTCAACTCTTCGCCGACATAACCCGGATACCTTCAGTAGAGCAAAGCATCGTCGTCGCTGCCAGGCCCTTCGACATGTGGGCAATCGACCTCATTGGTCCGCTCAAAAAGGTTCGATCGGGCTGCGAGTATGTTATCGTTGTAGTGGACTATTTCATGAAGTGGATCGAGGCAAGGACACTGGTAAAGACCTGTGCTAGGGATATAATATATTTTCTGTTGGATCAAGTTTGGACTCGGTTTGGGGTACCTTGTGCAATAGTTTATGATCACGGGCTGCAATTCCAAGATGAGTTCGACGAATTCTGCAAGGAGCATAATGTAAAGCACTGGTAGTCCTCAGTCTCCTACCCGCAGGGGAACGGTCAAGCATAAAATGCTAACAAACAAGTTCTAAAGGTATTAAAGAAAATTTTAGATGAAAAGGCCAAGAAATGGGTAGACTACCTGCCCGAGGCCCTATGATCGCTTCGAACGACCCAAAAAGTAACAACCGGGGATACGCCATTTGCCTTAACATGTGGATCAGAGGCCATGGCATCTGTCGAGATGGCACTACCAATCATAAGGGTCTCGCATTTTGATGAGGCCGACGACATAGACAATCGACAGATCGAGCTGGACCTCACAAAGGAAAAGCGTTTGAAAGCCCGCGCTCAGTTGGTCAACTATAAGCAAGCCGTTAAAAACCACCACAATAAGAGAATCTGTGACCATTCTTTCGCAGTGGGAGACTTTGTCCTACGCAAAAGCCATGCAACCAGCCAGAAGACTGATCGTGTGCAAGGCACTTACTAGCAATAGGACTAGGTCTATCGTAGTAGAGTACTGGCAAATCAAGGTCGATCCCACAGAGTCTCGTAAGAACGTCTAATTATCAAGATTGAGTTGTCATGATAACGTTCTACGACCAACTATAACATATAGACAGTAGTATTGGAGCCTCAAACTAACAATATTATGCAAGTTCAACGAAGCAAACTAGAGTTTCTAAGGTATTAGTTCAATTTTGAGTAATTAGTTATTCCCCCCACACATGCAACAGTCCTCCCCATTGGCGAATTTATTCATTGTTCAGCTACGGGTACAGCTCCTAACCCTATCTACTGATGTACAGGTCAAGTAATAAAATACTCGATACCTAACTAACACACTAGCAAGAGAACTAGGTTCAATCGTAGTATAGCTAGATAGAGTCGAGGTCGATCCCACAGAGACTCGGCACAAACAAAACACAACTTTATTCTACTAGAACTAAATTCAAAGGGCGGTCTACGACCAACTAAACGTAGTAAATAAGATAGTGACAACCACAAGACACAGAATACCACAAAGACAAACTAAAAACTACTAAAACAAGGACAATACTGTTGATATTATCTAAACAAAGAATATTAAGAATATTGATTACGCTAGTAGCTAATGACTCCCCCATGTGAACTAGATTGACAACGAGACAAAAAAAAACGCTAAAGATTAAATATTATGACTACGGGAGTCATCCCCTAAGGTAGATTTAGCTCCGATTAGGCTATCTAAATCATTGTGCCTCCATTACGTGACTTCGCCTTTTAATGCCTCCATCTCATATAACTTCTGACACAATTACGAAACTAGGGATGTCGGTGTAAACCGTAACCTCATCCAAGCAACATTCCTAGGGTAAGGCGTACTTCTTAGATGCCGATTCAATCTAGATCCTAAGTAACAATCACTTTTTAGGTTTCTTGTTAAATTATGATGACAAATAATTAAGTTGATCAGGTTTAATTACTCGTTTTAATTCCAAATCAGAGAATCTGACGTAGTCGATGCCGGTCATAATTCTGCCCTAAACTTCACCACACTCGGTCGACCGAGCCTCTTTTTTTGCACATGTTAAATGCGTTTCTTGTCTAACTTGTTCCCCACTGCATTCTTTCGTGCTGATCTGATTTCTCTAACTCATCCCTTGATTAATGCTCCGATTTTCTTCATTATTATCTTGAGATTCACTGATTGAATGACATTTATCCTCCGATTTATCACGATCTACAAAATCAGCATTTATCGCACAATAAATTGGTCTTTAATAATAAAAACAGCTAAAAACCAAAAAATCATATTAATAATCACTTAACATTAAATAATAAATATAAACAAGTGATTTAATATGAAAATATATATAATTAACTCCGATTTAAGGTTAGAATTGATGACATAAATAGGTATATTTTAACCGTCAACAAAATGCCCCCTACTTAAACTTTGCTTCATCCCGAACAAAGCATCAATAAGTCATCCGCCAAGACACATTTTCCTTGGTCAACTCATACTTACACAAGTAACTCGAGTCAACTCATACCAGTCATGCTCATAAGATAAGCATTATTCACTACTCGCTATGTATCGAAGTGATTGTGTGCATGTGCATTGGTTTTATATAAATCTAGCAAGATTAGAGTTTATGCAGACTTCATATCAAAATTCACCAACATCAGCATTCATACTTCTTTTGCCTCGCAATGGTTAAAACACTAGAACAATAAGCAAGAGCGTATCTATAGGGCTTTTGGACTTGGAGACCGAGTACTACTCGAAGCCTCTAAAAATTTGAACTTTTTCAATTCTTCATATTTTTCAAATACTACCAATAACAAGGAAGAAAACTCTTTTTTTTTTTACGAGTATCCCCCCTATCTTAGATCATGCATAGTATCGAATATTACCACAAGCGTGGGGCTACTTTGGTAATGTTACTACAAGCCCAGTGTTTTAACGCACTGTCAAAACACATGTACGTCTCAAGCTTATTACTCCGCTTTGATGGCTAGAAGATCAGAATACATCAGTCGATAAATAACGACACTGGGTAAGCATAACCAATGATCTATGCAATGTACACATACCTCTTTCAATTATCATAATTCAAGCTGTACTAAGCGATTCACATGTTGAGTAGTTGAACAATACCTAACTACTTGCAATTGTTGGCATGAATATCCTTAAGTTTACTAACAATTTATCGCAAAAGTATAATATGACCACGTACTCACGCAACTTGGTTTCTTTCCTATCAATTCTAAGTATAAGAACTTCACAAGTTTAAGTGTACGAGTTAAACAACTTGGCATTTATCCATGAAAATTTTTAAATTTGGCTCAATATTGCCTCAATATTCCGTTCCTCTTTACTTTTTCAACATATAGCTAAGTCCCTTGCCCCCCACTTAAACATGGCATCGTCCTCAATGACAAAAATAAATGAGAGTTTAAGAAAAAAAGACTTAGCTCTGGAAACGGCTCCCAAGTAAAGGAACAATATCGGAGTAAACATAAGCACGTCGTGGAGAGACAGACACATCCTGTATAAGCAAACAAGCTCCACGAAATCGTCAAATACCATGTCTATGGAAGTTATAAAATAATGTGGCAGTAATTAGATATAAATATCTCAAAACATTTTAAGCCACTTTACTTTATACTGCCATGGACAATACCAAAAGGGATTTAAACCTAAATAAAAACTCACATGACGGCTATCAAGGAAAAAACCTCATTTATTCCGAACTTAGACTCGGAACATGGCGAGATGAAAAAAACCGTGATAGGCGCATGCTACTTTATTATTAAAAAATAAAAACGAAAAAGATAGTTATAAGGAAATAGTTCTAAATTTATAGTCGCTAGCTCGACTCAGTTCAAGATGGTTTATTCATAGATAGGGTCTTCGAGGTACAAAACCTCCTCCTCAGCACCAGGCGGAAGCCCTTGATAATGCTTCACACGATGTCCATTGACCACAAACCTGGACTCGTCTTTTAAATTGAATAGCTCCACCGCCCCAGAAGGAAAGACTTGTTGTACTCGAAATGGGCCATACCATCTTGATTTTAACTTGCCCAGGAAGAGTCTTAAGCGCGAGTTGTACAAGAGAACCAGATAACCCATTTGAAAGGTCCTCTCCAGAATCTTTTTGTCATGGAACTTCTTCGTGCGCTCCTTGAAAATCTTGGCATTCTCGTATGCCTCTAAACGAAACTCCTCCAGGCGAGTTAATTCTAACATCCTCTTCTCACCGGCCAACGTCTCATCAAAATTTAGCATCCTTGTTGCCCACATGGCCCGGTGCTCAAGTTCCACAGGAAGATGACATGCCTTTCCAAAAACAATCCTATACGGGTTCCAATCGAGGTTTTAAATGCAGTCCTATAAGCCCATAAAGCGTCATCTAAACGTAACGACCAATCTTTCCTAGTCGTGTTGACAGTTTTCTCTAGGATACGCTTTATCTCTCGATTGGTGACTTCTACTTGCCCACTAGTCTGGGGGTGATATGCGGTTGCTAGCTTATGTCGAACCCCATACTTAATCATCAGCCTTTCAAAAGGTTTATTGCAAAAATGACTACCATTGTCGCTTATAATCGCCCTAGGCGTCCCAAACCTTGTAAAAATATTCTTTTTCAAGAATCTAACTACAACCTTAGCATCGTTAGTAGGGGAAGAAATGGCCTCAACCCATTTGGATACATAATCAACAGCAACTAAGATGTATCGGTTTGATAGTGATGAAGTGAAGGGTCCAACGAAATCTATTCCCCAAACGTCAAAGAGTTCTACTTCTAAGATGCTCTTAAGTGGCATCTCATTCCTCCGTGAAATATTTCCTGTCATTTGACAAGCATGACATGCTCGTGCATATTGGTGTGCATCCTTAAACAATGTCGTCCAATAAAAACCGCATTGGAGGACCTTGGCTGCAGTTTTTTCTCCCCCGTAGTGCCCTTCAACTTCATAAGAATGACAATGCTTCAGGATATCATTATACTCTTCCTCGGGCATACACCTTCGAAAAACATTATCAGATCCTAGCTTAAACATATAAGGCTTATCCCAATAATAGTGTCTAAGATCTTTAAAGAATTTTTTCCTTTCTTGGACAGTGAGATTTGGTGGTAGGTACTTTGCGGATAGATAATTAACAAACAAACTAAACCATGGTTGTTTCTTCTCCTTCACAACCTCTATTCTCGAAGAAACCGCAACACAATCATCATGTCCCCTGATGGTGGTGATGGAGAAAAGTTGTTCATCAAGAAAAGATTCTCCTATCTCAGGTAATTCCTCACCATCCTCTAATTGTAAGCGCGACAGATGATCGGCCACCACATTCTCACTTCCTTTCTTATCTCGGATTTCTACGTCAAATTCTTGCAGCAGTAGAATCCATCTCAACAATCTAGGCTTTGAATCTTGTTTTTCTAGGAGATACTTAAGAGCCGCATGGTGAGTCCACACAGTGACTTTAGATCCCACTAAGTAAGATCTAAACTTGTCAAAAGCAAAGTTAACGGACAAAAGCTCCTTCTCCGTTGTGGCGTAATTTCTTTGGGCAGCATTCAAAGTCCGGCTTGCATAATAAATAGGCCTAAAGATCTTATCTTTTCTTTCACCCAAATCGGCGCCAACAGCAGTATCACTTGCATCACACATCAGTTCAAACGGAAGATCCCAATCCGGTGCGACCAGAACGGGTGCAGTAATCAGCCTACTTTTTATTTCGTTGAAAGCTTTTATGCACTCATTAGAAAACACAAATGGCACATCCTTGGCCAATAATTCGGTAAGAGGTCTAGAGATTAGGGAGAAGACCTTAATAAACCTACGATAAAATCCGGCGTGGCCTAAAAAACCTCGCAAAGTTTTAAGATTGGTAGGTGGAGGTAATTTCTCGATCACCTCAACTTTGGCTCTATCCACCTCTATCCCGTTCTTTGATATGCGGTGGCCTAGTACTATACCTTCCGTAACCATCAAATGACACTTCTCCCAGTTAAGCACAAGATTCGTCTCCTCACATCTCTTCAACACTCGTGCTAGATGTGTGAGGCATGAATTGAAATCGTCTCCAAATACGGAGAAATCATCCATAAAGATTTCCAAGAAATCTTCCACCATATCCGCAAATAATGACATCATACATCGTTGAAATGTTGCGGGAGCGTTACACAATCCAAATGGCATTCGATTATACGCAAATGTCCCATATGTGCATGTAAATGTTGTTTTCTCACGATCTTCGGGCGAGATGTGGATTTGATAGTATCCCGAATACCCGTCAAGAAAACAATAGAAATCATGCCCGCTCAGTCTCTCGAGCATTTGATCGATGACGGGAAGAGGAAAGTGGTCCTTACGAGTCGCATCATTTAGTTTCCTAAAGTCTATGCATACTCGATGACCGGTGATGAGCCTCATAGGAATTAACTCATTCAACTCATTGGCTTGCACCGTCAATCCTCCCTTCTTGGGAACTACGTGGATAGGGCTTACCCATTCGCTATCATCAATTGGAAATATAATTCCCATTTCTAGCATTTTTATAATTTCATCCCTAACCACGTCCTTTAATTGTGGGGTTAGACGCCTCTGAGGTTGTGCAACCGCTTTCTTTTCAGGGTCCACGGAGATTTTGTGCATACATACGCTAGGACTAATGCCCTTAACGTCAGCTATGGTCCATCCAAATGCTGCGCGGTATTCTCTTAAAACACTCATTAGTTTCTCCTCTTGTAAATCCGTCAAGGAAGAAGATATAATTAGTGGCAAAGTCTCAACTTGAAGAAATACATACTTCAAATTTGCAGGAAGAGGTTTTAAAGTCAAATTAGTGAGAGGTTCTTCCAAAGAGGTCTTTAACTTTTTACCAGTGAGTTTAAGTTCGAAGTACTTATGCCACGTTGGTCTATGATAGAATCTTTCAATCTCCGTAGCACTTACTTCCTCTATAGGCCTAGGGGTTCCTCTACTACATCCTGGCCATATCATCTTCTCCTCCTCACTACTCACGTACTTGACTTCATCTTCTTCTTCCTAGACAGCATCGAAGAAATCTTTGATACTTTCATGTTGTTGAAATTCTTTAACGATCCTATCAATGGAATCCAACATGAAACATGCATCCTCTCCATCATCAGGTTGCTTCATAGTGGCGAAGACATTGAATGCAACTCTCTCTTCGTTCACTCTTAATACTAACTCGCCTTTGTAAACATCAATTAGCGTTCTACTAGTGGCCATGAAGGGTCTCCCTAATATCAAGGGCACTTCGTAGTTAGCTTCCATATCTAATACCACAAATTCGACAGGGAATACAAACATCTCAACTCTTACTAGCACATCCTCAACCACTCCACAAGGTTCTTTGACAGAACGGTCAGCTAATTGCAGTGTGATTGAGGTCTTCTTAAGATCATTCATGATAGTTTCCGAAAAATAGATAGTGGCATCAGATTCACGCTTGCTCCTAGATCACACAAAGCTTTGTTTAAACATACGTTACCTATGGTGCAGGGAATGAGAAAGCTTCCCGGATCTTTGCATTTTGGGGGTAACTTATGTTGAAGAATGGCTGAGCACTCCTCATTAAGGCATATGGTCTCTAAATCTAGAAGTTTCCTTTTAGTTGAGACGGCGTCTTTTAAAAACTTAGTGTACTCAGGCATTTCAGCTAGTGCTTCAACTAGGGGTATATTGATTTGTAACTTACTGAATATATCCACGAACTTCTTATACCTCTTATTATCAAACATAGGCTTCGGCTTTGGTGGAGGATAAGGTAGAGTTGAAGGATCGACATCAGTGAAAATTGGATACTTGTTATTGTAAAGTTCAACTCTAGGGCCAGCAGGTTCTTTATAAGTTCTTTGCTCAGGCAAAGTCTCGGAAGTATTAGTCTCATTGCTTGGCTCACCATCCTTATTCTTTTTGACTTTCTCTTTCTCTTGCAGGGAAGGTGGAGTTACTTCTTTTCCACTTCTTGTCATGATCGCATTCAAATCCTTAGGGTTCTTCTCAGTGTTGCTTGGCAACCCTCCAGGAGGTCTAGTTGAGACTTGCTCAGCTAGTTGTCCTATTTGGTGAGTGAGATTTTGGACTAGAGCTTCTTGGTTGGTCACCTTAGCATCGGTCTTCTGGCAATATTGGCTAAAGTTAGTGGCTAAATCAGCCATAGATTTTGAAAGTTGTCCCATATTGTCAGTAACGACATTACTCAGTTTTTCTATTGCAGCTTCCCAACCAAAAGTTTTAGTTTGCTGGGGTACATAAGTAGTAGGCGGTTTAGGCCCTTCTCCTGCATTGGGGTCACTATATCGGAATCCAGGATGGTTATGGTTAGGCTTATATCCTCCCCATTGATTTCCTTGCTTCCCAATATAATTGGCTTCTTCAGTACCAGCATTCTCACCTTGAGGAATTACTTCGATTCCAGTCCCTTTCTCTACTCGTGCCATCCTGTCTTGCATTCCGTCCACCTTATTGTTGATAACAGATAATTGTTCTAAGATTTTGGTGGATGCACTATCCTCAAATATATCAGCGGCCATCTTTACGGTAGCTATGTCATTGCCTCCCCATTGACTATTCATCGCTATTTGTTCCATCTTTCCTTGTGCCTCCTCAGGAGATAAAAGAACAAACGCTCCATTGCTGGAGGCGTCTACTCTAATTTTCTCAGTCTCTCTCAACCCATGGTAAAAAGTTTACATTAGAAGCCACAGAGAGATATCGTGATGAGGACACTTTCTCATGGCCTCCTTAAAACGTTCCCAAGCTTGATCAAAACTTTCCCCGGGTTGTTGCTTAAATCCTAAGATGTCTTGGCGTAACTTAAAAGTTCTTCCTAAAGGAAAATACTTATTCATGAATATTTGCAACAATTGTTCCCAAGTAGTGATAGATCCAGCCTCTAATGAGAGAAGCCATTGCTTAGCTTTATCTTTCAAAGTGAAAGGGAAAAGCTTAAGACGAATGTTCCTCTCCGGGATTAATTGTGGTTTCACAGTGCTAACGATTTCCAAGAAATTTGTCACAAGAACACCAGGATCCTCGTTCTGGACTCCATGAAAGGTGGAATAGTTGGTCACCATTTGAATTACATTAGGCCTAGGGTGATAGACTTCCGCAGCATCTTGCGGTGCTACGATAGCGGGAATGAATTGCTCAATAGTGGGCGTTGCATAACTTTGCAAAGTGCGCCTCTCAGCTTGGTTTCCATTATTAGCATTAAGATTGTTCGCATTATTAACATTATTTGGCATTATTAACAACTTTAGGATTAAGTACCTGGTTCAGATTGACCGGAATGCCTTCCATTTCTGTTTCAGATTCAGAATGTTCAGAATGATCGGTTGTATGTCCTTTTTCTGATTCGTGCTCGCTTTCCTCAAGATTTTGATCCTCTTCTCCTTGCTTAGCCAGTTCTTTAGCTAACATTCTATTTCGCCTCGCAAATTTCTCTATTTCAGGATTATATGGCTCAAGCGGTTCCTTCGATTTCCGAGTAGCGTACTATAAAATAACAAAAAACAATATAACAATAAAAAACTTAAAGGCTAGTCCTTTAACTAGACTAAATAATAAAAAACGAAACTAAAACAGACTCGAAACAAGTTTGAGAAAAAAAACGTAAATAAAACAGAAGCAGAATACTGTAAAACTAATACAGAACAGAAACAGGAAAAAAAAAATTTCTCGGTCGACCGAAATTTTTATTTATTTATTTATTTATAACGACACTGTTTAATATACAGACTCTTTTTCACAGAATGTCCACGAATCCAGTTCTAACAAAATAAGCTATATTTTAATTTAACGACTCGAGTCCCCGGCAACGGCGCCAAAAACTTGATGTACAGGTCAAGTAATAAAATACTCGATACCTAACTAACACACTAGCAAGAGAACTAGGTTCAATTGTAGTATAGCTAGATAGAGTCGAGGTCGATCCCACAGAGACTCGGCACAAACAAAACACAACTTTATTCTACTAGAACTAAATTGAAAGGGCGGTCTACGACCAACTAAACGTAGTAAATAAGATAGTGACAACCACAAGACACAGAATACCACAAAGACAAACTAAAAACTAATAAAACAAGGACAATACTGTTGTATTATCTAAACAAAGAATATTAAGAATATTGATTACGCTAGTAGCTAATGACTCCCCCATGTGAACTAGATTGACAACGAGACAAAACAAACGCTAAAGATTAATTATTATGACTACGGGAGTCATCCCCTAAGGTAGATTTAGCTCCGATTAGGACATCTAAATCATTGTGCCTCCATTACGTGACTTCGCCTTTTAATGCCTCCATCTCATATAACTTCTGACACAATTACGAAACTAGGGATGCCGGTGTAAACCGTAACCTCATCCAAGCAACATTCCTAGGGTAAGGCGTACTTCTTAGATGCCGATTCAATCTAGATCCTAAGTAACAATCACTTTTTAGGTTTCTTGTTAAATTATGATGACAAATAATTAAGTTGATCAGGTTTAATTACTCGTTTTAATTCGAAATCAGAGAATCTGACGTAGTCGAAGCCGGTCATAATTCTGCCCTAAACTTCACCACACTCGGTCGACCGAATGACATGTCTCGGTTGACCGAGTGACATGTCTCGGCTGACCGGGAAAGGATCTGCGTCGGTACAAATTATGATTACTTCTTAACGTTTCTAACCTAAACACATGGGTTCGTAATTAGTCTACATTGTGGAATCAATACAAGAAAACTACTCCATAATAAAATAAATCAGATCTATGAATAAAGATTGCATAATTGAAAAGTCATACCCTCGAAGACGGGAATGACTCCCACTCTTTAATGCGCTCCCTAACCGGAGAATCCGACGACTCCACAATGAACGAACATAAAAAAACTAAAACTTAATAAACTCAAGGTATTGTATATATTGTATCTTATGGGTTGGTGGTGGTTTCAATTTCGTAGCTGCTGCTTATATAGAGGCTATAGCCGACGTAGGAAGGATCTAGAAGATATACACGCGTTTTCTTCTGGATAAGCTTCGGGTGACCGAATATCAACCCTCGGTCGACCGAATGAAGTGGCTCGGTCGACCGAGCCTCTTTTTTTGCACATGTTAAATGCGTTTCTTGTCTAACTTGTTCCCCACTGCATTCTTTCGTGCTGATCTGATTTCTCTGACTCATCCCTTGATTAATGCTCCGATTTTCTTCCTTATTATCTTGAGATTCACTGATTGAATGACATTTATCCTCCGATTTATCACGATCTACAAAATCAGCATTTATCGCACAATAAATTGGTCTTTAATAATAAAAACAGCTAAATAACAAAAAATCATATTAATAATCACTTAACATTAAATAATAAATATAAACAAGTGATTTAATATGAAATATATATAATTAACTCCGATTTAAGGTTAGAATTGATGACATAAATAGGTATATTTTAACCGTCATCATCTACTCCGACAATGGTAGTAGACAATCTATACGCAAGCTACCCTCCTTAATTGGTCCGTAATAGCCCATACGCATAAAGAACTAGAGCTGCCGATATTGAGTGTTACCTCATACCGCAAACCCGCCTAGAAAGCTGTCGACATTGACCAGCACGTTCCTAGGGTCCATTCTAGATAATGTCCTAATTAACACTTCACTTGCGGTCCATCATGTTAATTTACGATAACATGCAAATAGTTGATCAGGCTACTAACATGTAAATTAAATCTAACAATCAACGTAGCTGGTGCCGATTCTCATGAATTAGTAATTTACTAGGTATCCAGATCTAGCGATATAGACCGTCGCAGATCTGACGAACGCAATTACTATTTCATGATTTCTTCACCAACAAATCAGATTTATAACACACGGGGTAAAATAAACTAACTACTACAAAATTAAACTAAATAAGCAATTAAAACATACTAGTCGAATAGAACAATGATAGATCTACATCTTGGAAAAGATAGAAAATCATACCCTCGAAGACGAGCGTAGATCTCCTTCCAATCTCTCCCTAGACAGCGACTCCGTCGTCTCTCCGACCAGAACTCATAAAATAAATAAAATAATGAACTAAGAACTTTTGTTGCATAATTTCCTTGAATAATTTGAGTACATTGTGTTCTGAGGCGAAGCCTCTTATTTATAGCTATCTAAACCGACTTAGGAACAACTAGTTCGACCCCTCGTTCAAGAAAACGCGTTTCGGAAGATTCTGGACCCTCGGTAAGTCGGCACCGCCCCTCGGGTTACCGAGGGTAATTTTGTCTTTTTTCTTCAACCGACTTAACTTGGATGCTTCTAGAATACCCTAGGCCCATTCTTTTCATTCAGTTCACTCCAGATTCGTCCATCATGCTCAGCCCAATATTCCGTATCCTAAAAATCATCAAATAACGCATGAAATAATATCGAAACAGGGAAAATAAACGCTAAGTGCAAATTTCTGGACTCACGAACCCGACATATGATATTCAACGTAAATGGTTCATATTTATAGGTCGAAGCAACTATTTTTAGCTCATAATGGATAGACTATTGATGCCGTAGGATAGACTATTTTAACCGTCATCAAAGACTGACAAAGGAAAATTGGCAGAAAATTGGGAAGGTCATTGGCAAGTGTCGAGGAGAGTCAAAAAGAGGACATACATTTTGAAAGACAATGAGGGTAGTGAGTTCAATCGGCCCTGGCATATGGGCAATTTGAAGATATATTACATATAAAAGCTGAATCCCCACAGAGGACTTTGTAAAAGGCCTCGAGCCACATATATGAAAGCTTTAATGAAGTATCTATCTTCTGAGCGTTCGGATGAGTCATGCAAATTATTTGCCCGGCCACCATTTCTCGGCAGGATTGCATTTAAAGTAAGGGGGTCCGTGTATGAAATAAAAGAGAGAATAAACTACTCGGTGAACTCGTAAAAGTTTATTCGGATTCACACATAAATCAATATAAGATACATTCGCAGAATCTTAAAAGAAAGTAAAACACTACATACAAGATCAACCAAAACTATAGTACACTTCCCTAGGGGTGGTAGGCATCCCGGATGTGCTGCTACAGAGGTTAGAGATCATCAAAGTAAAAGGCATCGTGCGACCAGCTTCCATCGATGTCACAAAATCAACAGCCTCACGATGAATCATCTGTCCTCAGTTGACATTCAGTCGTGGAGTAACGACGGCGCAAAGAAGGATAGTCTCATCATCAGTACGCCTCTCAAAATTGTTAGAGGGAAGGGCATAGGAATTAATAAACCGCTTCAATGCCCGATACCTCCGAGACAATGCTGAAGTGGCATGCTTAAGATCAGGGACAGGTTGGCCATGAAACAGATGCCAATGTGCCTTAGCCAAACGAGAATTGCCTCCAAGAAAACTCAAAATCAATAGAGGGATCGAAAGGCTAGAGATGATAAAATTCATTAATGACCTCCGGCATGAAAGCGACTTTGACCGCACAGACAGAAACATAGGTAGTATCGGCAATGAAGGGAGTCTCCGATAGAACCAAATAAAATTCGCACACCAGTGTGATGTTATATCTCCCCCTAGGTGCCGCAGTGAAGCCTTTCTAGCTAGTTTCCACTTGGAAAATGGAGAAGTGTTCATAGATCTTATTCAGGTTCAAGCCTTTCGCCATCAAATGTTGATGCGTATTGAAATTTGCCCAATAGATTTCTTTGGAAACCGGAGAAGCTGTCTGAAAGAAAGGGGATGTGCCTATGTTGGTGTTTGACCTAGTAGAAGAATGAATAGACATGATTGAAAGGAAGAGAAAGCTTGAAACTTGTCGGAGGTAAAAGAAGAAGAGGAGAATCGGGGATGAGGAGAAAGGAGAAGAGTCTCCCCCTTTTTATAAAAGGGAGGGAGATAACTCAAGAGTCGTATTAATTCCCACATGTTTTTCAGTGTGAAACGCGCGGTCACCGAGAAGTAAGAAGAGCACGACTGATATCAATGTTCATTATCCAAGAAAAAACTTCAAACGGTGGGGTAAATGCGGCGAAGCCAAAAACGCCGTTCCATTCCCATCCTGCCCGAGGAAAACAGGGCTGCCAACAAGAGTCTAATGCCAAAAAAGAGAGAAAGAAAAGCCTCGTGGGCGGCTACAATAGCAGAAACTGAAAAGGTGCAAATACACATTCAACCAAAACAAGGAAACAAGTAAAAACTCCTAAATGCTATACCGATCCTGAGAATGAGGCGACACTCTAGAGATATCAGTACAGAGGTGAGAAATTTCCCAACCAAAAGGAATACGGCAGACAGTGTCCATAGCGATGAATCAAAATCCCCCAATCGATATTCACCCACGGATCGGGAATGGCACAAAGGAGGAGAGCCTCATCCTCCATAACCTCTTCAAAATTCATGGAAGGAAGAGCTCGAGAGTTGACAAATCACTTCCACTCTCTGCTACTTCCAGACAACTCGGAGGCAGAACCTAAAGAGCGAGGATGTCGCTGATTGGGAAAAATAATGCGAGCGGCGTGACGTAGGCGAACCTGACTGCTCCCTTCATCACTAAGAATCCAGGCCACCTCATAATGAGTAGAAGGAATGCTGGCAAAAATACAAAGCACCATGTTTACAGCCTCTGAGGTAAAGGTGACAGGAACGCCCCTAAGAGGAATGGAGCCAATCACCTCTTCAGGAGAATCCTCAGACAGAATAGAGTAGAACTCCCTCACCATTGTAATGTTGATGTTTGTTGGTGGCACGGTGATAAAAACCCACCACCCAGAGAGTTGAACCCAGAGCAAAGAACCCTCCCCTGCAACTTTCCTCTCATTCAAACCTTTTTCTTTCACATGCCCTACTACATCAAAATAGCCCCAGAAATGAGACATAGAGGTGAAAGAGGCAGTTAAAAAGAAGGGAGAAACGTCACGCATAGGCTGAGCTTTAAAAATACGAGGTGAACTACCATCTCCAGATTGAGAAGACATGGTCATCAACAAAAGATGGAAAATTTAATCTAAAAGAGATAATATTGCAAATGAAAGGGATGGAATTCTTGAAGAAAAGCCTCACCTATTATAGGAGTGAAAGCGAAAATCTCACCGTCGAAGTCTGAGATGATCAAAGGGCTCACAGTGAGGCGAACTATTCGATTTCAAATTTTGAATTTCCATTTAAAGCAATGCGGTTATCCAAATTGCCGCCATTATGAACACGATATTCAAAATGTTTGAAACTGTCAAAAGATAATAACTGCCCAGAAGTTGCAGCTTTATCTCAGAACGTGTCGGATAAATCAGAGACCACCGGACATTGCAGTTATGACGACTTGAAAAATTCTTTAAGCGAGTACGCCGTTAAGCACTGTCGAACTCACACAAAGTAGGGCGCCGCACATCGGATTTTTTGATCCAATCACCGGACTCAGATTGGACTTTATGTTTGAACTGCTTTAGAAAGTTTTTTACAGCCATCAACTTAAGATTTCGGAACGGAAATTATCCTGGCGAGCCCAACGATTAAGAGAACGTCGACCTCACCAAAACAATGGTGGCCGCGAGCCAAAATGTTTTCCAGAAGTCTCGAAGAAGAGTCCTTGTTATTCTGACCGAGCTCTCAAGCGATCTCGTTTGGAACAAAGGGGGCGCAAGCCAAAAAGTTGAATTCAAGTCCCAAAAGCCCAAAAACAACGGATTCAGTTCTATGAGATTTATTTTGGTGACTTCAACACTAAGGCTCCATTTGTTTTGGGTTGGAGTTTTTTTTGATACTAATGGATAATAAAATATAATCAAAATGATGGAAGTAATTATTAGAAAGTTAAGATATTTTTTTGAAATTTGTGTAGATAAAGAAATGTTTGGTCAGAGAAATTGAAATAAAGTTAAATAATGAATAAAATAATTGTAAAAGAAGGTAATAAATTTGATAAAGTGAAGTGTTGAGAGATGATTTAATATTTTTTTATTTGTAGTTGAAGAATTGATTGGTGGGAGAATTGTAAGAATGATTGGTGATGTGATGTAAAACACCCCGAAAAAAACACAACCCAAAACAAACAAAGGCTAAGGGATCTCAATCTCACCAAAATAAGGATTCCTCATGCGTATGAATACCAAAAAGACAGTTAAGGAACTCGGAAAGCATAATATTTCGAGCAACATAAAAGAGCAAAATAAGTACAAGGAAAGGCTAGACCAGTGGCCGTAAAATTACTACAAGATTATTACAAAGTTCCAACAGGTGCAAAAAGAAAATGTGATGGGCCGAAGCCAACAAAGTTGATGAAATTACAATTGATTAAGCAAGGTTCACTTGCCTGGGGTCGGAGTCAGAGTGTGATCTCCGGTCAGATTCAAAAATTCATCGCCAGGATAGGGAGTGCTGACCCCATCTGCGCTCTCCCCCATCGGCAACTCCGTCGTTAGGCTTTCCACCATCACCTTTAGCCTCATCAGCATCTCCCTCTTCCTGAGCAGCTGCCCTCTCCGCCTCTTCCAACATTGAACGCAGATTAACCGCGTTGACCGGCGGAGGGTTCCATACGGGCTGATCATCTTTCCTGCACTTAGTCATGAAATCGGACAGTTGCGACTTATTTGTTAGGAACATTTTATTATGTTTGGATGATGGCCATACTAGCTGTTATAGCAAGCCTGAAATAAGGTAGAATTCTTTGTATAAGTGTTTACTTAAAGTCTGACATGTTGTATAAGTTAAGTCAGACAAGTATTGTACTAGTTGGTAGGAAGCGGCAAAGTGAAACAGATTTTCGGCAGAGTGAAGCCAGCCAAGTACCAGTAGAGAATCAATGAAGACATTATGGTCTGACTTATAAAAAAGGAAGTCTGTGATGACCTTGGATAAGTGTAAGTTATGTTTCAGGTGATGGAAATGAATGCTTAAATATGGTTTACACTGATCTCACACAAATCAAGGATCAGTGAAGTACAAGGATTCTCCTGAACTGAATAGAATGAAGGAAACAATGAATCTGCAAAGTAAACTGACTATCGGCTAAGTAAAGACAAAGCAGTGAAGAAAGATTTAAGCGGCCGAGTCAGTTTTGTCACTTGACCGTTCAGAGAACAGCCAAGTAAACCTTACTTAATCATATTGTGAAATATGATGAAGATACAGAAGATCAAGCATTAAATGCAAAATCAATAGAGAATCAATCAAGGGTGGATTTTATGATAAATGTTTGAAGAAAAATCCGATCACTGATATCAAGGAGAATACAATTAAGGGGGAATCAAGAATAAAATCAAGGATTATTCCCCTCTTTAATATAGCCAATGGACGGAAATTCAAATAAAGGATTATCAAGGCTATAAATAGAAGGCACTGACAGACAAAAAAAAACGATCAACAAGCATAAACTCTATCAAATCAAAAAGGCCTTCATCTGTGCTTAAAAAGGAATATCCAGTGATCAACTCAAAACTGAGAGCTACAATTCAAACATCAAGCATTGAGTTTGATCAATAAGTTTGTGAATTCAATTCACATCAATCAAGCAACTGAATCAGAGCCATCTGAGAAGGAGTTGTGTTTGTGATAGCTGCAGAAGGATTTGATCCCAAGGAGCAGTGAAAGAGACTGAGTCACTGAAGCTGTTGCCGTCAAGGAGTGATAGTCCTGTAGATTGTGAAGCTTGTGAAGTCAAGGATAATCGTACTATTGTATCTTTGAAAACAATAGTGAATTCCCCCAATCATCACAGGAGAGCGGTGGATTAAGGGGTTACACCACCCGGAACCACTATAAGACTTGTGTCAATTTACTTTCAGCAATTTGCCTTACTGCATTCATTTAATTACTTATATTATATCCTATATCTGTGATTGCCTAAACTACTTTGAAACAACATAGTAAGAAGGGACTTATCCGCTACCCAAAAGCTTTTAAATACAAGAAAAGTTTTTGAAACTCCACTATAGTCATTCACCCCACCCCCCTCTGACTATAGTTTTACCCTTCTCTGGGACCAACAATTGGTATCGGAGCAGTGTTCCTAGTATCAAAACCTGTTCAGATCTAATTTCCAGTAACAAAGAGATCACATATTTTCAAAGTAGTGTTCAAATATGTGCTTTCTACACATATACATAAATATCACTTATTTGTACTTATGGATTCCTCAAACTTTATGTCAAAAGTACCTGTTTTCAATGTTAATAATTTTGATGAATATAAAATAAGAATGTTATCTCATATTGCAGCAACTCATGAGGAGATGCTGGATGTAATTAATGATGGCCCAATCATGATCATCACTGTGGTAGCCACAGGAGCAGATCAAGGAAAGAAAGTGGAAAAACCCAAGAAATATTGGACCAAGGATGACAGGAGAAGAGCAAATCTGGACTTTGTTGCAAAAGATATGATTTTGAAGACCCTTGATAGCAACATGTTCACGAGAATCAAAGATTGCAAAATAGCAAAGGAGATGTGGGACAAGCTGGCACTGATAAATGAAGGATCTAAAGCAGTTAAAGAAAACAAATTATCTGTTGCAAAACAGAAATTTGAGAACTTCAAAATGAAGGGCTGGTGAATCCATTGATCAAATGGACAACGGATTCTCAAGCATCATCGGTGAAGCGCAACAACTTGGACACACATATCCTCAGAAAGAAGTGTGCTTGAAGATCCTAAGAGGCTTACCTGAAAGATGGAAGATCATCACATCAGTAATCAGTGGGACAACAAATCTTGCACACACTGACACCCCGACTCTGATGTCCCAACTAAAGGCTCATGAATTTGAGTTGAATGGCGAAGACATTGTACCAGCAGAGGCATATCAGGCCAGTGCACTGGTTACACCCCAGCAAAGTCAAGCAGCTAATGCAAACAGCAAAGAGACACAAGAGCTGAAGGAACAAGTAGCTTTATTAGTAAAACGTTTTGACAGGTATAGCAAAAAGAAGATATTCAAAGGAGGATCATCATCAAACAAAAAGTCAAGCACAAGAAAAGACACCAAGAGAAAAGATGATGAATACAGATGCTTCAACTGCAATAAGAAAGGGTACTTCTAGGCTGATTGCCCAGAAGAAAAAGACAAACTTGAGGATAAGAAGAAGTACAAGATAGCTGAAAAGAAAAAAAGCAAGAAGGCACTGAAAGCTGAATCTAGTAGTGAAAAGAATGAAGAATCATCTGAAAGTGAATCTGATGATGAGGATGACTGCACAGACAATGAAAAGGCCTATCTATGTCTTATGGCTAAAGAGTCAAATGAAAGTGAGGTAACATCTAGCTCATGCTCATCATCTAGTGCATCCACATCTAACACTGCATAATCTTCTATTCTCCCATTAGATTCTGCAAACCTAATCCAAAATCTCATGATTAATTTGAACAAATTGAGTTGAATCATGAAATTCTGGAGCAGGAGTGTGAGAATCTAAGAAAGGAAAATAAAAGACTAAAGAAAGAACTGGATAAAGCAAAACCTGAACTAACTAGTAAGGAGACTTACTCAAGTGATCAACAAGTAGCAGATGATCATACATCTTGTGTTGACAGACCGGTTGAGAAAATCCCCCTACCAGTTAAGAACACCACTGCACCTTTAAATGCACCAGCTTACAAACCCTCAAAAAGGTTTGGATCCAGATCTGGTCTTGGCTACAATAGTCAGGATGAGAATAGAAACAATGGACAACACAATTCTGAATCTAGGACCAACAATGGACCAAAGTTCAGAAAAGGACAGACCAGAGTTTCAACCACTCATCATGTACCCGTGAAGTCAAAACCCAGTGCAGTGAAACAGTAGACTAAAACATCAATCCAGTCAACCAAAAGCAAAGACATCCTGAAAGGTAAGGAAGACTTTATCCTTCAGAGGATGATTGGAATGTGGCACCTCCAAAATACAAGAAGAAACCAGTTCATGCCATTCATCATGTGTTTAAGAAAAGCAAACCTAGGCATACTTCTAGACATACGAAACAACATGAACACAGGTTTCCCACTACATATTGGAAAGTGAAAAAGGATGCAAATGCACCAAAAAGTAGAGAAAATTATCAGGATACCTTTAGAAGAAATATCGGAAGCTATTCTGCCATGCCTTATACATATGAAGTTGATGACTTTAATTATCCAAAAAGAAGATCATTTGGATATACACTTGGAGTAGAGGCATGATTGCTAACAGGTATGGACCCAAATAGTGTTGGGTTCCTAAACATAATTAATTTGTTTTGTAGGATGTCTGGTACATAGATAGTGGATGTTCCAGACACATGACAGGGAACAAGGGATGGCTCACTGACTTTAAAGCTTTTGATGGACCCAAAGTCACCTTTGGAGGCAAAGAAAACCCTGGCAAAATTAAGGGGGAAGGCACAATGCTCAAAAACAATTTGAAGATTCAAAATGTGGCATATGTTAAGGGATTAAACTTCAATCTGCTAAGCATCAGTCAATTCTGTGACAAAGGCTACAATGTACACTTCAACAAGGAAGGATGCAAGGTGATTCACATCCAAACCAACACAGTGGTTCTTGCAGGAAGAAGAGAAGACAACATGTATGTGGTGGATTGGAGAACAGCTAAAGCAGAAACATGTTTACTTGTCAAAAATAAACAATCAACCAGCTGGATTTGGCATAGAAGATTAAATCACCTAAATTTCAAGACCATCAACACATTATCAAAGAACAAGTTAGTTGAAGGCCTGCAAGAGATCGTATTCAAGAAAGAAAGCCTCTGTGATGCATGCCAGAAAGGAAAGCAAATCAAAATCTCCTTCAAAGCCCTATCAATCAACAACAAGAATTCTACATCTTCTACATATGGACTTGTTTGGACCAGTCACACCCGTAAGTGTAAGTGGTAAGAAATACACTCTAGTAGTGGTTGATGATTTCTCCAAATACACCTAGACCATATTCAAGAACAAGAAGAAAGAGACACTCAAGAAGCTGCCAGATTTGCTAAGAAGGATTCAAAATGAGAAAGAACTAAAGATCATCAAGATCAGATCAGATAGAGGCACATAATTTCTAAATGAAGTCATCAGAACCAATTGTGAATAAAATGGAGTACTACATCAATTATCCGCAGCAGGAACTCCACAACAAAATGGTGTAGTAGAAAGAAGAAACATAACTCTCAAAGAAGCTGTCAGAACAATTATTGCAGAAGCATGCCTACCAAAGAGGTTCTAGGATAAAGTAGCAAACACAGCATGCTATACACAGAAAAGATCAATCACCAACAAATATCTTGGAAAGACTCCATATGAAATATGAAATGGAAGAAAACCTAATATCTCACATTTGCATATGTTTGGATCAAAATGTTTTGTTTTGAACAGGAACCAGTTGCATACCTTTGATGAAAAGGCTGATGAAGCAATCTTTATGGGATATTCAGACACCAGCAAAGCATTCAGAGTACTCAACAAAAGAACATTTGTGATTGAAGAATAAATACATGTAGTCTTTGATGAACCAAACACAAATGGTGAAAGTCTTCAAGATCAAGAAGAAGAAGCATCACAAAGGGAAATATATACAAATACAACCATACCAGCTACCATTCTGAATCACCATTTTGAAATTCAAGATGAGCCACATGACAATACAACAAAAGAAGCACCAGAACTTGAAGCTCATGCACAATTTGAATATGTAGAAGCACCAAGTGAAGAACAACTTCAACCTGACCTCAATTGGCTAAGAGATCATCCTGAAGATCAAGTCATTGGAGACATGCACACATGAGTTAGAACCATAAGACAACTGGAGCATATGCTAACATGCTTTCTATCACAAGTGGAACCCAAGACAAAAGATGATGCAATTCAAGATGCAGACTGAATTACATCCATGCAAGAGGAACTAAATGAATTTGAAAGAAATGAAGTCTGGGAACTTGTTGACAGACCAGACACAGCCAACATCATTGGAACAAAATGGGTATTCAGAAACAAAATGGATTAGCAAGGAAGAGTTGTCAGAAATAAAGCAAGGCTAGTTGCAAAAGGTTACTCTCAAGCAGAAGGAATAGATTATGATGAGACATTTGCACCAGTAGCAAGATTGGAAGCAATCAGACTCTTTCTAGCTTTTGCTGCACACAAAGACTTCAAAGCCTATCAAATGGATGTCAAGAGTGCATTTCTGAATGGACTGTTAGAAGAAGAAGTATATGTGGAACAACCTCATCGTTTTCAACTCAAAGGAAAAGAAGATAAAGTATACAAGCTCAAAAAGGCACTTTATGGACTCAAACAGGCACCTAGAGCTTGGTATGAAACACTATCACAATTCTTGATCAAGAATGGATTCAACAAGGGAACTATAGATAAGGCTCTGTTCAAATTAGATGAAGGAACAAGTATATTGCTAGTACAAATATACGTTGATGATATTATCTTTGGATCAGAGAATGAAAAGTTGTGTGAGAAATTTGCAAACCTAATGAAGAGCAAATTTCAGATGAGCATGATGGGATAATTAAATTATTTTCTTGGACTTCAAGTGAAGCAAATGAAGGATGGTATTTTCATTAGTCAAGAAAAGTCACAAAAGACTTAATACACAAGTATGGAATGGACACAAGTGGCACAGAAGATACACCAATGTGTGCAAGAGTCATTCTTTGAAAAGTTGAAGCATGAAAAGATGTTGATTAGAAAATGTATATGGGAATCATTGGATCCCTACTATATCTAACTGCAAGCAGACCTGATATAGAGCATTTGCAGTTGGAGTATGTGTAAGATTTCAAGCCCAACCAAAAGAATCACATCTTCTAGCAGCTAAAAGAATAATCAAATACCTGAAGAACACCATCAATGTTGGAATTTGGTATCCAAAAGATGGAGGATTCAAGCTGATATCATACTCAGACTCTGACTATGTTGGATGCAAAATAGATAGAAAAAGCACCTCTGGAACATGCGAAATGATAGGCACCAGACTAGTCTCATGGTTTAGCAAAAAGCAAAACTCCATATCTACTTCAACAGCTGAGGCAGAATATATAGCAGCAGGCAGTTGTTGTGCACAAGTACTGTGGATTAGACAATAGCTAAGAGATTATGGAATGGAGGAGAAGACAATTCTAATCATGTGTGACAACACAAGTGCAATATCCATTACTGAAAATCCATTGTTGCACTCAAGAACGAAGCATATTGATGTAAGAAATCATTTTATTAGAGATCATGTTGAAAAAGGAGATGTTATTCTAAGATACATACCCACAGAAGATCAACTAGATGATATATTCACTAAACCACTCAGTCATGAAAGATTTAGCATGTTGAGAACTGAGTTGGGAATGATTGAAATTGACTAAGTACTAAAGAGCGGCTAACTGGAGTAATCAGCTAAGTAACTTCACCAGCTGATCAAACATTTGCCTTCACTGGAGATGTAGCAGGTGAAGCACTGGTACTCAACGAAGTTAACTTCACTGATTGTTAGGAACAGTCATGTACAGTGGCTCAGTTAAAAAGGCACTCCACCGGCGAAGTGACCGACCAAGAACCTTCATTGAAATGAAGATTGAAGTCACCAGCAAATCAAAGTGTGAACTAAATCAATTGTTATGCACATGGAGAATAAGGAAGTTGTGGAGGATTATACTGTGGAAGATTACACACGTGGAGATCAATTTACAATCGTGGAGGTAACCATATTATTTTTCAAATTACAAACGCCTCAATTCCCGGGATCTATCATTACTTACCACAATCCACTCCCCCACTTCACTCGAATATCGGGATTTATATATACATAAAATCAAGCCATTATGTCACAAAATCCTTCCATATGCAACCACGTTCACACTACCTAAATCACCCTATTTAAACAACACTCAGAGGTTTTTCAGAATTCTTTACGCATCCTTGGAAAATTATAAAACCAATTTTCTTTTACCGCAAATCAAAGCCTTCTCTCAAATTCCAAGAAATTGCCTCATCATCCAAAATCTCTGCCACAGAACGATTTTATGAAAAATCGATCATCATTGGATCGTTCTTTAAGCCTGAACCCTATCTATCCTTCTGTGATAATGAGGTACAAGCCCGACGGCTAGTTGATGGATGTACAAATCTGGGGTTAATGACCTTCTTGAACCCTCTAATAATTGGAATATGCTATGAGAACCTGATTGCATTTTGGAGAAATGCAAAGTTTGTGCTAAGGACAAAGAAGACTGATATCGACTGTATAAAAAGTTCAATCTTTGGCAAAGAAGTGGTCATCACACCTGGCCTACTTAACAGATTCTTACATCTACCCATGATTGGCCCGGCAAACGTGAAGTTTGTGCAGTTTAACATCAAGACCTTCTAGGAGGAGACAGCCAAAAGCCCCAAAAAGAACAGCAAAACCTACAATCTCCCAAGATCAGCACTCAAACTTCCATTTACTGAGTTCGCACCTGTCATTACCAAGAACATCGAAGGCAAGAAAGGGTCGATGGAAAACTTGACAGAGGTACGAGTTAAGCTAATGGCAATAATCTATCAAGGCCTTCACTTTGAGTGGGCAACCTTTGTCTTCAATAGATTAAAATAGCAGATTCAAAAAGGAAATAGATCTGTCGATTATGGCACCAAGTAAGGGGTTGCTGAAGAAAGGCGAATTTTGGGAAAGGAAATGATAAGGGTTCCCTCTTCAAAAACTATTTGATTCATTAAAATTGAAACCCACAAATCTGCAGCCTCCACACAGGTCAAAGGTGATGTTTACCTACATCAAGGCATCTATGAAACCCAAACCCACTACCGGATGAAAAAGGAAAGCACCCGAAGGTAGTAGATCAGGAATGGGAGACGAACCAGATCGCAAAAAGCACAAGAAGAGACCCCAGTGGTAAGCACCAGCAATCCGGACAATCCAGTGGTGATCAGTGATGATACATCAATGGAGGAAGAGAAACAAGAAGAAGTGACATACCTGGAGGAAGGTGAGGAGGGGTATCAACTTACTTCATCTGAAGAAGAAGAGATGGATGCCGAAGAAGAAGAGACATTTGAGGATGAAAAAGCTGAAATAAAGGCAGCACATATAGACATTAGTCATCTTGAAAATGATCAAGGAAAGCTGGCGATTTTGTATGATGATTTGACAATCCAGGAAGTAATTCTCAGAAGCATCAGCATAGTTGACAACTGGTCGAGTGAGCCAGCTGATAAAGCTCACTTCGCTACACATGCCAACACCCCCACTATTGATCAATGGGGAACACCAGCAGGAGAAATCAAGTCAACAGCTCATGGAGCAGAAAACCTGCCGTCTTCTAAAGATGGAGAAGCAAGCATCCCCCAGCAATCTCTCAATAATTCTAAAGTAAAAGAGAAAGAAAGAGAGGAAGAGGCAGCAAAAGAAAGTGAAAAAGAAGAAGAGAAAAAGGAAGAAGATGAGGTGAATATAGAGAAGGAAGAAGATGTAGAAGATGAGGATGTTGAAGTGGCACCAGAGGAGAATGATCCAGAAAGGCTCTTCAATCTGGACATTCAACCCCTGATTGTGGATATGGAAAAGCAGTATCATAGCAGGCAAAATCTGAAAGCTGATTTAAGGAGTGAAGCAACCTCCTTAAACCACAAGATTGATGCCCTCATCAGTCACATCAAGATACAAGATGAGGTCATGGAAAAACAAGGAAACCTACTTTGTAACTTACAGCATCTCATTCCCTACCATGTCCAAACCAACCTTGAGTGTAACGTTGAAACGATTGATAACAATCTCAAACCCTTAGTGGACACTCTAAATGATCACACTCATCAACTTCAACATCTGGATGAGGTTATGGAATTTTCTGGCCAGCAACTTGACACTTTGATAAATATCACTACGGCCAACAACAAAATCTTGGAGCAAAGGTATGGTCCTCTCCCTGAGTCTGAAGCAGTAACTGCAAATCTTGAAGCATGTTTTGGTGATGCCAAAAATGGGGAAGGAAACTCACAACATGAGAGCTCCAGTGGAGAAGGCAAGCCCAACAGATAAGGGCAAGGGTGTCAAAGGCAAAGACATCAAGTTTGAAGAGAAGAAGTAGCCCCTCTGTTCTGTTTAATTAAATTAATTGAATTGTCTCTATATGCCTTTGTCTTTGAATAAGAAGATGCAATGTCTTATTGCCCTTAATGGATGAATAAAATTGTTGAGTTTTGTTCCACTGTTTATTATGAAATATGTTACACTTATGTTCAGCCTTATGAGGGTTTTGGCATCATCAAAAAGGGGGAAATTGTTAGGAACATTTTATTATGTTTTGATGATGGCCATACTAGCTATTATAGCAAGCCTAAAATAAGTTAAAATTCTATGTATAAGTCTTTAGTTAGAGTCTGACATGTTGTATAAGTTATGTCAGACAAGTATTGTACTAGTTGGTAGGACGGAAAGGTGAAACAGATTTTCGGCAGAGTGAAGCCAGCCAAGTACCAGCAGAGAAGCAAAGAAAACATTATGGTCTGATTTATAACCAAGGAAGTCTGTGATGACCTTGGATAAGTCTAAGTTATGTTTCAAGTGATGGAACTCAATGTTTAAATATGGTGTACACTGATCTCACACAAATCAAGGATAAGTGAAGTACAAGGATTCTCCTGAACTGAATTGAATGAAGGAAACAGTGAATCGGCTAAGTAAAGACAAAGCAGTGAAGAAAGATTTAAGCGGCCGAGTCAGTTAAGTCACTTGACCGTTCAGAGAACGGCCAAGTAAACCTTACTTAATCAGATTTTGAAATATGATTAAGATACAGAAGATCAAGCATTAAATGCACAATCAATAGAGAATCAATCAAGGGCGGATTTTCTGATATATGTTTGAAGAAAAATCCGATCACTGAAATCAAGGAGAAAACAATTAAGGGGGAATCAAGAATAAAATCAAGGATTATTCCCCTCTTTAATATAGCCAATGGACGGAAATTCAAATCAAGGATTATCAAGGCTATAAATAGAAGGCACTGACAGACAAAAAAAGAAGAAGAAAACGATCAACAAGCAGAAACTCTGTCAAATCAAAAAGGCCTTCATCTGTGCTTAAAAAGGAATATCCAGTGATCAACTCAAAACTGAAAGCTACAATTCAAACATCAAGCATTGAGATTGATCAATAATTTTGTGAATTCAATTCACATCAATCAAGCAACTAAATCAGAGCCATCTGAGAAGGAGTTGTGTTTGTGATAGCTGCTGAAGGATTTGATCCCAAGGAGCAGTGAAAGAGACTCAGTCACTGAAGCTATTGCAGTCAAGGAGTGATAGTCTTGTAAATTGTGAAGCTTGTGAAGTCAAGGACAATCGTACTATTGTATATGTGAAAACAGTAGTGAATTCCTCCAATCATCACAGGAGAAGAGTGGATTAAGGGATTACACCACCCTGAACCACTATAAGCCTTGTGTGAATTTACTTTCAGCAATTTACCTTACTGAATTCATTTAATTACTTATGTTATATCCTATATCTGTGATTGCCTAAACTACGTTGAAACAACATAGTAATAAGGGACTTATCCGCTGCCCAAAATCTTTTAAATATAAGAAAAGTTTTCGAAACTCCACTATAGTCATTCACCCCCCCCCCCTCTCTGACTATAGTTTTACCCTTCTCTATGACCAACATTAGTGTAGACGAGGTCGGGATGAGGAACTCGCAAAGTAGCATCAAATTGAGGCGTGAATTGCCAGTTAAGCATGGTCTCCAGATCAACTACATTGTCCCCAAAAGCCGACCTAAAACACCTAGCCACATGATAGAATCCTTGATCATAGCTTTCTTCCCTGGGAACCTTCAGCTGGTTGAGATGCTTCAACAGATCCTTATCGGCGTCGTTTAACTCATCCACGAGGAGGTCAATCCTTTTCCGGCTCTCTGCGCATTTAGAAACGGCCTCGTCCCTTTGAACCTCGACAGACCGCAGCAACTCGCTAACATCCTGAGCTTTCTTGGCATTGGCCGCATTCTCAGCATGAAGCTGGGTAATTTCAGCCTAATCATCCGTGAACTGCCTCTCGGCCTTCACGGCCCTTTCCTCAGCTTTTTTCAACGCCACCTTCAAATTAATAATCTGCTAAAGGGATTTTTTTGTGCCGCGTCATGCCCATATTCGGCCTGAAAAAGCTCGGTACCAAACTGAAGGAGAAAAGCTTCAGCGCAACACAAATATCCGAACAAAAAGGAAGATCATAAACAAAACAGAAATTACTTACCACGCTCGTTGTGACTCTGATAATGCCTTAAATAGTACCATTAATTACACCTATTTTCACCCCAAATTCTGCTTAAGAGATGATAGATAGGCTCGTTATTGTATGTAATATGTGTTGAATGCTATGTGCGTGTTCCTAGGATCGTAATTCTGCATCTACCAAAAATTTGGTACTGTTTTGTCTCGTTTTATGTATTTTATAGGATGTACATAATCTGGAGCATTGGAGAATGGATCTGGACCAAAAGAAGTATGATGGGTCAAGTAAAAAAAGTCCAAGAAGAAATCTGCTGAAGAAAAAGGAAAAGTCAGCACGGTTACCGTGGGCTAGGGCCGGTAAACCGAGGGCTTATGGAACACAAAATTGATTCTGCCATCTCTACTAGGTCGGTTCGAGTTTCTGAGAGTCATTAGTCGGTCATTGTTCTATATAAGGCCGCATTTGCAGATTTTTGTATAAGCTTTCATATCTTATTATTGAATCTTCCATTACATTATACAATTTGATGAAATAAAGTTATTACAAACTTTTGAGGAGTTATTTCTGGTTTTCTCCCTTTCTCTACAATCTCTAGCTTGAGTAGATCGAGCCAGATCTCCATTGTTGAAGGAATGAAGGTTTGAACGTTCTTTTTTATCTTCAATATGGTAGATCTGTTCGTATTTATGTGTTTTAGTTAATCTGCATGTTTAACGATCCCATGATTTACTTAGATTAATCATAATTGAGCAATGTAGATCCGGAATTAAGAAAAGCTGACCCCGGGAAACCGGCGGTCTATACCGGTTTACTGACGAAATATTTAGACAACTTAATCTGGACGATTCACTACAGCTATGTTGATTGACAGGTTTGATTAACAGTAGGTTATATCTGGCCAATCTGCTTATTGTAATCGTAAAATTAACATGAAATATGAATAGTGAAGTGTTAATTTGGACATAGTTTTGATGGACCCTAGGAACGTGCTCATCATGGTCGAAAGCTGTCTAGGTGGGTTAGCGGTATGAGTTAGCGCTCGATATCGGCAATTCTAGTTATTTTTGTGTATAGGCTATTACGGGACCAATTAAGGAGGGTAGCTTGCGTAAAGATTGCCTACTACCATTGTTGGAGTAGATAGGGTTAAGCGTTGCACACGTAGATGATAATTAAATCAATAGCTCAGCCGATTAATTTAAGGAAATTATGTGGGGAAGTAAAATAAAGATTAACTAATCCAAGTTAGTAAATCGGTGAGAAGACAGGGAGAGATACCATGTTCTTTCATGTTTATTGTTGGTCAATGACCACCTGTATCTCGCTTCTTAATTAGGTTAGAATCGTTTATAATTAAAGTTGCATTGTCTCTGTGGGATCGACCTTGACTCGCATTTACTATACTACAAGGTACCTAGTATTCTTGCAAGTAATATCGCGTGTAAGTCACTAACATTGATATTACTAGCAAGAATTGTACGTACATCGTAGTATAGTAAATGCGAGTCAAGGTCGATCCCACATAGACAATGCAACTATAAGTATAAACGATTCTAACCTAATTAAGAAGCAACATAGAGGCGGTCATGGACCAACAATAGACAATAAGAGAACAAACTTGGTATTTCTCCCCCTCTTCTCACCGATCTACTAACTTGGATTAGTTAATCGTTACATTTACTTCCCCACATAATTTACTTAAATTAATCGCGAGCTTTCGTTTTAATTATAATTATCATTATCAGCTATAGGTGCAACTCCTACTCCTATCTACTCCGACAATGGTAGTAGGCAATCTATATGCAAGCTACCATCCATAATTGGTCCGTAATAGCCCATACGCATAAAGAATTAGAATTGCCGATATCGAGAGCTAACTCATACCGCTAACACGCCTAGATAGCTGTTGACATTGATCAGCACGTTCCTAGGGTCCATTCAAGACTATGTCCAAACTTAGGACTTCACTATTCGTATTTTATGCCAGTTTACGATTACAATATGCAGATTGACCAGATCTAACCTACCGTTAATTAAACATGTCGATCAACGTAGCTGTAGTGAATCCCAATTTTATGTTTTCGAAATAATGCCTCGGTAAACCGGTGTAGACCGCCGGTTTACCGGGGTCAGCTTTTCCTATCCCTGGATCTACATTGCTAAATTACGATTAAGCTAAGTAAATTATGGGGTCTTTAAACATGCAGATTAACTAAAACACATAAATACGAACAGATCTACCATATTGAAGACAAAAAGGAACGTTCAAAGCTTCATACCTTCATAATGGAGATCTAGCTCAATCTACTCAAGCTAGAGAGGGTAAAGAAAGGGAGAAAACCGGAAATAACTCCTCAAGAGTTTGGAATAACTTTATTTCATCAAATTGTATATAAAAGATTGAATATAATTTAGAGCTTATGCAATAATCAGTTATTGCGGCCTTATATAGATACAGTGACCGACTTATGACTCTCTAAAACCCTAACCGACCAAGTAGAGGCGGCAGAATCAATATCATGTCCGACAAGTCCTCGGTTTACCGGCCCTAGCCCTCGGTAAACCGGGCCGACTTTTCTTCTTTTTCATCAGCAGATTCCTTCTTGGACTTTAATCACTTGGCCCAATATACTTCTTTTGGTCTAGATCCGTTCTCCAATGCTCCAGATTTGTTAAATCCTATAAAACACGCAAAACGAGACAAAATAGTACCAAATCTTTTGGAAAATAACATAGATGTAGAATTACGATCCTGGAAACACTCACATAGCATTTAACATATATTCCACATAATAACGAGCATATCTATCCTCTCTTGAGCAGAATTCGGGGTGAATAAGGGTATAATTATTGGTACCATTTAGGGCGTTATCAACTACCCTCCACTTAGCTTTTGATCGTCCCGAGCAAAAAGGCGAAAAGAAAACAACATCCTGATTAGTATACAAGTTAATTAAAAACAACTATGCCTCACAAAGTCAAGTCAAGATCATGCCACTCATATCCATCAGTAACGCATTAAACACTATTCACATCATGAGCCAATGTGTTTGTGCAATAACTTTCATAACCGTATAGTATTGCAGACAATCTCACATTACATCAACCCGTAGTCGAACTAACCAGTCTCGAACATGTTATTTATTAATTAATTGAGCTGGCAAGGCAGATCGAGAACCAAGTATATATTACTCTTAGGCTCGCGTTTATCGGTCTATGCAAAAGTTGTGCGTTTTACGCTCCATCAACTCAAATATTTGCCAAAGAGATTACAAATGTATATATTTCAATGCACTTCTCTTTCTTGGCGGGTGAACTCTCATTGATTTATCTATCCTCACGGCCCCACTCATGATAAACTACCGAATCCGAAATTCCTTTGCCTTTATAAGCATTGGTGAAACATGATTCGGGATGAAGCCAGGGTCAACACTAGTCAAAGAAATATGCTATCGACTACACACCAAGGGAAGTGAGTTATACGTGCATAAAATGGTGGCTCATAACAGAATGCGCTTAATACACCACTACTTCAGAAGCGGGCACTCCTTTCATTTGTACAAAGTAAAACAAAGATGAAGTTTATTAACTCGAAAAGATCAAAGATATCATAATTTTTTCAAAATTCTGACGTAATGAATAAAATTCTAAGTGGTGAATCATGCATCAAAGAGAATCAAGATAATATGCAATTCATGGAATATAATGCTAAGAAGCTAAGTGACGTCCCTTACCCCCCCACTTAATCGAAACATTGTCCTCAAGGTGTAAGATGAAAAATGAAAAATGAAAAGAAACTTAGCTTCGGTTAAGGGTGGAACCATAGAAGAAGTGGATCATCGTATAAATCATCGGGCTCATGTAAGTAATCCTTGAAGAATCTGCGCAAAGTAACTCAAACAAACCAAGAAGAATAGTGGTGACAAAAAAACGTATAATAAAATGGCGGCAGTAAAAGAGAAAAGAATTAACTCCAAAACAAATTAAGCCGTCAAAATCATTATAGTAATATTCTACTACATCAACTAGATTGGAAAGAAAAATAAAAATAAAAATGGGAAACAACAACAAAAAGAAATAAAAACTAATCCTCACCAGAATAACCCTCCCAGTCATCTCTAGGCTCAAAACCGGGAGGAGGTGCAGAACTTGAGGCAGCAGCGGCCGAAGAAGAGGCTCGGTGATGTAGGGCTGTCCTTGGTGGTGGGGTCGATGCAGGTATGCCAAAGAAGTCTATAATCCTATCCATTTTGCGATGCATACTCGCAATCTCTCACGAGTGCAAACTCGCAATCTCTCGCGAGTGGTCCTCTAGCATAGCTCTCTGAGTCCGGGGTGCTCCGACCCCGGCTTAGAACTTTTTGAACCGATTGCGAACTGATCATCGGCTCAGGGTCTTCCCAATCATCACTGACGAGAATTTTCACCTCGTCCTCTAAAGGAAACATGTTAATCATCTGCCCGTATGGCAACAACTCGCGATCAGATGTGGCGGCAAGCTCGTGAATACGGCTATGCATTAGTAGACCGTTGTTGACCGGAGATCCCTGCTCCAGATAAAACATCAACTATGCCCTCTTGGTGGTATCAAATACCGTGTGCTTGCTCGGTAGAAGGTGGGCCCAAACAAATCTGTTGACCATATTCCGATCCTAGAATAACTCATTCTCTAGGAAGATGGTGGGGGCTCCAGTGGGATTGTGCCCCCATTGCACCCCAAAGTAATCAACAATCATGTTCATCCTCTCAAGATCATCAATGTTGCTCGAGTATGTGTACTCATTCGGGCCCAACGGTGGATTTCGGACAATAAAATGAGCATTGATCCGCTCAAAAGGAAAATCAATCTTATCCCCTCTAAACATAGCAAATATAACTCCGGGGTTATGCGAAACATAAGCGTAGAATTCTCTTACCACCATGGCGTTGAACAGAGTCGGTGAGTCTGCCATATCCAGAATATCTTGCTCTTGTAGGGCTCGTGGCAAAATTGAACCACAATCGTCCAGTTCTACCCCTCGTTCTCGAGCCACTGGTCTTGCATTCCAATGCCCTCGGAACGACTCGTAGATCTCTAAAGAAATGGAATTGCTCAACCCCATCTATCAAAGGGTTAGCATCTCTGTATAAGCTCTGATAACCACTGGGACGAACAGCTGATCGACTACGCTTGGGACCCATTCTAGATGATTACAGGACTGATACTAATGCTGATTCTGGAAAATTCACCGTCGGTAAACCGGTAGGTACTTCCGATTTACCGGCCTGATTTTTCTGGATTTCTTTCTAGGATAGTGCCTCTGATGATAAAAGATGAAGACCTGCAGTACCTCACTAGCACAGCAGTACTAGACAGCAACAGGGGTGAAGAAAATAGGTGTTTTGGTTGGTAAAAATAAAAAAAAGTTTGATTTTGGTGGAGGTTTGATGATGATAGTGGTGGTGATGGTGGCAGACTGAATTGGAGAAGAAGAAGAAATTGGAGAAGCTTTGTGATTGGAGGAGAAGATGGTAGGTGAGAGTGATGATAATGGTGGTGAATGTGTGGTTTACATAGGAAAAATGAGTGAAGGTGGAAGGATTTGGTGGGATAATGGGTATAGGAGTAATTAGGGTGAGGGATTTGAGGAGGTGATTGATGGGATTGAGGTGGAGTTATGGTGGAGTGTGGGAAAGGATGAAAAATTTGAAAAGAGGGGAAAATGTGGCGGTTTCTGCTGACTGGTGGTGTCTGATGCAACGTGTGTCCTCCACGTGGATCTATAAATTCAGCTTAATAAAATGACGTTCAGAAATCTAAAAATACAAGCTCGGTAACCCGAGGATAACCTAGGGTTTACCGGGGGTTCTTTTTCCCCAGTTTTCTCTGTCCTCCATCACTGCACACTTTGCTCAACCTCTCTGCTCAATTCTGACCTCAAGTTGACTAGCCTCTTACTTCTTTTGTTGTTATTTCTGACTCAATCCTAACCTACTTCGCTACAATCCACAACGAGTAAAAAAACCTTTCCACAACCATCAGTTTCAAGCCTAAGGGTGCGGTAGGATGAAAAAAAGCTCGTCCCTTCATCCAGCTACATTTATTCATTCATGATCTACCTAAGAGTTTTAAGAAAATAGTTCTGAGTTTCTAGTCGCCAGCTCGACTTTCTTCAGATCTCCGATCATTCAGGGGTTGGAGCTTTGACCAGCCAAGCTTTCGCTCCAGAGGTTTGTATCCGTATAAAACCTTTTTGAGCTCTCTTCCTAGCACGCCTCTCTCTCTTTTTTCTTGCATACTAGGTCTGCCTCTGCGTCGAGTTTTAGACTTTAGACCCAAGGACTCCACATTTCCTTCTTTAAGCCCAAAGCGTTCACTACGCAACACGAAAGGACTAGCTTCCGTGAGCATCTAGTTATGGTCCTTTTCTTCTCACTCTCTCAGCATTAGTCTCATGAATTCCTGTTTAACGGTTTCTACTACAACCTCTCTATGCTTATGCCCCTCTATCTCCCTAATTTTCACCTTTCCTGAATCGTAAGCCATCTTGCATCCTTCCGGCCTATTTTCTAGGGGTTCTAAGTGTTGGAATAGTGTCCTAAACCCAATCGGGTTGGACCGGATCCGACCGGGTCGGATCGTTTCTACAATTTCTTTATGTTTATACATATATTAAATGACTTTTCTGTTGTCATATATCCCAATTATGAATTGTTATATGATAACGTCCTTAGTATTAAACTGTGATAGAGAAACAATGATAGGCGATTCTGGTTGATGAGATCTCTAATCACTTTAATAAGTTTGATACTTAAATGTCTCTAGGCTGATGTACTATTAAACAGGGCATTGATAATATAAACAGACTAGCACGTATTAGATGTCTTCTGTCTTTAAGGGCAGGGATAGATCTTGTCTATCGGAGGGTAGAGACACTTGGACTGGACGTGGATTAGAGAATGCGTACGTTAGACTGACCCACTTACACGGATAAGGGTCACACTATGTGGCGGTTGTGTAATTATCCTTAAGACCGGAGTCTTCATGGCATCACGGTGTGGATTGTCATGCTTTGACACTATTGAGGTTTCCCTAGCCACGGGGCGATCATCTTTGTAGTGATTGGGTATGATACCGAAGCATGCGGAGTATACATGTTTGGTCGTCCGGGAATCGCGTATCCTATGATTGGGATCGAATATCCGAAATGGCCTTCTTATAAGGAATGTCATACTCTCGTGAATCTTTGCAAAGTGGGAGTAAACAAGTTACTTCGAGAGAGCTTAATATCAAAATTATAAGATACGGTCGTTAATGTCTGACACTCGACGTACGAACGTATGGATATTATTACAGCGATAGGATTGTAAGTTACACGGTAACTGTTTCACATGAAAGGTAGTAGTCATTGCATTTGACTCTTCCGATGATTGGGGGTCACGGTGTGTTGCTAGACGCTATCCCGTGATCGTTAGGTATGCAGGGCATTTTCGTAAATTGCACTTTGTGTCTGCGGCCAACATATTCGGAAGTCTATCGGGTCACACACATATGAACATCTAGCCGGATTAAAATGTGGTTATAGATGATAACCAAATAAGGAAATTTTATCTCACACTATAAAGGTTATAGTGGTAAATTAATATGGTGGTATTTATTTATTATGAATAAATTAAATACAAGATATTAATAATATTATATTAATTAAAGAATATTCCAGATGCCAATTTATTGGCATATGGGGCGCAACTTATTAGTGTATAAGATACACTTGGATTGTGCAATTTAATTAATGGTATTACAATATATTAATATTAGATATTAATACATATATATATATATATATATATATATATATATATATATATATATATATATATGTATGTATATATGTGTACATTCACGTGTCAAAGGGATGCATATTTAAGTGGTGCATATGTTTATATATATAAATGGATTTATATGTGTAATAATATATATTTGTGATATATACACATGTGTAAATTGATTTATGGTAATAAAATAAAGATAGTCAATATTAGATATTGACAATATCTTGAAAATATTCAATATAAGATATTGAAAATATCCTAGATTTATTTGATATAAGATATTGTAATAAAAGAGATAAATCAATCAATTATATTTTCTTTATTTTATTGGGCAAAGGTTTTCTTCTGCTCCACACCTAGATATGACGTCACTTCTACCATAAATAAGAGGTGGGTGTCAAGCTCTTTAGTACATCACAATTGCAAGAGCTCATAGTTCTTGTGTAAAATAGAGAGCATCCTATAGAGAGTTGGAGAGAGGGGAAAAAGGCCGGACTAGCAACCGGAGTTTTTCAATAGCAATCCATGATGGGATTCCGGTGGGCTGTTCGTGTGGACTAGCGGTAGAGGCCGAACACTTGGGCGGCTCTATGCAGAACTACTCTCCTTAGACGGTCAAAGCGTCGATCTTTTAGATCAACCAAGGTAACCACCGTCTACTAGTTTATTTGTTTATTGCTTAAACGAAGTCGATCCTGGTTAAAAGGAAATAAAATTTTAAATTCCGCTGCGTTGCGTAGATTTCCTTACAGTGGTATCAGAGAGAGCTTCGAGCTTAAGCAATAAGCATGTAATATTGCGTAGTTAATTTTATCGTTTAAATCACGTAATTAAAAGATAAAAGATTTTTGATTCGCAAAAGTGATACATGAAAAGAAAAAAAAACGAGATCGGGTTGTGCTCGGCCGACTGGCGGCGGCGGCGGCAGCAGGGCAACCTGCTGCCAGCAGTTGGTTGACTGGTCAATGCTGACGAATCTCCAAATTTTTGTTTTGTGTATTTTGTGATTCAATATGGTTCATAGTTGTGATTATTAATTTCGCTTTGTTTAGTTGTGTCATGTGGCTAACCAATGGTTCAAATAGTTTGGGCCATTGGGATGCCACATGACATTAAAATAATAATGGTCTTTCCAAAATTTGTTTGGAATAGGCCTAGGCCCTTTCTAAATATTTGATTTGGGAAAAGGCCTAGGCCTAGGCCACTTCCTAAATTTTGATTTTGGAAATTGGCCAGGCCTAAACCAAAATTATTTGGCACTTCCAAATATTTGATTTGGAATAGGCCTAGGCCCTTTCCAAATATTTGATTTGTAAAAGGCCTAAGTCTAGGACACTTCCAAAATTTTGATTTTGGAAAGTGGCCAGGCCTAAGACAAATTTGGTTTAGGAAACCAAAGGCATCCCTTTTGATTACGAATCAAAAGGAAAGAAACAAAAGATAAATAATTTTAATTTTGATTTATTTTGGAATAGTTCTAATTAATTAAAATTAAAATCGGTTTAAAATTAATCGTTAATTTTATTTCGATTAAAATCATTTAATTAATTAAATGTTAATTAGTTAATTGATTGGATAAAATTATTTAATAGATTAAATGTTAATTGATTAATTAAGACGCAAGTAGTTAATTTTTAATTTTATCTTTTTCATAAGATGTTATTGTATGGATTAGATATATTAGATATAATATGATTATATGGACCCCGATTGATCATGGACTCGACCGATAAGATAGATGTGAATGATTTAAATTTTCAGTTGGTTTTAAAAATTGTCCTAGGCCGTTATGAAGAACGTGATTATATGGACCCCTAGGCCTAGGCCACTTCCTAAATTTTGATTTTGGAAATTGGCCAGGCCTAAACCAAAATTATTTGGCACTTCCAAATATTTGATTTGGAATAGGCCTAGGCCCTTTCCAAATATTTGATTTGTAAAAGGCCTAGGTCTAGGACACTTCCAAAATTTTGATTTTGGAAAGTGGCCAGGCCTAAGACAAATTTGGTTTAGGAAACCAAAGGCATCCCTTTTGATTACGAATCAAAAGGAAAGAAACAAAAGATAAATAATTTTAATTTTGATTTATTTTGGAATAGTTCTAATTAATTAAAATTAAAATCGGTTTAAAATTAATCGTTAATTTTATTTCGATTAAAATCATTTAATTAATTAAATGTTAATTAGTTAATTGATTGGATAAAATTATTTAATAGATTAAATGTTAATTGATTAATTAAGACGCAAGTAGTTAATTTTTAATTTTATCTTTTTCATAAGATGTTATTGTATGGATTAGATATATTAGATATAATATGATTATATGGACCCCGATTGATCATGGACTCGACCGATAAGATAGATGTGAATGATTTAAATTTTCAGTTGGTTTTAAAAATTGTCCTAGGCCGTTATGAAGAACGTGACCTAGTTTATTTTCTACATTTATCCCATTCCCGTTGACTCCCCCCGTGTGCGGCGGGTGCATTTATTTTATTAGATAGAATTAAATGTAACAAGAATGTAGCAGAAGATAAAGACCAAAGAAAGACGGAAGATAAAGATCCCATTGGAGAATGGAGCATTAAAGATCCTATTGGCGGTTGCAGCTACCCTTAGATTGCGACCCGAATAATCAGTTTGTATTAGAAACCGCACCTAGGAAAAGTCCATGATCATACCGGTTACTTTACGCATTTATTTACTTTGTGCTTGTATTTATTTTATATGATACGATAGATGCATGACTAGGCACGATCTAGATAAATGTGTAGGATGTATGTCTATAGAGATAGATATATTTGATGAGACCGTAATTAAATTAATTAAGAGAATTAATTCGAAATTAATTAAGTGAACTAATTTAAAATTACTCCCACAACAAAAATCGAGTTATAATATGTCTCCCAATATTATAGTGACGGTGAAGAGCCCTTGTTCGGATCCAACTGATCGGCCCACGTCGGGAGTTGACCTACCACGGGTATATCGTCATTATCGAGATATGATCGTTATGAGATCTCATGAATACTTGGGTTACGACTCGACTAAGAATCTTGCGGTCATTGGCCCACGTCAGGACCGTCTGATTTTAGAGACATAATGTTGACTATCACATAGACGATGTGAATTGTCAAAGAGTTGACTAGTCAAACCACTGGAAGTCGCGTTAGACGCGATTGGTAAGAAGTACCTACCCGTCGAAATTGACCCGGTCGATCGGCCCACGTCGGGGATCGAGTCAACTAGATAGGATTTCAGCCACTAAAGAATTTTGAAAATTCTTGAAAGTCAATTGGGAGTAGTTGACTAGTGGGAGCAAAATCATAAACCAAAGACCATCTTTGATTTTGCGTGTATAAACAACAACACTCTTTTATTTTCATTTTTATGTTGTAGTTTTAGCAAACTTTATATTTATGTTTTAATTCTCGATTAGTAAAAACCAAATTATGACTGTTTGAGAAACGTTCTCAAGAATGGTTAAGTAAATTTTAATCCTTTTAAAATAAGCAATGACACGAGCAATCTCGTTATAGTAGTTAGACACAAGGAGACTACATATATGATGGAGTTCTCCAAGACTTTAATTATTAATGAAAAACGGTAGCTCATGACATTGGATACGATCCAATATGATCATTCAGCCATATGATGACAATTAATTCAAACGTTGGATAAGAATGACCACATCTAATTTTGGAAAAGTTGTTTTCAAAATTGTAAGATTTAAGTATTGACTTAATTCTTTAAACATTGCTTAAAGGTTAATTAAATAGTTAATGTTTTGAATACGATTCAAAAGGTTAAATGAACTATTTAATAAACTTTAGATTTTCTTTATGAAAGGAAATTAAAGACATGGCTCTTGTGATCTTTCTTAAGTGCTTAAAGGATTGAAAGAAAAGTTAGGGCATGTGCTTAAATAGAGAACTTATTCAAGTTTCTATTCTAGGCAAGTGAGTTGAGATAAATCTATCTAAGTGAAAGTCAACTATTGGATATATGATATCTTGAGAGTGTGATTAAATTAGAAAGAATAAATACAGATATGGAAGGTGAAGCAAACGTTGTAACACTTACAATATTTTGGATCTAGTAAACTGATAAGGGAACTAAATAAATGTTATTATGTTTCGGTTCTTATGAAGAACATAATTTCAGTTATTTGTTAGGATTTAGTAGACATATTCAATTGTAAAGAATAAATGTTATTCCGATAAAGTTGGAAGGTCACTGAATCTAACATACTAGATTGTTGTCACTATATAGTTGATATGTGTGATGAAATCTCAACTAAATATTTGTATGGCTGTTATCCTTGATATTTGTAGTTGTTCTAGATGTCGACTCTCTGGAAGAGAAACGTATAATCAAATGTCATTCAGATGATGTCTGAACCATGTGATTATGAATCATGTGGGTGATACATATCTTATCTAAAGATGACTAAAATACCCTTTTATGAAAAGGTTATAAAATCTAGAAAATTTGTCTAAAGCCTAAGCATATCGATGTTCATTGGCTTATGACAATTAATGCCACAAATAATTTTTTATTAATCTCTATGACTATTTTAGAAATAGTTGAATGTATTTATTGAAGTACGACAATTCTAAAAGCCCGAAAAGTTTGAGCTAGTACGAATATGAGATTGACGAGCTACTTAGGAATTAATCTTCAATTGGATTGAAGTAATTAATACCTGAAGGGTGTTTCAGAAGTCGTCTGAAAAGGAATAAGATTCTCCCTTGAAGGATACCATCTCTAGGATACGCAATTAGATTATGTTCCCAAAATGGAAACAACACTTTATATGATAAAGGTGTGACGCAAGCCATGCGAAGTATCCCTTACCCGTTTCGGGATAGTGCCCTTATACTTAACCGAGTTCCAAAGAATAAAGGTTGAATAAATTCCATATTAGATATGGAAGAGGATAATGTCAAATCCATCTTAACCGATGATTTGAAGCTGTTGTAGGCAGAGTCAGAAAGGCTTGGAGCCTAGTACTATATATGCAACTTTGTGGAATGTCTTAGCTAGCACGCTGGATATTATTTACTTATCCGTGGAGCAAAATGTTTGTCTCCAAACATGCTGTCTTCTAAAGAAAGTGTTTCTTCCAAAAGAAATAGTGGGAGTGAATCAGATCTCAAAAGAGTTTGAGAACCACAAAGATATATTCAACCATAGGAACGTGAGCAGACGCCGAATAGCGATGAGGTGTAGAACACTGCTCAGTGCACACAAAAGTTCTGTAAGTCTGTGGATAACTTCAAGCCCAAAAGGGCTGCTGGTATGTTCATCTTGAAGAATGAATATCTCACGACTTATGAAAGAATGTTTGAAAGGCAAGATTGAGAGATATGGCCAGGAGCCATAATATCTGAATTAGATTCCATCAGTGACAACCAGGTTGGGAACCTAGTCTGTCTTACCTAGAGGGAATGTCTCTGTAAGTCTAAGCCCAGTTCTATTCAGACTATGCTTGTTATAATTCGTATCATGGCTATATGATAGTGTTGAAGACGTTGGGCAAACAGCTAGATGATCATAGACGATAACATGATATGTGAGCCTATGAGATCCATTTATGGACCCAAACAAGTTTCTCTAGACAATTTCTTTGTTTGATAATCAAAGGAGTTTGATTTAGTCAAAAGAAGAATATGCCCAATGTGTAAGATGGATAGTGGGAGTGTGTTATGATTTTCGAGTAAGGTATTGGATATCATTCTCGAGAATTATCACCCCATGTCACAGTCAATTAATGTTTGGTAGTTCAAGGTCTTTACGAAAGCAGTCTGATTGGCAGTTATTATATTTAGAAATAAGAATCTATAGTGATAGATTTAACTGTTGTTAGATTATAGTTTACCTATATAGATGTGATGCTAAAAGAAGTTTAGCATAGATCGTGAGATCCGTCTATGTTAGGACATTGGTCCTAAAGATAAGGTGAAAGATGATGCTTATGGAAGGTTTCTTTGCTACTGCGATAGGAACCATCATAAGAGATATGCCAGTTGTTCATAGTCCTTGAAGAGTCATGAGCAAGTATGGAAGTAAATCTGGTGAATGTTGAGAATATCCTTAAACAAGTTAAGGATAGTTTCCTAGTTTATCGAAACTTGGAATCAGATAAATATAGTTATACAGACGTATATCGTGAGTCTTATGAAGGCGAGTGGGAGCTACAGTCTTGGTTTGTAGTCACTTTGATTAAGTGATACAGTGAGCTGGAAATGTTCTAGCCTATGGGTCACTGTAAATTCTACAACTAGGCCGAAACACTGTAGTGCCTTAGAGGCACAGCAGGAGCAGTACATGGATCTAGAAGGTTCGTTCCTGAACCTTGTACGGTTCTTCCACCTTTTTTATGTAGCTGATATAGTAAGTGGATTCAATGCATGAAGCAAGGACCAGGGTCTCGTCGGAGATTCGTGTGTGTGTTGAGGCGGTTCCTTTGACTTGGTCATTTGTAACATGATATGAAGATAGTCTGAGTCCCCATGGATAGCGATCCGTTTATGGCTAGGGCTGGTTGCGAGTATTGCATGAGATTCATGTGTTTCAACTTGGTCTTGTGTGTGCGAGTGATTGGTTTTAGGCCAAGTGGGAGATTGTTGGAATAGTGTCCTAAACCCAATCGGGTTGGACCGGATCCGACCGGGTCGGATCGTTTCTACTATTTCTTTATGTTTATACATATATTAAATGGCTTTTTCGTTGTCATATATCTCGTTCTTCTAAAGAACCAATTATGAATTGTTATATGATAACGTCCTTAGTATTAAACTTGTGATAGAGAAACCATGATAGGCGATTATGGTTGATGAGATCTCTAATCACTTTAATAAGTTTGATACTTAAATGTCTCTAGGCTGATGTACTATTAAACAGTGCATTGATAGTATAAACAGACTAGCACGTATTAGATGTCTTCTGTCTTTAAGGGCAGGGATAGATCTTGTCTATCGGAGTGTATAGACACTTGGACTGTACGTGGACGTGTATTAGAGAATACGTATGTTAGACTCACCCACTTACACGGATAAGTGTCACACTATGTGGCGGTTGAATAATTATCCTTAAGACCGGAGTCTTCATGGCATCACGGTTTGGATTGTCATGCTTTGACACTATTGAGGTTTCCCCTAGCCACGGGGCGATCATGCTTTAGTGATTGGGTATGATACTGAAGCATGCGGAGTATACATGTTTGGTCGTCCGGGAATCGCGTATCCTATGATTGGGATCGAATATCCGAAATGGCCTTCTTATAAGGAATGTCTTACTCTCGTGAATCTTTGCAAAGTGGGAGTAAACGAGTTACTTCGAGAGAGCTTGATATCCAAATTATAAGATACGGTCGTTAATGTTTGACACTCGACGTACGACCGTATGGATATTATTACAGCGATAGGATTGTAAATTACAAGGTAACTGTTTCACATGAAAGGTAGTAGTCATTGCACTTGACTCTTCCGATGATTGGGGGTCACGGTGTGTTGCTAGACGCTATCCCGTGATCGTTAGGTATGAAGGGCATTTTCGTAATTTGCACTTTGTGTCTGCGGCCAACATATTCGGAAGCCTATCGGGTCACACACATATGAAAATCTAGCCGGATTAAAATGTGGTTATAGAGGATAACCAAATAAGGAAAGTTTATCTCGCACTATAAAGGTTATAGTGGTAAATAAATATGGTGGTATTTATTTATTATGAATAAATTAAATACAAGATATTAATAATATTATATTAATTAAAGAATATTCCGGATGCCAATTTATTGGCATATGGGGCGCAACTTATTAGTGTATAAGATACACTTGGATTGTGCAATTTAATTAATGGTATTACCATATATTAATATTAGATATTAATATATATATATATATATATATATATATATATATATATATATATATATATATTATATATATATATATATATATATATATATATATATATATATATATATATATATTGGCGTGAATTGTATATGTATGTGATATGTGTACATTCACGTGTCTAAGGGATGCATATTTAAGTGGTGCATATGTTTATATATATAAATGGATTTATACGTGTAATAATATATATTTGTGATATATACATATTTGTAAATTGATTTATGGTAATAAAATAAAGATAGTCAATATTACATATTGACAATATCTTGAAAATATTCAATATAAGATATTGACAATATCCTAGATTTATTTGATATAAGATATTGTAATAAATGAGATAAATCAATCAATTATATTTTCTTTATTTTATTGGGAAAAGATTTTCTTCTCCTCCACACCTAGATATGGCGCCACTTATACTATAAATAAGAGGTGAGTGTCAAGCTCTTTAGTACATCACAATTGCAAGAGCTCATAGTTCTTGTGTAAAATAGAGAGCATCCTATAGAGAGTTGCAGAGAGGGGAAAAAGGCCGGTCTAGCAACCGGAGTTTTCAATAGCAATCCATGATGGGATTCCGGCGGGCTGTTCATGTAGACTAGCGGTAGAGGCCGAACACTTGGGCGGCTCTATGCAGAACTACTCTCCTTAGACGGTCAAAGCGTCGATCTTTTAGATCAACCAAGGTAACCACCGTCTACTAGTTTATTTGTTTATTGCTTAAACGAAGTCGATCCTGGTTAAAAGGAAATAAAATTTTAAATTCCGCTGCGTTTCCGCGTAGATTTCCTAACACTAAGATCTTGAAAGATACAACATCATTATTCAACCTCCAAGTAGTCTCCCCCTTATCAAAATCCATGACTACTCTGCTTGTCGCTAAGAAAGGTCTTCCTAAGAGAACTGGGGCACTTGGGTCCTCTGGTACGTCTATAACCATGAAATCAATTGGAAAAGTGAACCCTCCTGCCTTAATCTTCTGGCAGAGGGAAAAAGGTAGAATGTTGCAACTCGAGCCAGAGTCGCAGAGACCTAATCATTCTGATATACCATTAACAGAAATTGGAAGTCGGAATGTGCCAGGGTCTCCTAACTTCACCATGGTGTATGAGTCTCGGTAATCCTCAGGCTCATAGAACATCGTGTCGGGATCCTCTTCAGGATCATCAGAATCATAATCCGAAGACGATCTTTCAATTAACTCACAAGGGAACTCACCTGGACGATACGTGCTATACTCCTCTAAGTTCTCTTCAGGCTCTTGCTTGATTGATTCTTTCTCTTTTTCCAACAGCTTCTTAATAGCTTCATAATGCTCTCTTGCTTCAGATCCAGGGTACATGGAAATCGGTGTGATGTTCAATATCTTTCTAGGCTTATTGCTTGACTTGTTTTCTCTTTTTCAACTCCGATTTGATCGAATCTCTGAAGTGTTCTGATCTTCCTGTGAAACAGACAAAATAAAACAAAAAAAGGTTAGCAACTTCCGCTTCAGTTTGGTATAATCTCAACTGTTGCGGACCTACTAACTAAAATCAACAGGGAATAACACAGAATAACATGGGCTGTTAGAATTCAATTTTTCAGGCCTCGATAACCCGGGGGTTAACCACGGTAAACCGGACCGAAAGTTCTCTTTCTGGCAGTTTAACAGGTGCAGGTTTGATCCAGAAGGACTCAAGACTCAAAATTAAATAAAGTAAAATAAAAATGACTTCTTAATCAAAATTAAAACGTTTATATTTATAATTGGCCATTGTCCCCGGCAACGACGCCAAAAATCTTGATCGCGTGTAAGTCACTAACGTCTATATTACTAGCAAGAAAACTAGGTACATCGTAGTATAGTAAATGCGAGTCAAGGTCGATCCCATAGAGATAATGCAACTATAAGTATAAACAATTCTAACCTAATTAAGAAGCAACATAGATGCGGTCATGGACCAACAATAGACAATAAGAAAACAAACTTGGTATTTCACCCCCTCTTCTCACCGATCTACTAACTTGGATTAGTTAATCATTACGTTTACTTCCCTTCGTAATTTCCTTAAATTAATCGTGAGCTTTCGTTTTAATTATCATTATCATTATCAGCTACGGGTTCAACTCCTACTCCTATCTACTCCGACAACGGTAGTAGACAATCTATACGCAAGCTACCCTCATTAATTGGTCCATAATAGCCCATACGCATAAAGAACTAGAATTGCCGATATCGAGCGCTAACTCATACCGTTAACCCGCCTAGACAGCTGTCGACATTGATCAGCACGTTCCTAGGGGCCATTCAAGACTATGTCCAAAATTAGCACTTCACTATTCATACTTCATGCCAGTTTATGATTACAACAAGTAGATTGGCCAGATCTAACCTACTTAATTAAACCTGTCGATCAACGTAGATGTAGTGAATCCCAGTTCTATGTTTTCGAAATAATGCCTCGGTAAACCGGTATAGACGCCGGTTTACTAGGGTCAGCTTTTCCTATCCCTGGATCTACATTGCTCAATTACAATTAATCTAAGTAAATTATGGGGTCTTTAAACATGCAGTTTAACTAAAACACATAAATACGAAAAAAATCTACCATATTGAAGACAAAAAGGAATGTTCAAAGCTTCATACCTTAACGATGGAGATCTAGCTCGATCTACTCACGCTAAAGATGGTAGAGAAAGGAAGAAAACTAGACATAACCCCTCAAGAGCTTGGAATAACTTTATTTCATCAAATGGTATACAAAAGATTGAATATAATTGAGTGCTTATGCAATAATCAACAAATACGGTCTTATATAGATACAGTGACCGACTTATGACTCTCTAAAACCCTAACCGACCTAGTAGAGGCGATAGAATCCATTTCGTGTCTGACAAGTCCTTGGTTTACTGGCCCTAGCCCTCGGTAAACCGGGCCAACTTTTCTTCTTTTTCTTTTGCAAATTCCTTCTTGGACTTTAATCACTTGGCCCAATATACTTCTTTTGGTCCAGATCCATTCTCCAATGCTCCAGATTCGGTACATTCTATAAAACATGCAAAATGAGACAAAACAGTACCAAATCTTTGGGAAAAATAACATAGATGCAGAATTACGATCCTAGAAACACTCACATAGCATTTAACATAAATTCCACATAATAGCGAGCATATATATCCTTTCTTTAGCAGAATTTGGGGTTAATAAGGGTATAATTATTGGTACCATTTAGGGCGTTATCAATATAAAACCCCAAACTCGTACACAAATAAAAAACATTGCTCTATGAGCCATCAAAAGCCGAGTAAAAGCAAACGTGAAGGAGATTTCCAAACCAAAAGAAAAGGATCCACAAGGCCTATAAAAGAATGTGAAAGGAAAGGAAACCGAGTAGGGGGAATACCTGGACTATAGAAGAAGAATTGATTGGAATGCTCGAACAGACACCGGGAGAATTTTGCCAAAAATGTAGTGCCGGAAGGACCGATTTTGCAAAAGTGAAATGGATTAGGGATGACCCTCCTTATATGGGCACATGTCTTTTGATCGAATGGTTGAAATCAAGGCGATCTAACGATGGGGATCACAACAGTCACTTTTCAAATTTCAAATTTTAAAACCGCCATCATTAAGGCATGGTTACCAAAAAATCCTCAGCCAATCAGAGCGTGTGGTGGATCGCATCAACTGTCATGTCGGTTGTAGGGTTTAGAAAATAGCCTGAAACAGACATGTAACCGCCACGTAGGCGAGGGGGCCGAATCGAAGCCGCAACACATAAGGTCAAGGCTATCCGCCCATGTGACCAACAAAAGGCTAAGTCTATCCGCCCATTAAAGCCACCCCATGAAGTTGAGGCACTCCACCCAAATATAACTTCAAATCGGCTAAGGCTATCCGCCCATTAAATCCACCCCATGAAGTTAAGGCACTCCGCCCAAATATAACTTCAAATCGGCTATCTGCCCGTTAAAGCCACCCTATGAAGTTAAGGCACTCTGCCCAAATACAACTTCAAATTGGCTAAGGCTATCCGCCTGTTAAAGTCACCCCATGAAGTTAGCACTCCGCCCAAATATAACTTCAAATCAGCTAAGGCTATCCGCCCATTAAAGCACCCTATGAAGTTAAGGCATTCCGCCCAAATATAAGTTCAAATCGGCTAAGTCTATCTGCCTATTAAAGCCACCCCTTGAAGTTAAGGCACTCCGCCCAAATATAACTTCAAATCGGCTAAGGCTATCTGCACATTAAAGCCACCCAATGAAGTTAAGGCACTCCGAATATGACTTTGAAGCGACCAAGGATATTCAACCCCGTAATTGACGCTAACCCAGACGGGGTACCATATGCAAGAGACTTACTCCCCGCCCGACATCTCGAGATGTAGCGGAGACGGGGTAAGGGGCCATTGATAGGCCGGCTACACCATCCGGCCCATGAATATCTGGACCCAATGAGGCCCATAAATAGGATCAGGACGATGACCGGAGAGCCCACATACAGTGGGCGTCCTCATCTCCTCGTGGTGAGCCTCCTAAAATGAGCCCACGGTGAGAGCAAGCCAAGAGGGATGCCCAACCTGCTCAAGCACAAGACTAATGGATCCGCCAGAAACCCCCTTCCTATACTTGGAAACAGAAACCGACGACACAACTGGCTGATTAAGGATACACGACATAGGCTCCTGGGTCCGCGCCATCATCACCCCATTGCGGTCCGAATGTCCGCCGCACATTTAATTGTACTGGGTCCTTGATTGCAATTATGTTGAACTTGGTCGGTTCTCACCCTATAAATAGGGCTCCTTGTATAAACTGAAAACCAAGCAAGATATATAACAACAAGGCAAAACTTTGCCCGATTGACTATTTTCTCTTTGCTATATTTTGCACCACCACTCACCACCACAGATTTCACAACACCACCGCGCACCACCATCATCACACCACTTTCATAGTTAGATATCCACCACGCAAATACCGATGAACACCCTGGATAAGTTCGACGTTATCATTAATCAATCAACTATCATATTCTGCCCGAATGTTGCTCCAAATAAGTATTCATCTGTCACTAAAACCATAACACATAGTAGCTTGTATTTCTGGCAAATAACACATAAATTACATAGGTTATCGCATAATACAAATTTAGTCACCCCGGGCATGACTTAATCACATTTTGCTAGATAACCTTTATTTCATACATATTATCACCATTGAGAACCTGAATGCGGAGTAAGATGATGGTAAAATATGATACCAACTTGACCATCACTAGTCTATGAAATAACAAGTATCTCACCACACGGAATCGCCAAAGCATCAGAAACTTCATAGGGAGATCTCAGACTAAGGTTTTCCAAGTCATTGGTAACATGATTGATGACTGCACTATCCTAGTAACAACTGGAATCAGCTACTGATTCAGGTGTTGCAAGATAGCAGAACATTGCTTGGCATTTGGGATACCCATGGTGGTGTGCTTACATAGTCTAATTCAAACTTGTGCCAACAATCAGAGGAAATGTGCCCAGTCTTCATATAAATCTAGAAAATTGGCCTGGGACTAAAAGTAGTGTTATTAGAGGTATTGTCGTTGGACTGTTCCCTACCATTACCCCTTCCCCTACCTCTTCCTCTGTTATTGTTGTTGGAGCCGCTGCCCCTGTTGCTAGTGGATTACTGAGGTCTAGGTCCTCTTCTTCTAGCTCCAGATTGAGTGTAAGCTGCATTGGTAGATAGGGAGGAAAGATCAATGTGAGAGGAGGAGTTATATCTGGAGATAAGATGCTCATAGGTCAGTAATTGAGCTAGAACTTCTGGCCATGAAAGAGACCCAACCCTGGAAATTATGTTAACCACCACTGATTCATATTCTCTGGGCAACCCACCAAGAATAGCTAAGACCAATTCAACAGTTTGAATAGGAAACCTGCAGCAGCTAGGGAATATGAGTAGCTCTACAATTGGGCAAGGTAGTCAGCCATTGTCTTTCCACCTTTCTCTGTCTTGGTGAGTGTATCCTCGTATTCAAGAAGAAAATATTGGGCTTGACTATTGAATAGTTCTTTGAGTGTAACGCAGACAGCATGAGCAGTTTCATATCCGACGACCTACTAGAGTGCTTGTTCGGTCATAGATCCGAGCAACCAGCCAAGAAGAAGTTGATCGGTGGTGTGCCATTCTTCATATCCCGGATTTGGAAGGAACCCAAGGCCAACTGGACTTTAAATCATCTAGGAAGGAGTGGGCTTGGTCCCAAATAGATGGCCATCAAGTTTGTAGCCACGAACAATAGGTAACACTGAGTATTTCCGAAGGAGTTAGTTTTTTCAATCCAATTTGACATTGAGAGATTGTGTTAGGTTCCTCCAAAGGGATTTGTAGTGGATGGTGTTGGGCTAGCAAAGAATAGTGACATGAAGGATCTGTAACCGACGGATTGGGGGAAATCACCCCGATTCATGGAGGAGAGCGGTGGAAATGATGTCGAAAGTGGTGGTAATTGCAGACTGGTAGGAGTTTGTACATATGCAAGAGCTGAAATGAGAATTGATCCAAAGGGAATGGATAGCGGAGAAGATTCTGGGATACTACCGGAAAGGATAGGTCCAGAGGATCCTCTGGTGTCTTGACCAACGGTGGACATTGCCATTGATATGGCCTTGATACCAACATTGGAAATGGAAAGATAATGTTCTTGATTATCCAGAATACAAACGTTTACAACATATAGTAATGGGAATAATAGAAACCAAATCTATGCTAGATTTCCTAGGACACTTTGCACTCATACACTATAAACAAGTGTCATACGGAATCTGATAATAGAACAAGTATTAATTATCAGCAACACTACTAATATCAATAACTTTAACAAACACGAAACTTGGTATGATCCGAATACTTTTAGGGGTAATGAGGCACAAGGACAATAGTATTTCAATAATTAATGAATAGGACATGTTTCAAAAAATGTTGCATAAAGGAATAAAATGTAGCTAAAAAGTCACTTTTACCCTTCATAATAAAACAAACGCTGCTAACCTTCATTCATGCCTTTTCCAAACTCCATACGCAAACTCTCCCCTACTGTGATTCCAAAAAGGACGCAAAATTCATCACAAATTGGATGGAATTTCAGGAGAACGCAAACTTCATCACTAATTTGGAAGCATTAATACTTAATCGATCTCAGTATGAAGCAGTACGATCTCAGGTAAGCTTCCAATTCTGTGAAATTCATTTTCTTCAACAAATTAGGGTTACAATTCACTTTTTACTCTTCCTTTCACCTGTTTAGGGAGGAATACAAGTGAATTATGTGTTCGAAAATGGCGAGAACAAAATCGAAATTAGTTGTGCACCAAAGATCAGAGCAACGCATTGCTCATTCAATACTAATTGGAATCATTCACTGCTCTATTTCCTTCTATTTAATGGACAAAATTTATGAAATTTTGATTCTTTTCTCAGTGAACAGTCACTCAAATTCACTTTAATATGCATTCACTGTTTATAGCAGCAAGTTTTAGTACTGACATTCATAATCGGACAAATTCACTGCTATGTTTCCCTTTAATTAGTACAGACATTCATAATTGGAAAAATTCACAGATCTTTTTTCCTTTATTTAGTGAATGTGACATCTATCATTTCGATTGTTTTCTCAGTGTGAACAATCATGCTGTTTAATGTATATCCCAGCTTCTTGTACATATAAGGATTAGTTCACTTGTTAAACATTAATGTAGCTTTTTTGTCCTACTTCTGTCTCTCGTTTTTTATGTTTTAGTTCATAAAAGTCTTATTCGCTGACAAAATCCACTAAGCCAAGTATTGAATATTCACTCAAATTCACTTTAACATGCATTCACTGTTTACAAGCAATGATAGTGATGGTGTTCAGCTTTCTTATAGCACCAAGTTTTGGTTCATTAAATTCAACTTATTCCTTACTTATCATGTCACTTTAGCTTTACCTGCTTGCTTATTAGGCTCATGCTTAACTGTTTTCTAGCACTTAGGTTCCTGAAAAGTTTGATTCATTGAGAATATTCACTAAAGTGAATATTGACAGTACATGTATGTGAATGTCATATTCACATTAATAACTTTTATTCAGAAGCTAAATATATTAACTAACAAAAAATGTGTTGTCTGCATTCATATTTTGCAGGTATGATCAATACCGAAACAGTATCACATACCTATTGGATGCATATGACATCATAAACAAGGGGAAAATTGACAAACAGTCACAAGACCCTTATTCAAGAAACTCCTTTCAAGGTTTTCTTCAAAGCTATTGAAAAAGAGGATATCTGGCAAGAAGTGAAAAGACCAAGTATTGGACAATATCATAACAGCATACGTACTAGAAAAAAGGGCATTCACAACTTATCTTCATATGTAGGCCAAACATCACTGTTAATGTGTAGATGCCAAGTGAACACCATGGCTTATTTTCATATGTATGTTCTAAATTGAATCGATTCGAATTACTAGGGAGAAGGACACAAATATTTTAATCATTGTTTACAGATTTCGATTACTATATAATTAGTACATGTATGATTTTGGGTCATAACTTCTATAACTACAATGCTAATGTCAAAAATTATGTTTGTTTGAAATTCATTTTCAAAATTCACTATTATTCAAAAATTCACTATTAATATTAATTAGTAATTTCAACGGTTCTCATGAAAATGGAGTAACAATATCAAACCAACACTCAAACAAAGACTATTAAAACTTGATAGTGTTGCGACACACTAAGTTGATGTGCTGCATTTAAAGACCCTTCACATCTTTGTACAGTAAAACTATGGTTACATGTTAACTTATCGTCTCAAAACGTGAATATTAGAATCATAACACCATTACAAACCCAAATATTTAATCCGTGCAAAAGGTAAAGGGCATAACCAAAATAAAAATCACATTGAAGATAGATGCAAGAATAGTGAAATAATGTATCAGTTGGTCACTATCTAGTACATTCTTCCATGCCACCATTGGCAATGCAATGAGCAAAGCCCTCAGCGATAGCAGTTTTTCCAACTCTGGGCTCACCGATAACGCAGGGATTGTTCTTTTCTTACGACCTAATACTTGAGTAACACGTTCGATTTTCTCCTTCCTTCCGACCACAGGGTCTAATTTTCCCAACGAACAGACACATGAACAGATAAATAAGGCACAAGAAATTCAAATGTTACTAATTTGCACAACAAATACACTAAAAATACAAAGTAATCAGAGAAAATCAAGTACACTAGAAATTAAAATGTTACTATTAGCACAACAAGTACACTAAAAATCAACAGTGAATCAACAAAGTAGTCAGAGAAAATCAGCAGTGAATCACGCTATTTCTAATCAAACACAAAGTATTCAGAAAACAAACATCAAACTCGGGAGGAAGAATGAATTAAACTTAAAAAAACTCCAATTTATGTTCAAATTCATTACAAAGATTGAAATTTAACTTATTAAACTCATATTTTTGTTCTACTATTGGGGTTACAAAGGAATCAGAGGTTATGAGCAGTGAATCACAATATTTCTCATCAAACACATAGTATTCAGAAAACAAACATCAAAGTTAAGATGAAGAATGAATTAAACTTAAGAAGCTCAGATTTATGTTCAATTCCATTAGGAAGACTGAAATTTCACTCATAACACTCAGATTTATGTTCTTTACTCCCGCTGAACAATAAGCTAGAAAAAATTTGGCAAATACACCTGATGAATCAATGATCTGCTCACAAAGAATCCTTTGAATTAGATTATCGATAATGCGAAATTGGAAAAGAATCAATGGCGGATTCACGATCGAACTTCGTCCAAGCAATTTTTGTTCTTCATCAACGAATTTCTTCAAAACGAGAAAAGATAAGCCGTAAAATTTTGTCATGTAATTAGAATGGGATAAGTAAGGGCAATTCAGTCATGTTATTAAAATTATGTACTTCAGCCTATAAAAAAATGTTAACTAAGACTGTTAATTAAAAAAATATGGAAAATGTCTGAATCCCTAATTTGTAATACTTTTAACCTGTTTTTTTCCATTGAATTAGAGTAAAAAAAGAATTTAATCCATGTTCACCAGATTCAAATTTAATCCATGTTCACCAGAGTCTAATTGATTAAATAATTTACTTTTTTATGATTATATATGTTTGTGTTGAAGTTTGTAATGCGGCAGAGATAAGAATCTGTCAGGAATCATTTTTGTTTAGATTAACGTATCAGTGATCTATGTCGTAACTGTAGTCATTTTTAGCACTGAATTTTTTTATATAAAAAATGCACATTGCACATCAAATGATCGTCACAATAATTAACATTTTTCACTACGGTGTTTGTCCGTTTCATACACAAAAATAAGATACGGACTTCTCTCATTCCAGAGCTTAGGGTTTATGGTTGGGACATCTCCTCGACTCCTTTTATATTTACATTATAGCATTGGAGTTAAATTTGCGCTATAACCATATATGTTCATTAATTCAGAAAGCGTAACCGAACCGCTAGAATATGGTATTGATGAGAGTCAACTTTCTTATATTTTCATGCGTATTTTATCCTCTATTTATAGCCTATTCGATGTGGTTTTGGGGTACTTGAGTGGTTTTTATGGACACGGTTCACCACGGTTCAAATCATGAGACGAAAGGGCGTTTACGTCCGAAATCTCCACTTTTTTGGATAACCATGTGCATTTTTATTGACATGTGTTATGCTTGATTTTGTTGTTTTTCGTTCATTACAGGTACGGAGTGATAGAGGACATGACGAGGATCGTAATGGTTTGAAAATCGGCCTAAACGAAATTCGTATGAAGAAATGACGCAAGAATCAAGTTCGGGGCGGAAAGTAACCGGGTGGAGAAGAGGTCTCGGCAGCCGCCGGGCAGGGCCTAGGTGTACGCCGGGCGGAGGCATTAGTGGGCGAAAAAAGGACACGGTTTCTGGCGGATGCCGGTCACGGACAGTAGCATCGGCAAGTAGCTATCGAACGCCAGGACAACGTCGGCGGGTGCCGGAAAAGCGTAGGCGGGCGCCGGGAAAGCATAGGCGGCCGGTCGAAAGCAGTAGGCTTGTGGATTTTTCGACGAACGCCAGGAGAGCATCGGCAGGCGCCGGCACTAGAGACCGACAGGCCTGGCGGGCGCTAGGTACCTGCCGGGGGCGCCACGCCGGACTGGGAAGAATCGCGATTTTTGGATTTTTGTAACTATTTTGGGTCGAATTTTGCACTAAAAATACCTAATTAGGTCGAATTTTATACCGCCTGCTTCAGAATTTTATTTCCTGTTCAGTTTTTAGCTTAGTTTTTGCCAAAAGCCGTTACTTATAAATTATTTCTTGCACAAAATTACTTGAAGATTGCTACGATTGTTGTTTGTTTTCGCGATTTCTTCATTGGGATTGACAAACAAAGTGGAAAATTGCTTCCAAACTATTGGTAATATTATTTTATTTTCTTTTATCATGTTTTCTTTCAATTCTTCCATGATTTCTTGTTTCATTTTCGATCGTGTGCAGATAAATTCTTAATAGTCAAATCATGTGATGGAACTACGAAATTAGTGTCTAAACGATGATCTAAGGATGAGTAGCTAGGGCTTAAATAGTTGAATCTTTTTAATGTTGGTGTTGTAATACTTAAACCTAATGCTTGAATTAAACTTATCACTTGATTCAAGATCCCACACACGAACTCTATAAATGTATTTTGCAAGGGGGTGTGCGACATAGGGTTTTAGAATTGCCACACACGAACTAGTCGAGTTTTTCACAGAATGTTCCTTGGTAAGGTTCTTCTTGTTAAGTCATGAACTCAGTGGATACGGAGTGTCTCATAGTTCTTCATCATATTAGGTCAATTAAATCCCACAGAGGGGACTGTTGAACCGAGTATAAGGTAACTAGGAACAAGTTTAGGAGATCGCATCTACAACACATTCATTAAAGCCATTGGTTGGTTGGTAGGTTAAGGCTCGTCCCTACTTATTCAGTAAATGTGTTAAGAGTAGTGTTTTTGACCATAGTTTAGCTATTTCGTTTATCATATCGTTTTACGTTATCATTTTTATTTGCTTTGTTATATATAATTTCACCCATATTTGTGAACCCAAACTAAAGACGAGCGTGATTGTGATACTTGACTAATTCCTTGTGGGATACGACCTTGCTCGCCACTGTATTGCTTCCGACCCGGTACTCTACCGGTTAAAGTTGGACATCACTATTTTGGCCAGCATGTTTTCTAGCGCCGTTTCCAGGGAATCGGATAATATCATTAAATCATTTAAGTATTTAGGGTTATGTCGTTTTTACTTTTATTGTTTTCTTATTGTTTTGGTGTTTGCAGTGTATGACCCGGAGCTCCAAAGGAACAGCTCTATCCTTACATCTCTGAGATTGAGGCATTTGCACAACACAAGAACGCGGAAAGGTCAAGGAAATTGTCCAAAAAGTCATCGATATAAGTTATTGAAGTAGAATCGGACACAAAAGAATCTGAAACGTCATCGGGGTGCGGAGAATTACCAAACCAAACTATTGGAGGTGAGACACAAGATGGGTTGCAGTTAGACTCAATGCGTACTCCCGAAGATGGGGAAATACAAAGCTTAAACAGAGAGACCCCACCTAATCAGAGGGCATTTAATCTGGGACCAACTAGGGTCCATAATGAAGGAGGTTGGTAGAGCCAAGTCCGAACACAACACCAAGCACTTCAGACTCAGAACAATCAGGGGAACATGTTTGGTCATATGCCTTTTGACCAGAATCAGATGATGCAAAATCAGCAACATAATGTTAATCCACCACCGGCAGCCCCTGTTCAAGCATTGATTTTTTATGCACGATCAGTGTTATAGAACCAGGCTAATCAGGGAAGCATTTTAAGAGATTATGCGGCCCCGACTATTGGTGGGGGGAATAACCCCATCCATTTGCAACCTATTCTGATGAACAATCTTGAGATTAAACATCATGTATTGTACATGTTGAATGATAGCACTCAATTCAGGGGAAGTCAACTGAGGACCCCAATCAATTTCTGAACCATTTTATGCAAATGTGTAGAATAATGAAGATGAATGGAATATCTAAGGAAGCAGTACGGATGTTATTATTCCCTTTTGCATTAAAATAAGCCACTAGAGCATGGTTCGAGTCACTCCCTCACGATTCCTTACACACTTGGGATCAAGTGACTGTGATGCTTTTATTGAAGTATTGTCTCCTCTCCAGAACGTTAGATATGAAGGTAGCTATTGCAAACTTTGAACAGTTGGATATGGAGAGCATGCATGAATCCTTGGATAGATTTACAACTATGATGAGGAAGTTCCCGCGTCATGGATTAGAGTCGTGGAATCAAGTTCATCTCTTTTATAGGGGTTTACACGAGACAGATCAGTCAACTTGAATGCATCATGTGGATGAGATGCGATGAGTATGCAACATGACGTTGCGTTGGCTACTATAAATAGGGTTGCAGAAAGCAAAAGACTATGAAAATTGGAGTGAAGAGCTTCGAGAAAGCCCATAGGCTTGGTTGACCATGTCGGGCCAAGTGGAGAATTTGTGAAGATGCAAGCTAACGTGGTGGATCTTAAGAAGTAGATGAATGACATGTTAGCGTGGTAGAATGAGTCAAAAGGGTGTACTACTTGTGGTGGTGAGCATTGGGCCTCAATTTGCCCTACCAAACAGGTTAGTCAGTTAACCACAACTCAAATGTTGAACGACCCATCTCATGAGAACCCTTTTGGCATGAACCGTATGGATATGCATCCATTATGCTCGAACACCATGGTTTATCAAACTGCATATCCAAGTTCAACTAAAGGTTGGCAGCAAGCTGCTGTAAAATTTTCTGACAACTAGAATGGAGGGCAAAAGTTTTAGAATTGGCGGGATAATACGAATCCAGCTTGGGCAAGGAATGCAGGGCCTGTGTAGCCTACCCAACAACAGGTTATGCCATTGCAACACAATCAGTATAGGATACAACCGCAAAACACTTTCGGGAATCTGAGGCAACCTCAACAAGGGGCTTACTGCTAGTAGTAGTAGCACCGATCGAGACACTCGATCTTAGCACAGTGGAAGCTTATACGATTTATGATATGAGACATAACTAATTAATCCTACAAGAAGGTTGAAGATTTACCTTATCGGAGAGAAAGAGATATTCGACCAAAGTGAGATGCCGTAGTCTTCCGGATTGTATCTCCTAGCAACGACTGATGGAAGTCGATCCTCACCGTAGAACCTCCTCGAATATGCACAAGAAAAACCCTAGTTTTTCTTCACTTAATGACTAGAACGAGAAACAAATTTTTCTCTTCTTTTAATGTATAAGTGGCGCCAATATTTAGTGTTTATTGTGTTAGGAGGAACTCTCTTTATATAGGAAAATAACTAGTCCAGAGAGTTATCCTTTTCACATAACAAAAACCTATTCCCATAAGGAAAAGATATTTTTCCCACAAAATAAGAGATAATTCCCAAAAAATCAATATCTTAATTTTCTATTAATTATCCAACAAATAGATAATTAATTAATTACACATGAGACATAATCTAGAAAAATTTCTTCAGCTAAATTATCCACATATGAGGCGCCATTTTAGTAACTATTTTTAATAGAAAATGTCTATTCTATTTTACATATTATCTACCAAATATATAATAATGCATATTCATTAAATAGACCAACTATTTAATTTATTCTTGAGGTTCCATAAAACGAGAAAACACTCGCGTGTTAGGAGCCAACCCGGGGACCATGGACCTATAACCAGTAGCTAGAACACATTAAATAAGATATTCATCGAACAAAATATTTCTTCTTAATTCATTAATTCCGGAATTACGCCACCATAAATCTGAAACTGAACTCTATCGATTATAGATATAACTTATTCTCGAAACGTCGAGTCGAGTCGATAAGTGTCCATTGATATACTTATTTCATATAAACTAACCCTCCATAGACTATCCGTACCGAAGTAGAATTATTTCCGTAAACCTTCTTCACTACATCTTATGCTTATTTACCATTAACCCACTAGTGATCAATTAGTTCATAACCAATACGAACTCCCGGGATCGATCGGTTTCTAGGATCAACAAATAAGGGGATTGTCTTTCTACTTCCCACGGGAAGGAATTGATTCCATATCTGTGAGACCCACACTTCTCACTCATTCCAGAATGTGCCAACGTGAAAGTGATTCGGACCACGCCTCTTAGCGATCCTTAACGAACACATCAAACCCTATCATGTAACAAGTAGGAGTCTGTAATCACTTCAGGATTAAGGTTAATCCATATATGATCATCTTGCGATTTAATAAGATTTCTCAATCATGGAATTATATGAGAAATGCAGATTAAATCAGTCCAGTCCTATATGACTACATCATATATAAATGGCCCACTTAGATAACCAATGTCGACGGTCCGGATAAGACGGTCACACCATAAAGTGTTCTGGGCGCATTAATGGTGGTTGAATCAATAGACCACATACTTTGATTAACTTCACCACGGACTAACATTTCAAGTGTATCACCATAAACTTAATCCTCATGTGTGACCCACACTAAGTTATATGGCTACATGTGATACGACTTAGGGTTTTCAGTAGTGTATTACTTACAAGCACGAAGCAAGTAATAAGATGAGAATAAATCTGTCATTTATTAATTCTAAAAACTATTACATAAATTGTCTTTCGGGCGCTACTTCCAACAATCTCCCACTTGCCCGTAAGGACAAGCAACAATTGTCATTCTGGCACACTATATCTAACAATCTCCCACTTGCCCGTAAAGACAAGCTATGATTGTTTTTTAGAGCACCACACCCTTATTCTTTCTATCCACAACATTCTCCCACTTGCTCTAAAACAGATGAGACATATTGTTCTCGGATTTTATCAACGGAAAACCAACAAGTAAAAAATTTATAAATCCGGTATACCCCAAGTGTAGGGATCGTAGTATAGAGGTTGATACCGGGTCGATCTTACAGGGAATCGGGGTTGCTTAATCTAGTTTTTATTATCTAACCTAACTATGTCACGATTACTACTAAAAAGATACGAAAATAAAACAGTGAAGAACTAAAACGAAAAACGAAACTAACAATAAGAATAACTGGACAGAAGATCGAGATCTAAAGCCAGGAAAATATGGTTGCGAACAAAATTATCTAAACTAATTCTATTCTAAATCTATTATGAAATAAAGATTGTAAATTTACTAAGCAATTCAAGTTCGAGTGATTTAATCAATAATTTGCGAACGAACAAGCTATTGATCCACCTATCCTACAACAATCAATTTGTATTTTGATTATCTCGTGATTTCTAACCAAGTTGTGATTCACCTAGCCCAGGTATGAACTCCTAATTTCTTAGACAAGTTCGCCTATTAATCTTCTATCTTTCGATCCTAAAGATTAACGCTTTATAACCCAAGGTGTGAAATTTATAAGTTTCTAACCTAGAAATCTAACCTAATAACTCTCGTTATTTAGATCAAAGATCTATTCTTTATCATGGGGATCTAGGGTTTAACATGATTCTCATCAATATAAACAATCAATATGCAAAGATCTTTCGATATGAATTGCATAAAAACATGATAAACATAATAAAGAAACAACTTGAATTAAATACTCACAAGAAAATCGAGAAACGAAACTGAATTGTTGATCGGATGGCTTCACAACGCTTGTTCAAGAGAGGTCTAGCCTCTTAGCATCACCTTGAAGTTCGAATTACTTGAATAAAAGTACATAAAAAGTGTTTGATCTAAACTAGAAATTTAAAAACATAAACTTTGAGTAAAAACTAATAAAAATTGTAACTAGGCCGCCCCAAGGGTTTAGGGTTCGAATAATGATGCTATTATGTGGAGAAAATGCAGTCTTTATATAGATTTCAGAGGCGGTTTGGCTAAGTCGGTTTATGGACGCCCGTCCAAAGAATCAAACGCCCGTCCAACCTTCAATGCAAACTTTGAATCGGGCCGAGTCATTATCAGACGCCCGTCCTTCTTTAATTTGGACGCTCGTTCACTAAATATCTCAAAACTCTGAATCAAACTCTTCAGCCTGGACGCTCGTCCAATATTCCAGACGCCCGTCCAACTGGACGGGACTTGAACGCTCGTTCAGTGGACTTGAAATTCGATTTCTCCATCTTTATCACTTTTTCATCAAATAAATCCGACATTTATCTTCTTTCCATCATCTTTTGAGCCGCAATTATGCATCTACAAGTCATTAAAAACATCTCAAAATGTAATAATATCCAAATAAACATAAAATCATCAATAAAACACATAAATTAACCAATTTTGCGATTAAACCGTTTAAAAACTCATCTGCTCAAAAATTCGATTAAACCCTTAATTTCTATGCAAATAATACGAATATGGAGGAAATTGTTACAAAATATAACGATATAAATCATATAAAATCACCTTTAACACATATCTCCCAATTTCATACCCGCCAAGCGCTTATCAGTGACACTAGATGCCACACGACTTGGTAAACTGATCAGCTAGGTTGTTGGCTCGAGGTGATCTTAGGGACCGAAACGCCGCCTCTTTGCACGATCTGTCTCACCATGTGGTACTTTCTCTCAATATGCTTTTGACCTCTTGTGATTGCGGAGAGCCTTTGCTTGAGCTACCTCTTAACTGTTTACACAGTAAAATGATATCGGCTCAACGAGACCTGGAATCACTTCCCGATCCAACAAAGAACTTCTCAAGCCACACTGCCACTTTAGCTACTCCGAAAGCTGCTATGTATTCGACTAACTGAGTCAAATTGGCAGTACTGGATTGCTCCATACTGTAGCTCCATCACAATGAGTAAACACTGAGCCTGGGACGATTCACGATCATCCTTAATCCGACTAATAATCAGAATCAATGTAGTCAATAACACTCAGGTTTGCACCCGAATACACAAGCATATGATTCCTCGTTCTCTAAAGATACTTGAGGATGTACTATACTTCTTATCAATACTCGAATCCAAGATTCGATTACAATTGACTTTTAATAATCTAACATTCTCTATCCACTGGAGAATTTATCCCATTTTCTCTATATCCGAAGATTGAGAGAAACATTCCATGAGGGGTTTGGTAGGAAACCTCTCGTTGAATTTTGCATTCAAAAATGCATTAGCATCTTTAAACCAATAAGATGGATGGGATATTGCAAACAACTTGTTCTCATGAATTCGACCGAATCAAATTCTAAGAATATAGTCCACTTCTCTGATTCAGAGAAGCTTTGGCTCGTCAGTTCTTGACTTCAGATAACACACCCATGTTGTTTCCAACTGTTACAGTGTTACATGTATAAACACTAACGTCTACAACTTTACCAATATTGATTCTCTGGTCTACAAAAGACTTATCAATATTCAGATCAAGCCCACACATTTAAAACATGTGACCTTTAATGACCTAGAGGTTTACTTTAATCCACCGATGGATATAAGCATAGGCAGTCAATCTGCCATTGGCTTTAAGCTAAAACCCTTCTGTTCCATATGAATTCAAGCTCCTTTGTACGGCAAGAAAGTTTCAGGGCAACACTCATGTTAGTCTTTCAGCTTTTCATAGAGTTAAGCAAGGCTGAGTGATGAGAAAGTTTCAGGGCATCACTCCTATTGAACTATCCACTTCTCAGGGAATTACCCTGACCACTTGGTTTTTCTTAGAAAGATAAACTTTCCATTCATTCGACTCTTTTGCATGTAGATCCAATTACTCCCACTGGGCTGGAGACACTCAGGTGGTTCCAGAAGAGTATGAACAGAATTGGAGTACTAAAACTCTATTTTCAGGCTTTATGGCTTTAAACCAACCTCTTTTATCAGAATCCTATACAGTCCTTCCAAAGGGACCATAAGTGATCAACCACCCCCAGCAGACTGCAAAGTCTGCTCAATCACAGTGAGTCAATGGATAAACCATACTCTCAATGCATTTGGGTAGATTGGCATTCTGATCTGGTTCAGTAGTATTTATCAGCGTAATCCCCAACAACCAACGTTGGATATGGTCAAATTAAATCAGATAGTAACTCCTTGAGTAACTGTTCTTCAAGGTCTAAAGTTTGTTATTTAAACATCCTTTCAGAAAGGCTGTGATAGTACAACCGTCACTTACCAACCTTCACTCATTGTATTAAGATATTTCACGAACAGGCACCATCTGAAATTGTATGCAAAATTTCCATTCCTACCATCAAGCACCAAGTGCTAAACGCCTCTATTTACAAAAGTGGAGTAAACGTAGTTCTCTATTTATCCATAAATTCATACACATCTTCTAGGTAGACTTCTCGGTATTACATAATAATGTAAACAGTTATTTGCTACTAATATCCGGATTGAGTTAAGCAGTGTATTGTATCATATCAATAACAATTTAAGGAAATCCATGGTTTATCCTTTCAGTGAAATCATTTCACTCGGAGGTAGGCCGAGCATCAGTGCCAAAACTATGCTATAGCCAATATCTGAGCATGGAATACTCGTTTCTCTGGTAATATCAGAGATTCCTCCAAATATTTAGATAAACTAATCGACGTTTTGAGTAGCTATCAGACAAATTTTCCACTACTCAAAAGCTCCCACTAGCTCGTATTTTCATAAGACCCCGAAGGTCAAAGCTATGATACTTCTTCAGCTCTATTACCTTTTCCTAATTGAAAGGTAACTTAGTCATTTTTCCTTTGAGATGGTGTTCTTAGACCGGGAGTTAGGAATCACCCTTAGCCAGTCTTCAGATCTTATCTCTAGGATATATGCACTAATAAATAGATGCTGAAGAATCGTTTATCTAAATACGGAAGCCATTTGACTTAATAGTTTATGATGTGTTACATATACCTTTTCAGCATTACTCAGTGGTTTTGACTTTATCAGACAAAAGTCCGAGTCTCAGAACGTATACAAATGTCACGTTCACTTTCCTTAAGGCAATTAAGTTATCGATGTGAAAGTAAATCCATTTGTTCCAACGAATATGAAAACAGAAATTAAACTTCTGTGATATACAAGGATTAAAATCCAAAATTTATTTCCTTATCACTCCTACTATCTTAGCTGAAATAACTGCCCGATGTTTACTATTTAATTATTAATGCCTAGCTACTTTGTTCTTACAAAAGAACATAGCTTCCGGGTCATTATCCCGGTTATGAAAGTCTCTAAGAATTCATAGGTTAGTGATCCAAAATCACTTTCCTTATCCCTTACATTCTTTTATTAATAATACAGTTTAGCCTTTAACTTATTTAGTTTAGATGACTTACACTTGTAGGCATTCTGTCCCATTCTTGGATTTCTTTAAGGGAAATTGCCTTGAACTAGCAGTTTATAAGAGTAGACACTACTCGTACTATATGGGATGTCTGGTGAGATTGATGCCAAATCATTCTTGTCATCCTTGAACTAATTTTAATTTGTCTCCCGTTTAACACGAGTGACAGCAGTGACATACTTATCAATGTCACTTAAGTTTGTAGGCTCAAGGGGAACTTCATCTTCCGAAAAATTAATTTGCATTCTCGATTATTGAGTTCATCTTTCTTGTTACTTTTCCACTTATACGAAGTCGTTCTCGTTCAATATAATATGTTTAGCAGTTTAGTTACCTTGAAATGATTTGTAGTTGTTAAACAATTTATGACAGAAATATAAATCAAATCATACACCACAACATATTATAATTTTAGGAATTATAAACGTGATGTCATGCATGCAGTTTATCCTACCATTCCATGGATTTAATCTCACACATACAGTGCCACCGACGGGTAGGTCAAAGAGGTGACAATTAAATTGAGACAATCTCTCACAACAATTAACTGAGAATCAGACATCCCGATTTAATTGTTGATTACCTTCCTTTTTCAGCCAAGATATTTCCAAAAATACCCTTTAGAGTGTGACCTACTACTTCAGATTTTTAAGTAGACCCCGAGTATACCGCCGAAGGGTAGGTCAGTGACCCGATGAGTACTTAAAATCCTATCCTTTCGGAAACCAAGCCTTGAATTTTGATAACAGTGAAGGCCATCCGAAGGGGGCCGAAATAAAAGCGGCACGAGGCGTCACCATTCTCTCACGGTGCTTGTGTCAACAGTAGAGGCCGAGGGGTCGGTTGTCACCTTCCCGGCTCCCACTCGTTATTTTGAAGAATAAGTAGTCTCTTTAGGATTTAAAGAATTTATTTACAATCCGAAAAACAATAAATCATGAATATTTAAATCAATCCTCCCACAAGTTCATCGGTTCTAAATACCGTCTAACTAGTGTCACTTATTCACGACTATTCAATTTCACGGATTTATAAAATCTTTGTGTAGACACTACACAATTTAAACTTCAGCATGAATTTTATAATCCTAATATATTAGGACTTGTGAATTTTCCACCAAATCGAAAAACAATAAATCACAAATATAAAGCTCTCACTAGTTTATCGGTTCCAAATACCGTCTAACTAGTGACACTATATTCATTATCTTCCAATTTATCGATTATTTAGAAATTCTCTCGTGTAGTCACCACACGATTAAAATTCACTAAAAGAATTTTATAGTCCTAATATTGCCATGATAAAAATTTTAGGATTATAGAATTTTCCCAATAATCCGAAAACAATAAATCACGAAAAGCAATCACCAACTTATCGGTTCCAAATACCGTCTAGTTAGTGTCCTATCTTTCCACGATTTTTTAATTTTCTCGATCATTAAAATCCTTTTACGTAGACACTACATAAATAAAAAAAAGGGTTTTTTGTTGATAATGACTACTTATCAACTTAATAGGGCGTTAAGGACGGACTAACAAATTATTTGGTAATAAGGACTAATTAGTTTTTAATAGACTAATTTAGTTGACAAAAATTTTATTATGGTCCTAATAAAACACACAAGGACCCACCGTGTAAAATATAAATGCTATTAATTTACATTTTTACCCTTCTTATAAGGATTTTCATTGGTAATTTGGGGTAATTTGGTAAGGTTTCAAAGTTTTTGTCCTTTTTATCAATTAAAATTTAATAGTGTCCTAAATGCCAATTATTTTACTTTTTATGTCCTTTTGGGCAACTCCCCCTAAATAAAATTCACAAAAAATTTTATTATCCGAAAAAATTCTGGGATTGTTGAATTTTTCGAATATGTCGAAAAACAATAAATCAAGAAAAGCAACCACCAACTTATCGGTTTTAAACCCTGGCTGAGCTTTAACCGAGTTCACCGAATGGTGTCGGGATTGGCTAAGCCGACCCGTCCTCTTCGTTGGTTCATGTACGACTGCTGGATGAATCGGGCTAAGGTTTCCCCATTGAGCCTCAGCTCGCCGGAAAGCTTGACCTAGCCGGACCCCCGATGCTAACGTCGCACTTGGACGGACAAGTCGAGCGAGCCGAAGCCCTGTTGACCGCCGAACCAATTTTTCGAACCTTTTGCTTAGTTGGTGTCCAACTTTTCCGGATTCTCCAATTTTTATTGATTATCGAAATTCAAAATTTATGTAGACACTACATAACCAAAACCCCGTACGATTTATTATCCCAAATTAAGTTTATCATGTGAATTTTATATCCCGATAAAATTCCGTTCGTTTTAATTAATTTAAGTTTATCATGTGAATTTTATATCCCAATAAAATTCCGTTCGTTTTAATTAATTTAATTAATTACCTAAATTAATCTAAATTAATTTCGTCTAATACATGCCTAATTAATATCACGATTAATTATCTACATGTATGCATATGTTAGGGTGGAATTCATAAATATGATGCATGTTATTGCATGGTTATTTCACATAAATTATCAAATATTAAAATAAATGCGTAAAATTAAACCACTGAGATGGATCGTTGGTATCCCGTATCTAACCTATTTATACTAGAGAAAGCAAAAATTTAAAAAATGAAGACTAATATGTCTTCGGCTGAATACAACTTGATGCCTTGGATATTCATCAATGCAGCCGCCGCCGCATTTTCCCTTTTTTTCTATTTTATTTTATTTTTTATTTTTTCACACGCCTGGATGATTTTTTATGCAGCTCCACTTTGCTTTTTTCCATTGAAACAGATCCGACGAAAAAAAAAAAAAACAAAACTACTAGTATGAAATTTAAATTGCAAAAAATAAATTATATAAATTGCAAAACAAATTACATAAATCATATACTCGTATAATACTAATTATACGAGCTTACAATAGATCTAACGGTAAACAAGTACCAACCCCAATCAATCTCGTCAACCACAACATTCAATCAGATAAATAAAAATAAAAGATGCAATCTTTTTTGCAATTCCACTCATAAATTAATTAATCATGCACTTGATATCGTAAAAATTTAACCTTGGCGCTCCGATACCACATTCTAGTAGTAGTAGCACCGATCGAGACACTCAATCTCAGCACAGCGGAAGTTTATGCGATTTACGATATGAGACATAACTAATTAATCCTACGAGAAGGTTGAAGATTTACCTTATCGGAGAGAAAGATATATTCGACCAAAGGGAGATGCTGTAGTCTTCCGGATTGTATCTCCTTGTGTTGGTCCCTTGGAAAGGCTAACACAAGTTTAGAGGGGGGTGAATAAACTTGTCCCTAAAACGGGATTTAAAACAAATTAAGGTTCAGTTAAAACTTGTGTGGAGTTAAGCTGACTAGCCTTTTTCTTGATCTTGTTATTCTCTATGAAAGCTAAGTGTGTTAAACTGAATTCTGATGAATGTCAGTCTGTGAACTGTGAGATGTATAACAATCAATTATCAAAATGCTGTAAATAAATGCAAAGTAAATAAATAAATGCGTAAAGTAAATGAGGCAGATATTATAGAGGTTCCAGGTGGTGTAATCCTGTACATCCTCTCTTCCCCTGTGGTGCGGAGGAAAATTCCACTAGAACTTCTTGAGGTGAACTGTTACAAAAAGTCCTAAACAATAGTCCTTGGCTAATCCCTAGCTTCACTATCTATACAGTTGTGGAACAGGTAGAATTGCTGCTCTTCAATTGCTTGAACACTGGTCCTTGAAGGGTTACGTATGCCTCTTCACCAGCTACCACCACAAACACAGTCTACCCGACTGCTTGTGACAACTGTCCTTGGCAAAACCTTCCCGGTTTGCTTCACAGTCTAAACCTTTGATGTAGAATCAAAGTTGGGTTGAGAATCAATAAATTGATTCTTGTTTGTGGTTCTTCAAAGTGTCTGATTCTTAATAAATTCTGTATAGCTTGAATGCTTGAAGAAATTCTTGATATGATCTTGTTATTACACAGAGATGATAGTAATTCGAATATAATGACTAATGCACAAAAATGCTTGTTGATCAACGTCTATCTTGTAACGGCTATATTTTCTGACCGTTTTGATCTGTCAGTATTTCATCCAATAAAATCCCTTTCTTTATAACGTTCGATTGTACTATCAGTTTGTTGGATGACTGACATATAAAACTGAGTTTCTTTATCAATTTTATACTGTGTTTATCAGTTATCAGTTTCTTGACTGACTTGGAGCGTTAACTGAGATTTTACTCTTCTTCAAATATTAGTACTCCAGTTTTTCATCTGATTATAATTGACTTAATCAGAGTACACCATAAACAAATATCTTCTAAGAATTCATTGTCTTTATGATTCTTAGGTCTTCATAAAAGATCTATAATGTCAGTTCAGGTCACCACAATCTTGCCTGAAGTCTAACTTTACTGTCTCGACTTGTAATCTTTATAACTGAGTTTGAACCATCAGTTCTTCAATCTTCTATAACTGAGTCTGTGACCCTCAGTTCTTCAATCTTCTATTCTAGATAAGCCAACCGAGTTTGTGTCCCTCAGCGAACTTACCTTCTTCAGTTTCATATTGGTGTATCCTGAGTCAGTTTCTTTATCTTAATGATTTCCAGTTTTCTAAGTGACTTCCAGTTTTCAGTTTGACGACACACTAACTATTACAGTGCTTGTCTGATGTATCCTATACAAATATCAGACTCTAGTAAAACCTAAACATTCAGTTCTAGACATCTTTTAGCTTTTCACTATAACAGCAAGCTTCAGCACTTCATCAATAAGGTAAAGATAATACTTTGAATAAATATGATGAATTATCATCAAAACATAAATTTTATTTCCAACAACAAGCGACGACTGGTGGACGTCGATCCTCACCGTAGAACCTCCTCGAATATGCACAAGAAAAACCCTAGTTTTTCTTCTCTTAATGACTAGAACGAGAAACTAATTTTTCTCTTCTTTTAATTTATAAGTGGCGCCAATATTTAATGTGTATTGTGTTAGGAGTAACTCTCTTTATATAGGAAAATAACTAGTCAAGAGAGTTATAATTTTCACACCACAAAAACCTATTCCCATAAGAAAAATATATTTTTCCCACAAAATAAGAGATAATTCTCAAAAAATCAATCTCTTAATTTTCCATTAATTATCCAACAAATAGATAATTAATTAATTACACATGTGACATAATCTAGAAAAATTTCTTCTCCTAAATTATCCACATATGAGGCCCCATTTTAGTCACTATTTTTAATAGAAAATGTCTTTTTTATTTTACATATTATTTACCAAATAAATAATATTGCATATTTATTAAATAGACCAACTATTTAATTTATTCTCGATGTTCCATAAAACAAGAAAACACTCGTGTGTTAGGAGCCAACCCGTGGACCATGGACCTATAACCAGTAGCTACAACAAATTAAATAAGATATTCATCGAACATAATATTTCTACTTAATTCATTAATTCCGGAACTACGCCACCATAAATCCGAAACTGAACTCTATCGATTATAGATATAACTTATTCGAAAAACGTCGAGTCGAGTCGATAAGTGTCCATTGATATAATCATTTCATATAAACTAACCCACCATAGACTATCCGTAATGAAGTAGGATTATTTCCGTAAACCTTCTTCACTACATCTTATCCTTATTTACCATTAAACCACTAGTGATCAATTAGTTCATAACCAATACGAACTCCCGGGATCGATAGGTTTCTAGGATCAACAAATAAGGGGATTGTCTTTCTACTTCCCACAGGAAGGAATGGATTCCATATCTGTGAGACCCCACTTCTCACTCATTCCAGAATAGTGCCAACATGAAAGTGATTCGGACCCCGCCTCTTAGCGATTCTTAACGAACACATCAAACCCTATCCTGAAACAAGTAGGAGTCTGTAATCACTTCAAGATTAAGGTTAATCCATATATGATCATCTTGTTATTTAATAAGATTTCTCAATCACGGAATTATATGAGAAATGCAGATTAAATCGGTGCAGTCATATATGACTACATCATATATAAATGCCCCACTTAGACAACCAATGTCGACGGTCCGGATAAGACGGTCACACCATAAAGTGTTCTGGGCGCATTAATGGTGGTTTAATCAATAGACCCCATACTTTGATTAACTTCACTACGGACTAACATTTCAAGTGTATCACCATAAACTTAATCCTCATGTGTGACACACACTAAGTTATATGGCTACATATGATACGACTTAGGGTTTTCAGTAGTGTATTACTTACAAGAACGAAGCAAGTAATAAGATGAGAATAAATATGTCATTTATTAATTCTAAAAACAATTACATAAATTGTCTTTCGGGCGCTACTTCCAACACTTACATGCATCTGAATGCACGCCTGCAATATGCCACGCCACCTCTAGACCCATGCAACCAAAAAGCTCCATGAACTTTCTGTTGAAACAAATCCGATACATGGAAAAAAACAGCCGGGAGTCGATTAGAGTAACTGTGAGTTGAAGGAGAGTAACCGGGAGTTAAGAAAGGAATTGAAGGAGGTGAAAAATGCCCATGTGAGCATGCAATCTGTGGTGAGGAACTTGGAGACACAAATGGGGCAAATAGCTGAAAATCCTAGGCAAGTGAATGCCATGTTTACAAGAAGTGGGAATGTAGTGGGTAGTGATGTCGAGGCACCTGCGGAGGTTGAGAAGAGTAAAAATATAGAAAAACCAAGAGAAGAAGATGAAGAGTGGGTGGTGATTGATGAAGATGATGAAGCCAGGTAGATCAAGGAATAGGTGGAGAAGCCAAACTCATTGCCCGAGAAGCAAGAAGACTCAACACGGGAAGGTAATCAGAACTCAGGTATGAATTCTATTAAAAAACCATTTGATTTATCTGGTTACCTTACCTCCCTCATCGCCCTACTAAGCTTCTCGATATCACTAGAAAAGTAGAGATAAATATCCCCCTTGTGGATGCTCTTGTTCACATGCCATTTTATGTCAAAATTTTAAAAGAGATTTTGTCTAATAAAACTAAAATGCAGAAAATTGTTTGCTTAAATGGGGAGTGCTCTGCTATTTTTTAGAATAATATGCAACCTATGTTATAGAATCAGGGTAGTTTTTCCATCCCTTGCACTATAAGGCGCATGTTATTCCCCAAGGTGTTGTGTGATTTAGGTGCGGGTGTGAGCTTGATGCCTAGGAGGATTTTTGAGATTTTGGGAGTAGGTGAGCTTAAACGGACAAATGTGACCTAGTAGATGGCGGGTAGGTCAATTAGGCGCCTTATGGGGTTTGTTGAGGATGTTCTGGTTCAGATGGGGAAACTTGTTTTTCCAGTGGATTGTCAAACCCCAATTCTATTAGGTAGACCTGTCCTGGCTACGGGTAGGACTTTTCTAGACGTCCAGAAGGCGAGATTACAATGATAGAGGGTGATCAAACTATAACCTTTAATGTCTACAAACCCATTAAGCACCCAGGAAATGATTGCGGTACGCGTGAGGAATTACAAAGGCTAGAAGTATTTAAGGAAACCTATGTGCATTGTGAGACACTCAAAAGGGGTGTACGTAGTAAGTGTGTCCCTAGAATGAAGGTAGAACCGAATGTCATTTTGAGGAATACGAGTCTTGCCGAAGACTATAAACTCGGCACCCTATCCAGCTTTTTAAATTCAATAAGTCAAGCCAATGACAATAAACAAAAGCGCTTTTGGGAGTGGTATAGGTCTTTTTGTTTTTGTTGGAAATAAAATTTATGTTTTGATGATGATTCATCAGTTATCTTAATTAATATATTCAACCCCATTGATGAAGTGTCATAACTAACTGTTATAGTGCAAAGCAAAAAGATGTCTAGAAATCAATGTAGAGGATTTGATAGCGTCTGATATTTGTATAAGTTAAATCAGACAAGAACTATAATAGATCTAGGATCAGAACTGAGAAAACGAGAAACTAATTTGTTGAGCCGTGTTCATAGCTGATGATTAATCAGCTTTGAGAACTGACTAAGAGCACACCCACTGAAGAACTGAAGAAGGTAAGTTCGCTGAGGGACACAAACTCGGTTGACATATCTAGAACTAAGGAACTGAGGGTTTAGACTCAATTATTGAAGATTGAAGAACTGAGGTTTCAAACTCAGTTTTGAAGACTTGAGCCGAGACTGTGAAGTTAGAATTCAAGAATGTCTGTGATAACCTCAACTGACTTTATGTATATTTACAGGAGGACTAAGTATCATAAGGACAATGATATCTTAGCTGAGTTATGAGTTATGGTGTACTTTGATTAAGTCAATAATAATCAGATGAGAAATGAAGTACTGAGTTTTTGAAGAAGAGTAAAAACTGAGTTAATGCTCTTGAGCTGAAAACTGACTAAGACAAGCTTTCATGTTGAGGTCAAGGAAAGCTGAAAGAAAATCTGACCGTTATAAAGATAACAACTTTATTGAACGCACATAAATGTCAGAAATGACACTGACATATTTCAGGTCAAGCAGGACCACTAACGGATACTAGAATTCAAGTTCTAACGTTCGATTTCATCTGACCATTGGTAAAACCCTTATAAATAGGTTACTTCTATCAAAATTAGAAGTGTGGAATTCTATGATTTAATCTAGTCAAGAAAGATTATCTAAAGGGAAAGTAAAATAAGAGAATTCCTGCTAAATGCTTCATTGCAAGATCAAGAAATCTTCAAGTGTTCATAAGCATTCAAGGAAAGATCAAGAACAACACTAGAAGAGAAACAACGATCCTAAGCATACTTTATATCTAGAAGAAGAAGCTCGAAACACAATTTGAATCATAGTTATTGATTCAAGTCTCAACTTGGATTTTATCAAAGGTTCAGACTGTGAAACACCAAGAAGGTGTGAAGGACAGTTGAGTGCAGTCAGGAAGACTGTGTTTGTGTAGAGTTGGTGAAGAGGCAATTCTACCCTCTAAGGACCAGTGTAGGAAGCTTAGTTAAAACAACAATTCTACCTGTTGAAGACTGAAGCTGGGAGATTGTGAAGCTAGGGATTAGTGAAGGACAATCAAGCGTTTAGAATTTACTTTGTGTCTTGTAATTGTAAACCTCAAGATCATAGTGGATTTGGCCTCCTACATCACATGAGAAGAGAGGACTGATAGGATTACACCACCTGGAACCTCTATAATCTCTGTCTTATTAACTTACTTACTTTATGCATTTATTTACTGCATCTAAGATTATATTTCACCTGATCACAAACTCATCAAATATAAGAAACTGAGTCAGCACAGCTTTACACTGCATTATATTTAGACGAACTGATAAACTCAAGTTTTATTTAAAGGCTTAACTTTATCCACTGCGGTTAACTCAGTTAAGGATAAGTCAGTTCTAACTTATACTCAGCTAAGTTAGCTCAACTCCTCACAAGTTTAAATCTGAACTTAATCTACACAAGATTAAGTTTTTAGTTAGGTCTTTAGGGACAAGTTTATTCAACCCCCCTCCCCCTCTAAACTTGTGTTAGCCTTTCCGAGGGACCAACAATTGGTATCGGAGCAGTTCTTCCTTTTGGAGGTGATCCAAAATTATTGCTTCTTTGCGTGTTTAGCTTGGATAACTGGGTAACAGTTATTTCCTATACTATCGGAGCAAATCTTCTACCTTGAAGAGATCTCCGACCGAGTTACTTTAGTTATTGCATCATGAAATCACATAATCATTTTCGAAATATGCTCAGTTGTTCTTTTTTGAGATTTGATGAATACAAAAGTAAATTCCCGGATCCGGTGGCTGATACTCAAGAAAAGTTGATTGAAACATTCATTGAAGATCCATGATGGGAGTCAACTTTACATGATTCCGGTGCATCTTTTACCCCCGTTTATCCCACTTTTAGCACGTTTCTTGGTGATTTAGACCGTTTTAGGGGCAATATCGTGAATTATTATCACGGGGAGTAAATCCGTCACTTTGATAGTTTACTACCTCTTTTTAGTGATATTGACCCTATTCCCGAGCACTTTTACCCTCTGGAATGTTTTGGATGTTTTTGGTTGTTGTGATGATGTAGGGAAATGGTGTCTCGAGAACCCGGAAGGCAAAGAATTATGATGAGAAGCATGGTCAAGGTGCAACAATGAGCCAAAGAAGAAGAAAGATGAAGAAAAGGGGTGAGAAGTTTTAGTATCTCAACCCCTATGTTCTGGTTCAGCAGCATTTTGACCCATGATGGAGGCCTTTTCTGGTCATTAATTCTTCATGAAAGTTGTAGAGAATTGAAAGAGATTTCCAACGCATCTTGAATCACCCAAATCGGAGCTCGGATGAAGAAGTTATGAAGGTTTTACTACAGCAGAAAAACTGCATCATGCGAAACGCACGTTTGGAGCTTTAAACGTGCGTTTCGGACGTTTTTTTTTAATACTGAGAGCAAGGGGACTGAAACGCACGTTTGGGAACCTTCCAAACGTGCGTTTGAGCAGTTTTTAGCCATATAAACCCAATATGGATCGAACTTTTTGGGGGAGAACATAGCAGCCGCGAAATGGAGTAGTTTTAGGTTAATTTGGGCGATTTTCTTCATCCTTAGGAGTTAGAATTAGTGTAATATACCGTTAGAAAGCTCTTTCAATCCTCTCTTTGATTCTCTAACTCTTAGCTTCGATCTATAACATTTCATTGGGCAAAATTCGATCTTTTGTATTCAACTTTTGTGCTTATCTTCTCCAACTCGAATTTCTACAACTTTATGGTAATTTTCTTCTCTTTTATGCTTGTTATGCTTCTCCTTTACTACTTTCTTTATGTTTTAACTTGCATAATGTGTATCTAATTCCTCCCCATAGTCGAATCATGTGAAATGTGGTGAAATCACCCTTTGGGTGATGAAATTGGGAGTGGGTAGTGTTTTATTGTTGTTTCTTGCATGTTTCACGTCTTAGAACTTGTTATAACGGATTTGGGCTAGATTGATAACCTAGGTCAAACATCACACACACCACTCTTGAGAGTTGTTCAGAGAGAGGGGTGTGGGAAAAGGGTTCTAGGATCGTGGTGCAGTCTCGGTTTAGTTGTTAAGCCGAGCTCATCGTGAGGTTACTCATTTATATGTTTAAGCGGCTCGAGTGCAAAACGTGACTTGTTAGGAGAGAGTTGTTCAGACCTTAACATGGCATAAGGTGTTAGAAGAGAGTTGTTCAGACGTTAGCACCGGGTTTAGGAGTTCGCACCCGTGAAATTGAATAAGTTCGTTTATTATAATGCACACTCCCGGTTTTGTCTACCTTAGGGTTGAGATTAGTCACATTGATCATGGTTCGGCTATGTCCCTTTCTCCCTCGTTGAATCTAGTAGTTTAATCTTCTCTCTCTCTTTTATGTTTTAGCATAGTGTAATAACAACCAACCAACCGCTTGTTTGCCTAGACTAAGTTAGAAGTTCACTTTGGTACTCACAAACACACCTTTCTTTGTGGGATCGACCTCGGACTCCTGTAGCTATACTAGCAATCGACCCGGTCCACTGCCGGTTAGAGAGCTTGTTTAGTCACCGTTGTCTTGAGTATTATAAATCTGTTTGGTGAAATAAACACTAATCAAAATGGCGCCGTTGCCGGGGAAGATGTGTGCTATTTGTGATATCTTGCAAGTGAACCGAAGGCTTGGGCCTAGGTTTTATTTTATTGTTTTCTTGTTTTTGGTGTTTTGTAGTGCATTGCCCGGAGTTTTTGGGAACCTCTTGAACCTTACATTGCTAGAATGGAGACCTTTGCTAAACAAAGAGGAAGGGGCCTTCTAGTTGGGAATTTGATTGCTAGATTTGAAGGTTTGAGTCCGGAACAAACGGGAATGGACCAAGACACTAATCAAGTTGGTCGTGGAGGCCAAGTTTTTGTGGAACACCCTTCTATCGGGGGAGGTCAAGGAGTTACTAATCGAGCTCAAGGCCAATCCTTAAGTAACAATGTTCAACAAAGGGTAAACTGTCAAGGGAAAGGACAAGGTGGAGCAATGCCACCGATGGACCCGAATGCTATGAATTGGCTCATGAATCAAGTACAAGAGCGATTTCAAGCATTAATGCAAGCTCATATGCAAACTCCCAATCCGGCACCGAATCAAGGAGATGTGCGGACTTGTAGAGATTTGGTCATGCCACGGGCCGACTTGGTGGGGCATAGTCCGATAAGGTTGCCCCCGATCACCGCCAACACTATGAGTATTGGGCAAAATATTATCAATATGATTAGGGACAACTCAACCTTTAGAGGGACGGAAATCGAAAATCCTTATTTCTTCCTAGATCATTATCTCGAGGTGTGTCGGACTATAAGGATGGAAGGTGTTAGTGAAGAGGCAATCAAGCTACTTTTGTTCCCATTCACTCTAAAAGACCAAGCAAGGGCGTGGTATGACTCCTTAAGGCATGACTCCCTTCACACTTGGACCGAGGTGGTGCGCACATTTTTGCTTAAATACTATCCACCGGGAAAAGTTTTTGATTTGAAAGAGGCAATCATGACCTTTGATGCTTACGAAGACGAGTCACTACTCGAGGCATGGGAACGGTATAAGACCTTGTTGCGCCAATGTCCCGGACATGGAGTCACTCTTGGGGACCAAGTCCATTGTTTCTTGCGGGGACTTGATCAAGATATGCAAACCGACTTCATGCTTCAAGCGGTGGTGATATAATGATGTTACAACTGATCAAGCGGTTGACCAAATTGAACGGATTGCGGAAACTTCAAGACTTTATGTTTCCGAGACAAGAAGAGGGCCAAGACGCAAGAAACCGAGTGAGATGAAGTCGGTAGGGGAAAAGATTGAAGATGCACACCATGAGAAATTGTTGGACCAACAAGAGGAATCTTTGCAAAATATTGAAGATCGAGTAGTGCAACTAAATGAAAAGAGGAGGTTTGAGAAAGAAGAAGAAACAAGAAAGGAGCTAGAAGCCGTGGGAAAAGAGCGAGAAGAGGCTCATTCAAGGAAAACGGAGAGAGAGGATGATGATTTTTATCTAGATGAAGCGTTTTCTGAGCTAGAGATTGAGTTGGGATCGCCCATGTCACTAGAGTCTCCTCTTGTGGAGTTTGACTGTGGTAGGTTTCACGTTCTTCCAATTACACCCTCACTTCCCAATGAGAACATTGATGATGCCTTGGTGGAATGTATAGTGGAACCAACCATTGTTGAGACTCAACATGAAATCTTTGGTGATGAAAGTAGCTCATTTTGGGATGAAGAAGAGATGGAAGAGGTGCAATGTTTGTCTATTACACCGCCCTCCGAAGAAATGCAAGACGATGAGTTGGAGGAGTGTATGATAGATTTGAGCACACTTTTTGAAGAACCGGATTCTGAGTTTGAAGAGAAGACGGGATCGCCCATTTCACCATCACTCCCGATTGAAGTGTATGATGATGCAATTTTGGAGTGTGTGATGAAATCTCATGAGCTTGGTATGACATCCGTGGTAGGGTTACCGGAAGAGTTGGAGGTTATTAGCATACCGGTCTCGGACTACTACACTCTTTACTCTCCGGCAGATAAAGCTCACAAGATTTATGAAAGGGAACAACTACCATGGGATGGTAATTTCAAGAAGAGGATGATGGCGGATTTCAACGAAAGGGGATTCCCAAGAGCCATGTGCGGTAAGTTCCTAGTGAACTCATTTTCCCCTATGCTTGCTATGCTCATTCTCCTTGAATTGTTGATATTCTTGAGTTCGGATTTCAGTTGATGGTTTTTGGTGATTTTTGATTGAATTAAAAATGTTGTCTTGAGTTGGTTTGAGTCCTTTATGGTTTGAGTCCGTTTTGGTGCCACTTGGTCGAGCCAACGACGTGAAACAAAGGCGCTTTGTGGGAGGCAACCCACCTTTTTGGTAATGATTTTGTGTTTCGAGTAGTTTTTGGTTGCTAGAGGGGAGAGCTTTTGTCTTGAAAAAGAGAGATGGGGTGAGAGTTTCCTTTTGGTTCTTGCTTTTGTACTTAGACGAGGATGTTTTTATGTGAGCCTCTGTGGCCTTATTTTATGCGTGGATGCTCGGTGTTTCTTGTGATTATCTTTACATCCATTGCAATTCCCGTCTAGTATGGTCGATATGCTTTGATACCTTGTTTGTGGCATGGCTTCTATTTTTATATATCTAGTATCTATCACCATCTTTTGGCACGTGGACTTTTCCCGTGCATGTGTTTGCCTTGGATTTTGTTTCTATGGTTTCAGATACTCGAGATGGAGCTTACTAGAAGATGTCACGTGGGCTAAAATGCGCCTTTCTGCCGGGTTTTGGTCAAACAGCTAAGTCTTTTTACTCTTTTTATCTCTCACACACTGAGGACAGTGTTTCGTTTATGTGTGGGGTGGGAGACTTAGCCGCTTTCTTGTTTTTGTTGTTAAATGTGCTATAAATATGGTATGCTTGGCCTATGACCGGGCTCGAGTCGATTTTGGGAAATTTTTAAAATTTTTCAAGTGTTTTCAACACCGTGTTGTGTGTGTTATTTTCACATTTGAGTGGTGATCACCTTAGTCGGGACCCCGAACATGTGCATTGCGGTTTGATATTATCTTGAGAATGAAGTTTATTACTTTCACGAAAGCTACACTTTGTGCACAATTTGATTGCTACCACCTTTCATATCACTAGCCTTGAGACGAAATGTCATAGGTTTACCTAAGTAGGACATGGGATGACGGTTTTGGCGTTCTCTTGACCCTACCATAGCCAAATAAGCCTTAACCGGAACATTTACCCTTCGTAGCCCCTCTCAGCCTTGATAGAATGGTCTGACCACCATTCGCTTATAGCCGTTTTGTTACTTAGTCAGAAACCTACCCTTGAGCCTTATTATGGTCATATTTCCTTCATTTTATACCCTACGAGTGGACTTAGTCTTCTGTTAGACCACACTTGCTAAGGCAAGTGTGGGGTGGGGGAGATGATGTTTTTGATTGGGTTGTTGTTTCTCGTTTTGAGCTATAAAGTGTTGAGGAGCTCGTTTGGGCTTGGTGTTCGGCTCTTGGGCCAAAAGAAAAGAAAATCTCTTCTTCTATCTCTTCCTTAAAAAAAAAAGGAAAAAAAAAGAAAAAAAGAGAGGATGTACATAGAAATAAAGGCGTGGAGTCAAAGTAAGGAGCTCAATGATAAATTTTTATGATGTTAGAGTTGGGATAGTGAGATAGGTGCTAGTGTGCTTGAACTCACCTCACGACACTTGAAACATAGTCGAGTTTGGCAATGAGTTCGGGTGCACTGGTAACCTATGGTTCCCAAAATGTCAAAGTTGATCAAAAAGGAGTTTTGGGTGGTTTGCATGATAAAGATGAGTTGGTACTTGGTTGATTAGGTTCACTCGTACTTTTTTCTCCAGTTCCCAAAATACCCCTTTCGACTAACCGAAATCACCCTAGCCTAACGTTATAACCGCTCAAGTCCTGCCCGATCGTGTCCAAACTTAGTAAACTAGATTAGTGGAGAGGCTCGTGATTATGAAACGGTTGGTAGACTTTTGGTTGGGATTCAAGCCCCGACAATCATTTTGAGCATTTGGTTTTAGCTTGGCACCACACACACTCCATTTTCTTGATAATGTTGTACCAATGTGTTTATTTTCGTGTTTCTTACTTTGGGGCCACCTCGAGAGTATGAGTAGTAGCACCTACATCATAAAGTTGAATCCCTTGGTTTGTTTTAAAACGCCTACTTTACTCGAGGACGAGCAAAGGCTAAGTGTGGGGTGGTTGATGGGAGTCAACTTTACATGATTCCGGTGCATCTTTTACCCCCGTTTATCCCACTTTTAGCACGTTTCTTGGTGATTTAGACCGTTTTAGGGGCAATATCGTGAATTATTAGCACGGGGAGTAAATCCGTCACTTTGATAGTTTACTACCGCTTTTTAGTGATATTGACCCTATTCCCGAGCACTTTTACCCTCTGGAATGTTTTGGATGTTTTTGGTTGTTGTGATGATGTAGGGAAATGGTGTCTCGAGAACCCGGAAGGCAAAGAATTATGATGAGAAGCATGGTCAAGGTGCAACAATGAGCCAAAGAAGAAGAAAGATGAAGAAAAGGGGTGAGAAGTTTTAGTATCTCAACCCCTATGTTCTGGTTCAGCAGAATTTTGACCCATGATGGAGGCATTTTCTGGTCATGACTTCTTCATAAAAGTTGTAGATAATTGAAAGATATTTCCAACGCATCTTGAATCACCCAAATCGGAGCTAGGATGAAGAAGTTATGAAGGTTTTACTACAGCAGAAAAACTGCATCATGCGAAACGCACGTTTGGAGCTTTAAACGTGCGTTTCGGATGTTTTTTTTGAATACTGAGAGCAAGGGGACTGAAACGCACGTTTGGGAACCTTCCAAACGTGCTTTTGAGCAGTTTTTAGCCATATAAACCCAATTTGGATCGAAATTTTTTGGGGGAGAACATAGCAGCCGCGAAATGGAGTAGTTTTAGTTTAATTTGGGCGATTTTCTTCATCCTTAGGAGTTAGAATTAGTGTAATATACCGTTAGAAAGCTCTTTCAATCCTCTCTTTGATTCTCTAACTCTTAGCTTCGATCTATAACATTTCATTCGGCAAAATTCGATCTTTTGTATTCAACTTTTGTGCTTATCTTCTCCAACTCGAATTTCTACAACTTTATGGTAATTTTCTTCTCTTTTATGCTTGTTATGCTTCTCCTTTACTACTTTCTTTATGTTTTGACTTGCATAATGTGTAGCTAATTCCTCCCCATAGTCGAATCATGAGAAATGTGGTGAAATCACCCTTTGGGTGATGAAATTTGGAGTGGGTAGTGTTTTATTGTTGTTTCTTGCATGTTTCACGTCTTAGAACTTGTTATAACGGATTTGGGCTAGATTGATCACCTAGGTCAAACATCACACACACCACTCTTGAGAGTTGTTCAGAGAGAGGGGTGTGGGAAAAGGGTTCTAGGATCGTGGTGCAGTCTCGGTTTAGTTGTTAAGCCGAGCTCATCGTGAGGTTACTCATTTATATGTTTAAGCGGCTCGAGTGCAAAACATGACTTGTTAGGAGAGAGTTGTTCAGACCTTAACATGGCATAAGGTGTTAGAAGAGAGTTGTTTAGACGCTAGCACCGGGTTTAGGAGTTCGCACCCGTGAAATTGAATGCAAGAGTTCGTTTATTATAATGCACACTCCCGGTTTTGTCTACCTTAGGGTTGAGATTAGTCACATTGATCATGGTTCGGCTATGTCCCTTTCTCCCTCGTTGAATCTAGTAGTTTAATCTTCCCTCTCTCTTTTATGTTTTAGCATAGTGTAATAACAACCAACCAACCGCTTGTTTGCCTAGACTAAGTTAGAAGTTCACTTTGGTACTCACAAACACACCTTTCTCTGTGGGATCGACCTCGGACTCCTGTAGCTATACTAGCAATCGACCCGGTCCACTGCCGGTTAGAGAGCTTGTTTAGTCACCGTTGTCTTGAGTATTATAAATCTGTTTGGTGAAATAAACGCTCATCAATCCACTCATTACAAACAATGAAGATAATGTTGAAATTTTACCAATAAGCTTTGGAGGAAATGATCATGGTGAAAGTGATGAAGAAATCATACTCTTTGGGACTGACCTGACAAGCAACAATGCTGGATTAGATAAAGGAAAGCAGATAATAGAAGATGAAGAAGCTAGAACTGAAAATTAATCTATCAAACATCAACATCATGAGGTAAGTGCTTCTACATACAACTGTCACATTGCCATGAACAATCATCGAAATGAAGATTTCAACAAAGACTTGGACAAACTCATAAAGGAATTAGAGGAAATTCAAATGAATTATGAGAATGCTAAAAAGGAAAAAGATTTGTTGAAAGCTGAAGTTCTAAGATTGAATGCTGAGATTAATCGTTTCAAGGCTAACAATGGAATCAAAGAGAATTGCACAATTGATGTTAAGGGTGATTTTATATGATTTATATCGTTATATTTTGTAACAATTCTCTCCATATTCGTATATTTTGCATAGAAATTAAGTGTTTAACTGATTTATTGAGCAAATGAGTTTTTAAACGGTCTAATCGCAAAATTGGTTAATTTATGTGTTTTATTGATGATTTTATGTTTATTTGGATATTATTACACTTTGCGATGTTTTTGATGACGTGTAGATGCATAATTGCGGTTCAAAAGATGATTAAAAGTTGATAAAGTTCGGATTTTATGAAGAAAATGAGATAGGGATGAAATTGGATAGAAGAAAAGAGATAAAGATGAGGAAGTTGATTTTTGATCGATTGAACGAGCTTTCAAGTTCCGTCCATCGGGACGGGCGTCTGAAGAAGTGAACGGGCGTCCAGGGGAACTATTTTGATTCAGAGTGTTGAAGAATTTGCTGGACGAGCATCCAATTTTACGTAGGACGGGCGTCTGATCCAGCTCGGCCCGACTCGAAGAAGTTTATACAAGCTGAACGGGCGTCCACCCATCCAGACGAGCGTCCAGGAGCCGACTTAGCGGGAACCGACTTATTTTTCTATATATAGTCGCATTTTCTGAACCCTTGAACAACACAATTTACCCTAGGCGGCCACATAAACCCTAAAGGGCGATTTCCCTGTGGTTTGCACCATTCAAACACATATTTTATGCTTTTAAATTTCTAGATAGATTCTTTTATTTTTATGCACTTTACTCAAACTTATTCAAGTGATAGAGTGATGTCTAGAGGCTAGAGCCTTTGTGAACAAGCATTGTGAAGCCGTTCTACCAACACTTTGATTTCGTTTCAGGATTGTCTTGTGAGTATTTAATTCAAGTTGTTTCTTTATTATGTGTTTATTTGTTATGCAATTTATATCGAGAGACGGTTGCTTTTTGATGTTTAATGTTTGATGAGAATTGTTGTTAGACCTAGATCACCGTTGTAATATCCCGAAATTTTGACTCCCTATTTAATTGATAAAAAAAGGTTCAATAACTTGGGGAATTATGTGTTTAGTAATTATTTGGAAGGGTTGATTAATAATTAAAATGGAATTTTTATAATTCTTTAATTAAAAGGAAATACATTGGTTAATAATTAAAAGGGGAGGGGGACTTCTTTTATTCCTTCTCCATCTTTTTCCCAATTACACGTGAAACCCAAACCCTCCCCATTGCCGCCGACAGTGTGAAAAAGAAGGAGAGAAAAATTTCTCTCCTTGGTGTTGAGGATTCGTCGTCGTCGTCGATATAGATTCGGGCTTCGTAGAAGAACGGTTTTAATTCGTTAGCAAGAGCTTTCAAGAAACACAGCACAACCGGTAAGGGTATCTCTATGGCCTGTGTTTTAGTTGGTTCGAAAGATGATCTTTTAAATGATATGTAAGTTGTGTATGATTTTGGGATGATTGGTGTTGTGGTTTAAGGTTTTTAGGGGTAATTGGGGTTGTTTGAGGCGTTTTCAGAATGTAATGCTGTCACTTTATGTAGTGTAATGCTGTCAATGTTTCGATTAAACGCGTTTACGCTTGGTTGTCATGTTTGGGGATGCTAAGCATCCAACCTAGTGAGTTGTGGTTTCGTTTTAAAGCCTATGATGTTGTGGTACTTTTGGGTAAAGAATTTATGAGCTGCTGCGTTGTTTTACTGGTTTTTGGGGTTGAGAATCGAGATGAATCCGTGTTGAAGATTTTAGGGTTTTAGTTGAAACCCAGGCTGGACGGGCGTCTGCCTTGAGAGGACGGGCGTCCAGTCTTGGTCTCAACTCAGACGGGCGTCCGGATTCCTGGACGGGCGTCTGAAGGGCTACTTTTGATTCAGGATGTAAAGTTTTCTGGTGGACGGGCGTCCAAGTATAACGGACGGACGTCCAGGTGCTAAAAATCGATTCAGGATGTAACAGGTTTCCTTGGACGCGCGTCTGAGATCTTGGACGGGCGTCTACTTCTTCCAAACGGGCGTCCAACATTTCAGACGGGCGTCCAGTTTAAGTGTTCTCTCTTCTTTGTTAGTTATGGATAAACCTTATGAGCATGTTTTGTAAGTTGTGTTTGGATGAGACAATGGTATTGGTAACATTGGGTTTTGGATTTTGGGCATTGAAGTTCGTAGACCCGTAGTGGTTGGGCCGGATAGGGTAGCTCTCAAAGCCATAAACCCGGGAAGGTTTCCTTACGACTTCAATGACTTTGACGTATTTGGGGAGTTGCAGACAGTGGTGTGGTCGGGCCGGATAGGGTAGCACCCGAAGCCGGGAACCCGGGAAGGTTTCCTTGCACCCCAGTACGTGATGGGCCATTTTAATGGTACCATTGGATGACCTTTAGGATCCTCCTCGTTAAGGGTTACCCTTTTGAGGGATGTGCACATCTCGGGACCTTTAGGTTGAGTTAGTGTGATGGATTGTATCTTCTATGTGTTGGTTGTATTTGCTTTGTCTTGGTTTTGATATCTGTTTTAGAAGCTTTCTTAATTTTGTTAACAGCTTTCATCTTACACATACTAGATTTATCCTTACTCAACGTTTAGTTGACAGTTTCTATTTTTGTTGATCCTGCTATGATCCGTTTTAGGGAGCAGACTCTTAGCAGGTAGTCCTTTGGATTGATTGCTCGTTGCGGGAATGTCGCGGGGTCTTGAGAGCCGCGTAGTTATAGGCAACTATTTACTTTCCACTTTGTCAGATTTATGAAACTTTAAGTTTTATTGTTGTTCCGCATGTTCTCACTTTTGATTAGAGATGGCACTCATTTTACATTTTAAATAATGAATGGTGGATGTTTAATTTCTCTCTGTTGTGGAATGTTGAATGTTACTGCCACGACTGTGTGTCGTGATGAGTGGCACTACGGTGACCAATACCGGCGGCCGACGGGATTTGAAACCGGGGTGTTACAAAGTGGTATCAGAGCCGTTCGACTCCAGGACCACCACCTAAAATGAACCTTAAAAATAAGTTCACTAAAATGAGCACAGTGAGGATGTGTGGGGTAGGTATTGAGTCCTGTGTAGGGAAGGTACGGTGAGTTCCGATGAATGTGGAAATGTGGCCGCATGTTACAATTAATTTTGGACAGTAAGTGTTAGTATATGTGAAATATTCTGTGGCATGATATAGGTGATAATTGAATATATGATTGTTCACTTTTGTAGTTTTAGCTTTGCCTCCTAGGAATGGAAATGAGAGGGACCAGCTGATTGATCAGTTGGTTAAGATGAATCAAGACCTGATTCAGGCGGTCAACAAGCAGACGGAGGACCGTCCTCAGGGGTCAGCTACTGGCATGACTAGGGCCGTGAGTCAGCAGAGGCCTAGCCAGTATGATGGCAAAGGAGACCCTAAGGGGCTTGAACGGTGGATTAGAGAGTTTGAGAAGATATTTGCCACTCTGGGCTGTCCAGAGGAACTAAAGGTCGACCAAGCTGCCTTCTACTTGGTTGACAGGGCTGATTTGTGGTGGGGTGCTAACAAAGATCGGTTGGCTCAGACTGTAAATGAGCAAGGGGAAACGGTATTGGTACCACTGAACTGGACTGAGTTTAAGCAGGAGCTGAGGCGTGAATTCTTTCCCGAATCTAAGAGGAAAGAGCTGCGGGTCGAGTTCGATAATCTCCGACGGGGGGATATGATTTGTTCAAGAATACTACGAGAAGTTTGTCGACTTGGCAGTTTATGCATCTGAGCTAGTGCCGACTGAAGAGGCCAAGATGGTGAAGTTTGAGCAACACTTAGATTTAGCGATCCGGGATCGTATGGGTGCAAGCAGGGGCTTCACGAGCTTAAAGGAGATGTGTGAAGTAGCATGCAACATTGAGAGGATTCGGAGAGAGGTTAAAGCGGCATATACTACTAACAAGAGGAAGAGTGTCTCTGAGGACAATCAGGGGCAGCAAAAGCGGAGCAATTCCGGAAACCCACCAGTACGACCGTCCTTTTCGGAAAATTCCCACCTTACCAGGGGCAGTGGTGGTCAGCCAGTGAGAGGTAACTCCCAGGGGTTTAGTCGGCCACGAAGTTATCATTGCAAGCGGTGCCAGAGAAATCATCCGGGTACCGATTGTTCAGGTGCGCAGGTTCAGTGTCACAATTGTGGGAAGTTTGGACATAGACGGTATGAGTGCTTTACGGCTCCCACACTCGCCGGGTCGGCATCGGTTACGGGAAGCAACATGGGTGGGACTCCGGGGAGCAACATGGGGAACATGGGTAGGGGTAACCGAGCAGCAGAGTGGTACTCCCGCACGAGCCGACAGGGGGTGCATCTACGGCCACCGGTGGAAACGAGAAACCGACCATCGGGGTCGGCCGGCCACGATTCGGGGGCCGAGAAAAATCGACCGGGAGATTATTCGCACCGGGCGGAGAGGAGGCCGAGCGAGCAACCACGTAGTGACGGGTAATTTTTCTCGGTTAACTCATTCTTATCCTATGTACTTTTTGATTCGGGTGCATCATGTTCCTTTGTAGCAAGTTCGCATGTTTTGAGGTTAGGTCTAGTTACATCTGAGGTAATTGACAGCAAATTTATGCAACCATCAGGAGAGTTAGTACCATGTTCTAAGTTGTATAGAGATGTACCATTAGTGATTTTGGGAGTCAACTTGTCGGTTGACTTGATCGAGTTCCCTCTCGAGAACTTCGACGTTATCTTGGGTATGGATTGGTTGAACCGGCATAAAGCCAAAATTGATTGTGAGCGAGAAGAAGGTGACTTTGAGAGGCCCTAAAGGGGTGCGAGTATCTTACAAGGGGTTTGTGGATAAACCTAATGTGAAGATCATTTCAGTGGTGACGTTGAGATCTCTCGTCAAGAAAGGGTACCCGTTGTTTATGTGTCACGTACATGATGTAAGCACAGGGGATCCTAAACTAACGGACATCGATGTAGTCCGTGATTTTGAGGATGTATTCCCGGATGAGATACCAGGTATGCCACCACAGAGGGAGGTGGAGTTTGTAGTGGAGTTGATGCCCGGGACCAGACCGATATTGAAAGCACCTTATCGTATGGCACCTAAAGAATTAACGGAACTGAAGGTACAATTGGAAGAACTGCTCTATAAGGGGTACATCCGACCGAGTGTGTCACCGTGGGGAGCACCGGTGTTGTTTGTGAAGAAGAAGGATGGTAGTATGCGGCTGTGTATTGATTACCGGGAGCTGAACAACGTCACAGTGAAGAACAAGTATCCGTTACCAAGGATCGATGACTTGTTCGATCAACTACGGGGGGGGCGGTACTTTCTCAAAGATTGATTTGCGATCAGGGTATCACCAGCTCAGGGTAGCAGATGCGGATATCCCAAAGACCGCATTTCGTACCAGGTACGGACATTACGAGTTCACGGTCATGCCCTTCGGATTGACCAACGCACCAGCAGTTTTCATGGATTTGATGAACCGGGTATTCAGACCCTACTTGGACCAATTTGTAGTAGTCTTTATTGACGACATCCTGGTCTACTCTAAGACTAAGGAAGAACATGCCGAGCACCTGAGGCTCGTACTACAGATTTTACGGGAAAAACAACTGTATGCGAAACTGTCGAAATGTGAATTCTGGTTGGAACGAGTGGCATTCTTGGGGCATGTTGTCTCGAAGGATGGTGTATCCGTTGACCCGAGCAAGATAGAGGCAGTGACGAGATGGCCAACGCCTAAGAATGTTGCGGAAATTCGAAGCTTCTTGAGTTTGGCTGGATATTACCGAAGGTTTGTAAAGGACTTTTCCAAGATTGCGAGGCCGATGACTGCATTAATGAAGAAAGAGAACCGGTTTAAGTGGGATGAAAGTTGTGAGGGGGCGTTCCAACTGCTTAAGGAATGGTTGACTACAGCCCCTATTTTAGCACTACCAGAGGGTAATGAGGACATTGAGGTTTATACCGACGCGTCGAAGAATGGTCTGGGTTGCGTACTGATGCAACGGAGGCGAGTGATCGCGTATGCATCGAGGCAGCTGAAACCATATGAGAGTAACTACCCGACTCACGACTTAGAGTTGGCAGCTGTGGTTTTCGCATTGAAGATATGGCGACACTATTTGTATGGAATAACTTTCAAGGTGTTTTCAGATCACAAGAGTCTGAAGTACATATTTACACAGAAGGAGCTCAATATGCGTCAGAGGCGTTGGTTGGAGTTAATTAAAGATTATGACATCGAGGTCCAATACCACGAAGGGAAGGCCAATGTAGTGACGGACGCTTTGAGTCGGAAATCGATTCATTCCTTGTGCGAGGAAGTAGCTCGGATCAGATTGCGAGAAGAGTTGGACCGCATGGATATTTGTGTCATCCAGAAAGGCGGAAATAAAAGCGACTTCGTCTTGCAACCCGAATTATACGCGGAGATCCGGGTGAGACAAGTGGGTGACAAGGTAATCGAGGCAAAGAAGGCCAAGATTGGTACAGATGGTGCGACTGATTTTACGTTACATGAGGATGGTAGTATTCAGTTTAAGGGTCGGTGGTGTGTACCAGCCGACGAAGAACTCAAGAGGCGGATCTTGGGTGAAGCTCATAGTACGCCTTATTCGGTTCATCCGGGAGGAGACAAACTGTATAAAGATCTCAGGAAAACCTTTTGGTGGCCCAATATGAAATGCGAAGTAGCGGAATTTGTGTCAAAGTGCTTGACTTGTCAGAAGATCAAGATTGAACATCGACGGCCACAGGGTATGCTGCAGCCGTTGGATGTGCCGGTGTGGAAGTGGGATTCCATCTCCATGGATTTTGTATGTGGATTACCGAGGAGCCCTAAAGGGAATAATATGATTTGGGTCGTTGTGGATAGGCCCGACTAAAGCGGCGCATTTCATTCCGATGAAAGACACTTGGAGTAAGACGGAGTTGGCTATGGCATACCGGAGGAATATTGTGAGACTACATGGTATACCCAAGAAGCATTGTGTCGATTGAGATGCGAGATTCATATCTCGGTTTTGGCAGAGCTACAGCGCAGCCTTGGGGACGGAACTACGAATGAGTACGACTTTTCACCCCGCTACCGATGGTCAGACGGAGAGGACCATACAAACCTTGGAAGACATGCTGAGGGCATGTGTGTTAGAATTCAAAGGCTCTTGGGAGGAAAAGCTCGATCTTATTGAGTTCTCATACAACAACAGCTACCATGCCAGTATTAAGATGGCACCTTTTGAGGCACTTTATGGTAGGAAGTGCAAGAGCCCGGTTTGTTGGGACGATTCGTCCGAGGCAGTGGTTTTGGGACCGCAGATGATCGAAGATACGGTCAAGCAGGTACAGATAATCCGAGAAAAGATGAAGGCTGCCCAAGATAGGCAGAAGAGTTATGCAGACTTACACCGCCGGGATATTGAGTTCGCCGTGGGCGATAAAGTATTACTACGAGTATCACCAAACAGAGGAGTGATGCATTTTGGCAAAAAGGGGAAGTTGAGTCCCAAGTACGTGGGGCCATATGAGATCTTGGATCGCATAGGTGAAGTGGCATATCGATTAGCTTTGCCACCGGCGTTGGATAAAGTGCATAACGTGTTCCATGTATCTCAATTGTGCAAGTACGTGAGTGATCCTTCTCACGTGATCGAACCGGAGGTGGTTGAGCTAGATCAGTCCTTGACCTACAAGGAGGTACCGGTGAAGATATTAGATACCAAGGTACGGAAAACAAGGGGACGTGAGGTTAGCATCGTCAAGGTCTTATGGTCTAACCATGCCACCGAGGAGGCGACATGGGAAACCGAGGATGCTATGCGACAGAAGTACCCGCATTTGTTCTCTTAAGGTATGCAATTTTCAAGCCTTGCACGTTAAATCCTTTTTCTTATCTTCGGGGACGAAGGGTGTTTTAAGGGGGGTGGATCAACGCCCGGTAAGAACCTGAACTTCGAGGACGAAGTTTTGTTTTAAGGGGGGGAGGATGTAATATCCCGAAATTTTGACTCCCTATTTAATTGATAAAAAAAAGGTTCAATAACTTGGGGAATTATGTGTTTAGTAATTATTTGGAAGGGTTGATTAATAATTAAAATGGAATTTTTATAATTCTTTAATTAAAAGGAAATACATTGGTTAATAATTAAAAGGGGAGGGGGACTTCTTTTATTCCTTCTCCATCTTTTTCCCAATTACACGTGAAACCCAAACCCTCCCCATTGCCGCCGACTGTGTGAAAAAGAAGGAGAGAAAAATTTCTCTCCTTGGTGTTGAGGATTCGTCGTCGTCGTCGATATAGATTCGGGCTTCGTAGAAGAACGGTTTTAATTCGTTAGCAAGAGCTTTCAAGAAACACAGCACAACCGGTAAGGGTATCTCTATGGCCTGTGTTTTAGTTGGTTCGAAAGATGATATTTTTAAATGATATTAAGTTGTGTATGATTTTGGGATGATTCGTGTTGTGGTTTAAGGTTTTTAGGGGTAATTGGGGTTGTTTGAGGCGTTTTCAGAATGTAATGCTGTCACTTTATGTAGTGTAATGCTGTCAATGTTTCGATTAAACGCGTTTACGCTTGGTTGTCATGTTTGGGGATGCTAAGCATCCAACCTAGTGAGTTGTGGTTTCGTTTTAAAGCCTATGATGTTGTGGTACTTTTGGGTAAAGAATTTATGAGTCGCCGCGTTGTTTTTCTTGGTTTTTGGGGTTGAGAATCGAGATGAATCCGTGTTGAAGATTTTAGGGTTTTAGTTGAAACCCAAGGCGGGACGGGCGTCGCCTTGAGAGGACGGGCGTCCAGTCTTGGTCTCAACTCAGACGGGCGTCCGGATTCCTGGACGGGCGTCTGAAGGGCTACTTTTGATTCAGGATGTAAAGTTTTCTGGTGGACGGGCGTCCAAGTATAACGGACGGACGTCCAGGTGCTAAAAATCGATTCAGGATGTAACAGGTTTCCTTGGACGGGCGTCTACTTCTTCCAAACGGGCGTCCAACATTTCAGACGGGCGTCCAGTTTAAGTGTTCTCTCTTCTTTGTTAGTTATGGATAAACCTTATGAGCATGTTTTGTAAGTTGTGTTTGGATGAGACAACGGTATTGGTAACATTGGGTTTTGGATTTTGGGCATTGAAGTTCGTAGACCCGTAGTGGTTGGGCCGGATAGGGTAGCTCCCAAAGCCGTAAACCTGGGAAGGTTTCCTTACGACTTCAATGACTTTGACGTATTTGGGGAGTTGCAGACAGTGGTGTGGTCGGGCCGGATCGGGTAGCACCCGAAGCCGGGAACCCGGGAAGGTTTCCTTGCATCCCAGTACGTGATGGGCCATTTTAATGGTACCATTGGATGACCTTTAGGATCCTTCTCGTTAAGGGTTACCCTTTTGAGGGATGTGCACATCTCGGGACCTTTAGGTTGAGTTAGTGTGATGGATTGTATCTTCTATGTGTTGGTTGTATTTGCTTTGTCTTGGTTTTGATATATGTTTTAGAAGCTTTCTTAATTTTGTTAACAGCTTTCATCTTACACATACTAGATTTATCCTTACTCAACGTTTAGTTGACAGTTTCTATTTTTGTTGATCCCGCTATGATCCGTTTTGGGGAGCAGACTCTTAGCAGGTAGTCCTTTGGATTGATTGCTCGTTGCGGGAATGTCGCGGGGTCTTGAGAGCCGCGTAGTTATAGGCAACTATTTACTTTCCACTTTGTCAGATTTATGAAACTTTAAGTTTTATTGTTGTTCCGCATGTTCTCACTTTTGATTAGAGATGGCACTCATTTTACATTTTAAATAATGAATGGTGGATGTTTAATTTCTCTTTGTTGTGGAATGTTGAATGTTACTGCCACGACTGTGTGTCGTGATGAGTGGCACTACAGTGACCAATACCGGCGGCCGACGGGATTGGAAACCGGGGTGTTACAACCGTAGTAAAGATAACGAGAGTTGCTAGGTTAAATTTCTAGTTGGCTAGATTGAGAAATCTTACACCTTTGTTATGGAAGCGTTAATCTTTAAGATCGAGAGATGAAAGATTAATAGGCGAATTATCTACGAGAGTAGGAATTCATACCTTTGATAGGTGAACCACATCTTTATTAAATCTTCACTAAACGATATAGGGTAGAAATTGAGAGTTGCGAGATAGGTGGATCATTGCTTGTTCCTCGTTAACTTAATTGAAAGAATCATTGTGCCTTGTTCTTCGTTGCTAGCTTAGAATTTTATTTTCGTTTTAGTTTATAGAATAGAATTAGTTATTTTAGGTTCGTAATCATATTTCCTGGCTTTGGATTGACAACCCTCTCTCCAGTTTATTGTATTCGTTTTAGTTTTGTTTTGTGTTTTTCGTGACAAATCTTTAGAAGAATTAATTAACTAGATAAACAACCTCGATTCCCTGTGATTCGACTCCGGTATTAACCTCTATACTACGATCCCTGCACTTGGGGTAAACCGGATTATTTTTATTACTTGTTTATTTTCATTAGATAAAATCCGAGACAAGTTTTTGGCGCCGTTGCCGGGGAATCGGTACAGTTGTCTAGTTTATTAATTTTTCTGATTTTATGTTATAAGTTTGGATAAAAGGGATCGTTAGGGCACATGGTAGTATTTTGGCCATAACTTTCGGCTCGAGTGTCCGTTTGGCGCGCAGGACCCCAATTCGGAAAGCTCGTTCCGACGCCGACGACGTGGTGAGGCCGTTCAGCACCGTTTTCAAGGTCAAAATCTGCTGTTTTCCCTTCCATTTTGGGCTCAGAAGCTTTCAACACGTTTTTCTCCCTTTTATTGTTTTCTTGTTTTCTGTTTTAAATTTTTCGTAGGTAGGTTTCTGTTTCCGTTTCTTTTTCTGTTTCTTTTCTTAAAAAAAAAAAAAAAAAAAAAAAAAAATGTCATCAACTGGGATTATGCAAGATCAGAACGCCATGCTGAAACGACGGATGGCGCTCTTCAAATGTCGCTTAATCCTATGAATCGACCCCGTCTTTTCCACAGAACTCACAAGTTCTGTTCTGTGGAAGATGTTGTCGACCTGGCCATACTGTTGGCCAGTGTCAGTTTATTTCCCCTGCTGCGTATCAAGTTAACACTATCCATAATCAGGGAAATTTTAATCTAGTCACATGTCAAAATTGTGACAATGTGGGACACTTCGCTCGTTTTCGTCCTATGAGTGGACGAAACGCGAAGTAAATGCTTCATGTGGCCAGCAGTATCAGAGATTTACTAATCAGTTCTCTGGCCAAAGCAGTTTTCAGAACCAGGGTTTCAATTCTCAGAATCCGAATTTCTATCAAAACCCGAACTCCAGTCAGGACCAACATATCAATTTTTCCAATCAAAATCAATGGTTCAATCAGAACAGTCCCGATCCTATGTTTCAAAGTCAGTCTAGCCAATCTTTCCCATAGAACTTTCAAAACTCTCAAGGCCCCTCGCACTCGAATGATATCCAAGCTGAATGGAGCTCCTTTCGGGAGGAGCAAAACAGGACACTCAAGAATCTTGAGAGACGGCTCAGGCAAATGGCTCAAGACCAAGGCATTGACCTAGCTCCCACACTTCCTTATGATAGAGAAGAGGACAATGCCATGAACTTAGGATCCGGCATTCAATTCAGTGGTTCCCCAAAAGTAGAAGTGTCAAGTTTAATGGATTCATCTGTCTTTGGATCCGATGCTCGTATACCCTCAACTGATGAGAATTCTTATGGACATGGATTTAACAACGTTCAAGTGAGATGTTTGTATTGTGGTGGAAACCATTATGAGGCTCAGTGCAGTGGAGGTAACTCACCCCACCAATGGAATACTAATATCAATTATGATGTAAGTAATGAGAATCCACTCCAATCTAACTATGCATCCACATACAATGGTGGGAGGAGTAACTATTATCAACAAGTGTTCCCTCACTCAGAGCCCGAGTCTTACATAGAGAGCAGAAAGGAAGTTTCTGGAGAAATGGTACACCTGGTGCATCCTGCTCTAGAAGCAAAGGAACTGACTTCAGGAGAATTAGTTGCACATGATCGCCAAGTTATTGAATATGAAAGGGAACCTGCGATGATGGCGAGTCCTGAGCAGAAGGCCGACGTTGAGAGTCGTAGGGATGTAAACTGTGATCCTTTTGAGAACCCATATTGTCTTGATCTGAACATTTCTGGTGATGATTTATCCAAGACCGCTGAGGGTTCAAGCCTCCAGATCCACAAGAGTGAAGCCACATGGAAATCTGAACCATCTTCACAGGATAATGGTGCCATAATTCCAGATTCAACATTAATGAGCCTTGAAAAAGATGAAAAGGAAGGTAACGCTATTGTTCTTGATCATAAGTCATCTGATACTATTAGTTATCCGTCCTTGAATAGCAATGTTGATGTTGATCATACCGAGTACATAGATGTTGCACCTCTAATAGTCCATAATTCTCTTAGATTTGTCATGAGCATTGATAAAGAAATCAACAAGTTGTTGAATGACACTTCTTTCCTGAGCGCTGAAATGTTTAATCACTTTCTAAGAAGACATGGTTGTAGGATTCCAATGCTATATCTTAGAATCCGTGCGAATATCCCGGATATGTGGAGGAAAAAGCAAAGGGAGGCCCTTCTTTGGTTTAGTCCTCCTTGATAATGGATAGTGACGTCAGTGTGTCTAGCCAAAGACACTAAAGAAAGGCGCTTGTTGGGAGGCAACCCAATAATAAGAATAGTTTTTTTATTATTTTGGATTATTTTGTTTTTTTGTTGAATAAGGGGGGCTAGTTTTGTCTTGTGTCGTCTAGGTTTTTGGAGTCGGTTTTTGTGGCCAGGAAACTTGCATGAGCTGAATTTGAAAAATCCATGTGATTCTTTCCTTCCTGCCGATGTTACATTTGTGCTCTACTTTTCCCATAGATTCGGTTTTTGTCAATTTTTGCATTGCTTATGCTTTGTTCCATGATAATGCCTTGTCTATCATCTTTTGTGCCCTTATCCCCCGAGGTACGTTTTGTTTTGTTTTTCATGTCTGCAGGATATTTGCGATAGTGATGGTGCGCTTTTAGATGAAGCCAGTTTTCCGGTGGATGGTCCACAGTTTACTGATTTCTTCAAGCATTTCTGGACCTGACTTGCTACCACTTCCAGAATTGCCACCTTCGAACGAAAAATCAGCTATGTTTTTCTTATTCTGCACAACATGAGGATATGTTGTTATTTAAGTGTGGGGGAGGGATTAGTGGTATCTACACATGTGCTTAATTATTATACTTATCTTTTGTATCTTTCATGAAAAGTTGAAATTTTCAATTATTTAAGTCTGAATCCAATTTTCAATCAACTGATAAAATTTTTAAAATAAAATTTTTCAAATTCGTCCCGAGCATGATTTTATTTTGGCTTACTTACTTGTTATATTCCCATACTTGTGCTGGTTGACTAGTATTTTTGCATAGACCTTTGATAAATAAGCCTTTACTCGAAATATTTTCACGTAAGCCTCTTCGATGACGAGCTGAACTTAGGAAACTGTACTCATTTAAGCCGATGATGTTTGATTCTGGTTATCAGACCGTCCGCTTAGTGCTAATGTCATGGAAATTGTAATATGTGTGTAGTTGGAATTAAAGTAGGAAGTATCGTGAATATACCGAAGCCTGAATGTGATAAGTGAAACGTAACTACTTGGAAAAGTTGTTTTAAGAAAAATATGAAGAATTATTGGGTGTGTCGGAAGCTGGTCGATGATTTGAGTGCGGTAGGTCATATCTCGAATGTCCTATACCACTATGAAGACCAAAAGCTCACGACAGTCAGAAGAAGCTGCCTTATGATTGGAGTAAGGTAGGGCATATCCCGAATGTCCTATTCTGCTATGACAGGGCAAGAGCTCATTCTGATGTGTGTATAAATGTGAAGGATAAATTAAATCAACTTATATAAGGAATTTTGTATGAATAAGTGAAAGACTTAGTTATCGCCTACCTTATCCCCAGTATAGGCCAAGGTATATGCTGTAGGGAATATCCTCTGGGTACGACTGAAAAGATTTTGAAAACACATGTATTACTCTAGTCATGACGTGAGTAGTTTTGTAGGGCGTATGTATAGTCAGGGTGATTCATTATCTGTCTTTAATAGGTATTGGTTGGTTAGCTTGATTTTAATTGTCATGTGTGGAACCAGTGGAAGTTGAAGAAGGCCTTGCACACACTACACAGTCGAGTAATCATTTATTGCATGGGATGTATGTTTTTGATGCTAGTCGACCGGTTGTGATTTGATATATGCGAGTTTTATGTGGTTCAATGTTCAAGTAAGTCCATGGTTTTCTTGTTTTGTTTTGCTCGGGACGAGCAAAATCTAAGTGTGGGGGAGTTGTTAACGGTTATTTTTACGATATATATGATATTATTTTGTAGCAATTTCCTTCGTGTTTTACTAATTTTTATAGAAAATTAGGTGTTTAATGGATTTATTGAGAGAATGCGTATGGAAATCATTAAAGTGCAAAATCAAGCTAATTACGTGGTTTTATTGGTGTTTTCTATCTAGATATATGGTCCTACATTTTGCACGTTTCTATTACCTTGTAGGTACATTTGCATGGCAAGGAATGAGCTGAAAAGATGTTTGATTGAAGATTAAATGGAAGGAAGGAGATGCAAGTCTAAGGTAGTATGAAGCTTTACAAGTCTGGACGCACGTTTGAGGTCCCGTCCAGTGGAGTGGCGTCTAGGAGGAGAAGTTGATTCAGGATGTTCAGATTTTCTGTGGACGAGCGTTCAGAATTGCATAGGACGGGCGTTTGAGAAGACTCGGCCCGACTCAAAGATTTCAAAGCAGCTGGACTGGCGTCCATAATCCTTGGACGGGCGTCCAGCCACCGTCATTGCCTAAACCGACCTAGAAATCTATAAATACACGCGTTTTCTGCAACCCCGAAAAGACGACAATTCGATCCCTGGCCGCCCTAGGCCCCTTGGGGGGGCGACTTTTCTGAGTTTTTCCCCTACTTTAAACATCTTTTCTTTTACTTTTTACTAATAGTATTTGCATATAAATGATGAATAAAGGCTAAGCGATTTGAACAAGCGGGTGAAGCCAATCTCTGCAACAACTTGATTTCGATTCTTGGATGCTTTGTCAGTTTTAATTAAAGTTTGTTTCTTTATTATGTGTTTATTTGTTATGCAATTTATATCGAGAGATGGCTTAACAGTTAGCTTCTAGACCTCCAGGGCAGCTGCCCAGTTTCACAGAAAAGAATCCAAAGGGTGGTCAAGTTGCTCAAACCGATTTCAACAATGGCCAATGCACTGACCTCGTACCTTTAATTCCATACGGTAGAGAAGAGGCCAGTGCGATGAATTTAAGAAGTGGTACTCAAATGAGTGGTCCCCCTCACCAGGGAAACCACTAACCCCTCCTGCCAGTGATAAGGCAGGAGGGGAAGCTGAGCACCTACACTCCCCTTGGCCGAAAGAGAATACTCAGGTGGCTGATCCCCTGAGAGGTGAAAGAGTTGAAATTCCTCAGGTGGCTGAACCCCTGAGGAATGAAGAAACAAATGAGAGTCAGGAGGCTGATCCCCTGACTAGTAAGAAGAATGAGAAGGTAGTAAGGTGGAAGGATTTGGAAGACAAAGCTATCAGTTAATCCTCGAAGAAAGTCTTTTCTGAGAGTGACTTGAAAAAGCTTCCATTTCCACCTAGAAAGAGCAACATCTCCTTGAATGAGGATAAAAAGTATGAGAAAGTGCTAAACCTTCTGAAAAATACTCAGGTTAATCTTCCATTATCCGAGGTTTTGGTTGAGATGCCTAAGTATACAAAATTCATCAAAGATGTTGTTTCCTCTAAGAAAAAGTTAGCAGACATGGATCGGTGGATTGGTGAGGATTGCTCTATGATCAATTATGAAGATCTACCAACCAAGAGGGGTGACCCTGGGAAATTTGTGCTCACATTGCTAATGGGAGGCCTAGTCTTCCCAAACTCCTTATGTGACCTGGGTGCATCCATAAGCCTGATGCCATTGTCTGTGTTGCAAACAGCTTGGTTTAAATTATCTTCTAGAACCCACTACCATGAATTTGCAATTCGCTGATAGATCTTCTAAGAAAGCTGCGGGGATTCTGAAGGACGTATTAGTTCAAATTGATAAATTTACATTTCCCGTTGACTGGTACGTCCTAGACATTGAAAAGGATGAAAATGTCCCCCTGATACTTGGAAGACCATTTATGTCTACAGCTAGAGCCCTCATTGACTGTGATGGTGGCAAAGTGACTATACGGGTTGGTGATCAAGAGGTAAGCTATAATGTCTCCAAATCCATTCAGAGACCCTCTGGTCCTCCAACCGGCTTTTCCATTGAGGATATGTTTGATGACTTCAATGATTACATGGAAAAGCAAGTCATGGTTGTTGCAACTGAATATGAACGATTGGTTGATAATTTGAATAATCATGGTGTAGTCAATCTAGAGCAGTTGGAGGCTGAATTTGAGGATGAGTTGTTTAAAGGAGAAGTTTTGGCAGTGGGACCACTAAGTAAACTCAGTGATGTTGAGTTGAAAAGTGGAGATCTCAAATCAAGTTTAGAAGACCCTCCTACAGATCTAGTACTGAAGCCGTTGCCTAAACATCTAAAGTATGTGTTTTTAAGAGAAGGTGACAAGCTTCCTTTGATTATATCTGGCAAGCTGTCTCGACTAGAAAAAATGAAGTTAATAAACGTCTTGAAAAAGAACGAGAAAGCCTTTGGGTGGCAAGTAGGAGATATCAAGAGGGATATCTCCCGACATCTGTATGCATAAGATCAAGACTAATGAGGGTGCGAAATGTGTTAGACAGCCCCAGAGGAGGCTCAACCCTCATATGCAAGAGGTGGTTAAGAAAGAAAACATCAAACTTCTGGATATGGGTATCATTTATGCCATCGTTGATAGTGAATGGGTATCCCCGACTCAGGTAGTTCCAAAGAAAGGTGGAATTACGATTGAGAAGAATGAGAAGGGAGAAGAAATAGCATTGAGGCTTGTTACTGGCTACAGAGTCTGCATTGATTACAGAAAGCTCAATGAAGTAACCATGAAAGATCATTTTCCCCTTCCGTTCATTGATCAGATGCTTGAGCGTCTGGCGGGACATGCATTCTACTGTTTCATGGATGGATATTCCGGATATTTTCAGATACCTATAGATCCTGTTGACCAAGAAAAGACCACTTTCACTTGTCCTTATGGTACATTCGCTTACAGGCGAATGCCATTTGGTCTTTGCAATGCCCCAGCTACATTTCAAAGATGTATGCTGGCCATCTTTGACAGGCTAGTTGAGAAGTGTATGGAAATTTTCATGGATGACTTTTCGGTCATTGGTCAATCCTTCGATGATTGCCTTGATAATCTTGACCAGGTCTTAGCCAGATGTGTGGAAAAGAATTTAGTACTAAATTGGGAAAAGTGTCATTTCATGGTAGATGAGGGAATAGTTCTTGGCCACAAGATCTCCGCCAAAGGTATTGAGGTAGACAGGGCCAAAGTAGAAGCTATCGAGAAGATGAGTGATCCTAAGAATGTGCGCGAAGTCAGAGGTTTTCTTGGACATGTCGGTTTCTATAGGAGATTCATTCAGGACTTTTCCAAGATAGCCAAGCCCCTGTCTACACTACTTAAAGAAGACGTTTTATTCGATTTTGATTAGAGTTGCAAGCAAGCGTTTGAGGAGCTTAAAAGTCGATTAATCTCTGCACTGATCCTTATTTCGCCTGACTGGAATCTCCCCTTCGAGCTTATGTGTGATGCGTCAAACTATGCTGTTGGCGCAGTCTTAGGACAAAGAATAAAAGGGAATTTCTAGCCAATCTATTACGCCAGTCACACACTGAATCCGTCTCAAGAAAGCTACATGGCGACTGAAAAGGAATTATTGGCCGTAGTCTTTGCTATGGACAAGTTTCGTAGTTACTTGTTAGGTGCTCAAGTAGTTGTGTGGACTGATCACGCTGCTTTGCGATATCTGATGACTATGAAAGAGGCTAAACCACGCTTACTACATTGGATACTAACCCTACAATAGTTCGATGTCTAGATCAAAGACAAAAAAGGCAGTGAAAACGTGGTGGCTGATCATGTCTCAAGAATGTTGAATGAGGAAAAGAATGACCCTGACGATATAGATCTTTACTTTCCTCTGGAAAATATCATGCTTATCGACGATTGTCCTCCAGATGTTCCTTGGTATTCTTCCATCGTAAACTACCTTCATTCCCAATATCTTGATCCAGAATTTTCCTATCAGGAGAAGAAGAAATTCTTCTCTGATTTGAAAACATACATTGGGGATGAACCTTACCTCTTCAAGATTTGTAAAGATGGTTTGCTGAGAAGATGTGTTCCCGAGTCTGAGCAACGTGATATAATTGATCAATGCCACAGTGGACCTACCGGTGGTCATTTCGGTCCATGGAAGACCGTTGCTAAAATCTTTCAATCCGGCTTCTATTGGCCCACGATCTTCAAAGATACAGAAGCTTTCTGTAAAGCTTGTGACAGGTCTCAAAGAACCGGAACTTTAACAAGGCGTTTTGACATGCCATTGAAACCCATCCTAGAATGCGAAGTCTTTGATGTATGGGGTATTGATTTTATGGGACCATTCCCATCATCTTGTGGAAATAAGTACATCTTAGTTGCGTGGATTATGTATAGAAATGGGTGGAGGCTCAAGCCACGACTCACAATGATCATAAGACGGTCATGAAGTTTCTAAAGAAAAACATCTTCTTGAGATTCGGGTGTCCACGCGCCTTGATTAGTGATGAAGGGACACACTTTTGCAACCGACCCCTGGAGAAAGTGCTTGAGAAATATGGTGTCCGGCATAAAACTGGTACACCATATCATCCTATGACGAGTGGTCAGGTTGAAAGAAGCAACCAAAGTTTAAAGAAGATCCTGGAGAAAATAGTCAACTATCATAGAAAAGACTGGAGTCTTAAGTTGGATGATGTACTGTGGGCGTATCGAACTGCCTATAAGACACCCATGGGTACATCACCCTATCAAATGGTTTATGGTAAACCATGCCACTTACCAGTCGAGTTAGAGCATAGAGCGTATTGGGCCACGAAGTTTTTAAACTTCGATACCCAATCTTGTGGAAAACATCGATTGCAACAGTTGCATGAGTTAGACGAATTTAGACTTCAGGCCTATGAAAGTGCCAGGATAAGTAAGGAAAAGACGAAACTCCTTCATGACGCCAAGATCAAGAAGCGAGAATTTCAAGTAGGGGAACAAGTTTTATTGTATAATTCCAGGTTACATCTGTTCCCTGGTAAGCTGAGGACACGATGGTCCGGTCCCTTTGAAATTCTCCAAATCATTCCTGGAGGTGTCCTAGAACTATGAGGTTATGGTGACCAGCCGTTCCGAGTGAATGGTCAGAGGTGCAAGCATTACATTGGTCAAGCCAAAGAACAGCCTTTGATTGTTCGGTTCCTCGATATACTCGGGTGTGGTACTTCAGAAGTCGATAAATTTGACGATTTTTTGCCCGAATTGTTTTCGAGGATGACGGTAGTGGTCCCTCTGAAGAAGTTCTAGCAGGTAGTTGGGACTGGGCATTACAGGACGAGTATGATTTTCCTCCTGCTATTGACATGCTCCGCCGTCTGGATTGGGCAGATTGTGGACTCACTTTCACATTGGTGACCTTGGGATGTTATATGCTTTGAACATCAAGCTAAATGTGGATGTAGGACAGGCAATTTTCGATGAGATAGCCACGAATCAGAAAGTATATACGCGATGTTTGATTTGTCCGCATTTGATCCACAAGACCGATCACAAACCGAAGAATCCAAGGTTCTTGCAGCTGGAAAAAGTGAAGTCTTCTGGTAAGATTCAGACTGAGGCTGAGGCAGCCCGTGAGCCCGGTTCATCTTCAGCACCGCCTCGAGCATCTTCCCTTCCATCTTTATCTCCCTCAGTCCAGATGAGGTTGAGTATGGCTAACAGTATACGGAACTGGATGGAGGATATGCGGACTTCTCAGAACAATATCTTATCTATTTTACGGTGTATAAGTGAGGACCGGCCTCCGAGGGACGACATAGTCTTCACCCCGAGCACTATAGACTATGTCTATTCAGATGATATTGAGCTAGCCATTGCGGATGTTCTTCATGATTCCAAGTCGTCTTCGGATGGTGAGCAGCCTGACTCTCCTACGGGTGGATCACCTCCGGCAGATGATTCTGCGGCACCGGGGCAGACTTGATCTTATTTTTCTGATTCTAGCTTTTGTTCTTTCTTTGATACGATGGTTGTATTGTCCTGCTACTTTGCATTACATGATTCATTGTACTTTTCATATAGCTACTGTCTATTTTTCCCGATGAATCATGTAAGCCATAACGCATTCCGTACTTTCATTTGACATTATGATTTCGATTTTCATTGTATTGGATGTTTTCTCTTTTGATCTAATCACTTCGTTATCTCTCATCATGGTGTACTTTCCCCGTTTCCCCCGAGATTTTTCCGTGTTTGTCAAGTAGTGCAGGTATATTTTTAGCGGTGTTGTCGAGCTCGCTTTTACATCGTATGGTTACGAGTTCTATTTGTCACTACATAGGCTCCGGCCTGACCAACGATTCGAGTATCTATTGCAATCAGCTAAGTCCTTTATCTTTTCTTTAATTCTGCACAACCTGAGGACATGTTGTGGTTTAAGTGTGGGGGAGGGAATGGTTTATGTGTATCTATTCGTTTGCTTAATTCATTTCGATTCTATGCAAAATGAGCTAAATTTTTCAAAATTTTTGTTTTTGTTTTGTCCCGAGTAAGCAATGCATATCTTTGTTCGTTATTTCTATAGTCATTGATGTTGTATACTGTATGTTTAGTAAGTTAGTTGTTTCGCCCGATATATATTTTTCACGAGCCATAGTGAATGATGAGCTATAACATAAAGATATACCCCTTTTGATTAGTGATTGTTGTTATCTTATAAGTCGTGTGCTTAGTGCTAACGTATGTATCGTGAGAATTATAATAGTTTGTGTTTAGATCCAGAGTATGACATACTGTGAATATCTGAAGTCGATAAATTTGACGAGTTTTCGCCCGAATTGTTTTCTAAGGATGACGGTAGTGGTCCCTCTGAAGAAGTTCTAGCAGGTAGTTGGGACTAGGCTTTACAAGACGAGTATGATTTTCCTCCTGCTATTGACATGCTCCGCCGTCTGATCCGGATTGTGGATTGGGCGGATTGTGGACTCACTTTCACATTGGTGACCTTGGGATGTTATATGCTTTGAACTTCAAGCTAAATGTGGATGTAGGACAGGCAATTTTCGATGAGATAGCCACGAATCAGAAAGTATATACGCGACTTTCTGGTTTGAATGTGATAAGTAAAACGTAACTAAAGTTGTTGAAAAAGTTGAATTTTAAATGAATAAGATGTGTGTGTTGGAAGCTAGTCAATGATTTGAGTGAGGTAGGTCATATCTCGAATGTCCTATACCACTATGATGGCCAAAAGCTCACGACAGTTAGAAAAAGCTTCCTGATGATTTGAGTAAGGTAGGGTATATCTCGAATATCCTATTCTGCTATGACAGGGCAAGAGCTCATTCTGATGTGTGTTAAAAGTGAAATAGTTAAATCAACTTGCAATAAAAAAGTGGTATGAAATGAATAAAAGACTTAGTTATCGTATACCTTATCCCCAGTATAAACTGACAGATATGTTGTAGGGATTATCCTCTGAGTATGTCAGAAAGGCCCTAAATGTATTCTATCATCTTTTTTTGGGGTATGTCACATTTTGTAGGGTACATCTTATAAGTATCATTTATCTCTAGTTTTAAGGGGGTATTAGCTAGTTTGCTTGAAATTTTCAAGTTTGGACTTAGTGGAAGTTTACTATGGCTTTGCACACACACAGGGGTGAGCATCTGATTTATTGAATATACTTTGTACTTGCTGAAGTGTCTATCTTGTCTCGAGCCTTTATTCTGCTTTGTTTTGCTCGGGACGAGCAAAAGGTAAGTGTGGGGGAGTTGTTAAGGGTGATTTTATATGATTTATATCGTTATATTTTGTAACAATTCTTTCCATATTCGTATATTTTGCATAGAAATTAAGTGTTTAATTGATTTATAGCGCAAATGAGTTTTTAAACGGTTTAATCGCAAAATTGGTTAATTTATGTGTTTTATTGATGATTTTATGTTTATTTGGATATTATTACACTTTGCGATGTTTTTGATGATGTGTAGATGCATAATTGCGGTTCAAAAGATGATTAAAAGTTGATAAAGTTCGGATTTTATGAAGAAAAGGAGATAGGGAAGAAACTGGATAGAAGAAAAGAGATAAAGATGAGGAAGTTGATTTTTGAGCGATTGAACGAGTGTTCAAGTCCCGTCCATCTGGACGGGCGTCTGAAGAAGTGAACGGGCGTCCAGGGGAACTATTTTGATTCAGAGTGCTGAAGAATGTGCTGGACGAGCGTCCAATTTTACGTAGGACGGGCGTCTGATCCAGCTCGGCCCGACTCGAAGAAGTTTATACAAGCTGAACGGGCGTCCACCCATCCAGACGAGCGTCCAGGATCCGACTTAGTGGGAACCGACTTATTTTTCTATAAATAGTCGCGTTTTTTGAACCCTTGAACAACACAATTTACCCTAGGCGGCCACATAAACCCTAAGGGGCGATTTCCCTGTGGTTTGCACCATTCAAACACATATTTTATGCTTTTAAATTTCTAGATAGAGTCTTTTATTTTTATGCACTTTACTCAAACTTATTCAAGTGATCGAGTGATGTCTAGAGGCTAGAGCCTTTGTGAACAAGCGTTGTGAAGCCGTTCTACCAACACTTTGATTTCGTTTCAGGATTGTCTTGTGAGTATTTAATTCAAGTTGTTTCTTCATTATGTTTATCATGTTTTTATGCAACTTATATCGAAAGATCTTGTTGGTCCCTTGAAAAGGCTTTGGTTAAGTTTAGAGGGGGGGGGGGTGAATAAACTTAACACTTAAAACTTTGGAGTTAACAAATTCTGCAACTTCAGCAGTCTGCTGATACTTCAAGAGTCTGCTGACACTTCAATAGGCTGCTGATAAACAGTAGTCTACTGATAGTTAAGTTTGCTGAATTTGTGCAGCGGAATAATATCAAAATTAAGCCTTGTTACTTGTTGTTAAATATGTTACTAAGTATTAGATACTCAGTAGTGTTTGTGTGTGATTTCAGTTGCTAGATTCAGCAGGTTGATATGGATAATGACTAAGTGCAGAAAGTAAATGCAGTAAGTAAGTAGAGAGATTTTATAGTGGTTCCGGTGATGTAATCCCTGTCGGTCCACTCTTCTCCCGTGATGTTGGAGGAAATTCACTAGTGATCTTTGAGTTATCTCGTTACAAAGAATCCTAGATTGCTTGTCCTTCACCAATAACTATGGCTTCACAACCGAAAACTCGGGAACAGTAGGATTGCTTTGCTCCCGAGTCTTCCACTCGGTCCTTGAAGGGTAGGATTGCCTCTTCACCAGCTCCACCACAAACCAACAAGTCTTTCACACCTAACGGATGCTTCATTGTCTTCAAGCGGGTTCTTTATAAAATAAAGAATGAATCAAATAAATGATTCGGTTGCAATGCTTGATTAGGATGATATAATCGCGGCTTGCGGTCTTCAAGTGTGTATGCTTGATGTAGCTTGAACACAGAATGCACTTGAAGAAAATAACTAGATCAGCAGCCTTAAGCTCAGTAAGTTCAACAGGGTGTTCTTCAGCTCAGTATTGTCACTTAAAGTTTATCCCAAAAATTCATTATTCTTTTTTGAGTTGAAAGTCTTCTATTTATAGGTAGGAATGCATGTGACTTGAATTTGAAATTCAAATGTGACCGTTCCTTGTTTTTGTCCCATCTGTTCTGCATTCTGTCACTATTCATAGGACTGACACTGTCAGGATTACTTTTTGAAGTGCGGTACCGTCCACCCCTTTGACTTGTATCCAATGGATAAAAATATGGATCATCCCAACGTCTTTTTAATCTCGGCCTTTGATTTGCTTGATAAGTCGAGGTAGTTGGTCTGTTCTTATCCATGTAACCTTCCAATAATCTTGAATTAATCGAGGTATATATCGCGGGTTCATCGATCCGTCGTAATACCAATCGTCCGTCGAACATCTTATTTTTGTCTGTAAAATAGAATGCAGCTGATTACTTTTATCTAACTTTGATTTGTGAAGTTAGATTACATCATTTTAAATATAACCAAGTTCCAAACATCATCCAACTTGTGGAACTTAGACCTTCTACACAAAGCATATGTAATCAGTTTAGGTCATCACAGACTTGCCTAAATTCTGATTCCATATCCTTGACTTTAACTACTAAGTTTGATCCCTTAGCCTTCATTAACCGAGTTTGAACCCTCGGCCTTCGTCTTCGTCTTCGGCGGGTTCCGGACCGCCTACCGACCTATCTACCCCATCGACCTAGACCGGTCTGTCGATAAACAATCTTTACCTTTTACGATGCTTGTCCGATCAAACCTATTTATGAATCAAACTCTAATAAACCTATACATTTTATCTAGACATCTTTTTGCCTTTGCACTATAACAGCTAGTATGGCACTCATCATCAAAACTAAGAAGTAAGTCCAACAATTTCCCCCTTTTTGGTGATGATGCCACTACCCTCACCTAATCAGCAAAGCAAAAAGATAAAAACAAAAACAGAACAAATTCAGTCATTTCTCATTATAAATATTTGTTCACAGTATTACAGTCTAACATCAGCAAAGATAAAATAATGTAAATATGCTGATCTACTGTCTCTTCTCTCTTTCTCTTCTAGCCTTCTCAGCTTGCTCTTGATAGGCTCTGATCTCTTCTATCATTTGACTCATCCATTCATTCTCAATTAGTGTAAAATCAATATAAGAATTGACTTGTTTCCACCAGTTCCATGCTTCAGGCAGGACAAGATTGATGTCATTCACTCTGAATCCAAACCTCATATACAGCTCCTTGAATTCATCCAGTGAGTCCTTTGCCTTTGTAATAGGTAGCACCTTCTCACCTCTGCTACTCCTTCTACTTCTGTTGTTTGCCCTTAGAGCTTTGACTCTTGCTTCCCAAAATTTTAAACTCAAGAAAGAGTTAAGGCCTTCATGAAATCCCATATCATGGTAAGGTCTCCTTCTGTTATAAAATTCTTTCTTGTATTGTGACAGGAGATCATCAGTGAGTTGAACTCGCCAGTGCGGGTCTCCCGAAAGCATTTGTATCATCAATCCATCTTTTCGTGCAAAGAGTCTTGCGGCATCCTTTCTTTGCGGTGATTTGCCCTCTTCCCCCTTAGTGACATCATCAACAAAACGGGAGATGAGGCCATGAATACCCTCCGTGATACAATCACTCTATGCAATTGGCCTTCCATGGTTCCAGTTCTAGTATCAATGGTAATGATCCTAGATTGCAATGTCTCCTCCAGTCTGTTGATCCTTTCAGTGAGTTTGGGATCAGGCATAGCAGGTAGTTGTGCAGGAGCAGGCTCAGCAGGTTTAGGAGCTTCAACAAGCTTGTCAAGTTTCTCATGTATAGAAATAAGTTGGTCTTTTAGAGACTTGTCTTTGGCTTTATTTCCAACTTTGATACCCTTGACATCTAGTATCAAATCATTCATTGCATTTTGAGTAGATGCAAAGTTTGAAGCAACTGTATCAGTGGATTGTCTGTTATCATTTACCATCTTCATCAGTTCTTCAAATCTCTGTTTTTGCTTTCCAATTGAGTTCTTAACTGTTGCATGTCATTTCTTACAGTTCTTAACTCATTGACAACTTCAATTGGCACTCCACTAGTCATTCTACTATCAGTAGGTCCATCAGCAGGCTCCTCAACTCTATACTGTGCCTGTTGTCTACTGATGACTATTGCTTTACTCAAATCTCTCCCAGCGGGGGAGGTCCTTCCTCAACCATTGCACCAAGAATGTCTTCCATGACCGGATCTTGTGCAGTTCCTCAAACAACTTCTTCTTGTCCAAAAATTTGAAATTCTTCATCACCGTAGTCATAATCCAAGTGAAATTTGTTCTTCTTGATTAACACCGGCGGCACTGCGATTATCCTTCCCTACAAAGTGGTCTTGGCTCCGAAGGCTCCACTACGGCAGCCTCATCAACGGCGGGGTTTCCTCCAAACCCAAAGTTTGTTCCAACCCGTGTCCGAGTCTTTGTTTGAGACTCGGCGGCTCGTACCTCCTGTTCCAACCTTTGTCCAGGTGCTGTTTGTACTCCAGCAACATGTACCTCCTCTTCAATTTCCTGTGGATTAAAGATATTGGTATTATCCACTTGGAAACCTTCAGCATGACCAATCTTGGTCAGAGTTATGGCAGTTTTGGTGAGAATCCCTTCAAAGTCAAATCCACTTTGATATTCAATGGATTCCTCAGAACTAGCACTTGGTTCACTAAAGTCAATGGCCTTTTCTTGATCCAAATCAACAATCTGTTCATCTTCAGGTTGTCCAGCAGGCTCTACAACATGAAATGTAGCAGATTCATCAACTAGCCTACCAACACTCAATGTAATTCCCTCATGGATCAATGCTTCTAGATCATCCATGGTGAGATCCTGTAGATCCTCATCCATTTCTTCAGTCTGCTGACCCTCAGCGGACTTACCAGTACCAGTGGACTGTTGTGCAGGTGGATCATTTGTCAATGCAGTCCCACTGGGTCCTCCTGGTCCTGAGGGGAAATCTCCCCTTGAGTCAGATGATGAGGAAGAATCATCATCTCCATCTCTTGGATCTGTGAATTTAATACCCTCATCCTTCTGTTGCTCATCAAATAGATCCATCAGTCTGGATTGCAGCAGGGTGGTATCAACCAGATCCAGCAAGTTCTCCACTCCCAACTTGTTAAAAGCCCATTCCTCTAAATCAGTCATAGGTTCAGCAGCTGGCTTTTGTCTCTTGTAGAAACCAAACTTCCATTGAAAATAATCGCAATTTCTTTGAAGTTTGGGATCCACAAATTCTTCGCTTTTCTTCCTCTCTTTCACATGCCTTTCAAAGGGCATGAAAGATCTCTGGGAGCAACTTCGTAGCTTGTTGACCTCCAAAGGTTCCAACAAGCGGACTCATGGTCTCTTCTACGGATGTTTGAAAGTCGGCGGGTTGTCGTGATTGTGTAGTTGTACCTACTACTTCCATCCGTATCACACTTGATTCCCCCTGACTCACATGCTCATCAGTAGGGTTAGCAGCAGACTGCTCTTCCCCCTGAACTATTGCCAAACTTGCAGGGTCTTCAATCAAGTCTTCAATCACCTCTTCAACTACCACAAGCGGAGTTCGGTAGATTTGTGGTTTTTCAACAGATTGCTCAACAACAACCTGTGCAGCTTCAGTAGATTCACCAATAACATCTTCTACAGCAGGCTCTGGTACAGCAGACTGCTGTGATTCTTCAACAGATTGCTCAACAACAACCTGTTCACTTCCAGTAGACTTAATAACCTCATCAGGTGAGGAATCACTGATTACAACTGGTGGAATAATAGTTAAGGGCTCAGCCTCAACAGCCTCTTCTTCTTCTACTGACGCCTCTTCTTGGACTTTTTGTTTTTCCAAGATTCTCATTTCTTTTCCTTTGCCATACTTCTTCTTTTTGACAACCTCCTTCATCCTCTTGGATAGGGGCTCATCATCATCATCATCATGTCCAGTAGATTTTCTCTTTCTACTATCTTCTTTCTGTTGTTTTGTCAGAACTTCAACAACAGTTCTTCTTGCACCTACAGCAGGATCAGTAACCTCCAATTGACCCTCAGCAGACTCAGCAGTCTGTGCTGTTTCCTTTCTTGTTCTCTTTGATTTCAAGGTTTTTGTAATCTTCCTAACATCAGCACTCTTTCTCTTTTCAGCAGTTTTCTTTGGTGCAGCAGGTTTGATGGATATCTTCTTAGTTTGCTGAACCTGCTCACCACCAAGCATCACCGTCATCTCCATCATCATTATCACCGGCGGGCTCTCCAAAGCAACCTCTTCATCATCATCTAGTCCGGGAATCGCATGATCAATCTCCTTCTTGTATCGGGACCGATTTATGTCAGCGGTTCAAGGTCAGGAACCTCCAGATGATTCAGCAGAGTCTGAACCATCAAACCTAGGGGTAAGGCCTTTGATTTCCTTTTCTTTAATTTGTCCTCCTTGGCTACTTTCTTCATATAATGAATGAAATAACCTCCCCAATCAAATTTCATGCTTCGCAAATGATAATCATCGGCTCATCTTGGGTCCCGATAGAGTATCCATACTACCAACTAGCCCAAGTATGTTCTTTGCAATGAGCTTGCTCGCCGGATCGTATTCATTACCAATGTTTTTGCGTTGATGCCTGGTACCGATTTGATAGTTGCATCCGTCTTGATCGATCTACAAAAGCCATCTTGTCCAATCCCATAGCTTCAGATTGATGAACCATCAACAACTTCTTCAAAACCAAACACTTCTCTCGGCAGATTGGAGGAGATTACAAGCTCCTCACCATTCACAGTGGTTTTGAATGCTTCAGTTCTTTCTTCTATAACAATATTCTTCCAGAAATCAATAACATTGGTGTATGATATCGTTTCTAATCTGATGTTGAGTTTGTTCTCCGTGCCCGCAAACCTTCTTATTCTTCGACCTATATTAATGGCCAGTTCCGTTCTGTTTGCATCAACAACATAGCCTCTTACACTTTGGCTTGATTCGATTTGAACTTCAACTCTTTCCGCCATTGAAATAAGAAAAAGATGAGGAAGAATTGCTCTCAAATCTGTGTACACACGATGTAGAATTGGCAGAGATAAAGCAGAAATTGCAAGTGGAGAAATTGTTGTATAACAGTCTGATTTTATAGACAGTGGGTAGTTGATACTGTCACTGCACGTATATTGAGGTAACCACGATTAAATCTGATTAAATGCTGTGTTGACACGTGGCCCATTACTCCTCCATAACGTTTGTAACCGTTGGATGGTTTAACTATGGTAATAAAGGATAGAATAAATATCCCGCCAAACTGCTTTTTGACCTAAATAACTTTGACTGAATAAAGTTCCCTCCAGCAGGGTAAACCTCAGCAGGGTGCCCTCAGCAGTCTGTTGATAAGTAGGCTTCAGCAGCCTGCTGATAATAGTACTCTGCCGATCCTTGTTTTCTTCTTGTTTTGTTCAATTGATAATACAAGATGAAGTTTAATACCAATGACTGATCTGTCAAGTGAGCTCACCCAACATGACAAAGACCAATCCCCTTGGCAACCTCATTTGCTCAATTGTCCAAACATAAGTACATGGAATTGTTGATACCAATGACTAATCTGCTAAGTGAGCTCACCCAACATAGCAAAGATTAATCCCCTTGGTGAATTCCAGTACATTGCTGAATATCAGTCAATCTTTAATATTCCAAGTTCGGATCCTTAATTTAGCAAATCTTTCACTGTCAAGTGGTTTAGTGAAAATATTAGCAAGTTGATCTTCAGTAGGAATGTATAGAACCACCACATCTTTCTTTTCAACATGATCTCTTATAAAATGATGTCTCACATCAATGTGCTTGGTTCTTGAGTGCAAAACAGGATTTTCTGTGATTGCAATTGCACTTGTGTTGTCACACATGATTGGAATTTCCCTTTCTTCAATTCCATAATCCCTTAATTGTTGTCTTAGCCATAGTACTTGTGCACAGCAACTTCCAGCTGCAATGTATTCAGCTTCAGCAGTGGAAGTTAAAATAGAATTCGTTTCTTGCTAAACCGGGAGACCGACTATTTCCCATTAAGCGACAGTTCCCGAGGTGCTTTTTCTATCAATCTTGCATCCAGCATAATCAGAATCTGAGTAGGATATTACTTTGAAGCTTCCTTCCTTGGAATACCATAACCCTACTCCCAAAGTCTCTTTAAGATACTTGAGAATTCTCTTAACTGCACCTAAATGACTTTCTTTAGGTTTGGATTGAAATCTTGCACAAACACCTACAGCAAAGGATATATCAGGTCTGGTGGCAGTGAGGTACAGTAGACCGCCTATCATCCTTCTGTACAATGTCTAATCAACATATTTGCCTTCTTTATCTTCATCCAATCTGATGCTTGTACTCATAGGAGTTGAATTCTTAGTGCTATTTTCCATGCCAAACTTCTTCAGCAACTCCTTGGTGTACTTGGTTTGATGAATGAAGATTCCATCCTTCATTTGTTTGACTTGCAATCCCAAAAAGTAATTCATTTCTCCCATCATACTCATTTGGAATTTACTCTTCATTAGATTTGCAAACTTTTCACAAAGTAAATCATTTTCGAACCAAAAATTATGTCATCCACATAAATTTGTACCCAACAGGTCTTTGTCCCCTTCACTGATTCTGAAAAGTGTCTTGTCAATGGTCCCTTTTGTAAAACCATTGTCCACCAAGAATTGAGATAGAGTCTCATACCAAGCTCTTGGTGCTTGCTTCAATCCATAAAGTGCTTTGTTGAGTCTATACACTTTATCTTCTTGATCTTTAACTTCAAATCCAGGAGGTTGCTGAACATAAACTTCCTCCTCTAGGATACCATTCAAAAATGCACTCTTGACATCCATTTGATATACTTTGAAGTTCTTGTATGCAGCATGTGCCAAAAATAATCTGATAGCTTCCAATCTTGCAACAGGTGCATAAGTCTCATCAAAATCTATTCCTTCTGCTTGAGAATAGCCTTTTGCAACTAGTCTGGCTTTATTTCTCACAATGGTACCTGATTCATCAAGTTTATTTCTGTATACCCACTTAGTACCAATGATATTTGCATAACTTGGTCTTTCAACTAGTGTCCAAACTTGATTTCTTTCAAATTCATTTAATTCTTCTTGCATAGCAATTATCCAATCTGGATGTGAAATTGCTTCTTCAACAACTTTAGGTTCCATTTGAGACAGAAAACAAGTAAACATAGCTTCCAGTTGTCTTCTAGTCCTCACACCTTGCGTACATTGCCAATAACTTGTTCAGCAGGGTGATTCCTTAACCATTGTGGATTTTGGTTATTTTGATTTTCAGGAACATCATCTTCAGTAGGGTCTGCTGTAGTTTCTTCTACAGGGGGTCGGCGGATCCTTGAAGCTCGCTTCAGTTGTTCCATCAGTAACATTATTAGCAGGGTGCTCAGCAGGGGCAGTATCAGAAACTTTCAAGTCATTGAATCTTTCCAAAACTTCAACACAATCTGGATCAGTGACTTGTTGATTCTCAGCAGGTTCACAATCTTTATCTTCCATACCAGTAAACTTAGGTTCATCAAACACAACATGGATTGTTTCTTCATGTTTCAGTGTTCTTTTGTTCAGTACCCTGAATGCTCTGCTGACTGAAGAATATCCTAAGAAAATTCCTTCATCTGATTTTGGTTGGAATGTTTTCAAATGAACTTTATGATTTAAAATAAAACATTTGCTTCCAAATGGATGAAAATAGGATATGTTAGGTATCCTTCCATTCCAGATCTCATAAGGTGTCTTCAGCAGCTTCTTGTTTACTGATGTTCTGTTTTGTGTATAGCATGCTGTATTTACTGCTTCCCCAATATCTTTTAGGTAGCAATGCCTCACAAATCATTTGTTCTTCCTGCTTCCTTTAAGGTTCTGTTTCTTCTTTCAGCAACCCCATTTTTGAGGTGTACCAACGACGAGCAAGTTGATGAAGTACACCATTCTGTTCACAATATTCTCTTATAACTTTGTTGAGAAATTCAGTACCCTGATCTGATCTTATCTTTATGACTGTTAAACTTTTCTCATTTTGTAATCTCTTCAAAAGATTAGGCATGCTTTGAAGTGTTTCACTTTTCTTGTTCATAAATATCACCCAAGTGTATCTAGAAAAATCATCCACAACTACTAAGGTGTATTTCTTTCCTGTTACACTTGTTGGAGTTATTGGTCCAAAAAGATCCATGTGCATCAGCTCCAACACTCTATTAGTTGATTGTTTAGTCTTTGATTTGAAACTTGACTTTATCTGTTTACCTTGCTGACAAGCATCACATATAGCATCCTTCTTAAATGTGATCTCAGGTAAACCAACCACCAGTTTCTTCTTTACCAACTGATTAATATCATCAAAGTTTAAGTGATTCAACTTCTTGTGCCATAGCCAATTGAGTTCGACTTAGTATGCACTATCGGGGAGTTTCGGAACTCGAGTAGACCAATCCACAACATACATATTCTCGTTGTCTTCTACCAAAGCAAGTACAACTTGATCACCTCTTTCACTAATGACAATGCAATTGTCTTTGTCAAAAGTGACCTTGTATCCCATATCACGAAATTGTCCGGTGCTCGGCAAGTTGTAGTCCGGTCCCTCCACATATGCCACATTCTTGATTGTAAGTCCATTTCGATAAGTGTGCCATATCCTCTTGTATATCCAGTGTATTTTTGTTGCCAAAATTCACCCTTGGACCATCTTTTGCCACAAAGTTTGTTAGACAGTGCTTATTCTTTGTCATGTGTCTGGAACATCCACTGTCAAAGTACCAGACACCCTACAAAACAAAGTTAATGCATTTTAAGTACCCAAACATGTTTGGGTCCATAGTGGTCAGTGGTAAGCATGACCCTTGGTATGTTTCCATAAGGTCTTCTCCTAAATGTGTCATACTTTGGTTCATACTTTGGTTCATACATGTATTCCACACATCCATAAGTTCTAACAGTAGGTTGTGTAGGAACCACATATGTTTTCTGGCCTTTTGGTACATAATGCTGTTTGAAGTGATTCGTGTTGTTAGAAACATTTGAATAACCATAGATGTGCTGTCTGTTAGGAATGTACTCGTAATATGGAGTCCGCCGAGGTCTTTTGTAAGTCCTCTCGCCGATTCCATTGCCTAGGTTTTACCCTAGTAGTATGGTTATACTTACTTGTTTCTAGCATTAGATGCGGGAATATTCCAATCATTATCGGCGGGGAACAGTCTACCTTTCCCCCGAGATAAGTATCCCTTGAATGATCAACATTTTTGGATTTAGGATTCTTATCCTTGGAATATTTCGTTTCTTTCCCTTCGTGGTCCAAACAGACTTAGTAGCGAAGTCTCGCTATCGGCGGGTTTAGAAGGCACAGCAGTCCTATTTTTAGATTTATTCATTTTACTAGGAGTTGTTGACTTCTGAGACTTCTGATTTTGCTTCCTTGAGGCATTCTCATTGGGTTTTACTGCTTCAGCAGCCTTACTAGAAGATGGATCTAGTGCAGGCACAAACTTAGGACCAATTCTGGTACTAGGTTCAGTAACCTTACCGGATCCACTCTTATTAGAGTGCTGAGTTCCAAATCCAAGCCCAGTTCTATCTCCATAAGGCTTTCCTGATTTGTATGCAGTATTGGAACAAGATGGTTTAGCGATTCGAGAGGTCGCCGGATGTTCGACGGACTTATGCCGATTCCGTCCAACTTCTTTTTCCTTACCTTTGAAAACCCTTAATTCGGCTTTCAATCTTCCAACTTCTAACTCAAGAGCCTCTTTTTCAGCCTTCACAACCTCATAACCAGATTGTATTATCCTCGTTGATTAAGGATGGCATCCAAAGTCTCATTGTTGTCGAATTTCTAGGATTTGAACCACGGGTTGATTCACAATCACTTCCCGGCGGGAGTGTTTATAGATACGGTGTTGTATACCTCCTCGTTTCATCCATATTGGCCATCAAAGCATAATCCTCCATATCGCAAAATTGTCTTGTGTCATCGATTCATTTCCTTTTTCGATTCCACTTCATATCCCGATTCATCTTCAGCAACCATAGCCTTCTTGCCATGTCTTCTTTGTTGACTCTTGGTCGTCAGTAGGTCTGGACAATCAGGCCTAAAATGTCCAGGCTTCTTACAGTTGAAGCAAAGATAATCGGGTTCCTTGCCTTGTTTCAACTCGGGACAATCGGTGTCCGAAGTGTCCTGGTTTCTTGCAATGAAAGCATAGATAGTCATTATCTTTCTTTGGTTCTTCTTTCCTTCTTTCGGTAGGCCTCTTTGTGAAATTTCTTGTAGGGGCCTTTCCGGTCTTCATCGTCGATTTTCTTGCTCAGTAGGGCAATTTGCTCTTGCATTTCATCTAGCATATCATCCTGTCCTCCTGATGTTTCTTCATGATGTGAATCAGCCAAGGCAGTGGTCTTTGGCTCTTCCTTTTCAGTCTCAGGTACAAGTTTCTTGCTAAATTCATAGGCCTTGAGATCTGAAAACAATTTGAAGGTATCTTCTTCATGCAACTTTCTCATTTCTTCAATTGCAGTCACCTTCATTTTCCAAACATCTCTTGCAGGTAAAGCTTCCAAGATTTTGGTGTTTACTTCCTCTTTTGAATAACTTACACTCAGCAGGGTAAGTTCATCCGATATAGCATTGAATCTTGATTCCATTTGCTCAATGGTTTCATTAGGTAGCATCTTGAACTTTTGAAATCTTTTTCTGGCCACACTGATTTTGTTCTTCTTTATTGCATCAGTGCCTTCACAGATTAAGTGAATCTTATCCCAAAGTTCCTTTGCAGTCTTGCAATCTTTGACCTTCATGTACATATTGCTATCCAAGGTTCGTAGATGATATCAATAGCAATGTTGTTGAGGTTTGCTCTTTTTCTGTCTTCTTCGCATTCCATTCTCTCTTTGGTTTAGGAATGTACTCGGTTCGTCACCCTTTATTCTTGCCTTTGTAATCTCCAAAGTGGACCTTCGTTAGTACATCCATCATCTCATCATGAGTAGCGAGCAAGATATGCCGCATTCGACGTTTATACTCATCAAATCGTCAAGAGAACACATCAACATAGTTCTAGCATCTTGTGTGTTGTCCATGATGCAAGTCTTGAAAATCGGTAACTTGAAAGAAAGTTTTAAAGAATTTTCACAAGCACAACAAGTAAGATTCCTTCGAACGAAACCGCTCCGATACCAATTGTTGGTCCCTTGAAAAGGCTTTGGTTAAGTTTAGAGGGGGGGTGAATAAACTTAACACTTAAAACTTTGGAGTTAACAAATTCGCAACTTTAGCAGTCTGCTGATACTTCAAGAGTCTGCTGACACTTCAATAGGCTGCTGATAAACGTAGGCTACCGATAGTTAAGTTTGCTGAATTTGTGCGGAATAATATCAAAATTAAGCCTTGTTACTTGTTGTTAAATATGTTACTAAGTATTAGATACTCGGTAGTGTATGTGTGTGATTTCAGTTGCTAGATTCATGCAGGTTGATATGGATAATGACTAAGTGCAGAAAGTAAATGCAGTAAGTAAGTAGAGAGATTTTATAGTGGTTCCAGGTGATGTAATCCTGTCAGTCCACTCTTCTCCTGTGATGTTGGAGGAAATTCACTAGTGATCTTTGAGTTATCTGTTACAAAGAATCCTAGATTGCTTGTCCTTCACCAATAACTATGGCTTCACAAACTGAAAAGCGGGAACGGGTAGGATTTGTTGCTCCCGAGTGATCTTCCACCGGTCCTTGAAGGGTAGGATTGCCTCTTCACCAGCTCCACCACAAACCAACAGTCTTTCACACCTAACAGATGCTTCACTGTCTTCAGCAGGTTCTTTATAAAATAAAGAATGAATCAAATAAATGATTCAGTTGAAACAGCTTGATTAGGATGATATAATCGGCGGCTTGCGGTCTTCAAGTGTGTATGCTTGATGTAGCTTGAACACAGAATGCACTTGAAGAAAATAACTAGATCATCAGCCTTAAGCTCAGTAAGTTCAGCAGGGTGTTCTTCAGCTCAGTATTGTCACTTAAAGTTTATCCCAAAAATTCTTTATTCTTTTCTGAGTTGAAAGTCTTCTATTTATAGGTAGGAATGCATGTGACTTGAATTTGAAATTCAAATGTGACCGTTCCTTGTTTTTGTCCCATCTGTTCTGCATTCTGTCACTATTCATAGGACCGACCTTTGTCAGATTACTTTTTGACAAGGTGCGATCGTCCACCCCTTTGACTTGTATCCAATGGATAAAAATATGGATCATCCCAACGTCTTTTTAATCTCGGCCTTTGATTTGCTTGATAAGTCGAGGTAGTTGGTTGTTCTTATCCATGTAACCTTCCAATAATCTTGAATTAATCGAGGTATATATCAGCAGGTTCATCAGTCTGCCGTAATACCAATCAGTCTGCTGAACATCTTATTTTTGTCTGTAAAATAGAATGCAGCTGATTACATTTATCTAACTTTGATTTGTGAAGTTAGATTACATCATTTTAAATATAACCAAGTTCCAAACATCATCCAACTTGTGGAACTTAGACCTTCTACACAAAGCATATGTAATCAGTTTAGGTCATCACAGACTTGCCTAAATTCTGATTCCATATCCTTGACTTTAACTACTAAGTTTGATCCCTTAGCCTTCATTAACCGAGTTTGAACCCTCAGCCTTCAGTCTTCAGTCTTCAGCAGGTTCCAGACCAGTCTACTGACCTATCTACCCTACTGACCTAGACCGTCGCGATAAACGATCGGCGGCCTTTTATAGTGCTTGTCTGATCAAACCTATTTATGAATCAAACTCTAATAAACCTCTACATTTTATCTAGACATCTTTTTGCCTTTGCACTATAACAGCTAGTATGGCACTCATCATCAAAACTAAGAAATAAGTCCAACAGATCTTTTTATGTTGATTGTTTATATTGATGAGAATCATATTAAACCCTAGATCGCCATAATAAAGAATAGATCTTTAATCTAATTAACGAGAGTTATTAGGTTAGATTTCTTGGTTAGAAACTCATAAATTTCACACATTTGGTTAGAAAGCGTTAATCTTTAAATCGAAAGATAATAGATTAATAGGTGAACTTGTCTAAGAAATTAGGAGTTCATACCTTTGATTAGGTGAATCACAACTTGGTTAGAAATCACGAGATAACCTGAAATTGAAATTGAATGTTGTAGGATAGGTGGATCAATTGCTTGTTCGTTCGTAACTTATTGATCAAAATCCCTTGAACTTGAATTGTTTAGCTTAGTTAGTCTTTTTATTGCATATTAGGATTAGATTTAGTTTAATTGGTTCGCAACTTTATTTTCCTGGCTTTAGATCTTGATCTTCTGTCCAGCCTGTGTTTGTTATCCTTCTTGTTAGTTATTCACTGTTTTGTTTTTAGTATATTTTCAGTAGTAATCGTGACATAGTTAGGTTAGAAATAAAAACTAGAATTCACAACCCCAATTCCCCGTAAGATCGACCCGGTATTAACCTCTTTACTACGATCCTTACACTTAAGGTATATCGGATTTATAAATATTATTACTTGTTTATTTTCATTGGATAAAATCCGAGACAATTGATAAACTAACAAAAGTGATAAATATAACAGAATCATCAGTTGACCCAATTCCAAGTATTCAGTTCAAACCAGGAAAACCTTTTGGAGACAAAACTGGTTTAGGGTTTGACAGCCAGCAGAATTTTAAGGTCAGACCTAGTACATTTGCACCTAAGTTTGTAGCTGCTCAAAAGTCAAGAACTCAGAAAACTGACAAAATTGATAGAACTGACAATTACTCAGCACATCATTGACCAAAAACTGACAAAGCTGTAAAATTAGTTAGTGGCAATCCACAAACTGACAGATTCTATAGGTAAAACTCAAAAGGTGGAAAAAGGCAAAACTGATCACAGATCAGTTAAAAGAACACTCAAGTCTCGTCCATCAAGGAATGAAAATCATTCATGGAATACCAAATTCAGGGGAAAGGAAGACTTTTTCCCACTGATGAATACTGGAATGGACCTATGATCACTCAGTTCCACAAAATCCTCAATAAAAAGACGTTCGAGTCCAAAAAGACGAATTTTGTGAAAACTGACCATACTCAGTCAAGAAATCAAGAAAGGTATAAGGATAAAACTGATAAGTCATCTAAGACTTACAGAAATACAAAAACTAATCAAAAAGGACCCAAACAGATAATTTGTTAATTTGCAAAGACTTGTTAATTTGCTACCAAAGACTTGTTAATTTACTACAAAAGACTTGTTAATTTGTTTTGCAGTAGGAAGTTAACTGAATCTTGAAACTGACTAAAAAGTCAGATGATTCAAATTTTGGACATAATCAAAGCCAGATCTTTACAGCTGGAGATACCCCACATCTACCGTATTTACTGATACAAGCTACGTTTGACAGAAAAGATATGACCTACGTCAATCTTAACCGTTCATCCTCTCCACTCACCAACTTTTTCACAATCGCAACGCGAAAAGTAATTAATGACAAGACGTCTTAAAGACCCATCCGAAACTTTCTAACTGCCTTTTCCATCACCTACAAATACCCCTCCCTTCTCCACAAAATTTCTTTACACTCAGTTTTTGCACAATTCCTCTATCAAGTCTTACTCCTTTCAACCTTCAAGAAATCGTGTCTTTTACACGAGTTGAACCAGGAATGATCATCTCACTCGATCAATTTGTTGCAAGATACACATATCAAACCTTAGCCAAAGAAATTGCAGATAAAATCAGAAAAATCAAAGGATTAGAGCAAGTGTTCAACATCAATATGACGAACGTATGTATGGACGACATTGTTGATTTCTATGAGTTTGGAAGCAAAACCATAAAGAATGATCTAATCACTTACATCACTCGAGTAAATGGAAAGGAGATTAAGGTTACAGAGACCCTAATTGCAGATATATTTGGTTTTGAGAAATCTGGACATACTTCTGTTTTCAAAATATCTAAAGAACAGAGAGAGAAACTTTGGAAAGATATTGCAATCTCTGGAGAATCAAAGGTATCTTTTTTCTGGATCAACAGGGCTGCTCAAGCCATAATTCAACTTCTTGACTAAGATGCTAGGTAATTGCGTAATTGGAAACGCAGACAACTTCAGTAATCTCTCCGGCACAAAACTAGACCTGCTTTATGAAATTTGGTTTGGAGAAGATTTCAATTGGCAGAGATATATTTTTGATCAGCTGGTAGCACAATCTTCTAATGTGCCCTAGAAGAAAAATACATAGAAGAAATAAAGATTCTATCTCAATAAGACTCTTGCTCTCATAGATCAAAGAATTATTGATTATTTTGGTATCGCAAGGAGAAAAGAAACTGCAATTGTTGATGGCAAGATTGCAACCAAAGAAAAAAAATTCAAGAAAAGAAAAACTGAAGGTTCTGAATCTGAACCTAAGAAGAAGAGAAAAAGGTCGACCAAGAAAGTTGAAACTACAGCTGAGGCATTGGAACATCTTGAAAAATAAAGAGAAAAGAAAAGATAACTGGAAGAGTTGGAAAAGGAAGTATTGTGTCTTTTGCTGAAAAAGTTTTGGAAGTGTCACCATCAAAATCAGCTACCTCAATTGCTGAAAGCCCAGCAAAGAAATCCAGAACTAAGGAAAACCCCACCAAACAAGTCGTTGCTGAAGTAGAACCTATTGCCGAAGACATACCTGTTCAAGAATAAGCAAAGGAATTATAAGTAATTGTTCCATCACTATTAGAAGCTGACACTCAGGGGGAACAAACCCTGAGAGCTGAAGTTGATGATGAAGAAACTGATAGTGATGAGGAATTGGTTGGACCTGGTGTAATTGCAATGCTCAATCTGATATCTTTATCAAGATCAACACCACAAAATTTAGCATCAAGAATTGAATATGAAGAATCCATCAAAGAACTGGAAGCTTCTCAGTCACAAGAAAGAGAAGCTGCGGAAGTTGAATCTAAACCATCACAAGTCATCACTCTGGATGACCTTGTTAAAGAAAGTGAAGCTGAAGAGGAAGTTGAAGATACCAAAGAGAAAGAACCAGTTACTGAACTGGGTACTAAACATGTCGATAAACATGTTGCTGCTGAGTCATAAGTAACTGAACTAGAGAAGGATTCTATACAAATTGTTCAACCTGCAGCTGGAGCTGAACCTATCACCGTAACAGAATCCCAACCAGATGTTGTAGCTGAAGAAAAACTAGAAACTGAACAAGCTGCCTCAGTTCCAGAAGTTAATGCTGAATCGTTAATCATCCCAGTTGTTGATGAGAGGGAATGCAGCAAAACTGAAGCTAAAAAATCTACAGCTGATAACGTGTTACGACAAGTTGAGAACCTAGCTCAATCAAATTTGGAACCAGTTACTGAAGCTGAGGATCCATGTATTAACAGAGGAAAACTGATTGAAGCTGACTGTATAAGACTTGATGATTTTCTGTATTGGAAGTTCAGCTCTATTCCAAATCAAAGAATTTAACTTGCGGAAATGGAAAGAACTGAAAATTGGGTTTTTGAACTATTCGACATCACTCATCTATCCCAACTTTTTAGATCTAAAGAATATTTGAGCACTGGATACTCACTCAGTAGAAACAGATATTGGGAGAGATAAGCAAAAAAGGGAGACTTAAAAACAAAGAAAGATGACAATGATGATGATGATGACTCTCAGGGAGACCATGATTTACAGAAAGGGATTCTTGCATCTTTGCAAGAAAAAAAACAAAGGAAGATGTTAATGAAGAAGATCTATCAGAAGAAAGTTCTGATGGAAGTGAAGAAACAGAAACTGACTCGGATAATCAGTCTGAAGACCAAGAAAAGGATAGATATCAATCTCCCACTGACAAAAGTATTCTAGATATAGCAAAAGCTGAGGCTGACCATGCTAAGGCTAATCTAATTGGAGAAGAAAATGAAGCAAATGAAGCTGTTTCAGAAGAATAAAGGAAGAAAACTGAATATTTCAAAGATAAACTGGAACATGTTGAAACTGTCAAAGCACCTGGAGCTGGCAAAAGTAAATCTGAAGATAAGAAAACTGGGAATGAAGTGCCTACACAAGCTGACACTATCAGATTCTACTTCAATAAGCTTGTGAGAATTTAGAAAGACGATCTTAGTTTGTTTGGAAAAGTATTGAAGTCAATGGAAGAAAGCAGAACTGAAAGAGATAACATGGAAAAGAAACTGAACAGTGTCAAGGAAGATTTTCATGACACTCTAATCTCCATCATTAAAACAACCACTGAATCTGAGGCAAGAAAAACTGAGACTCGAGGAAGATTGGAAGGCATTCTAAACAATGTGGTTGATAGACTGATATTACTAGAGAATGCAATGAAAGACTCAGTTGTTGCACAAACTATACTGGCATCAAATCAGCAGCATCTAAATTCCAACATCAGGAGTTTAATCAACAAAGATGATGTCAATAAGGGGGAAAGTTTGGATATGTTAAAAGTCAATACAATTGATATGCCTCAAGTTCTTAGATGTATTGATGAGAAACTGACTGAAGTGAAGAAAGCTAGAGGTGAGTTCACTGATGAAGAAATGGAGCTGATTGCAAAGTTCTCAGAACCAACTGAGAAAAGTGTTAGGAACATTTTATTTTGTTTTGATGATAGCCATACTAGCTGTTATAGCAAGCCTGAAATAAGTTAGAATTCTCTGTATAAGTCTTTACTTAGAGTCTGACATGTTGTATAAGTTGAGTCAAACAAGTATTGTACTAGTTGGTAGGACGGCTGAGTAAAAACAGATTTTCGGCAGAGTGAAGCCAGTCAAGTACCAGCAGAGAAGCATGAAGACATTATGGTCGGACATATAACCAAGGAAGTCCGGGATGACCTTGAATAAGTCTATGTTACATTCCATGTAATGAAACTTGATGTTTAAATATGGTGTACACTGATCTCACACAAATCAAGGATCAGTGAAGTATAAAGATTCTCCTGAACCTAAAAGAATGAATGAAATAGTGAATCGGCAAAGTGAACTAACTATCGGCAGAGTGAAGACAAAGCAAAGAAGGAAGATCTAAACGGCAAAGTCAGACAGTCACTTAACTGATCAGAGAACGGCCAAGTTAACCTTACTTGATCAGATTTTGAAGTATGAAGATGATACAGAGGATCAAGTATTTAATGCACAATCAATTGAGGATCAATCAATGACGGATTTTCTGATAAATGTTTGAAGCAAAATCCGATCACTGAAATCAAGGAGAATAGAATTAAGGGGGAATCAAGAATAAAATCAAGGATTATTCCCTTCATTAAAATAGCCAACGGACGGAAATTCAAATCAAGGATTATCAAGGCTCTAAATAGAAGGCATTGACAGACAAGAAAAAAAGAAGACACATAAGAGAACAATTAAGTCTGATAATTTACAAGCAGAAACTCTGTCAAAGTGAAAAGCCTTCATCTGTGCTAAAAGGAAATATCTAGAGATCAACTCTCAGGAATTAGAACTTCAATTGCAAATCAAGCACTGAGATTGATCAACAAATTTGTGAATCCAATTCACTTCAATCAAGCAACTGAATCAGAGCCATCTGAGAAGGAGTTGTGTTTGTGATAGCTGCTGAAGGATTTGTTCCCAAGGAGCAGTGAAAGAGATTGAGTCGCCAAAGCTGTTGAAGTCAGGGAGTGATAGTCTTGAAGATTGTGAAGCTTGTGTACTCAAGGACAATCAGGCTATTGTATCTGTGAAAACAATAGTGAAATTCCTCCAATCATCATAAGAGAAGAGTGGATTAAGGGATGACACCATCCTGAACCACTATAATCCTTTGTGTCAATTTACTTTCATCAATTTACCTTACTGCATTTATTTAATTGCATATATTATATCACATATCTGTGATTGCATAAACTACTTTGAAACAAAATATTAAGAAGGGACTTATCCGCTACCCAAAAGCTTTTAAATACAAGAAAAGTTTTTGAAACTCCACTATAGTCATTCACCCCCCCCCCCCTCTCTGACTATAGTTTTACCCTTCTCTGGGACCAACAATTGGTAGCAGAGCAGTGTTCCTAGTATCTTAACCTGTTTAGATCTAGTTTCTGGTAACAAGGAGATCACATATTTTCAAAGTAGTTTTCAAATTTGTGCTTTCTATACATATATATATACATATCTCTTATTTGTATTTATGGATTCCTCAAATTTTATGTCTAAGGTACCTGTATTCAATGTTAATAATTTTGATGAATAAAAAATAAGAATGTTGTCTCATCTTGGAGCAACTCATGAGGAGATGATGGATGCAATTAATGATGGCCCAATCGAGATTACAACTGTGGTAGCCACAGGAGCAGATCAAGTAAAAGTAATAGACAAACTCAAGAAAGATTGGACCAAGGATGACAAGAGAAGAGCAAATCTCGACTTTGTTGCAAAATACATGATTTTGAAGACTCTGGATAGTAACATGTTCATGAGGATCAAAGATTGCAAAACAAGCAAAGGAGATGTGGGACAAATTGGCACTGATCGGTGTAAGATCGATGCAGTCAAAGAAAACAAATTGTCTGTTGCAAAACCAGAAATTTGAGAACTTCAAAATGAAGACTGGTGAAACCATTGATCAAATGGACAACAGATTCTCAAGCATCACCAGTGAACTACAATAACTTGGATACACATATCCATATAAAGAAGCGTGCCTGAATATCTTGAGAGGCCTACCTGAAAGATGGAAGATCATTACATCAGTTGATGGCTTTAATTATCCAAAAAGAAGATCATTTGGATATACACTTTGAGTAGGAGGCATGACTGCTAACAGGTATGGACCCAAACAGTGTTGGGTACCTAAACATACTTAATTTGTTTTGTAGGATGTCTGGTACATAGACAGTGGATGTTCTAGACACATGACAGGAAACAAAGGATGGCTCACTGACTTTAAAGCTTTTGATGGACCCAAACTCACCTTTGGAGGCAAAGAAAACCCTGGTAAAATTAAGGGGGAAGGCATAATGCTCAAAAACAACTTGAAGATTCAAAATGTGGCCTATGTTAAAGGACTGAACTTCAACCTACTCAGCATTAGTCAATTCTGTGACAAAGGCTACAATGTGCACTTCAACAAGGAAGGATGCAAAGTGATTCACAGCCAAACCAACACAGTTGTACTTGCAGGAAGAGGAGAAGACAACATGTATATAGTAGACTAGAAGACAGCAACAGCAGAAACATGTTTGCTTCTCAAAAGTAAACAATCAATAAGCTGGATTTGGCATAGAAGATTGAATCATCTCAACTTCAAAACCATCAACATACTGTCAAAGAACAAGTTAGTTGAAGGCCTACCAGATATCACATTCTAGAAAGAAAGTCTATGTGATGCTTGTCTAAAAGGGAAGCAAATTAAAAGCTCCTTCAAATCAAAGCCCTATGAATCAACAACAAGAATCCTGCATCTTCTGCATATGGATCTTTTTGGACCAGTCACGCCAGTCAGTATAAGTTGAAAGAAATACACTCTAGTAGTGGTGGATGACTTCTCCAAATACACTTGGACTATATTCATGAACAAGAAGAGAGAGACACTCAAGAAGTTGCCAAATTTGCTAAGAAGAATTCAAAATAAGAAGGAACTGAAGATCATCAAGATCAGATAGATAGAGGCATAGAGTTTCTAAATGAAATTATCAGAACCTCCTATGTAGAGAATGGAGTACTACATCAACTATCAGCAACAGGAACTCCACAAAAAAATGGTGTAGCAGAAAGAAGAAACAGAACTCTCAAAGAAGCAGTCAGAACAATGATTGCAGAAGCATGTTTGCCAAAGAGATTTTGGGCTGAAGCAGCAAATACTGCATGCTATACTCAAAACAGATCAATCATGAACAAACATCATGGAAAAACTCCATATGAAATATGGAATGGAAGAAAACCTAATATCTCATAATTTCATATGTTTGGATCTAAATGTTTTGTGTTGAACAGGATTCAGTTACACACTTTTGATGAAAAAGCTGATGAAGCAATCTTTATGGGATACTCAGACACCAGCAAAGCATTCAGAGTACTCAACAAAAGGACCCTGGTGATTGAAGAATCAATTCATGTAGTCTTTGATGAGTCAAACACAAATGGTGAAAACCTTCAAGAACTTGAAGAAGCAAGACCAAGACAAGTCTAATTGAATACAACAGTACCAGCTACTATTCTAAATCACAATTTTGGAAATCAAAATGAACCACCAGTCAATACAACCGAAGAGGTACCAGCACAAGAGCATGAAGCTGATACACAAGCTGAAGTTGTGGAAGCACCAAGTCAAGAACAACTTCAACCAGATCTCAACTGGCTAAGAGATCATCTTGTAGATCAAGTCATTGGAGACATTCACACAGGAGTCAGAACCAGAAGACAACTGGAGCATATGCTAACATGTTTTCTATCTCAAGTAGAGCCCAAAATAATAGATGATGCAATCCAAAATGTTGATTGGATTACAGCTATGCAAGAAGAACTAAATGAGTTTGAAAGAAATGAGGTCTGGGAACTTGTTGACAGACCAGACATAGCCAACATCATTGGAACAAAATGGGTATTCAGAAACAAGATTGATGAACAAGGAACAGTTGTCAGAAACAAAGCAAGGCTAGTTGCTAAAGGCTACTCTCAAGAAGAAGGAATAGATTATGATGAGACCTTTGTCCCAGTAGCAAGATTGGAAGCAATCAGACTCTTTCTAGCTTTTGCAGCCCACAAAGACTTCAAAGTTTACCAAATGGATGTCAAGAGTGCATTTCTGAATGGACTTTTGGAAGAAGTATATGTGGAACAACCTCCTGGTTTTCAACTTAAAGGGAAAGAAAATAAGGTGTACAAGCTCAAAAAGGCACTGTATGGACTCAAACAGGCTCCCAGAGCTTGGTATGAGACACTATTACAATTCTTGATCAAGAATGGATTCAACAAGGGAACTATAGATAAAACTCTTTCAAATTAGAGGAAGGAACAAGCACCATGTTAGTACAAATCTATGTTGATGACATTATCTTTGGATCAGAGTATGAAAAGTTGTGTGAGAAATTTGCAAACCTAATGAAGAGAAAATTTCAGATGAGCATGATGGGAGAATTAAATTACTTTCTTGGGCTAAAAGTAAAGCAAATGAAAGATGGCATTTTCAATAATCAAGCTAAATACACTAAAGACCTAATTCACAAGTATGGTATGGACACAAGTGGACCGCAGATACACCGATGTGTGCAAGAGTCATTCTTGGAAAAGATGAAGCTAGAAAGGATATTCATCAGAAAATGTATAGAGGAATCATTGGATCCTTACTATATCTAACTGCAAGCAGACCTGACATAGCAATTTCCGTAGGAGTATGTGCAAGATTTCAAGCTCAACCTAAAGAATCACACCTACTAGCAGCCAAAAAATAATCAAATACATGAAGAACACCATCAATGTTGGAATTTGGTATCCAAAAGATGGAGGATTCAAATTGATATCATATTCAGACTATGCCTATGCTGGATGCAAGGTAGATAGAAAAAGCACCTCTGGAACATGTCAAATGCTAGGCAGCAGACTGGTATCATGGTTTAGCAAAAGGCAAAACTATATATCTACATCAACAGCTGAAGCAGAATATATAGCAGCAAGCAGTTGCTGTGCACAAGTACTATGGATCAGACAATAGCTAAGGGATTATGGAATGGAAGAGAAGACAATTCCAATAATGTGTAACAACACAAGTGCAATCTCTATTACAGAAAATCTATTATTGCATTCAGGAACAAAGCATATTGATGTGAGACATCACTTTATCAGAGATTATGTTGAAAAAGGAGATATTATTCTAAGATACATACCCACTGAAGATCAATTAGCTGAAATCTTCATAAAACCACTCAGTCATGAAAGATTCAGCATGTTGAGAACTGAGTTGGGAATGATAGAAATTAACTAAAGAGCCGCTAACTGGAGTAATCAGCTAAGTGACTTCAGCAGCTGATTAAACCTTTGCCGTTACAGGAGATGTAGTAGGTAAGGCACTCGTACTGAGCGAAGTCAACTTCACTGATTGTTATGAACAGTTATATATAGCAGCTCAGTGAAAAAGTCACTACACCGGCTTAGTGACCAGCCAAGTTACTCCACCAAAATATAAATTGGAGTAAACAGCAAACTAAGGTGTGAACTAAATTAGTTTAATACACGTGGAAAATCAATACGTTATGGAAGATTATACTGCGAAAGATTACACACGTAGAGATCATTTTTCAATCGTGGAGGTAACTATATTATTTTTTGAATTACAAACGCCTCGATTCCCAGGATCTATCATTACTTACCTCAATCCACTCCCCTACTATACTCAAATACCATAATTTTTATACATAAAATCATGCCATTACGTCACAAAATCCTTCCATATTCAACCACGTTCACACTACTCAAATCATCATATATAAACCACACTTAGAGATTTTTCAGAATTCTTTACGCTCTTTTGCAAATCATAAACCCTACTTTCTCCTCTTGAAAAATCAAAGCTTTTTCAAATATTCATCACATTCAACAAATGGCTTCATCTTCTTCAATATCTCCCACAGAACGATTCTTTGAAAAATCGATCATCACTGGATCGTTCTTTAGGCCTGAATATTATCTTTCATTCTGTGATAATGATGTACAATCCCAACGATTTGTTGATGGCTATACAAATCTGGGGTTAATGACCTTCCTAAACCCCCCAATAACTGGAATATGCTATGAGAACCTGATTGCATTTTGGAAAAATGCAAAGTTTGTGCCCAGCATAAAGAAGCGTGATCACGACTGTATAAAAAGTTCAATCTTTGGGAAAGAAGTGGTCATCACACCTGGTCTTCTCAATAGATTCTTACACCTACCCATGATTGGTCCGGCAAATGTGAAGCTCGTGCAGATTGACATCAACAACTTCTGGGCTGAGATAGCCAGAAGTCCCAAAAAGAACAGCAAAACCTACAACCTACCCAGATCAGTACTCAAACTTCCATTTACTGAGTTTGCACCGGTTATCACCAAGAACATTGAAGGCAGAAAAGGATCGATGGAAAATTTGACTGAGTTACGGGTCAAGTTAATGGCAATTATCTATCAAGGTATTCCTTTGAGTGGTCAACATTTGTATTCAACAGGCTGAAAGATCAAATTCAGAAGGAAATTGTTCTGACAATTACGGCACCGAATAAGGGTTTGCAGAAGAAAGGTGATTTCTTGGAGAGGAAATCATATAGGTTCCCTCTCCAACACTTGTTTGATACATTGAAAGTGAAACCCATCAATCTGCAGCCTCCACACAAGTCCAAGGTAATGTTCACCTACATAAAGGCATCCCTGAAACCCAAACCTCTACCAGACAAAAAAGGAAAGCACCCGAAAGCTGTAGATCAGGGATGGGAAGACGAACCATATCCCAAAAGGCACAAAAGGACACTGCTATGCTTAGTACCAGCAATCAGGATAACCCTGTGGTCATCGGTGATGATACAGCGGCTGAAGGAGAGAAATAAGAAGAAGTGACATATCTGGAAGAAGGTGAAGAGGTATACCGTCTTACCTCATCTGATGAAGGAGAGTTTGAAGGTGAAGACGACGCTGCTGACAGTGAGGCAGAAAAAGACGAAATAGAGCCAGAGGAACAGAACCATCTTGAAGAAGATCAAGAAAAGATGGAGATTTCTGATGATGACCTAACTCTTCAAGAAGTGATTTTCAAGAGCCTCAGTAAAGTTGACAAATAGCCGAGTAAGCCAGCTGATCAAGATCACTCTGTTGAAATTGCCAACACCCCCATTATTGCCAAAGAGGGAACATCAGCAGAAGCAATCAAGTCTCCGGCACATGGAACAGGAAGTTAGTTGTTCCAGGGCCAGTCAAGTGCAAGTATCTCTCAGCAACCTCTCACTAAACCTGAGAATACTGACACAAAGAAAGAAAAGAAAGAGGAAGAGAAGAAAGAAGACACATCAGAAAATGAGGATGATAAAGAGAAGGAAGAAGATGACGATGATGAGGATGTTGAAGTGGCACCAGGAGAAATTGATCCAGAAAGACTTTTCAATCTGGATATTCAACCTTTGATTGTAGACATGGAAAAGAAGTATCACAGTAGGCAAAACATGAAAGATGTGTTAAGGAGTGATGCAACCTCCTTAAACAACAAAATTGAAGCCCTCATCAGTCACATTAAGGTTCAAGATGAGGTCATGGAGAAACAGGGCAACTTGCTTTGCAACCTGCAACATCTCATTCCCTACCATGTCCAGACCAATCTTGAGTTTCATCCTGACAAGATTGATAGCAGTCTCAAACCATTAGTGGATACTTTAAATGCTCACACTCATCAACTTCACCATCTGGATGAGGTTATGGAATATTCTGGCCAGCAACTCGAAACCCTGATAAATGTCAGTGAGGCCAACAACAAAATTCTCGAGAAAAGGTATGGTCATCTCCCTGGGTCTAAAGAAGCAAATACAACTCTTGAAGCACGATTTGGTGCTGCCAAAAAGGGGGAAGGAAGCTCAAAGCTTGAGAGCTCCAGTGGAAAGAAGGCAAGCGCAACAAATAAGGGCAAGGGCATCAAAGGTAAAGGCATCAGGTTTGAAGAAAAGAAGCTGTAGTAGCCCTTTCTATATTGATTTATTTACTGATATAAATGCCCTTGAATAATTATGTTGCAATACCTTATTGCCCTTAAATGGATGAATAAATTTTTTGAGTTTTATTCAAGTGTTTATTATGAAAAATTTTGGTATACATATGTTCAGGCTTATGAGGGTTTTGGCATCATCAAAAAGGGGGAAATTATTAAAACATTTTATTATGTTTTGATGATAGCCATACTAGCTGTTATAGCAAGCCTGAAATAAGTTAGAATTATCTGTATAAGTCTTTACTTAGAGTCTGACATGTTGTATAAGTTGAGTCAGACAAGTATTGTACTAGTTGGTAGGACGGCTAAGTAAAAATAGATTTTTGGCAGAGTGAAGCCAGTCAAGTACTAGCAGAGAAGCATGAAGACATTATGGTCTGACTTATAACCAAAGAAGTCTGTGATGACCTTGGATAAGTCTAAGTTACATTCCAAGTGATGAAACTTGATGTTTAAATATGGTGTGCACTGATCTCACACAAATCAAGCATCAGGGAAGTACAAAGATTCTCCTGAACCTAAAAGAATGAAGGAAACAGTGAATCGGTAAAGTGAACTGACTATCGCCTGAGTGAAGACAAAGCAGTGAAGGAATATCTAAATGGAAAAGTCAGACAGTCACTAAACTGATCAGAGAATGGCCAAGTTAACCTTACTTAATCAGATTTTGAAGTATGAAGAAGATACATAGGATCAAGCATTTAATGCACAATCAATTTAGGATCAATCAAGGACGGATTTTTTGATAAACGTTTGAAGAAAAATCCGATCATTGAAATCAAGGAGAATATAATTAAGGGGGAATTAAGAATAAAATCAAGGATTATTCCCCTCATTAAAATAGCCAACGGACGGAAATTCAAATCAAGGATTATCAAGGCTATAAATAGAAGGCATTGACAGACAAGAAAAAAAACAAGACACAAAAGAGAACGATTAAGTCAGATAATTTACAAGCAGAAACTCTGTCAAAGTGAAAAACCTTCATCTGTGCTAAAAGGAACTATCTAGAGATCAACTCTCCGGAATCATAACTTCAATTGAAAATCAAGCATTGAGATTGATCAACAAATTTGTGAATCCAATTCACTTCAATCAAGCAACTGAATCAGAGCCATCTGAGAAGGAGTTGTGTTTGTGATAGCTGCTGAAGGATTTGTTCCCAAGGAGCAGTGAAAGAGACTGAGCCACTGAAGCTGTTGAAGTCAGGGAGTGATAGTCTTGAAGATTGTGAAGCTTGTGCAGTCAAGGACAATCAGGCTATTCTATCTGTGAAAACAATAGTGAAATTCCTCCAATCATCACAGGAGAAGAGTGGATTAAGGGATTACACCACCCTGAACCACTATAAACATTTGTGTCAATTTACTTTCAGCAATTTACCTTTCTGCATTTATTTAATTGCTTATATTCTATCATATATCTGTGATTGCATAAACTACTTTGAAACAACATAATAAGAAGAGACTTATCCACTGCCCAAAAGCTTTTAAATACAAGAACAGTTCTTGAAAATCCACTATAGTCATTCACCCCCCCCCCCTCCCCCCTCTGACTATTGTTTTACCTTTCTCTGGGACCAACAAAAAGACTCGCTCTAGACTCACAGTTGTACAGTGTTTTCAAAGGACTACCTACTCAAGAATGCATATCAAGGGAACAAGCCTTAGAGACATTTCTGAACATGCAAAAGGTGCTGGTTCACTATTGGAACAAACTTGGTAAATGGGAAAGAAATGGTACTCTAGATAAGGCCTCAGATCAGGTTGAAAAGACTGAACCTGAGGTTGTTCAGAATTTACTAAAGAAAGCCACAAGTGAAAGATTAAGTAGAGCTGTTTTTGTATTTACTGTTTTATTCAAAAGCAAGTTTTTCAGCAAGCACAGTATGAAAGATTCATGGAACATTTAGGCAAACATCCATGGAATCGAGAGCACAGAAACTAAGGGACCAACAGTTTTCTTTTGAGTGTGAGGAAATTTCGACCACACATCTCGAATTCCGTTTCATGCTTTGTGATAACCTATATTTTATATGCTATACATCTCTATTGTTGTGCTTACCTACGCTTAAGGTTTATGCCTTTCGTCGTAGTTGTTTCTTGGTTGTTTTGGTTGTGATTACACAGGTACCATTTGATATACATTGGCGGTTGTCATTCGGCATAGTTACACCCTATTTCCGGCTCAACTAAGCCTTTCTTTACTTTCTCACTCACACACCGAGGGCAATTTTCTATTTTCAGTGAGGGGTTGTAGACTTAGATCACTTGACTACATGTTATTTAATTTCATGCATCGACTAAGTTATATGCTTGGTGTTTTGTCCATGTTGAGTAAAAATTGAGCTATTTTTAAATTTTTTTCATGATTTTGATGTTGCGTATCCTATGTGAGTGATTGTACTCTTTGGTTAATTATTAGTCAAAAGTGAATCTATGCGAGTCAAACCTTTATCTTGTTGTGGAAATGGAATTTTAATGCACGTAATAGATTCGCTTTCATGAATCATGGTTGATTAGTGAATAATTATAGATGACATAGGCATTAACCATTGACTTTGAGACGAAATAGAAAGGTCGATCTTGGTAGATTAAGGGATGATGGTCCTGACGTTTCTTTGACCTGACCATAACCAAATAGCCAACCATGTACGTTTTTTCCACCGAAACCACTCTAAGCCTTTGTAAGGTGGTTAGACCCCCACCCGTACTTTAGCCATTTGTTGATTAGCCTATAATTACCAACCCTTAGCCTTTATTTGTGGTCTATGTTTTATTGGCACCTTACGAGTGAGTTTTAATCTTATTTTGGGCACACTTGTTAGCACAAGTGTGAGGTGGTGAATATGTGTATCCGAAGATGGGACGTTGGTGTATTGTTTACAAATGAGAAAAGGGTAGCAAAGTGTTGGTGTTTGGTTTATTAAAAATAAGAGAAAAATTAAAAAATCAATCAAAAAGAAGAAAGTTGCATAAAGTGTTTGAATAAAGTTGAGTCATGGATATGTCATTGAAGGATTTTGAGTTGTTGGGACGAGTTCTTATTGAAGTGTGTTGGGATTTGAGATTGAAGAAGGGGAATGCTTACTTAAATCAAGCTAAGAATGAGGTGAGTTATGAGGTAAGTGCAAGATGTTTCGATTAGACCTTTCTCATTTGATATTCCTTTTATCCTTTCATTTAGCCACAATCATGGCCTAACGTTACAACCCTACAAGTCCTGCTTGACCTTAGTTAGTCTTGATTTGAGCTCGATTACTGGATTTGATTATGAAGTAGAAGCGTATGGTGTAACGCCATTAGTCATGCGGCTATAATCTGAGCCGGTGGACTATAACAAATGATTAAGAAGCTATGCACGCACACACATTCTTTTTCCATGTAAGATATGTTTTGGCTCGTGTTTATTCACCCATTCACTAGTTTTTACTAATTGGATGTTTTTATTTTTAGATTGCTTGATTTGCTCGAGGGTGGACAAACGCTAAGTGGGGGTAGTTGATGAGACTCAAATTTTCTATATTTTTGTGTGCATTTTACCCCTTATTTATATCCTATTATATGTGTTTTTGGGGTAGTTGAGTGGTTTTTATGGGTACATTTCACCACAGGTTCAATCACGAGATGAAATGGCGTTTATGTCCGAAATCTCCACATTTTTGGTGAATCGTGTGCATTTTATTGGCATGTGTCATGCTTGGTTTTGTTGTTTTCATTCATTACAGATACATTGTGATACAGTGCATGACGAGGATCGAAATGGTTTGAAAATCGGCCAAAACGGAGTTCGTATCAAAAAATGGCGGGTGGACAAGAGGTCCCGGCAGCCGCAGGGAAAGGCCCTGGCGTACACTGGGAGGAGGCGGTACTGAGAAAAAAAAGGGAATGGTTAATGGCGGTCGTTAGGCATAAGCTGGCAGACTCCGGTCACGAACAGTAGCAACGGCAAGCAGCTGGCGAACGCCAGGACAACGCCGGCGAACGCCGGAAAAGCGTAGGTGGGCGCTGGGAAAGGATAGGCAGGCGCCGGTCGAAAGCAGTTGGCTTTGGGATTTTTTTGGCAAATGCCAGGAGATCATTGGCGTGCGCCGGCACCAGCGACCGACAGGCCTGGCGGGCACCAGGTACCTGCCAGCGGGCACCGGGCTAGACAGGGTAGATTCGCGATATTTCAAATTTTTTTACCTATTCTAATTTGGGACGAATTTCGCACTATAAATACCCAATTAGGTCGAATTTTATATCGACTTCTTTAGAGTTTTATTTCCTCTTCAGTTTTTAGCTTAGTTTTCTCCCAAAAACCATTAGTTAAAAATTATTCCTTGCCCCCAATTACTTGAAGATTGCTACGATTGTTGTTTCTTTTCGCGATTTCTTCATTGTGGATTGACATATCAAGTGGAGAATTGCTTCCAAACTATTGGTAATTTTATTTTATTTTCTATTATCATGTTTTCTTTCAATTCATATACGAGACACTCACAAAACCTATAGGAATGTCTTACGTCGGATATTGTCTTGAGCGAAATCAACAATTAGGGTATTTCTATCCAAAATCTCTTGAAGCACCTCTGAAACTTATGAGACAATCTTTAAACCAACGAGACACTCACAAAACCTACGAACCCATCATACATACCCATATTAATCTAGGGTTCCGGGTTGTGGTTTTGGGGTTGGGTTAATTGTCATTGCAAGAAATATTCGTTCATATTCTTTAGGCATACTGATTTGAGGAGCCGAGATTTTATCCCGACCTGTGTCACGTCGGTATTATGAGTAGCTAAATTCTTAATAGCTAAATTATATGCCGGAACCACGAAATTAATGCTTAAACGATGATCTAGGGATGAATATGGCTTATAAAGTTGAATCTTTTGAATGTTTGTATTCTAAAACTTGAACCTAATGCTTGATTTAAACTAATCACTTGATTCATGATCCCACACATGAACTCTATAAATGGATTTTTCGAGGGGGTGTGCAACATAGGGTTTTAGAATTGCCACGCATGAACTAGTCAAGTTTCTCGCAACATGTTCCTTAGTAAGGTTTCTCTTGTTAAGCCTTGAACTCGGGGGATATGGAGCATCTTATAGCTCTTTATAATATGAAGTCAATTAAATCCTATAGAAGTGACTGTTGAACTGAGTATTGGGTAACTAGGTTGTGGTATCAGCGCCTAGGAACCAGTTTAGGAGATTGCACTCACAACACATTCATTAGAAGCCATTGGTTGGTTGGTAGGTTAAGGCTCGTCTCTAGTGATTCAGTAAAGGTGTTAAGAGTAGTGTTTCCTAGTGGGATACGACCTTGCTCCCATTGTAGTGCTTTCGATCCGGTACTCTGCCGTTTAAAGTTGGATGCCGGGACCTCTTGTCCACCCGGTTACTCTTAGCCCCAAACTTGATTCTTGCGCCATTTCTTCATGCGAACTCTGTTTTGGACGATTTTTGAACAGTTGCGATCCTCGTCACGCTTTGTATCACGCCGTACCCGTAATGAACGAAAATAACAAAATCAAGAGTGACACATGTCAAGAAAACGCACACGATTCACCCAAAAGTGTGGAGATTTCGGACGTAAACGCCCTTTCGTCTCGTGATTCATCCCGTAGTTAAATGTGCCCATAAAAACAACTCAACTACCCCAAAACCACATCAAATAGACTACAAATAGGGTGTAAAATACGCATGAAAAGATAGCAAAATTGACACTCATCAGTTATTTGTCTCACGTTGAAGAAGACCTGTGATTCTTATACCAATAATATCCAAAGATGGACTTCCCCGTACATGTTAGAGACTAAGTTTTGAAGCTACCTATTTTTTTAAGACTTGATTTTGTCTTGAACCTAAACAAATAGCTGGCAATGAATTTAAAAAGGAAAAAAATGCACATGGACATAATAAAAGAGTAAAAAATTCATCTTCGGGCTATAAATTAAGTGAATATAAGTGTGCTATAATGCGCAGAAGATTCTCAAACAAACGGGCAGTGCTCTGGTCTGGTTCTCTCCAATAAATAAAAAATATATAGTTGGAAAGCTTATAGATTGGAGTGCGGTAAGTATGTAAAGTGCACTAACAAATCCAATGAAACTTTTATGTTTTCTAAAGTTCAGTTGGATGGTACATCCGCACGGTCCGGACCGTCTTAATAGAATTTAAATTGATATTCATTAAATAATACAAAATACAATGCTTATCGTTCTCGTTTCTAAAAAGAATATTACATATCATTCATATGTGTGTTACGTAAGGCCTCATAACAACGACTTACGAGAACTATTTGAGTCATAATAAATGCAATATCAATTTATCTCATCGTTCTCATGCTCTAAAATGTTTTACCCAATTTACAAAAAATCATTATGCATCAACTTTATTTCATGATATTTTTTCTTTCGCTTTTCTAATGTGAGATATTACATTATGCCTCACTTAAGGAACTAGTGTCCATCAGGTGGCTCCCACAGTTTTTCACGGTGTGACATTTATTAGTTTAATCTAATAGCCATCTCTGATACTACTTGTAACGCCTTAGATTTTAGCAGCGTGTCATAACATACCAGAAGAATCTAGCTAGAGGTGCACTATGATGTAAACCTTAGTTTCGTCTGATAGTCAGTTCTGATACTAGTTGTAATGCTTTAGAACTTGGGTATAGCATATTTTAATTGTAATCACAAAATATTTTTCATTGATTCAATGATATGAGTACAGAGTGTTTATATAGACTCGGTGTCTTAGCCAATAATCATAAGATAAAATACTAGAAAATACTGGAAAATATTTTAGATAATTTAGGCTTTATCTATTTTATCTATAGTATCCTCATCACGCCCCCCAATCCCGTGGAAAGAGAATGGACATGGAGATTGGACTTTAGTAACTCGAAGCGCGGCCGGGCAAGTGGTTTGGTAAGCAAGTCGGGAAGTGGTTCTTTGGAGCTAAGGAACGATATCAACAATCGTTTGGCAGCGACTAATTCGCGGATATGGTTGAAATATATTTCGATGTCCTTGGTGCGAGCATGAAAAACCGGATTGTGGGCAAGATAGAATGTTGTCACACCAGAGGAGCGGCAGAGAAGGCAGGCCGACATGCATTTCTTGAAGGAGACGGCATAACCATTGACGGTGAGATGTTGTTTGGAACACCAACTGATGAGTTTTTTTGCCAAGAAAATACAGTTGGCACCGACAGAATGGTGATTATCAGGGTCCGCCGCCCAATTAGAGTCAGAATAGGCATGGAGAGTGGGCAGAGAGTGCTGAGAGAGAAATGGACCATCGGAAATAGCATGCTTGAGATAGCATAGGATGCGCTTAACAGCAAGCCAGTGATCATCAGTCGGGGAGTGTACGAACTTACTAATTTTGTGAACAGCAAAGGAAATGTCTGGACATGTGAAGCTAAGATATTGCAGGCCACCAACAATAGTGCGATACAGAGAGGGGTCGGTGAAGAGGGAATCAGACGAGGCCGTCATACGAGTAGAAGCCGACATGGGTAGGGTGCAGGGTTTTGACTTATGCATACTAGCTCGTTTTAAGAGCTGAAGAATATATTTTCGTTGAGTAAGATATAAACCATCAGGAGTAGGAAGGACCTCAATACCCAGTAATCATGATAAATTGCCAAGGTCTTTGACAGGAAACTGTGAGCCGAGATAGAAGATAACATGCATAATCAGAGAAGATAAGGTACCTGTAATAAGAACATCATCAACACAAATAAGAAGATATACGCGGTGACCATCACGTGAGTAGATAAAAAGGGATATGTCATCTTTTGAAGAGGTGAAGACAAATGATGTCAAGGCGGCAGTAAGACAAGAGAACCAAGCATGAGGGGCCTGACGAAGGCCATATAAACTACGTTTGAAGCGGCATACAAAATTTGGATAATCTGGATGAACGAAACCATGTGGTTGTTGCATGTAGACATGTTTGTTTAGATGCTCATGAAAATGCATTCTAGATGTCAACCTGACAGAGTGTCCATCCCTGTGAAACAGCAAGAGAAAAAAGAAGTCGAATAGTGACCGGCTTGACAACCGGACTAAAGGTATCCGTGAAGTCCACACTTCAGCCTGATGAAAACCTTTTCCAACCAAGTGAGCTTTATGACGTTCAAAGCTACCATCAGCATGATGCTTCGTGCGATACACCCACTTGTTACCTACAACATTCATATGAGATTGAAAAGGTACAAGATCCTAAGTGTTAATACGTAAAAAAGCATTAATTTCCCCTCTCGTCGCATTTTTCCGAATTCTGTGTTTGGAGGCTTCGGTATAAGAGGTGGGATCAGCAAAGGTAGTGGTGTTTATAAGAGCCTAAGGGAGAGGGTTGCGGATGAAGTCAGGTTTATGGGTGGGTTTAAGCGATCTGGTTTTAGTGCGGGTCATCATAGGATGCGATGGAGGAGGAGGAGACGGGGTTGGAACCGAACTGGGTGAGGTAGGAGCCGCAGATGGTCGTAGGAGTGGTGTAGGTGGTTCATCCTTGGGGGGTTACCTATGGAAATGCGGAAGGAGGATGTATAGAGGCCGGGAGTGGTATAGTGATAATGTTGGGGACAATATAAGTGCTCGAAGGGGTGTAATGAAATGTGGTTTCGTCAAAGACGCCGTGACGAGCCACATAGACAAGGCCAGTGGAAAAGTCGAGACATTTATAGCCATGATGGTTGGGGCTATATACGAGAATGATACAGAATTTAGAGCGAAAGTCTGTTTCGTGATGATTATAGGGTCGAAGAAGGGGCCAACACACACACCTAAAGACGTGAAGGAACAAGTAGTCAGGAGAACGACCGTTGACCAGTTCATAAGGGGATTTGCCGTTGAAGACTAAAATAGGGAGACGGTTTAAAAGGTATGTGGCGATGACAAAGGCATCCACCCAATAAGAGAGGTAGATTAGACTAAGCAAGGAGGGAGAGACGGACTTCGACAATTTGGCCGTGACGCCGTTCAATGGCGCCGACTTTTTCATGAGTGTGAGGGCAAGAGAAGAGGTGAATGACACCTAGGGAAGTAAGGTAGTGTGCGAGATGGAGATATTCACCACCCCAGTCAGTTTGCAATGCTTTTAGTTTGGTATTAAATTGACGCTCAATCATCGTAAGGAAATCACGAAAGACGGCAACATCTGATTTACGTTTTAAAGGAGAAAGCCTTAAGAATTTTGTAAAATCATCAATAAAGGTTACGTAATAACGAGAACCATAAATAGAGGATTCAATACAAGGTTCCAAACATCATAGTAAATAAAAACAAGAGGTGCAGAAGACGTAAATTCATAAACATATAAAGGTTGACGATGACCCTTTGCTAACTGACAGGGGCACACACACTAGTTGGTGCTTTATCTGGTAAACTAATAGATAAATTGACAAAGACTTGGTGAAGCACAAGAAATGAGCAGTGGCCTAGACGTTGGTGCCAGAGGGAGGTGGCGGTAAGGTCTTGAATTGGTGACTGGTTGAAGGATGAGGAAAAGCGATAGAGACCATCAGTGACAAATCCCCTATGATGGACGCGGCCCGAGTAATCCTTCACAAAGAAATAATTATTATGAAATTCGAAATAGACAGAATTAATCTGAGCAAATTGACAAACATAAAGTAAATTTTTTGCTGAGGGAAGGGGAAACCAAAACATTATGTGAGACATAAGTGCGCTTAGGGGAAGAAATAGAGGAAGAACCGAGATAAGAATAGTTAAACATGTACCATCACCAACATGTACTTTGTTAGGACTGTCGTAGGACTCTTAAGAGAGATTCAAATTCTAAAGGTCATTGATCATATGATGCGTGGCACCAATGTCGGGTATCCAATCATTAGTATTAGGCGTGGGTGCTGATATGTGTAGTAAGCTTGAGGGGGCCGAGGGATGGGGGTGGACACGGTGGGGGATACGTGTACTGTAGGGGTGGAGTATAGCGGTAATAACAGGCCTGATCAGTATGACCCACGAGGGAACAAATTTGGCAGGTTGCAGTCGGATCACCATTGTAAAGAGTTCCGGGGGAGCCACGACCTCGACCATGCTCCCGTCCTCGGTAATTATTTGAACCACAGCCTCGATAGTTGTTTGATGGGGATTGGGTAGGGGCTGAGGCCAAATTCGCAGAGGCAGATTGCTGAGAGAGGCCGATGGTGGCGTTGCAAAGGGAACCACCGGTTGGTGGTGAAGCTGGCGGGATTCGGCTATCAACAATTGCGAATAAACTTCATCGATAGTAAGAGTGGACTTGGAGCCGAGCATTGTGACAAGAGAATCGTAACAATACAAAAAAACAGAAATGTCCCACAATAATTCACAGGGTGACACCTAGTTTCCTCTAATAATTGGCTTTGGTATCACTTGTATTGCCCCTCAACTTGATTCTAGTGACGCTATTTGAAGCATAAGGAATCCAATACCCATTATGGTTCGTCGTTCTCATTTACACTAAAAAGATTAATTCAAATTACGAAGTATATTTTGTCTTAGACATAGCTCCTCCGTCCTTTGTCCGAAAAAAATAAACACCAAAAGCCAATAGAGTTTACCTTTTAGTCAGTCAATCATATACATTAACTTGCAATTCTTTACTTCATCATCAGGGATTTCATTCTTTCTTCTTCTTCTGCGTAAATTATTATCATTGGGCTATATTATTTGTGCATACTATATACTGAATAATTATAGGCACAATAGAGATATGGCTGCACCTTTATCGACTTGGCCATTGGATTTCTTGGGCACCTTCAAGGTAACAAAAATACCAAATATAAATCTTTTGAGCACATTTTACGATGTCACGCTTATAAATAAGCTTTGTAATGTAATTATTGTTATGATCGAGTTTTGGGTATGTATTTTTTTTAATGTAATTTTGTGTGATCGAGTTTTGTGTGCTCATGTATATATTCATGTTTGTTTTGCAGTATATGTTATATGGAGTATTTCTTGCTGAGTTCTTGCATTCAAGAAATCATGAAAACAATATAGAAGCAACTTGGTGTTTTCATCTTCTGATTCTTTGTGGATTAAGGGGTTTATTGTACACATTGTGGAATTCATACAGCAACATGCTTTTTCTTAATCGAAATCGTCGAATTGTTAAACAAGGTGTGGATTTTAAGCAGATTGATAAAGAATGGGACTGGTAAGTTTTGGGATATTGTTAAAATTATTAAATTTATTTTATATATCAGATGTTATTAACTTGAGTTTAATTTTTGTTTTATTTTTCAGGGATAATTTCATATTGCTACAAGCAGTGGTTGCAAGTTTGATATTCTATTCATTTCCATCTATTTCTAATCTAGGGAAAAAGTTCTCTCCTCCACAATGGAATATAGGAGGATTTATTGCTGTTGCAATTCTGCACATAGCAATTTCAGAGCCGCTGTATTATGTGTTACATAAATGGCTTCACAGAAATTGTTATTATTTTTCTCAGTATCATTCACTTCATCATTCATCACCTGTCCCACAACCTTTTACAGGTAGGCCCGTTGAATTAATTAAATTGATCATCCTGTCATATTCATGTATCGGTCGTATCATATAGTCAATGGTTTATAAATATAAATCAGTATAAAATAGGGTTTTTGGGTATCATCTGATTGATTGTTTGATTGCGTTTTTCAGCTGGGCATGCTACATTTTTCGAGCACCTAGTGTTGTTGACACCTGCCATTGGAATCCCACTTCTTGGAGCTTGTTATCTTGGATATGGATCAAAGAGTTTGATCTATGCATATGTCTTGATTTTTGATCTGTTGAGATGTTTTGGACATTGCAACATTGAGATTGTTCCTCATCAGCTGTTTGAATCCTTATCGTTTTTTCGATATATCCTGTATACCCCGACGTATGTTCTTACACACCTGTATATCTCTACTGTGTTTTTACACGTATTTAGTGTAGTATTGTCTTTATGTGTTTTTTTTAACAATTGCTTTTATGTGTTAATAAGGGCTTCACAGAAGTTCTTCATGTCTTTTTGGTTGGTAACTATTATAAAATTTGTAGTCTTTATCTGTTTTATCTTGTTATTATAATGGTAACATAAAATTTTCCAATTAAAGAGGTGCACCAATAAAAAGATGCAATATACCACCATAAAACTGCCGTTAACCTTTTTGTTTCTTTTTTTCATTAATTGCAGATACCATAACCTACACCACATGGAAATGGACAATAACTTTTGCCTTTTCATGCCCCTTTATGATCTACTTGGCAACACCCTAAACAGCAAAACTTGGGACATGCACAAGAAAATAAATCTGGATTCAGGTACTTTTTTTTGTACTACTTTATCAAGTTTTTTTTATTTTTATTTTTTTGGTATAAATTAACTAGGGAACGCATACATTTTTATATTCAGGAGGAAAACCTAGTTAGCTTCACCTAAATGATACCGATACAATGATGATTAATTACCTTCAAACTTACAATTAATTAATAATAATAATAAAATTCTTATTTGCAACCTATATATATATATATATATATATATATATATATATATATATATATATATATATATATATATATATATATATATATATATATATATATATAATGACGGATACGAAATTTATTATTGGATGAGCTAGTACACTATTATTGTATGATTGAATGGGTTATATTAAGATAATTGAACGTGTTGAATTGAATTATATAATATAGTTGACTCTCACTTTTACATTTATGTAGGTAAAAAGGGGAGGATACCAGAATTTGTGTTCTTGTCTCATGCTGTGGACATGATGTCAGCAATGCATGTCCCATTTATATTCAGATCATTTGGGTCCATGCCCTATGCAACCAAGATCTTCTTAATTCCATTATTACCCTTATTCTTTGTGGTGATGCTATTCATGTGGGCTACGTCTAAAGTCTTTTTACTGTCCTTTTACCAAATTAGAGGTCGTCTCCATCAAACTTGGGTTGTTCCTCGTTTTGGCTTTCAGGTTCGTTTTTTATTATTAATTTTTTTATATGTTTTATGTGATTATGTGTATAAATAATGATAATTATTATAGTGATTTTATGTAATGGTTTATGTTTATTCCTTTTTTTGTTTGTTTATAGTATTTCTTGCCATTTGCTGCTGATGGAATCAATAATCATATTGAGGAGGCTATTTTGAGAGCTGATAGACTTGGAGTTAAAGTCATCAGCCTTGCTGCTCTTAATAAGGTCTGCATTTCTTTTCTACCTTTAATACCATCATTATTATTATTAGATATTGTAGTTTTACTATTATTGCAATTACTAATTTTGTAAGTTTGAGAAAAACCGTTATAGGAAGGTTGTACTAAGTAACATGAATCATATATATATTTCTACTTTTACTATCTTTTATAATATATATACCTCATACCATGTCAAAGAGAGTAATAATGTAATGATATGATGCATATTATTTCATATGACATTCATAAACAGTTGCATGATTAAAAAAAAAAATCATGTGAGCTAATCCTATTGTCCACAAGACAATACAAATGTTGGACCACAACTCTATTTTAGAATTGTTTCACCTTACATCCTTACATTTCAAAATCCTTAATTTGGTCTATTATTTAACTCTCACATCTGTAAAGTAATAACATGTTCACCCCATATAAGTGTTAAACAAAAAAATCTTGTCAATTCAGGTTAACCCTTTTAAACCAAACCAGATTTATGGTCTAAGCAGTTAAGCGGATCATTTATTACTCATTTACCACCGCCGGACTCATGTTTTGCGACGTTACATATTAACTTTCAACATTTCTACATTATATATTAATGAGGAATGTTGTCTTTGTGAATGATGCGCTGAACATTTACGGAGAAATGTTTTTCGGGTATAATTTTTGAATTAACGTTTACATTTCAAATATTTTCAAGTAACTATGTATCTTTAAGACAATTTTTCAAGTTTCCCTAGGTGCATGTATGAAGGTCATAAATGGAGACAATGTAGTACAAGCTACTACATGACGAGTAAATAGTAGTGATACATGCACAACATATTCACGGACAACATGTAAACTATAAATCAGTGGCGGACTCAGGAAATTTTCCTAGTAGGGGACAAATTCAAAAATAAAAACTATGAAGCTTTGAACCCATGACCTTAGGATTTGTATTTAATTTTCCAACTAGTTGAGTTAAATGGAGAATTATACTAAAAAATATCTGAAATAATATACATACACAGTGTTAATATTATTAGAGATATATATTAGTAACTTCGCCCGGAAATTTGAGGGGGGTCGATGCACTCCACCCCTACCATGCTGGGTCCACCCCTTCTACAAATGATCCCACAAATTATAATGGTGGAATCTAAATCAATAAATACATATAGAAGGGCGTGTCATGTTGTATAGTCTTAAATGTGATTTACTGTTGGTGGTTTTAAATGGACGGTGGGCCTCTTCAACACCATTTTGTCCGGTCCACCAAATCATCTTACTAGTAGTTGATGATGTAGTAGATTCTAAATCACGAAATGAGATCATCCATCTAATAAAAAATGATGACGTTTTGTATAAATACGATGACTTGTAGTATTTTTAGGATAGAGGGAGTATGAACCCGAAATGACGGGCACACCATGTGTTATAACGGGATAGGGAATCCAAATAGCAGTAAGATAAAACATAGATGCAATCTAATAGTAAACAATGAAGATGAAAATAGAAACAAGAAGAACACAACATTTAACGTGATTTCCGGCGTTGTGATGATAATCCACGGATATAAAATAGATATTTATTATGCACTGAAATTCAGAGGTTTTCACACTTTTACATTGATTACAAGATGATTATTTATAGGCACAAATCCCTAAACCCTAACCGTTATGATCTTCGTAAGAATTTCCATAAATGGCCCAGAAGTGGGTCCCACTCTGCTGGCCCCCACTCCGCTAACCAATCAGCAGTATTCATGAACTTTAGCAGACTCGGCAAACTGCTAAACAAACCTCAGCTGACTCCACCAGCTGGCTTCCACAGACAGAATACTCTAGTCAGTAGACCATCACCTTAGCTGACTACCAAATAGATTCGCTATATTATGTAGAGATCAAGTAACACTCGTCATCAAATCTCCACATTGTCTTGAACTCTTCTCCAAATCAACCAGATGGCATAAACAGATGTATTGTACCTGATGCATTCGTCAATGCCAAGATGTACCGTACCGGATTTCTCTTCAAAATCCACTGATCAGTTGAGTATCCCGATTGCAGATTATAAGCTTTGAATATTAAGCTAGTCCAGTCACAACTGAAACTTACTCTGCTGAATTGTTTTAGTAAGCATATCAACAAGATTCTCCTTGGTGCTGATCTTTCTTACTTCAATCCTTTTCTCATTTCTCAGAAAATGATACATGATGTCTATATGTTTGGTTCTCTCATAATGAACCCGATCCTCGGCCAAACATATTTCACTCAAACTATCACAATATATCTCTGCTTGATCCTGATGTACCCCAAATCATTAACTAGTCCCTTCAACTAGATACTTTTCTTGGCTGCTTTAGTATGAGCCATATATTCTGCCTCATTAGTTGATAAAACCATTGTGGCCTGAAGAGTATTTTTACAGCTGACAACAAAATTCTCCAATGTGAAAAATATAACCAGTCATAGATTTTATGTTGTCCATATCACCTGCATAATCAGCATCACAGTACCTAAACATCAGATGTACCGCTAATGTACTTAAACATTCTTTTCACAGCTTTCTAGTGTTCCTTTCCAGGTTGAGCCATAAACATGCTGATAACACTGACTGCCTCAGCCAGATCAGGTCTAGTGCAGACCATGGCATACATCAGACTGCCAACTGCACTAGCATAGGGAACTATTGACATGTACTTCTTCTCCTCTTCCGATTGTGAAGCATAAATAGACAAATGAACATTATATGCCATTGAAGTATCTATTTGTTTTGCAGTAGGCATGCAAAACTTGGACAAAATGTTCTGTATATAACCCTGTTGAGAGAAGAACAACTTCTTCTGACTCTTATCTTCTTGGATTTCCCCAAATCTTTCATTTCAAACTCAGCACTGAGATGTTTTTTAGATTCCGAATATCAGACTTCTTCCTTGCCGCTATTTACATGTCATCCACATAAACAAGATAAATATGTGATCCATCTCTCTGCTGACAGTGATACACACAACAGTCATATAGACTTCTGTTATGACCCAGCTGGATCATGTAACTTTCAAAACTTTTATACCACTTCCTTTGAGCTTGTTTCAATCCATACAAGGACTTCTTCATTTTGCAAACAAAAACCTTCCTTTCAGGGAACTTGGAATCCCTCAGGATGAGTCAAGCATATCTACCTATCTACATCACCATGTAGAAAAGCTGTCTTCACATCTAACTGCTCAAGTTCAAGATCGTGTTGTGCCACATTTGATAGTAACACTCTAATTGAAGTGCGTCTTACCACTAGTGAGAATACCTCATCAAAGTCTACCCTCCTTTCTAAATGAACCTTCTATCAACCAAACATGCCTTATACTTGACCCCTACTGCCTTAGATATTCTTTCATTATTCTTGAAAATATATTTACAAGTAACAACTCTCCTTTCCCGTGGCTATTTGACCAGATCCCAAGTCTAATTCAATAGTTATGACTCCATTTCATCTCTCATGGCAGCAAGCCATTGAGATGACTCTGAACATGTCACTGTTTCCTTATATGTGGAAGGTTCAAAACTATCAACTTCTTCTGCAACTTGGATTGCATATCCCACCATATCATCAAACCCATACCTCTTCGGAGGTATCCCAACATTGATTCTTCTAGCTCTGCTGATAGCTATACTTTGCTGACCATTATATGTTGTTTGATTATCAGCTGACCCATGGTTAGCTTACTGGCTTGGATTCAACTCTAGTTCTGGAACCACCCTAGATGAGTGCCGACATGTACCAGCTGAATGTTGCATCCCAGCTGACTCCACTTGAAGCTCCACCTATTTGTCGGCACTCTAAGATACAACAATGGTTTCATATTCAATAGTCCCTCTCATTGATGAGTTGAGTAGAATTTTCATCGAATACCATATCTCTATTCAGTATTACTATATTCTTAACGAATTTGTATTCACAATTTGGGAAGGGCATTTTAGCTATATAAGATATACTGATGACCAAATTCTATAACCCTTAACCCCGTCACCATACCTCACAAACACTCCATTCTTGGTTCTTGGCTCCATCTTACCTTCACTAACATGATAGTACACTATGCTCCTAAAATCCCTTAGAACTGAGTATTCAGCAAACTTGCCTGACCACATCTCAACCGGTGTCTTGAGATTGATCTCTGTGGGAGGACTCCTATTAATTAAATATCATGATGTGCTTACAGCTTCTGCCTAAAATCTCCTTCATAAACCAACATTACAGAACATACATCTTGCCCTCTCTAGAAGAGTTCGATTCATTCTCTCAGATACACCATTCTGCTAAGGTGTATTTTTGACTATAAGATGTCTGCCAATACCCTCATCCTTACAGAATATATCAAACTCAGACCAACAGAATCCTAGACCATTATTTGTTCAAAGCCTCTTGATCTTCTTGCTTGTCTGATTTTTACTTGAGCCTTCCACTGCTTGAAACTATTGAATGCCTCACTCTTGTGTTTCATCATCACCAACCGAGTTATCCTTGAATAGTCATATATGAATGGCCAAAATACCTTTGACCACCCAATGATTCCACCTTTGATGGACCCTAGTAATCAGAATGGATATAATCAAGTGATGCCTTTGTGCTGTGTATACCAACTGAGAACTTGCTTCTATGTAGCTTCCCAAACACACAGTGCTCACAAAATTCTAGAGTCTTGACCTTATATCCACCAAGACGACCTGCTAAAGAAAGGATCGGCATACCTCTGTCACCCATGTGACCAAGTCTGAGGACCATAGCTGAATCTTTGTAGACATTCGGCTCTTCATATTCTCCCTTGAAATTGAACCCCTTGGGCCTTGTTTGGTTTTGGGTGGGGTTGGATCCATCTAAAGTTTTTGGCGCCGTTGCCGGGGAATCGGTGCGGTTGTCCAGTTCATTATTAATTTTTTCTAAAGTTGTTCTGTTTTGTTTTTCGTAGGTAGTTTGTGTTATCTAGTGATTATTAAATTTTCATAGGTTTGTGTTTAATTAGGGTTTTGTTTAGCTTTCGTGTTTTGTTTGGACCTGTTTTCGTGTTTAGCAGCGTTTATGTGCTTCAGTTTGAACGTAAACGGGCGTCCTGAGCTATTGGACGCCCGTCCGTCCAAATCTGATAGTCTCTGTTTCTGTTTTTCCCAGGCAGACGAGCGTCCAGTAACTTGGACGCCCGTCCTATTCTTTCTCCAGGCAGACGTCCGTCCAGTAACATGGACGCCCGTCTGGCCTGTCTGTCACCAGTTTTTTTTGTTTTAGGTAGATATCGTGGTTTAGGGTTTCTGTTTTTCGTAGGTAGGTTTCGTAGGTAGGGTTCTGAGGTTGAATTATCTTACTCCACGTTTTTAACGGTCAAATTTTTGGATAAAAGGGATCGTTTTAGCACTCGTTAGTATTTTGGCCGTAACTTTCGGCTCGAGTGTCCGTTTGGAACGCAGGACCCCAATTCGGAAAGCTCGTTCCGACGCCGATAACGTGATGAACGGCCATTGGCCGTTTAGTGCAGTTTTCGAGGTCAAAATCCACTGTTTCCCCTTCCATTTTGGGCTCAGAAGATTTCAACACGTTTTTTTTCCTTTTTTTTGTTTTCTGTTTTTCTGTTTTAAATTTTTCGTACTTTAGGTTTAGGTTTCTGTTTCCGTATATTTTTAGGTAGTTTTCAATAAAAGTAGCGTTAAATAAATTGAGAGTTTTTATTTTTGCCGTGTTTCGATGACCGTTGGGTTAAGAATGTGCAAAAAAAATTTTACTCAATTTATGAAAGGTGAATTTAGGTTTCATAGTTTTGTTTTCGTTTTTAATAAACACTAGGGTTTCTGTTTTAATGATATGGTATTAGGTTATGATTTTAGGGTTGCTGCTATTTTCTGGTATCAATCGAGTCTGTTGTGCTTTATGCTAAGACCAGACGGGAGTCTGCTCTCAGTGAACGCCCGGCCACTCTTTGTGGTTTCCATACGTGCATCCATAGTGAGTGGACGTCCGTCCATCCAACATGCACCTGTTCTGTTAAGTCTTAGGGCAACTAGACGAGCGTCCGGTTTAATCCAGCCGCCCGTCCAGTGCAAAATTTCCAGGCAACCGCCCGTTTGGTATGTTGAACGTCCGTCCAGGTTGTCAATTTCTAGTGAATAGAATTTGTTTTTGATATATGCTTTATTTGACATGGATGTTTTATTGTGAGCCTCTGTGGCCGTTGTGTATATGCGTAGATGTCCTGATCTTTCACCGTTATGGTTTTCTTTCCATCTATTGCAATCCATGTTGAGTAATTCACCTAGCTAGACGTGATTCTAATATGACTTATGCTGTTCCTGTTGTCGTCTATCTAGGGTGTTAGGATTCATCCATGCATGTTATAGTTACTGTCGGTTCTCGTATGCTATAACTGTTCTTATTGTTGTTTAGTAGCTAATGTCGGTTACCGTATGCTACATATCGTTGTGATGAATCCTGTGAGCTTTAAGACCTATGTGCTTTCTTGTTATTCTTGTAACTCATATGGGTAGCTACTGTCGGTTTTCCGTATGCTACCATGTCTTCTTATGAGTTATATCTGTTTAGTATAGCTAACTGTTGGTTCTCCATAATGCTATCACCTTTGATGAGTCTTAAGGCGCGTCTACACCGCATATAATGAATAGTATTGTCGTTTATCGTAAACTATCATTATTTGGTAGACGTTTATTATATACATGTCGTGTTGCAAATGAGTGGGCTAGTTTTCTTTCTTTTATTTTCTTTTATTTTTGCATATCATTTAGTTGCATGTCATCTAGTTGCATTGTTTTTCTATTTTTCTTTTATTTTTCTTGAGGGTAGTTACTGTCGGCTTGCCGTATGCTACCACTTTATCATGTAGATTGCATTGTAATATCTTTTTCATGTAGTTGCACCTAGCCCTACTTTTTTGTAATGGTCCATGTATAATTTCCATCTTTATATGGGCTTAATTTGAAAAATCTCTATGACTTCTTTTCCATGTATAATCCTCTATCATTATTAGTTGGAGTTTGATGTTTCTGTTTGCACATGTGGTCTATATTATTCTACAAGCTTCTGTGGCTTTATGTTTGACGCTTAGGTGTCCTGTGTTTTCCCTGTGTTGTGATTTTTCCATCTGAGCAATTATACCATGTGCTTATATCATTATTGTTGCTTGTTATATTTCCCCCGTGTCCCCTAGATACTTCCTTGTTTTTCAAGTGTGCAGGATATTGTCGATAGCGATTGTGCTATTTACCGACTTCCTCGAGCGTTTCTGGATTGGATCTCTGGCCACTTCCAGAATTGCTCCCTTTTTTCGAACTACAATCAGCTAAGTTCTTTTATCTTTTCTTTAATTCTGTACAACATGAGGACATGTTGTTATTTTAGTGTGGGGGAGGGAAATGGTTTTATGTATCTACATTCATTTGCCATACTATTATATTTCTATGAAAAAGTGCTATATTTTAAAAAAAATTTGTTTGTTTTGTCCCAAGTGAGCAAAGGCATATCTTTATTTGAGTTCTTATATCATTGGTGCATTATTTTGCATATTTAGTAAATTTAGATGTCTCACCCAACACTATTTTTCACGTGCCATAGTAAATGATGAGCTATATTTTAGAACAATGCCCATTTGATTAGAGATTTTTGATGATTATCGCATGATTCTTTGCTTACATACGAATTTTGAAAATTTTAATAGTTTGTGTTTAGAATTAAAGTATGACATACTGTGAATATCTGAAGGTTTGAATGTGATAGGAAGGATATAATTTAAGGTTTGAATACCAATCTAAGATGAATAATATGAATAATATATGTATATGTCGGAAGTAGCTGCCAATGATTTGAGTGCGGTAGGGCATTATCACGAAATGTCCTATACCACTATGAGGTTCAATAGCTCCCGACTGCCTGATGATAGTAGTCCAGCTAGGGTGTTATCACGAAACGTCCTATTGCTGGGAATGAGGGCATATGCTATACGTGTGTAATTAAGAGCACTTTAAGCAAAATTAGCAAATAGTATTGTGAAAAGATGGGTGAAAAACCGTAGTTATCTTCTGACTATCCCCAGTATAAACTGAAAGATATGTTGTAGAGATTATCCTCTGAGTATGTCGGAAAGATCCTAAGCGCATTTTATTATCCTTTTCGGGACATGTATGTTTTGTGAGGTGCATGTTATAATCGTTTTTATATTTCTGATCTAAATGGGATGTTGGCTAGTTTTGCTTGAATCAATTTCAAGTGTGGATTTAGTGGAAATTTGTTATGGCTATGCACACACACTTGGGTGAACCTCTAAACTATTGAATATGCTTTATGGTTGCATAAATGTTTATATGTCTCGAGTCTTGATTTTGTTTTGTCTTGCTCGGGACGAGCAAGGTTTAAGTGTGGGGGAGTTGTTAAGGGTGATTTTGTACGTTTTATAAGGATATATTTTATGTCAATTTTCCCCATATGTGGATGTTTTTCATAGAAATCGAGCTTTATATTGAAATATTGAGCAAATGAGTTTTAGAAGTATTAAAGTGCAAAATCGAGCTAATTATGTGATTTTATTGGATAAATATCTTTAGATGTAAGATGTTACATTTTGCATGTTTTTATCGTGATGTAGGTACGCTTGCATGAGGTGAAAGGAGCTCCAAAGATGTTCAAGTGATGATTTGCATTGAAGGAAAGAGATAGAGATGAAGTTGGAATGAAGATCAAGATGAATTTGGAAGAAAAAGGGACTGAACTAGCGTCCAGAGTGGACTGGCGTCCAAATAAGTGGACTGGCGTCCAGGAGGAGTTTTTGATTCAGAGAGTTTGGACGCCATAGTGAACGAGCGTCCAGAGGCACCAGACTGGCATCCAGAAAGTCGGACGGGCGTCCTTAAGCCGACATAGCAGCAGCCGCCTTACTTTTCTATAAATACCAGCGCGATTTCAACCCTAAAACACACATTATTGACACATTATTGAGACCTATTGATACACAATCATTAGAGAAAAACCCTAGGCGGCCCCAGCCCCCTTTGGGGAGGCTGGGGTTGCGGATTAGTTAGGTTTTTGTTTTCGTTTTCTATTCTTGTTTGATTCATGGTGCTGTCTTGAAGCTGTGAACTTGGAGCAGCCATGGGAAACTTTTCTAGCAACGTTTTATTTCTTCCTTTGGATATTTTGTGAGTTTAATTTAAAGTTTGTTTCTTTCCTTTGATTATTTGTTATGCAATTGATATCGGAAGATGTATTGCTATTTGATGTTTACCGTATGATGGAAATCGGTGTAAACCTTAGATCACCATAGGAAAGATTAGACTTTTAGCCTTGACATAACGGAAGTTGATAGGTTAGATCTCTAGGTTGTTAGATCTAATAAATCTTGCACATTGTTTTGAGAGCGTTAATCTCTATAGATCGGAAGATGATGAGATTGATAGACTGATTACTTACGGAAGTAGGAATTCATACCTTTGATTAGGTGAACCACAACTTTGATTGAATCATCATAAGATAATCTAGGGAAGAATTAAGGGTTGCGGGATGGTGGATCATATTTCTTCTATGTTGATTCGCTTCAGTCATTATCATTATAGTTAGTTTTATTGTTTTCTTAGTTGTAGTTTTATTTTATTTGCTTTTGTTCGCAACGATATTTTCCTGGCTTTGGACTGACAATCCTCTGTCCAGTTTATTTTCCGTTTTAGTTTAGGTTTAGGAATAATTGTATCAACCTTAGGAGAATTAATTGAACTAGATACCTCGATTCCCTGTGACCGACTCCGGTATAATCGCTATACTACGATCCCTACACTTGGGGAATACCGGATTTATAAATTTTATTACTTGTTGTTTTCATTAGATAAAATCCGTGACAGGATCCAACCCAATATTTTATTCAATCCACTATTTTATTTTTCATTATTTTATTAATTCTATTATTTTATTATAAATTCTCTCATCGACCATTCAACATCAACAAATAAAATAATATTAATCAATTCACTTTATTCATTCACAACACTATTTAACCATTACTCTTTCAATATAATATTTCATTAAAATTTCTCTCACCAATCATTTCTTCAATTACACAAATTTCAACATAATATTTCAAATTTATAATCATTATTTCACTATATTTTATTTTACTTTCTCTTTCTTGAATCCGTTCAATCCTAATCCAACCCGAAACCAAACACAGCCTTGGTATCTGGTAGACTAAGAGATACCAAATTCTAGGCCATCTGTGGAACATGTCTAACGTCTTTCAGTGTGCATAATCTACCATCCTCTGTCCTCAGCTGAACTAAGCCTATTCCCACTATCTTGTAGACCTTGTTGTTTGCCATTACAATATGACCACCATCTATCTGATCATAAGTAGAAAACCACTCTCTATGTGGATGAATATGATAGGATGCTCAAGAATCTAGGATCTAAACATCAGCATGATGTGCTGAATCCATAGCTACTAGAACTAGATCCTCATATGAGTGCACAAATAACACTGTTGTTGTGCCATAATTGCTCTGCTGCTGCCTTTTGTTCGTTGGACAATTGGACTTCTAATGTCCCTACTCATTATACTAATAACAAACATTTGTGGACTTAGGACCCGGATGATATTCCAAGCCCGAAAAAGAGCCCACGGATCCAAGCCTGGCCCATGCATAAGCCCATCAATGTATAGGGTCCTCAGCTCAGCTAGTTCACTCTTCATAAGCCAAATCAAGCAAAGAGCAATCCAGCCTATCTCGCCCCTACGATCTTCATCGCCGGCCGAGACAACGAGCGTCAACCAATCAAGCATCTAGCTCAGCGCCAAGACACTAGGGGCCGACCTATTCGCTTCTCTAACTCACAGTCCATCAGCTCGGGCCAAGACCGCTTGACTAGGCAACAGTCTACACAACGATTACAGGAAAAGAGCTTGAAGTTGTCATAATACAAGCTCGCCTCCGACGGAGCACGTCCCATCACAGCTCGCCCGTCATTGCTAATGCTTAACTATCCCGCCTTATTAACCGCCGACTATAGTCCCTATAAATAATGACGTCTCATTTCCCTCCAAAACTATATTATTTGGATTGATCCCATACACTCAGTGGTATTTAGGTAGCCACATCGTACATCCTAATCCCCCCCAAAACACCCTATGTTTATTGTGCTTAATCTTCATGATGTTCATGAGACTAAATGACATTTAAACAAACAAATCATACATAATTAGCTAGATACCAACTGTTCAATCTAGTAATGATAATTCAAACATTATCAGTTGGTTCCGTTACCGGGAAAGCCTTTTCGCCGCATTTCTGACAGGACCTTTTCTAACGCTATTATAATCCTTAACCGACAGTGTATCGGGTCAAACTGTAGTGCTAGTATGGTGAGTCAGAGTGTCGAATCCTCAGGGAAAACGTGGTAATTCTTTTAAGTGTGGTTAAACACCAAAGAGTCGTTATTAACTCGATCTAAACCGCAATTTTATAACACAGATTACTACTATTCTACTGAACATAAAATAAATGCGTATTTTAAAAGTTATTCTAATATAATATATATAGATATATAAATATATATAGATGTACATAGATTGCAAAATATATATATAAATATAAATATATAGATACCAATATATTGTTAGAGAACTAGCCAAAGTTTATATAATTGATTTATACGATCTTTCTCGCAAACGGAATGTGCTCGATCTTTCCTTTATTATTAGGTCCAATTGAGTAAATGAAACGGTGCACTCCTGAGGTTAACAATTCCTCCTCACACGAGCATATGAAATTGTCATATGTCATTGTCATCAGTTCAATCTTCACAACTGCCCCATGCTAATCTCAGTTAGTCTGAACAGGTACCGAGTACAAATCTACCCCGGATAAAAGAGGTTATTCCGTTTGTCAGACGGCCGATGTTATTCAAAAGGCTCCGGTTGTCAGGCGGATTGATTTAACTTTCCGGTGTTAGTTTTAATTAAACTGTTGATTTTAACATTATTATGATCTCGAGCACAATTTTAATAAGATTTATCTTTCCCAAGACAAATCTGTCCCCGGGTAGGAAATAGGATTCCGTTGTCACGCTTTTACACGGCCAATTTTACCCTCCGGTTTTTCTATCTTTTATCTCATATCCTAACTTCTCTGGTCAGTTCATCGTTAGGTTATATGGTGCGATTCATCTTGGTTAATTACGTCAATCCGAATATTATCAATACGTTACAGAATAGAAAAAGATTTAATTAACTCAATTTTAGTCAATTTTAATTAGACAACATTCCTTTTATCAAAAAGATCGAAATAAAACGATTACATAACTTTGGCTAGTTATTAGATTTAGCCTAATAACATTATAAAAAGATAAAAACAAACATAAATACTTTTAGAAATTTTACCCGATTACAACTGCTGAATCAGAGATCGTATTACAACGACTTCAGCAACATTGATCTTCTGATAATTCCTCGAGCATTACAACAATACTTATTACTACTTTATTTATGGCATAAGGCCTATATACATACTACTACTAATTAAGAGAGGTTTTGAAGATATATTGGTACACTCCTGCAGGCTGTATGAACTGCTCTATTTATAAGCAGAATTTCCAGGGCCGGATCGATCCGGGGTGATGTCGGATCGATCCGGGAATAAAATATATTATCCCTTGGATTATTCTCTGCGCAGGATCACATCTTGGTAATCATTATGTTTCCTCGGTTCGATCCGAGGTTAATCCGGATTGATCCGGTTAGTTTATTTTCACATCTTGATCTGAAACTTGATAAAATCATAACTTGAGCTCTGGATCTCCAAATGACATGATTCAAGAAGCGTTGGAAATCTCTTGAAAAGATCTATAACTTTCATGAAGGACTCTTCTTCAGAAAATGCCTTTTTGATGGGCCATTTGTTCGTCGAATATATATCTCGATAATGGTATCACGAACCGTTGATCCACTTGAACTTTAAATCTCATGGCACTTCCTTACTTCCTTCAAAAGACATGATTCTACTTCAAAAAGTGTCGTCACTCGGGGTCTTGGTTTACCTAAAAATCTGCAATAAAATACCAAAAATACCCACGTAAATCTGACACGACATTCCGGTTATTAAACCAGTACAAAATTTATAACTTTTTATTACTTTTACTAGATTTTTATAGTATTTAGATTTATTCATAACTATTAATATTTCATAAGATTATCGTTATAATTTCTTATATTTTATATAAAAAGAGTTGATAAAGTATATAAAACATCGTAATTTTTATCATATAAATGTTATACATCAACTACTCCCTACTTAGCTCTTTGATCGTCCTCGAGCAAAATAAGCGGTAATATATAAAAATTACAATAAAAATGATATACTTGGTAGATTAAATTTCAAGTTAGTAAAATATCATTTCAATATTATAAATATATTAATTATATCTTTCTTAGAAATTAACAAAATAAAAAAAAAGTGTATATAACTTAGATAAATTATTTATCAACTATTATTCAAATGAAATTCTGCATAATCTACTTAATAAATATAATTAAAATTCTAGAATTATTCTCCTATCTCAACTTATATGAAATATTTGGAATCAAGGACTAAGTCAAGTAGTTGACAAAATGGCTTAATCGTTTTAGGCTCAGGGTATTGGTTAATCGAAAAGATAGAAAAGGAAATCAAAAGAGAAAAATGCAAGTCGTACGTACTTACACCTTCATAATTTTGATCAAAAATTTCTCGATTAATAACATTCGATATATATATATATATATATATATATATATATATATATATATATATATATATATATATATATATATATATATATATATATATTTTTTTTTTTTAACAAACATAAGAACTAAAAGCGTGCGTGTGTGTAGAAAATCAAACTTACAAGCATTGCTTCATCAAGATTGATCGGAGTACTACTCTTTCGATCGAAAATTACAAGTCCGGTTTCCTTAAACTTGTAATCATTCTTGAGATCTTTTGATTCGACTTTTTCTTTTTCATTTTGTGCCTTCATTCCCAGCAATAGGACATTTCGAGATAATACCCTAGCTGGACTACTATCATCAGGCAATCGGGAGGTTTTAAACCTCATAGTGATATAGGACATTTCGAGATAACACCCTACTGCACTCAAATCATTGGTAGCTACAACCGATATGTTCTTTTTATTTTTTTAGTTGTCGATCAAAGATAAGGAAGATACCTGGTATTTGATTAATTCTGTGTAAATATAGTGCTTCGTTCTTAACATATCCAAACTCATTACCAAAATCAACTATCTTGCAAGCGTCATGAGGTAAGATCGAATAAACTGATACTTATCTAATTTTTACAATCTCAGCATACACCATTCTTTTGTAACGATACTTAACTCTTGTGTCATCATCTCCTTTCATAAGTACGTACAAACTTAGGGGATTTTTAGGAAATGTAGACCAAAATAAGCTAAGGGTCGGTTATAATTAGTTTAATCAAAATGGCTATTTCGAGTGAGGTCTTGATCACTCTAATCAAGGCTGAGGTAGGGACAAAAATTAGAAATTTATTTAGGTAGGCTATTTGGCTATAGTTTATATTTTTATGGTGCCAAAAATCTCATCATTCCTAATCCGATTCCATATTCATATTTCGTTTTGAAAAGAAAATTATTCTAACATTTTATTATAAATATAAGTATATCTACTAAATTTCATAAGAAAATTACTTGATAATATTTATGTATAGTTACATATACTTAAAATCTTATAAAAATCTAAAATGACATATAATATATTTATAATATATCTAATTTACTTTACTTAATCAAAATCTATTCTTACCAATTTATATTATTTTTATTCATATTAATTATATACTATCTACTTATTTTTATTCAAGAAAAATTAAACTAAGTCTTAAGCACTTAAGTATAAATTTATATGAGAAAATTTTAATTTTTTATTTACTAACTTACCTCTACTCCCCACTTACGAAATGACATCGTACCGATGTTCAGTGAGTAATAAAAAGTAGGTTCGAAAGAAAAACTTAAAATTTTATACAATTTTGATTATTATCATTTTTTCAACATATATTATTTTAATAAAAACAAACCTCATATATATTAAACATTATGCAAACTATTACAACCTTAAAGAAAACTGATTAAATAAGAAATTAAACGACTAACTTAATTGACTTTAAACTTAACAAACTTCCAACTGACATCTTATCAACTTATTTCTACGAACTCAAACAACACATCAAACTGTCGATGAACATCCGGGAGTATCTACCGGAAGTAATCCCAACTGATCGAGAATCATGAGATGGAAAAATCTCGTTTGTACTAAACTCAGGCACTCGATTCAAGTGAACACACAGTTGAGAGATAACCCAGGCAAACGGTAGTGGTCTTCCCCTATTACGCCTCTCTACTGCAAAATTAATTGCCGTCTTGAACATCAGAATCCCCCAGTCAATATATGCCCCCACAGTCAGTGCATACAACAACAACATCTCATCATCAGTAACCCCAAAAAAAATCTGTAGTTGGATAGATCCGGGAATTAATGAAGCGTTTCCATGCCCTCAAATGAGGGGGTAAAGCTAGAGTTGAAGAATCATAGTTATGATCAAACAGTGGAAACACATATTGAAAAGCTTCTGCAGTACGATTGACAACATTATAAGCATTTCCGAGTTCCCATAGAAACTCGAAGTGTGGGTTTTGATCAAAGGTAGATGGTGGAATTTGAAAGATTTGATTTATGATGACTGAAGAAAAGGATATAACGATGCCCCTTATAGTTATAAGATGAGATGAGGCTGCTGTCGTTATACCAGTAAGAGCTGCATAAAAATCTCTAACAATTGATATGTTAATTCTACCTCTAGGAGTCCTAATCAGATTTTTCCATCCGCAACCACGGATTAGATTGCGTCCCCACTGATCAATTTTTTCTGTATTCAAGCCTTTTTCCATCATAATAGGAGAATGGACGAAATTTAGACATCTCGGAACGTCATTGTGAAAACACGAGGCATGGCTTTCGGGAACCACACCGTCAGGCGTATGTGGTTCGTAACTATTAACCGAGGGGGAGGAGTGATTAGACATTATTATCAGATAAAGAAACTAAGCTTAGACAGATAGCAGTAGAAAAGGAATGAGCAATGTTTGAAGGCTGCTGCTCTTTCCTTTTATAGAAATGTATCTATCATGCAAAAGTAGAAAAGATCTCTTTTTTGGCGTTTTTGTACTTCCCAGATCTATCCTGAAAAGGGCCGGATCGATCCGGCCTAGCAGCTAGAAATCCTGTCAGGTCGGTACACTCACGCCGGATCGATCCGGGGTTAGGTCGAATCGATCCGGGAACTTACTATTCACGGACAGAGTTGTTTTGGCTTGAAAAAATGCCCAGATTTTTTTCCTAGTTTGATATGTTTCTTCCTTAACTTTGGTTTCTTTTTATTACAAATTTTCAAGAACCATTTCATGATTCGACTTATGATCCGGCCAGTTCTCAAGCCATGCCAAGCTCGAGTCACGTCGAGATGAGTGATGAGGAGGATTGATTTAAACCATTTTATGATTATTGACATTGAAAACAATTTATTTTTCGTACGATTTTATGTTACTTCGATTCTATTTTCGTACGATTTTGGATTATTTTGATTTTATTAGAATTTTATTTTACTTTCGTTTGATTTTATGTATTACGCACCGTGTAGTAAAATTTATCGTTATCAAAATTGTGTCGACATCCTAATCGAGCCATCTAATCCCATCGAGCTAATCCCTGTCGTGACATCGGAAAAAGTGCTTCCCCATCCCGTCGTGGTATGGCTAAATGATCCAAATCCTTCCCAATCAGATGTTGCAGCTGCCGTAGTACCTGTCGAAAAATCCCCTATACCACTAGTTTGAAATCCAAAAGAATGTGGCATTTGTTGGAAGTTTGATCGAGGTGGCATCGGTGGAATAAAGTCGGGCAAGGTATATGGTGCGGATTGGCAATGTGGAATATCCATCTCGGCATAGGTAGGGTTCTGCAGTATATTCATTTGATATATACCTCGCATGCCCTGACGTAAATCTTCAGACCACAACCTATTCCTTTCCGCAAAAACAGCCATATTGGCATTGGCACGATGAACATCATAGGCTAAGGATTGAAACATGTCGTATGTGATGGTGTTTGGAAGTTGAGTTGGAGTTTGACTAGATGATGGAGGAACATTAGTGGATTGAGAAACATGTGGAATAGGCTGAGGTCGTTGGCGGTTAGGGTTCATGAAATCTATCCTTCCTGCCGGCCTAAGTGGTAAACTAGGACCTATAAGTGTTTCGTCAGCCATAATCAGATTATCATTTGGAAGCTCAGGAACACCTATCTGGCGACACAAGGAAGAAATAAAATAAGGAAAAGGCATGTGACTGCCTGGTTTAGCAGTTAAGACAAATTCCTTGGCCCTTCTATACATAACCCTGCCTACATCCACGGGTATATCATTGACCATAGCCCAAGCAATGCACAGATCCTCCTTACCAAAAGATGTCAAATGACGAGAAGGGTAAAGAGTCGAACTGATAAAACGTTTAATAGCTCTCATATCCCTTATACATTTTCAATAGGAAAACCTATTTTCATAACATATAGCTGTGGGATCTAACTCGTGATGTGCTGTCGAGACTATATGGTCAAAGTCTGCAGGCTCATCTAAATTCCATACCGTATAATAATCCTCATTTTCTGGTATATCAGGAATACCATAAATAGCATTTATAACCTGGGGATTAAACGGCACTGTCCTGGTTCTTAAGCTGACAGAAGTTAACTCACCATTCTCTGTTTCATTATGAGTTGCTACCAGAGAATAAAATTCAGCTACTAAGGTTGTGTTAACTTCACCTGTCCTTAAACTGGCTAACTCCAACCACTGTCGCCTTTCGAAAATCTCTTTCACCTCCCTTCCCAAATCCTTAAAATCTAAACCCCTCTCTATTGCAACTAAACACTGTCCAAATTTATTCTTTAAGGCATTTCTGGCTGCTCTAGACGCGGTTCTCTCAAAACTAACAGCCAATTCTTCTTCTGTTAAAGGCCTAGTCTCTATAACCGGGATTTGGGTAGGGATATGCGGCTTACGTTTTTTACTGGCTTTTGATGATTCGGCCATTCTACGATAGTGACACAATAACAAAACAACACAAATCAAACAAAACAACACAAAACAACACAAATGAGTAACAAAATTGTTGAAATTAAATAAAAAATTGCATAAAAAACGAAATTAACAAAATAAATGACTACAATGTTACCTTATAATGCTTAAAAGGTTGAAAAGTTGGCCGGAAAAGTTGAATATCACCGGAGTGAAAGTTGAAGATTTTCTTTGAAAATTTTTTCAATTTAAACAAGAATTTGAAGAGAAGAGAGGAAAATGAGAAGAGTATAAGGATTGGGGTGATGTGAGAGTGAATTTTAGTGATGATTTTGAAGAAAAAAAATCGAGGGGAAAATGGGGAGGGGCGGCTGTTTTTTCAGAAAAAAATGGAAGAGGAAGAAGAAGGGAAGATCCCGTTCTTTTTTTAGGTTTTTTAGTTTCCGGATCGATCCGGGGTTATGTCGGATCGATCCGACAAATTTTTTATTTTTTTTATTTTTTTTTATTTTTATAAAACCTTAATAATACTTCTGCTAATTTATAAATAAAACCTTTTACAAAAATTTTATAAAACTTTTAAGTAATTTCATAAAGATCCTATTTATAAAATTTTCAAAAGTTATATAAAAATTTTATAAATTTTATAAAACTTATAAGGGTCCTAATTCCATTAATTCTAAATCTTCCAGGGTTCTGACATAACGTTCTATCAACCTAACCTTAAGAAATGAGGCGTTCGAATTTTCTCTTTGATCTCCATCGGGATTTTCGGATAACCACATAATCGTTCCCTTCTTAACAACATTCAAACACTCATCCTGAGATTTGGTTGTGTTTTCTCCGCATTTCCCATCATGCTCACTTTTTCCACAGATTCTGCATCTTCTTAAAAACTTTGCACTTCTCTTTATCGAACTTCTCGATTTTCCATTACAAACTTCTTTCAATCTGATCTCTCATTAATTGCTTGTTTTTCTCAAAAACTAAAGCTTCTATTGTAAACGCGACATCTTTATCAATGCCTAACTTCAAAAGTAAAATAAAAACTCCTATTCTATCTAAAAAATACATCCAGTTCTTTTACGTCTATCCGGTAAAAGACGAGACTAGTTTAAACATAAATAAAAACACAGAAAAGTAGAGTAAAGATAGATAGCACCTGGTATTCGGCTGAATTCAGTTTCTCTGCTTTTCAGTTTCTTGATTTCTCTGCTTTTTACTTTGTCGGAGGATCAGTTAGTAGCATTACTTCTTCTTTCAGTGTGATTCCTTCTCCCTCCACAAATAACTTTACTCGTGGCCATTGGCTATAAAAGTTGTATTTCCATCGTTAGTTCAATGACTCCGATTTGTAAACCCTCGTTACTTTAAATGGACCTGTCCATCTTGACTTAAGCTTACCTGGAAACAACTTTAAACGTGAATTGTACAAGAGCACTCGATCACCTACATGGAACTCACGACTATAGATTCTCTTATCGTGAAAAGATTTCGTGCGTTCCTTGTAGATTCGAGCATTTTCATAAGAATCGAGACGAAATTCTTCTAGTTCTGTTAACTGAAGCAATCTATGATCACCGACTGCCTTAGGATCGAAATTCAAAAATCTAATAGCCCAGAAGGCTCGGTGTTCTAACTCAACTGGGAGATGACAAGATTTACCAAAGACTAGCTTATAGGGAGAACAACCAATTGGCGTTTTAAAAGCTGTTCTATATGCCCATAATGAATCATCTAATTTGACTGCCCAGTTTTTATGATTTGAATCAACTGTTTTCTCCACGATTCTTTTGATTTCTCTATTAGACACCTCTACCTGACCACTGGTCTGCGGATGATAGGGTGTTCCTAACTTATGTGTTACACCATATTTTTCAACTATCTTAGTAAATGGTCTATTACAAAAGTGTTACCCTCTATCACAAATGATAGCCCTCGGAATGCCATATCTGGTAAATATATTCTTTTTAAGGAATCGTATGACAACCTTGGTATCATTAGTGGGAAGAGCTTCAGCTTCTACCCATTTCGAGACATAATCTACCATTACAAGAATAAATCTTTTTCCAAAAGATATAGGGAAAGGTCCCATGAAATCTATACCCCAAACATCAAATAATTCACATTCTAAAATAGGTTGCATAGGCATTTCATGTTTTTTAGATACATTTCCCCATTTTTGACAAGATTCACAAGATTTAACATACTTATAAGCATCTTTATATAGTGTAGGCCAATAAAAACCACATTGTAAAACTTTAAAAGAGTTTTCCAACCTCCATGATGACCTCCCGCCTCACGATCATGACAAAATGATAAAACACTTAAAATTTCATTATCGTGCACACATTTTCTCGATTATCCCATCCGAACATTTACGGAAAAGGTCCGGTTCCTCCCGTAATAAAATTTTAAGTCGTAAAAGAACTTTTTTTCGTACGCCAAGTCCAATGAGACGGAATATAATCACGGGTTAAGTAATTAATGATATCTCCAAACCAAGGTGACGTTTCCTTAGAAGGAATTCTATTTTTTAATAACTGCATGGTTGAAGGAGTATCTATTCTAAATAGTTGTTCTTCAGGAAATGAATCTTTAATTTCATTCCCAATTTCTTCACCATTTTCCATTCTACTTAGATGATCTGCTACTACATTCTCACTTCCTTTTTTATCTTTAATTTCAATATCTAATTCTTGAAGTAAGAGAATCCATCTAAGAAGATGTGGTTTAGCATCTTTCTTACTTAGTAAATACTTCAGGGCTGAATGGTCTGTATAAATTATTACCTTAGAACCAACAATATATGATCGAAACTTATCTAAGGCAAAAATTACAGCCAATAGTTCTTTTTCTGTGGTTGCGTAATTAAGTTGAGTTGCGTTCAATGTGTGAGATGCATAGTAGATAGCTTTGAGAATTTTGTTATACCTTTGACCTAAAACAGCTCCTACAGCTAAATCACTTGCATCACACATAATCTCAAAAGGCAAATTCTAATCTGGTGCTACTAGCACTGGTGCAGTAGTCAACCTCGCTTTTAGGGTCTGAAAGGCTTCCATACATTTACTGTCAAAGTTAAAAGGTACTTCCTTTTCAAGTAAATGACTTAGAGGCTTTGCTATTTTTGAAAAATCTGCAATGAATCATCTATAAAATCCTGCATGTCCGAGAAATCCTCTTAGGGTTCTTAAATTAACTGGTGGAGGTAACTTTTCAATTATCTCGACTTTAGCTTTATCAACTTCAATACCTTCTTCAGAGATTCTATGTCCTAAAACAATTCCTTCGATACCATTAAGTGACATTTTTCCCGAGTTTAGTACTAGATTGGTATCTTCACAAGCGTTGTAACACTCGTTCTAAGTGTAACAAACAAATATCAAATGAATCTCCGTAAACACTAAAGTCATCCATAAAAATTTCTAAGAATTTCTCAACCATATCAGCAAATATAGCCATCATACACCTTTGAAAAGTAGCTGGTGCATTACATAAACCAAACGGCATTCTTTTATAAGAAAAAGTTCCATAAGGACAAGTGAAAGTAGTTTTTTCTCTATCTCCTGCTGCAATGAATATCTGTAAATATCCTGAATAACCATCTAAGAAACAAGTAATACTTATGTCCACTTAAACGTTCCAACATCCGAACTATGAATGGAAGTGGATGATGATCTTTCTTAGTATGATCATTTAGTTTTCTAAAATCAATGCACATTCGATAACCTGTAATCTCTCTTGTCGGAATCCATTCATTCCTTTCAGTCTCTTTCACTGTGAAACCTCCTTTCTTTGGTACCACTTGAGTTGGACTTACCCATTCACTATCTGATATGAGAAAAATTATCCCCATTTCTAATAGCTTAATGACCTCTTTCTTAACAATTAACTACAAATTTGGGTTGAGGCGGCGTTGCGGTTGAATACAAGGTTTAGCATCTTCCTTCAGAATTATCTTATGAACGCAAATCTCAGGGCTAATACCTCGAATATCGGCAACTGTCCATCCAAAAGCTTTCTTATGCTTTTTCAACATTCTAAGTAATTGATTTTCCTGTTGCTCAGTTAAAGATGACGAAATAATAATCGGTAATAGATTATTAGTTTCAAGAAAAGCATACTTCGATTAAAAGGTAACGGTTTCAATTCCGCATTCTTAGGTGGATCTTCCAAAGGTGATGGTTTAAGAACCGGTCCTTCTAGTTCTAATTCCAAATACTTATGCCATGATGGTTTAAAAGTAAAACTTCCTTTATCTAGGGAAAGAATTATCTCTTTCATTTCGGTGTCTTTCTCATCTTCCTTATAGATAGATAGAGTTAAACATTCTTCTAATCTGTCTTCAAAAGCTGGTGACTGATTATCATAGACAGAATGAATATCTTCTATAAAAGAACATGATTCTGGTGATCTGTATGGATGGTTCATAGCTTTGAAAATATTGAAAGTAACTTCATCTTCATTACCTCTCAGAATTAACTCTCCCTTCTGGACATCTATTAAAGTTCTTCTTGTAGCTAGAAATGGTCGACCTAAGATAAGTGGCGCTGAATATCCTTCTTCCATTTCCATAACTACAAAATCTACTGGAAAATAGAACTTGTCTACTTTAACCAATACGTCTTCAATAATTCCTTTAGGGTATTTAATCGATCTATCTGCCATCTGCAGATTCATTTCAGTCTTCGTAAGATTTCCTATGCCTAGCTTTCTATAATCCTCATAAGACATGAGATTTATACTACCTCCGAGATCACATAAGACCTTCTTAAACAGAAATCCTCCAATTTCACATGGGATGGTAAAACTTCCAGGATCTTTCAGTTTAGGTGGTAACTTATGCCGCAAAACTGCAAAACATTCTTCATTTAGGCATATATTCTCATATTCCTATAATTTTTTCTTGTTTGACAGAATATCTTTCAGAAACTTTCCATAAGCAGGCATACTTATTAGAGCTTCGATAACAGGGATATTAACATGAATATGACGAAAAGTATCAAGGAAACGAGCATACTTCTTATCAGTTTTAATCTTTTTAATTTGATCTTTAGGTGGGTAAGGTAAAGATTCTAAATCTATCACCTTTGATCCCAAAGTCATTTTCTATTTTCCTTTCTCCTTAAACTTTTGAGTATTACTTGATCGCCAAGTATCATAATCTTGAGTTTTTTCTTTTAAAACCTTCCCTGAATCCATCTCTACTTCAGATTCCTTCAGTTCTTCCTGTTTTTCATCCTTGTTTTCAATATCCTTTATTCTAACATGTTCCTTGAATAAATTCCTTAAATCTTTATCCATGAGATCTTTCAAAATCCAAGGGATTTTTACCCATTTTTCACCTTCACTTTCAGGTTCCAAACTTCTATTCCTTTTCAAGAAATTCTCTATAATTTCTTCTTCCTCATCAGTGAATTCAAGTTCCTCTTTAGTTTCATCATTCATTCCATCTAAATCATTTTCTACTTCATTATTTCCAACGTTTTCTACTCCATTACTACCACAGAGTTTTCTACTTCTCATAACTACAACATTTACCTCTCTTGGGTTTCTTTCAGTATTGATTGGTAATCCTCCAGGAGGTCTACTGTTATTACGTTCACCTTCCCTACTCAAATGATCTTCCATATTTCTTAATGAGGCTTCTATCGTTCTCATTCTGGTATCATGTCCACTCATAGATGTTTTTATTGTACTCATATCTTTAGTGACTGTACCAATAGAAGTCATCATTGTTTCCATATCCTTAGCTTGAGTAGATACTACACCCATCATATTTTCCATTAATTTTTCCTATTTTTCAACTCCTTCTGCAGGTTGAGTTGAACTTTTAGTTACTGGTATACTTTGAGTGGTATGCTGAGGATAGGATCTAGGCAATGATTGTAAATTCTGATTAGATGTGTTTTCTTGATAAACTTGATTATTATTCATATTCCTATAAGGAACTGGATATGGCGGTTGTCCTTGCTTACTAGGGTTTTCAGACCATCGTAAAGTAGGGTGATCTCTTCGAATAGCATTAAACGAGTTTGAGTATGCATTGTTCAAATTCCTATGCTGCTGAAGAAAACTCACCTCCTCTTTTGAATATCCTGTTGGTTCTTCGATCCCTATTGACATATTATCCTGATTTGAGTATTCAGTTGGTGTACTATTCTCTGAACTTTGGTTTTTGTTAGATTGTAGGCCATCAAATTTCCTACTCAAATTTTCTAAATGTTCTAGAACTTCCGTATTAGATGTACATTCTCTTGCAAAAGCTACTTTTCTGGTGCTAGAACCGGTTTCCCACATTCTGTTATTTTTGGAAATCTTTTCTATAGCATCGTAAACTATTTGAGCTTCACTCATCATTAAAGAACCACCACATGCATGATCTACATCTGCACGTGAATCTTTTCTTAATTTACGACAGAAAAGCTGAATTTGCATATCTAAGGAATAACCATGATCGGGACAGGCTCTTAACAATTTTTTAAATCTTTCCCAGGCATTCCCAAGCGTTTCTTCAGATCCTTGTCTAAAGTTAGCAACCTCGACTTTTAATTCCAAATTTTGTCCAGGAGTGAAATATTGTTTCAGAAATTCAGTTTGAATCTCCTCCCAACTTGTAAGTGAATGATGTGGAAGAGACATAAACCAATCTCGGGCTCGTCCTTTTAAAGAAAAAGGAAACATAGTCATCCTCGTTAATTCCTTATGAGCACCTTGACTTTTGGCTGTATTGCACAGTTCTTCAAAAAGATAGAGATGATGATGTGGATCTTCATCATCCTCTCCTAGGAATTGGGCTCTTGCGTCAATTAAACCAAAAAGATGAGATTTAATTTCGAAATTATTTGCTCCTTCATTAGGTAAAAGTATGGGATTATTAGTCTGGTTCCTTCTTATGGTTTGATCACAGATAGGTCTCGGGTTTGGTGGGTTATTACGATTATTCTGGTTCCGATCTTGATTATTTCTATTATTATTATTATTATTATTATTATTATTAGGGTTAAAAGGGTTTTGTCCATGCCCTGGAGCATGATCTAGCCTCTGTTCATTTGTTTCATCACTTGTTTCAGCCATTCTCGTATTTTTGTTTGAAGATGATTCGTCAGGATTTCCCTGACTAGTATGACCACGTCTACTCTCTACTCTTAACTGCCTTTCGTAAGTGTTTATGTCAGGCTTATAAGGAGTGAGCGGGGCCTTACCACTTCTGGTCATCAACTAACGAAAATAGAAAATACTCGAATTTTGGTAAAAAGAAAATTGGTAACTAAAAGAAAGTAGATACCAACAAAAATTGAAATAGAACTGAGATAAGAAAAAGTGTTGACTTATTCTCGAGAATTTTGAGCTAATACAAGTAGTAACCATAGACACAAAGAAAGAAATTAGCGACGTGTTCCCCGGCAACGGCGCCAGAAAGCTGACAGGACCTTTTCTAACGCTATTATAATCCTTAACCGACAGTGTATCGGGTCAAACTGTAGTGCTAGTATGGTGAGTCAGAGTGTCGAATCCTCAGGGAAAACGTGGTAATTCTTTTAAGTGTGGTTAAACACCAAAGAGCTGTTATTAACTCGATCTAAACCGCAATTTTATAACACAGATTACTACAATTCTACTGAACATAAAATAAATGCGTATTTTAAAAGTTATTCTAATATAATATATATAGATATATAAATATATATAGATGTACATAGATTGCAAAATATATATATATATATATATATATATATATATATATATATATATATATATATAAATATATAGATACCAATATATTGTTAGAGAACTAGCCAAAGTTTATATAATTGATTTATACGATCTTTCTCAGTAAACGGAATGTGCTCGATCTTTCCTTTATTATTAGGTCCAATTGAGTAAATGAAACGGTGCACTCCTTAGGTTAACAATCCCTCCTCACACGAGCGTATGAAATTGTCATATGTCATTGTCATCAGTTCAATCTTCACAACTGCCCCATGCTAATCTCAGTTAGTCTGAACAGGTACCGAGTACAAATCTACCCCGGATAAAAGAGGTTATTCCGTTTGTCAGACGGCCGATGTTATTCAAAAGGCTCCGGTTGTCAGGCGGATTGATTTAACTTTCCGGTGTTAGTTTTAATTAAACTGTTGATTTTAACATTATTTTGATCTCGAGCACAATTTTAATAAGATTTATCTTTCCCAAGACAAATCTGTCCCCGGGTAGGAAATAGGATTCCGTTGTCACGCTTTTGCACGGCCAATTTTACCATCCGGTTTTTCTATCTTTTATCTCATATCCTAACTTCTCTGGTCAGTTCATCGTTAGGTTATATGGTGCGATTCATCTTGGTTAATTACGTCAATCCGAATATTATCAATACGTTACAGAATAGAAAAAGATTCAATTAACTCAATTTTAGTCAATTTTAATTAGACAACATTCCTTTATCGAAAAGATCGAAATAAAACGATTACATAACTTTGGCTAGTTATTAGATTTAGCCTAATAACATTATAAAAAGATAAAAACAAACATAACAAACATAAATACTTTTAGAAATTTTACCCGATTACAACTGCTGAATCAGAGATCGTATTACAACGACTTCAGCAACATTGATCTTCTGATAATTCCTCGAGCATTAAAACAATACTTATTACTACTTTATTTATGGCATAAGGCCTATATACATACTACTACTAATTAAGAGAGGTTTTGAAGATATATTGGTACACTCCTGCAGGCTGTATGAACTGCTCTCTTTATAAGCAGAATTTCCAGGGCCGGATCGATCCGGGGTGATGTCGGATCGATCCGGGAATAAAATATATTATCCCTTGGATTATTCTCTGCAGGATCACATCTTGGTAATCATTATGTTTCCTCGGTTCGATCCGAGGTTAATCCGGATTGATCCGGTTAGTTTATTTTCACATCTTGATCTGAAACTTGATAAAATCATAACTTGAGCTCTGGATCTCCATATGACGTGATTCAAGAAGCGTTGGAAAGCTCTTGAAAAGATCTATAACTTTCATGAAGGACTCTTCTTCAGAAAATGCCTTTTTGATGGGTCATTTGTTCGTCGAATATATATCTCGATAATGGTATCACGAACATTAAATCTCATGGCACTTGAACATTAAATCTCATGGCACTTCCTTACTTCCTTCAAAAGACATGATTCTACTTCAAAAAGTGTCATCACTCGGGGTCTTGGTTTACCTAAAAATCTGCAATAAAATACCAAAAATACCCACGTAAATCTGACACGACATTCCGGTTATTAAACCAGTACAAAATTTATAACTTTTTATTACTTTTACTAGATTTTTATAGTATTTAGATTTATTCATAACTATTAATATTTCATAAGATTATCGTTATAATTTCTTATATTTTATATAAAAAGAGTTGATAAAGTATATAAAACATCGTAATTTTTATCATATAAATGTTATACATCAATTTCCGATAAATTTTCAGTTGTTTCTAGATTTCCAGTGGCCTAAACCCGTTGGAATTTTTGTTTTCCGGCTGGTGTTCGTTAGGGTACTCGCTAGAATCTTAATCCGGATCCCTATATCTTCAACTAGTTCATCCAATTTTCCGGATTTGCACCCGATTCAGTGAAGAACACAAAAGCATTTTCCAGAACTTCATCTCAAAGCACAAAACTTCTTGACAGATGATATTCATGACTCAAACAAGATCCGCCGGACCTGCCCAGCTCAGCAGCCTACCACCTCTGGCCAGAGAGACCGGCAAAACCTTCACTCAGGCCACCAACGGGGTAGATGTGGGTTGTGCTCAAACACAACATCCGAAGGCCGAACAAAATCATGTCTCGCCTGCCAGGGATCCAGCTCAGCCCGACATCAGACAATTCCTCGATGATATTGTGAGATCGAGAGAAAATTAGTCACTGCCACTTGGGAAGACAAGAGAAAATTCGTGGCTGGGACATCTCATCCAGCTCGCCCACACTCCCCACATCCTATCAAAAAGACATATAACTGTTAGGTGAAGTGCCCGAAAGACAATTTGTGTAATTGTTTTTAATAATGGATGACAGAATTTATCTCACCTTATTACTTGCTTTGTGCTTGTAAAGTAATACATTGTTGCAAACCCTCGGTATATCTATATGTAACCACTTAACTCAGTGTATGGTTTACACGTGAGGATTGAGTTAGTGGAGATATGCTTAAACTGTTAGTCCGTGGTGAACTTAATCAGAGTTTATGGTCTCTTGATTAAAACACCAATAATGCGCCCAGAACACCTTAGGGTGTGATAGTCTTATCCGGACTGTCGGTAGAGGGTACCTACGTGGGGCATTTATATATGATGGCATTCATATAGGACTAGACCGATTTAATCTGAATTTCTCGATATAATTCCGTAATCGAGGAATCTTATTAAATCATTAGATGATCATATATGGATCAACCTTAATCCTGAGGTGATCACAGGGTGCTGCTTGTCTCGGGGTAGTGTTTGATGTGTTAGTTACGGTTCACTTAAATATGTGTTTCAAGTCACTTCTCATTGGAACTATCTCCTGCTGAGTGAGTAGTTATGATTTTCACAGACATGGAATCCATTCCTTCCTGCGAGGGAAGTAGAGAGACAGTCCCCTTGTTTGTTAACCCTAAGAAAGTGATCAATCGGCCGAGTTCATATTAGACTAATTGATCACTAGTCAGATATGTGAACTAATTGATCATCAGGGGGTTAATGGTAAATAATGATAAGATATTCTGAGTCGGTTCACAGAGACTTCCTACTAAGAATGGACAGTCTATGGAGGGTTAATCCATGTATAGTGATTATATCAATGGATGCTTATTCACTCTATGGGTTGAGTATAAGTATACATCTATAATCGGTAGAGTTCAGTTTCGGGTTTATGGTGGCGTAATCCCGGAATTAATAATTAATGTACTTATTCTGTTCGATGAATAATTAATTATTGGAGCTACTGGTTATAGGTCCATGGTCCCCAATGTGGCTTCTATAATTCGGGTTGATATTCTTGTTATTTGGGCCACAGTGATAATTAATTGGCTGGGCTAATTAATTGATATGCATGGATATTATTTAGTTGGGCTAAATAATATAATACACATAAAAGACATTTTATGTGTGCTTTTTAAACCCTAGTGGCGCCATTTTTAGTCTCTTTTAGCACACGAAATAATTTTCTTGTGTAATGGAAAATAAAAGATATTATTGTTATGTGATTGGTTGGAAGACTTGTTATTTGATTTCCTATTAGTCAATACATGTCACAATTAGTCATTAAGGAAAATATCCTTTTATTTTATTTAATTAATTATTTATTTAATTAATTAAAACTTGGAGACCAATGATTTACTCTCCTATAAAAGGAGAGTTATTCCAAGTGTATTGGCAATGGAAAATTTTGCCCCACACACCAAAAAGAGAGAAAATTTGTTTTTTCTTGTCTAGGTTTTTAGAAGAAGAAAAATTCCAAGTTTTTCTTGGTGTTGCATATCAAGGAGGTGCTTTTATCAAGAAGGGTGTCCACCAACCACCGTTTGGAGAACACATTGGAAGATCAAGGCTTCTCTTCCCACTATTGGTAATATAATCTTAACCCCCTTGTAGTAGTTTAAATCCTTTATTTATGTATTGTGATATATAAGTCGTGATCCATCCGCTGCGCATAGATCTAATTCGTTTAGATCTAAGATCCTACATCCTTCAATAACAAGCTCTACAATGAGGCATTGCTCGTGTAGGCTATGTATGTTCAAAGGGTCAGCCGAGTAAATCAGGAGCTATTAATGCAAGGAAAACCTCCCCCAATCGGCGACTTGGTTCCCCCACTACCGCCAACCGATGGAGAAAAAGCAGTTCATCCGATCTCATCACATAACACTTCTTCTCATTATTTTGGCATAGAACTAAGTGTCCACTCTGCACCCGACCGAGCTCCGGCAAAAATGTCTGCCCTGGACCTCTTCGGACCCGGACATGCTCCTCACCCAGAAGAGCATCGAAGTTCAACTGGCTCCCCGCAACATAAAGGTAAGCTCAGTCCCTACCTCAGCCAAGAGTATCGCGTTCATAATGCGTGTCCAGGCATCGGCGCCGTCCTCCCTCCTACATAAGGCCGCCGAGCTCAGAAAATATGTCAACGAGATCCAGAAAGAGAGAAGCAGAAGTGAGAACAAGCTGACCTAGGGAACGAGTGTACTCACCGACAGGCGCATAGAAGAAGCTCCCGTAGGGGTCCACTACCCCAATTTTCAAAGTAACGCTGGGGTGACCTGCCCTTATGATTGGCTTACGGCATTTCACAACATGGCTTCTTTAGCCACTTGAAGCCAAGAGGCATGGTGCATCGCCTTCGTCGGCTCCGTGCAAGACAAAGCAGCTACGTGGATCAGAAACCTGCCAAAAAAATAAATCAGGTCCTGGCCTGATCTTTATGACAAGTTCATGGCCGAATTTAAGTCAGCCAGCCAGCTGAAGAAAGTGCAGGATGATCTTTATGAAATCTGGCATGGGATCGGTAAGTCGACTAGAAATTTCTACGAGCGATTCGTTAAAGTCTATGATCAAACAAGAGTCCTCACCGACGGTGTGGTCATGACTAACTTCAAGAGCGGTCTAGCTAGGGGGCATCGAAGACCGAGTTCGCCTGTGGACCTCCAGAAAACTTACGACAGATGCTCTCCATGGCTAGAACATTCTCTACCTCTGAAGCTGTTCTGTGTACGCAATTTGGGTGAAGGGACATAACTGAATCTAGCTCGGCAAGAGAGGGACCGATCCTTAATCGGGAAATCAAGAAACCTAAAAATTTGAAATTTGAACAATTCTCCTCGCTCATGGATCCCTTTGAAGAAATAATGCACAAGGCCATGGATGACCTACCGAATCCTCGCCCGATGTGGCATGTTCAGGCGAAGATCGCGACATGACTAAATACTATGAATTTCAAAAGGATTTACGGGCACGACACGAACTCCTGCCGACAATTGAGGGAAAAGATAGAAAAACCGTTTGCCCATGGAGTTCTCGACAGATATAATGCAGAATGAAATAACGCCTTGCGAGGCGATCCCCAATCTCGACCACAACAAAGAGAGATTCACTAAACATCTCCAAATTTTCGGGGTTATGGCATTTACTACCTCAAGAGTAATTACCCTGTATTTTATTTCTCATTCTAAATTGTAAACGCTCAAAATTGCCGGACATAAGGCAACACGGCTCAACCTTTCAAGAATTATCTGAATAGCATGTTATTAGCATTCACTCACTTTTAATAGCATGAAAGGCCCGGGCCGACATGTTCGGCATAGACACTTTAAACTCTGCTAATTGACGAGCTACCCCAGCTGCCTGCTCACGCTCCTTATAAACAACAACTTGAGCTTTCTTCAGCTCGCCTTCATCCGGGTTAGGGGTGTAATCGAGCCGAGCCGAGTCGATACACTCTAGGACTCAAGCTCGATTCGACTAAAAAAGTTCGGGCTCGAAACTTGGCTCGAGCTCGATCGAGCCGTAATAATGCAAGATCAAACTCGACTCACTAAGTGCTCGATATAGCTCGGCTCGGTTCGTAAACTCGATTATTTTCCTAGAATTCATTAAATTTTTAATGAAATATGACAAGATCGAGCTCGACTCGTCTAATACTCGACTCGAATAATATATTTTTAATTATGAAAAATAATTTTTACTATAAATTTATAATTTAATTAATTAAATAATTATTTATTCAAGCTCGATTAAGCTCGCGAGCTACTCGATTAAAATATTTTAAAACTCGAGATCGACTCGGTTAATTGTTCGAGTAGCTCGACTCAAGTTCGAACTCGAAAAAAACCAAATCGAATCGATCTCTCTAGCGAGTCAAGTACGAGTTGCTCACGAGTAGCCCAGCTCATTTACAACCTTAATCCGGGTCATTATCCCGTCAAGTTCCCTAGCCTTTTGCTCATTCAGAGATTTGACGCTACAGAGCTCCATCTCTGCCACGATCTTAGCCATCTTAACCTCAATCTCAACCTTATCAGCTCGGTTCTCGGGAATGGCTATCATATTCTAGCCTTCTCCAGATTGCCTAAGGCCTTGTTCGCCTTCTTCTCCGACTCGGCCAGACCACTCTCCCCTCTGAAAAGAGCATGCACGCACATCTTGCCCGCTGTCATCATCTAAGAAAGGGAAAGGAAACAAGTCAAATCGGGTAGTTTCAGCACCGATGAAAATTAACGAACTAGGTCGCCAAAACTCAATGAAAGCAGATTATGAAAGATTACCTGGCTAGAAAGGATTGCCACTATACCAACGATATCAGTCAGCTTCTGCAGGAAATTGTCAACTTGATCAGACATGATCACCCGCTTGGCGATCCCTTCACCAACGGCCAGATTCGCAGCATCAGGCCGAGCCAAGCACAAGTTCTTCAATGCGGCACATCCTTAATAGATTCCCTAACTAAGACGCCTTCATGGTGAGTCTTAGGGCACCGGAAGTTCCTCTGCAAGTTGGGCTGTATGCGAGTCAAGCTATTCGTGAGTAGCTCGATATCGACTCGATCCAAAACTCGATTTGACTAAGCTTAAATGAGCTCAAACTCGGAATCGATTCGACTTGAAAATTAAACAAATGATACTCGAGCAATACAATACTCGACTCGACTACTCGCTAGCAAGCTCTTATATATTTTTACATATATAAAAATGCATATATGTATATTTATACACATATATACATACATATATGTTCATTTTAGAGTAGTATACCTTTATATTTATTAGTCATTTTTGACGTCATATACAAAATGTTAATGTTTTCATTAATTTTATATCATTTGTATCTTGTGGTTTATCAAATATTTTGCATTAAATCCATTGTTTGGTTCACAATAAAATACTATTTTTATCTTTAATATAAAATGTCATAAAGTAATTGGTTGAAATGACAATTTTCATCAATTTGAATTATTTTTTAGTTAAAATTCGGAACATATTAGACTCGGTTAGCTCGATAAAAAAATAGATCTCGCCTCGAGTTCTTAAAAAATCCTTGAATCTCGGCTCGAACTCGAGTTCGAAATACTCGTGTTCGAACTCGAGCTCGAGAATATTTTAAATTCCTTGACTCGTTTAGAGCAATAATCAATTCGACTCGGCTCATTTACACCCTTATCTGCAACCAGACGGACTCGCACCCGGAAACTTCCTTCCCGAGTCGTTATGAACAACTTCCAAAGCCTGACCCTCTAGACCAATCAACAGGAGTTTCCTTTGATGCCGGATTTCTCTACTCGTAGAAGTTAGAATACGCAAATGTATCACAGCAAATGGATATTCTCCCTTATATAGAAGCCGGAACCGGGATAGACGCCTTTTCAAAATTCAAATTTATTTATGATGCGTCCTTTCGATGACCGGAGCCATGATTACAGCCGTTATCGTCTGGCATAGCCCAATCAGAAGACGCGGTTTGTAAGACCACAACGGTAAGGCCAGACTGGTATCTACGTCAGACCTCAACCATCGAGGCGCACTCTTCAGCCTGCCCCGAAAACTCACCAAACGGAGCGTTCACGATCATAGTCCGGATGCTTCGGCACGGCATCTTATTGGAAATCGCCCTCGAGTGAATCTAAGTCATGATGCTTTGGCACGGCATCTTCTTGCAACTCGCCCTCGAGCGAATCTAAGTCCAGTCGCTTTGGAACGGCATATTATTAAAACACTCCGTCGTGTGAAACTTACCTATGCCCGGTCGCTATATGCACGGCACCGTGGGGACATGCCCTCAAGCGTAAAGCACCTTTTTCCGAACAGGGTGCTTTGGCATGGCAAACCCTACGGACATGCCCTCGAGCATAAAACACCTTTTGGGATTTGTCGCTTTTGCACGGCCAACCCTGCAGACACGCCCTCGAGCGCTAACCACTCAAGCCCGGTCGCTTTGGCTTGACATCATCTCGAAACTCACCCTGGTGCGAATCTTACATGTGTCCGGTCACTTCGGCACGACAACATATCGGAACTCGCCATTGAGCAAATCTTACATAAGTCCGGTCTCTTCAGCACGGCATCATATCGGAACTCGCCCTCGTGCGAATCTTACATATGCCTGGTCTTTGACATAGAATCATGTCGCAACACGCTCCTCAGCATAACACATTCAAGGGAATCACGTCACAGCACACAGCCCGGCACAGGGTGTATAAAAAAAACTTACTCCATGATGTATTCATATGTGCACCATTAATAAATCAAGGATTAAGAGGCCCTTGATATGCAAGCTCGAAAAAGAGCCAAAGGATCCAAGCGTGGCCCATGCATAAGTCCAGCAATGAATAGTGTCCTTGACCGAGCCAATTAGCTCTTCATAAGCCAAACCAAGCCGAGAGCAATCCAGCCCATCTCACCCCTTTACGATCTTCATTACTAATCGAGACAACGACCGTCAATCAATCAAGCATCCAGCTCAGCGCCAAGAAACATGGGGTCGACCTGTTCGCCCCTCCAGCACACAGTCCACCAGCTAGGACCAAGCCCATTTGACTTGGATATAGTCGACACAACGGTTACTGACAAAGAGATCACAACGGTCATAATACAAGCTCACCTCCGATGGACCTCATCTCAGCACAGCTCGCCCATCATTGCTCATGATTTACTTTCTCGCCCTTGTAACCACCGACTATAGTCCTTATGAATAGTGGCGTCTCTCTTCCCCTAAAACATTGCTATTTGTCATGATCCCTTACACTCAAGGGTACATAGGCAGCCACATCGGCACAGCAATAATCCCTCTCAAAACACACACCCCCCCCCCCACGTTTATTGTGCTTGATCTTCATATTGTTCTTGAGACTAAAAGACATTAAAACATACAAATCATACATAATTATCTAGATATCCACCATTTAATCGGTTAGTGATAATTCTGATATTATCACCAAATTTCTTGGAAACCTTCTTCCGTCTATGCCCTTTCCCACTGCTGCTGATTACAAGTCCAGCAGCCTGATTGTCTGTACCTGCTGCCTTTTGTCTTAGTTCCCTTGCATGTAGGGCTGACCTTACATCCTCTAAAGCCACTGTATCCTTCCCTACTGTGAAGGTCTACACAAAGATCTCATAGGAAGCTGGTAGTGATACCCACAAAATCAGGGATGCATCTTCATCCTCAATCTTTACATCAATATTCTTAAGTTCAAGTAATATTCTGTTCAGTTGATCAACATGATCCCTTAGCGGAGCCCCCTTGTGCATCCTCGGACTCAACAGTCTCTGCTTCAACATCAACTTGTTGGTTAATGACTTAGTCATATACCGGCTTTCAAACTTCAACCACAACTTGGCAGCATAATCCGTGGCACATCCGTGGCACATCTTCCATAGAAACATCAGTGATAACATCATTAGACAAGCACAACATGATGATTGAATGTGCTTTATCTTCCAGACATGCATAATCCATGGCACGGGTACCCCCTTTACCGGATAAAGGAGTCCACAGCCCTTGTTGCATTAACAAGGCCCGCATCTTGATTTGCCACAAACTAAAATTGTTTCTTCCTGTGAAAATATCAATTTTTACTTTTATTCCAGACATATTTCTTGCCAAGAATTGAACATTTATCACAGAAACCTAGCATTGATGAAGGTCTTGGTGAAGATAAACTTTGTTCGTACAAATAATTCCCAAACCTTGTCTCTGATACCAATTTGTTATAACAAGATAGGGAATCCAGATAGCAATAAGACAAAACACTGATGCAATCTAACGGTAAACAATCAAGAAGATAACATAAACAAGAAGAACACAAGATTTAACGTGATTTCCGGCGTTGTGTCAACTACTTCACAGATGCGGACCCCTCTTCACACTTACATAGGTGATCTCCTATCAAGGGTATTCTGCCATACCCCACTTGAATTAACCAAGTCATAGGAATCATTAAAAGTTTTCATTTAACCTTTACACCATTGACAGATAACACTTTTATTCACAGAATGGGTAAGTGTTCACTGAACCTCCGTAACTTAGTTATAACTTTGATCTTGGGATCTCCAGTCAACATAGTTGGGTTATCATTACAAAGTTTCTGTCGTAATAGGCTTAAGTATCATTCTGAGTGTCAATTGTGACATTTGATCTCTAGGTAAACCTTTTGTATGAGGATCAGCAAGATTCTCCTTCGATCTAACAAAATCAATGGAAATCACACCATTAGAGATTAGTTGTTTAATAGCATTGTGTCTGCGACGTATATGTTGAGACTTACCATTATACATACTGTTTTGTGCTCGACTTATAGCCGACTGACTATGACTATATATGCTTATTGGAGCAATAGGTTTAGTCCAGCATAAAATATCCTCTAGGAAATTATAAAGCCATTCTGCTTCTTCTCCTGCCTTATCAAATGCAATAAACTCAGCTTCCATCATGGAACGAGCTATGCATGTTTGCTTTGTGGATTTCCATGACACTACAACACCACCAATAGTGAATACATACCACTTATGGCCTTCGAATCTTTGGAGTCAGACATCCAATTTTCATCACATTATCCTTCTAATACTACTGGATATCTCGTATAGCATAATCCCAAAATCATTGTAATTTTTAAGTACCTTAGTACCCTATTCCGAGCTTTCCAATTAATGATCCTCATTTGGATTGCTAGTAAATCTTCTTAGCTTATTCACAACACATGCTACATCTAGTCTAGTACAATTGGTTATGTACATCAGACAACCTATGATTTGTGAATATTTCAACTGAGACACAAGTTCACCTTTGTTCTTGACTAAGTACAAACTTAAGCCAATGGAGTTTTCACTGGACTTTCATGGAAGACATTAAATATTTGAAGAACAGACTCAATATAATGAGACTGTGGCAACGCAAGCCAATCAGACATTCTAGAGATTTTAATCCCCAAAATTACATCTACAACTCTCATGTCTTTCATGTAGAAATTTTGTGTCAACATCTTCTTGGTAATCATGATTATATCACGAGTACTTCCCATGATCAACAACATAAAGACATACTTTCACATAAGAATTATAAGTGTTCCTGATATAGACACATTTGTCACACTCATTAATTTTGAACTCATTTGACAACATTGTTTGATCAAATTTTTGGTGCCATTGTTTTCGCGCTTGTTTTAGCTCATACAATGATTTAACGAGTCGACACATTTTGTGTTCTTGACCTAAAACTACAAACCCCTCGGGTTGTTCCACGTATATTTATTTCTCCAATTCACCCTTTAAAAAAGCAGTCTTAACATCCATTTGATGGATTTCAAGGTTATAGACCGCAGCAATCGCAATAAGAACCCTTATCGAAGTGATTCTAGTGACCGGTGAATATGTATTGAAAAAATCAAAACCCTTCTTTTGTTGATAACCTTTGGCTACCAATCCGGCCTTATATTTATCAATAGATCAATCAGCCTTAAATTTCTTCTTAATTATCCACTTACAACCAAGTGCTTTATGCCCTAGTGGATTATTAACCAATTCCCAAATGTGATTTTGCATAATGGAGTCTATTTCACTTTTTATTGCTTCTTTCCAGTAAGGTGCTTCTGGATTTTACATAGCCGATGCATATGTTCTTGTATCGTTTTCTACCATATAGGTGAGAAAATCCGGACCAAATGACATTGAAGTCCTAGCCCATTTACTTGTAAGAGGTTCGATTTCCTCATTTTCTAGAGTGGTATCCTCTGTGGATTCATGTGTCCGCGTATTTTGACTCGTGTCTTCTTTGTTTCTGTCTTTGTTAGGAAAGACATCCTCAAAAAACACAGCATTTCTTGAATCAATGATGGTATTCACATGTACATCAGGATGTAAGATTTATGCATTAGAAATCTATATGCACTACTGTTATTCGTATAACCGATAAATATGCAGTCTATCGTTTTAGGCCGAATCTTTATTTGTTTAGGTGTAGGAACTTCAACCTTTTCTAAACACCCCCACACTTTCAAGTATTTGTACCTTGGCTTATGGCCTTTCCACAACTCATATGGGGTCTTATCCATCTTTTTCGATGGAATTCTATTAAGAATGACATTCACTGAGAGATGGCCTCCCCCCATTAGTGATGGCCTCCCCCTACAAGTTCTGAGGTAAACCCGAACTTATCAACATAGCATTCATCATTTCTTTCAAAGTACGATTTTTGCGTTCAGCAATACCATTTGATTGAGGTCTATACGGAGCAGTAGTTTGATGAATAATGCCAGATTGTGAACATATTTCATTAAATGGTGCATCATATTCACCTCCTCGATCACTACGCACCATTTTGATTCATTTGCTAAGTTGATTTTCGACATCATTCTTATAGTTTTTAAAAGCCTCAATTGTCTCATCTTTGCTACTTAGCAAATAGACATAACAATATCTTGTACAACCATCGATAAATGTTACAAAGTATTTTTTACCGCCTCTCGATTGTATGAATTAAATCTAATGGTTCTGTGTTTCTTTCCACTGAAGGAAATGGTGCCTTAGTCATTTTAGCTTGGACACATATTTGGCATTTTTCAGTTTGATTAAACTTTATATTAGGTAATAAATCTAAATTCATCATTCTACGAATGGATTTATTATTAACATGTCCTAATCAATTATTCCATAAACAAGAAGACTCAAGCAAGTAAGAAGAAGTAGATGCAATTTTACTAGCCTTATCAGGCACAATAGTCTTAGGGACAATGGCCATTTCATTCAACTTAAACATACCCTCGGCGAGATAGCCTCTACCGACAAACACTTCATTTTTGGTCTAAATGACCTTATCAGACCCAAACATCATTTTGAAACATGCCTTGCTCAACATAGCACCAGAAACTAGATTCCTACGAATCTCAGGAACATGGAGAACATTGGTCAATGTCAGCTTTTTCCCTGAAGTCATCTTCAGAACTACATTCCCGGTTCCTTGACTGGTTGAATAGGAATAGTTACCCATCCACAGTTTGTCACCAGCTCCAGCCTTATAGGTTGAGAACACTCCACGGTCAGCACAAGCATGTCTTGTGGCTCCAGTATCCACTACCTTGGATTCCCAACAGCATTGCATTCCGTCACCACAGCGCATAACATGTCATCATCACCTTCAGTTTCAGCCACGTGTGCATTTGGCTGAAATGGCTTCTTTCCACGAAACTCATTTGCATGGTGCCTAAATTTTCCACAGTTGCGGCATTCACCATTAAACTTGTACGCAGTTTGTGGTCTCTTGGACGATTCACCAGTTTTCTTGGAAGATTGTCCAGCTTTCTTCCTCTTCTGATTCTTAACCTCAGCAACATGCGCTTTGGCCTGTCCAACCTGCATATCACGTTTATTCTCGGATGCTCTATTATCCTCCTCTATACGGAATCGGAAAATCAGATCATCCATAGACATTTGCTTTCACTTGTGTTTGAGATACCATTTTTACTACTTCCATGAAGAAGGTAGTTTCTCAATCACACAGGCTACTTGAAAATTTTCGATAATAATCATACCCTATTCTAAAAGTTTGGATATAATGATTTGTAATTCCTGCAACCTGATTAATTACGGTTTTGGAATCGACCATCTCATATTTCAGAAATTTACCTACAATAAATTTCTTAGCGCCTGCATCCTCAGTTTTATATTTTTTCTTTAAGGCAAGCCACAATGCTTTAGCAGACTCAAAAGTACAATAGACACCATACAAAACAGTTCAGTATATATTTTGTGCCCAAAAAATCACTATGCTTCCAACTCTCAAAGCAAGCATAGCTCTGTGTTCGATGTTGTCAGCAGGCACAACTTGTTGCTCTTTATTAAGCATCCTGGCCAGAGCAAGAGTAGTCAAGTAAAACAACATCTTTTGCAACGAACGCTTGAAATTCAGCCTGTTAAACTTTTCTGGCTTCTCACCATGAGATGAACCAGCCACAGCAACAGTAGACTGTGTCACAGTCGGCACAGTTACACTTGATAGTGGATTCAGACTTCCACTAGCCGCAGCATCAGGAGTAGGTGTCAATGACGCATCATTAACAGTAGCCATTTATGTTCAAAAACAGAAGATAAACAATCTGGTTTAGGTTCATATTTCTGAATTTTTTGATATTCAGTAAATTGTACCCAACCCCAAGCCCACGCGTCGAACCTCAAGCCCATGCAAGCCCAAGCCAAGGTCAATGCTCTCGGGCTCGGGTAAGGGCAGGCGGCAGGGCACGCGCACGTGTGTCAATTTTATAAGAACACCGTCTAACTAAAACCATTCGGAACTTTCTCCCTTTCCTTGGAGCTTATACCATTGACTAAACTCATCCCTCTTAAATTGTTGGTCCCAGAGAAGGGTAAAACTATAGTCAGAGGGGGGGAGAATGACTATAGTGGAGTTTCAAAAAAATTTCTTTTTCTTAGAAGTATTTGGGCAGTGGATAAGTCCCTTCTTACTACGTTACTTCAAAATAGTTTAAGCAATCACAAGTATATGATATAATATATGCAATTAAATAAATGCAGTAAGGTAAATTGCAGAAAGTAAATTGACACAAGGCTTATAGTGGTTTAGGGTGGTGTAATCCCTTAATCCACTATTCTCCTGTGATGATTGGAGGAATTCACTATTGTTTTCATAGATACAATAGCACGATTGTCCTTGACTTTCCAAGCTTCACAATCTACAAGACTATCACTCCTTGACTGCAACAGCTTCAGTGATTCAGTCTTTTTCACTGCTCCTTGAGATCAAATCCTTCAGCAGCTATCACACACAACTCCTTCTCAGATGGCTCTGATTCAGTTGCTTGATTGATGTGAATTGGATTCACAAACTTGTTGATCAATCTCAATGTTTGATGTTTGAATTGTAATTCTTCTTTTTGAGTTAATCACTAGATGTTTCCTTTTTGCATAGATAGAAGGCTTTTTACTTTGACAGCGTTTCTGCTCAGATTTTTCGTTCTCCCTTTTTTTTCTTTTTCTGTCAATGCCCTCTATTTATAGCCTTGAATATTTGATTTGAATTTCCATCCGTTGGATAAATTAATAAGGGGAATAATTCATGATTCCCCCTTAATTATATTCTCCTTGATTTCAGTGATCGGATTTTTCTTCAAATGTTTATCTGAAAATCAGTCCTTGATTGATCATCTATTGATTGTGCATTTAATGCATGATCCTCTGAATCTTCATCATATCTCAAAATCTTATTTGGTAAGGTATACTTAGCCGTTCTCTGAACGGTCAAGTGATCCATCTGACTTTGCCGTTTAGATCTTCCTTCACTGTTTTGTCTTCACTCAGCCGAAAGTTAGTTACTCTGCCGATTTACTGTTTTCTTCATTCTTTCAGTTCAAAGGAGAATCCTTGTACTTCACTGATCCTTGATTGGGGTGAGATCAGTGTACACCATATTTAAACTTAATTTTCATCACTTAAAGCATAACTTTAGACTTATCCAAGGTCATCACAGACTTCCTTGGTTATAAGTCAGACCATAATGTCTTCATTTCTTTGCTGCTGGTGCTTGGCTGGCTTCACTCTACCAAATGTCTATTTTACTTTGCCGTCCTACCAACTAGTATGGTACTTGTCTAACTCAACTTATACAACATGTCAGACTCTAAGAAAAGACTTATACAGATAATTCTAACTTATTTCAAGCTTGCTATAACAGCTAGTATGACCATCATCAAAACATAATAAAATGTTCCTAACAATTTCTCCCTTTTGGATGATGCCAAAACCCTCATAAGCCTGAACATAAGTAAGGCAAAATTTTCATAATAATTAACAGAATAAAACTCAACAATTTTATTCATCCATTTAAGGACAGCAAGATATTTGCATCTTCTTTTTAAAAACAATCAAATGCAAATAGAATTCAATTTATTTAATTTTGCTACTCCTTCTTTTCTTCAAACTTGATGCCTTTGCCTTTGATGCCCTTGCCCTTATTAGCTGGACATGCCTTCTTTCCACTGGTGCTCTCAGGCTTTGAACTTCCTTCCCCCTTTTTGGCAGCACTAAAGCATGCTTTGAGATTTGCATTTATTGCTTCAGATTCAGGGAGAGGACCATAATTTTTCTCCAGTATTTTGTTGTTGGCCGTATTGATGTTTATCAGAGTGTCAATTTGTTGGCCAGAAAATTCCATAATCTCAATCAGGTGTTGAATTTGATGAGTGTGGGCATTTAGAGTGTCCACCAGAGGTGTGAGCTTGTTGTCAACCTTCTCAGCATGAAACTCAAGGTTGGTTTGGAAATGGTAGGGAATAAGATGCTGTAAGTTGCAAAGCAAGTTTCCCTATTTTTCCATCACCTCATATTGTATCTTGATGGGACTGATGAGGGATTCAATCTTATGGTTTAAGGATGTTGCATCACTTCTTAAGGAAGCTTTTAGATTTTGCATACGGTGATACTGCTTCTCCAAGTCTACAATCAGGGGTTGATGTCCAGATTGAAGACTCTTTCTGGATCAACTTCCTCTGGTGCCACTTCAACATCCTCATCATCTTCATCTTCCTTTTCCTTTTCACTTTCTGCCTCTTCTTCTATTTCTTTTTCTTCCTTATTAGACTCAGGGTCATTAAGAGGTTGCCGGGCGGTGCTGGCTCCTTCATCTGTTGGAGATGTTGCTTTCTCTGATGCTGTTCCCCCTTGGTCAATAATGGGGGAGTTGACAGGTTCAGCTGAGTGAGTTTGATCAGCTGGCTCACTTGGCTGTTTGTCAACTTTGCTGATGCTTTTGAAAAGCACCTCTTGATGTGTCAGCTCATCAACAGAAATCTCAATGTTTTCTTGATTAGCTTCGAGATGGCCGCCTTCTGAGTGTTCATCCTCTGTCTCAGCTTCTTCCTCATTCATCTCTTCTTCTTCAGATGAAGTGAGAGCATATCCTTCCTCACCTTCTTCCAGATAGGTGATGTCCTCTTGCTGTTTTTCTTCCTCTGTTGTTGTATCATCACTGATTGTCATAGGTTCGGTCAAGTTGCTGGTACCAGTCACAAAGGTGTTCTCTTGTGCCTTCTGGGATCTGGTTCTTCGTCCCACTCCTGATCTCTTGCTTTCAGGTTGCTTCCTTTTTCTTTCGCCAGTTGATTTGGGTTTCATAGATGCCTTGATGTAGGTAAACATTACCTTAGACCTGTGTGGAGCCTGCAGATTTGTGGGCTTTACTTTCAGTGTGTCAAACAGGTGTTGAAGAGGGAACCCATATGATTTCCTCTCCCAAAAATCATCTTTCTTCTGCAAACCCTTGCTTGGTGCCATAATTGACAGGTCAATTTCCTTTTGAATTTGATCTTTCAACCTATTTAATACAAATGTTGCGCAGTCAAATTTGGTACCTTAGTAGATGATGGCCATCAGTTAGACCCGTAACTCAGTTAGGTTTTCTATTGACCCTTTTCGGCCATCGATGTTCTTGGTGATGACCGGTGCAAATTCAGTAAACGGATGTTTTAGTGCTGATCTATGGAGGTTGTATGTTTTGCTGTTTTTCTTGGGGTTCTGTGCTATCTCAGCCCAGAAGTTTTTGATGTCAATCTTCCCAAACTTTACATTTTCCGGACCTATCATGGGTAGCTGTAGGAATCTGTTGAGAATACCAGGCGTAATGACTACTTCTCTCCCAAAGATTGAGCTTTTTATGCAGTCGGTATCAGTCTTCTTTGTGATGGGCACAAACTTTGCATTTTTCCAGAATGCAATCAAATATTCATAAAAAATTCCGTTGATCAGGGGGTTTAGGAAGGTCATTAGCCCCAGATTTGTACACCCATCTACCAACCGCTGGGCTTGAACGTCATTATCACAAAATGAGAGATAATGTTCAGGCCTAAAGAGTGATCCGGTGATGATAGATTTTTCAAAGAACCGCTCTGTGGGAGATAATGAGGATGATGAAGCCATTGAAATGTGATTGATGTTTTGAAAAGAATGCTTCGGTTTTTGAGAGAGAGTCCAAAGTAGGGTTTGTAACTTGCAAATGAGCGTAAAGATTTCTGAAAAACTTCAAGGTATTGTTTATATAGGATGATTTGGGTAGTGTGAACGTGGTTTGAATGTGAAAGGATTTTATGACATAATGGCATGATTTTGTGTATATGAATCCCGATATTCGAGTGTAGTAGGGTAGTGGATTGAGGTAAGTAATGATAAATCCCGGGAATCGAGGCGTTTGTTATTAGAGAAAATAATATGGTTACCTCCATAATTGCAAATTGATCTCCACGTGTGTAATCTTCCATAGTATAATCCTCCATAATTTCCTTATGCTCCACGTGTGTAAAAGTTGATTTTGTTCACACTTGAGTTTGCCCATTACTCCAATCTTCATTTCGGTGGAGTGCCTTTGCTGGTCACTTAGCCGATGTAGTGAATTTTTCACTGAGCTGCTTTATTCTACCGTTCCTAACAATCAGTGAAGTTAACTTCGCCGAGTACCAGTGCCTTACCTACTACATCTCTTGTAATGGCAAAGGTTTTAACAGCTGATGAAGTCACTTAGCTAATTACTCCAGTTAGCCGCTCTTTGGTACTTAGTCAATATCAATCATTCCCAACTCAGTTCTTAGCATGCTAAATCTTTCATGACTGAGTGGCTTAGTGAAGATGTCAGCCAATTGATCTTCAGTGGGTATGTATTTTTGGATGACATCTCATTTTTCAATATGATCTCTGATAAAATGATGTCTCACATCAATGTGTTTTGTTCTTGAATGCAACACTGGATTTTCAGTGATAGATATGGCACTTGTGTTGTCACACATGATTGGGATAGTCTTTTCCTCCACTCCATAATCCATTAGCTGTTGTTTAATCCAAAGTACTTGTGCACAACAACAACTGCTGCTATATATTCTGCTTCAGCTGTTAATGTAGATATTGAGTTTTGCTTTTTACTGAACCAAGAGACTAGCCTGGTGCCTAGCATCTGGCATGTTCCAGAGGTTCTTTTTCTATCTATCTTGCATCCAGCATAATCAGAGTCTGAATATGATGTCAACTTGAATCCTCCATCTTTTGGATACCAAATTCCAACATTAATAGTGTTTTTCAGGTATTTGATTATTCTTTTGGCTGCTAGAAGATGTGATTCTTTTGGTTGAGCTTGAAATCTTACACATACACCTACTGCAAATGCTATATTAGGTCTGCTTGCAGTTAGATAAAGTAGGGATCCAATGATTCCTCTATACATTTTCTGATCAACACCTTTTCCAGCTTCATCTTTTCCAAGAATGACTCTTGCACACATTGGTGTATCTGCTGTTCCACTTGTATCCATACCATACTTGTGTATTAAGTCTTTTGTATACTTGGCTTGACTAATGAAAATACCATCCTTCATTTGCATTACTTGAAGACCAAGAAAATAATTTAATTCTCCCATCATGCTCATCTGAAATTTGCTCTTCATCAGGTTTGCAAATTTTTCAAACATCTTTTCATCCTCTGATCCAATGATGATGTCATCAACATAGATTTGTACTAGTAATATGCGAGTACCTTCCTCTAATTTGAATAGAGTTTTGATGACGGAAAAATTCACTATTATTATTATAACATTTCACCCCACTTCTGATACCATTTTGAGCACTTATATATCATTTCGAGTCATTAATTCATTAGATTTATCTAAATGCATAAGTAGTATGTATTATATAAAATATTATGTTTTTACTAGTTTTTTTGCCGGTTTAGTAGCCGGAGTGTCATGTAGAATTTACGTTTAGTTTTTATCTATCTTTATTTAAATAAAAAATATATATATATATATATATATATATATATATATATATATATATATATATATATATATATCGGTAAAAAATGGTATCCACAAGTACAAATATCGTCGTTAAAACTTTTGTTTCAGATTTACTCGCGGTTCGTTTCTTTGTATTCGGGTAAAAAAGATAAGATTTATTGCGGAAACGGAACTAAAGACTGAATCACGAGACGAGAATTTTGCCTGACTGAAGAAAGCTCGATTCGAATCAAGAATGGGCTGATTCGAATCGACCCCCAAACTTGGAGTTCAAGGTTTTCAAAATATCCCACGTAAAAATATGTTTTGAGGCTTAAAAGATGGATTTTGAGGAAAAGAAGAAGATGCCACGAATTTACGAGATCAACGGATAATTTTTCCAACGCACTTCTACCGTAACCAGTTTTCGACGGACATTTGACCCGACTTAGATGCATTTTCAGGGGAATAGTTCTGCACGAAAGTTTTAGATACTAAAATGAGCTTTCCAACGCATTTTGAATCAAGTAAATCGGAGGTCTACAACTCAAGTTATGATTTTTTTTACCGAACAGCTGAAATTTGGACGAATTGGAGATATCTTGGTTAAAATCCATGCATGTTACTTGCAATGATTCCTTGTAACAAATTTTTGCATGACTCATCACCTTCACATGCAAACTCATGATTACATCCAAGCCTCCCTAACAAACTATTGGTGATTCACCACCCCTTCCCCAAATACTACCTCCTTATACACTCTTATACACTCTTATATATATATATATATATATATATATATATATATAGATATATCTCCATATATGAACCTCACCTCCCAATTTACATCACACGGGAGAAAGAGAGGGAGAGGCCCCTCCTTACACCTCCATCTCCACCCATAATGGAAGCCCTTTTCTTCATGTAATTCTCCACTTTTTATCTCTTTTCTTGTTGAAGATTTGAAGTTGTGTGTATGCATATATACATATATGTCTATGTATATCTCTATGTAAGCATATATGCAAGCTTCTTTCTTCATCTTTTTCTTATTTTGAGCTCAAGTATGTATACATATGTCTATGTATGTATATGTATATGATTGTATGTATAAATAAAGTTGTAATAAAACGATGATGAGAAGCTAAAGCACGTGGAACAAGCCTTGTGAAGCCGATTCTTAGCAATATCTCGATTTCGAATTTGGATTATCTTGTGAGTTTTAATAAAAGTTATATCTTTCCTGTGTTTTATTGTTGTTATCATTAGATATATAGTTAGATCTATATATATATATATATATATATATATATATATATATATATATATATATATATATATATATCTATATCTATACTTGTATATATATAAATATAAGTATCTATAATAGTATATATATATATATGAGAATACGCAACCGATTGGATTAAGGTTTTAATTTGGTTTTAATAGAATTCTGGCATAAATTTTGTATCATATCATTTACAAATGGATTTATACAACAATTTATTGACAGAAGGATATTATGTAAAACTTCCCGCCGTTTTTAATCCATGACATTTTGACAGAGTCTGATATCTATATATATATTAACCATAATGAGTAGCTAAATCTTTTCGGTGTTTTTATTGTTTATATCGATGGATTGTTACTATTTGATGTTTAACGGTTGACGAGAGTCGTTGTTAAACTTTAGATCACCATAGTAAAGATTGGATTTTTAATCTAATTAACGAGAGTTGTTAGGTTGAATATCTAGATTGCGAAATTGAGAGATTTCACACCTTTGTTATGAAAGCGTTAATCTTTAAAATCGAAAGATAAAAGATTTATAGGCGAACTTTTCTAAGAGATTAGGAGTTCATACCTTCGATAGGTGAATCACAATTTTCGTTAAATCACCACAAGATAATCTAGAGTCGAAATTGAGGGTTGCGGGAATCGGTGGATCATTGCTTGTTCGTTGTTAAATTAATTGAGAAAAATCGTTTGTGCTGTTTTGCTTCGTTTTCATTGTAGTAACCGTAGTAAGTTTATTGTAGTTTTAGTTATAAAATAGGTACAACTTAGTTAGCTCGGTTCGTAATTATCTTTCCTGGCTTTAGATCTTTGATCTTCTGTCCAGTTTACTTTTGGTGTTTTCGTTTTTAGTTTTGTTAAGGGTTAGACGTTTTTATTTTCTTAAAATTTTAGTTATAATAGTAGTCGTGACAATTTAGAAAAAAATTAATAAGAACTAGATAAACCTTGATTCCCTATGGATCGACTCCGGTTTTTAATCGCTATACTACGATCCCTGCACTTGGGGTAAACCGGATTTATTTTATTACTTGTTATATTTTGCTTTGCATAAAATCCGAGACAAGTTTTATCTATTGTTCCCTTGTTGAATCCATTCTTGATCAAAAATTGTGATAGTGTTTCATACCAAGCTCTGGGTGCTTTTTTGAGTCCATAAAGAGCCTTTTTGAGTTTGTATACTTTGTCTTCTTTTCCTTTGAGTTGGAAACCAGGAGGTTGCTCCACATATACTTCCTCTTCCAAAAGTCCATTCAGGAATGCACTCTTGACATCCATTTGATAGACTTTGAAGTCCTTGTGTGCAGCAAAAGCTAGAAAGAGTCTGATTGCCTCCAGTCTTGCCACTGGTGCAAATGTTTCATCATAATCTATTCCTTCTGCTTGAGAATATCCTTTTGCAACTAGCCTTGCTTTGTTTCTGACAACTGTTCCTTGCTCATCCATCTTGTTTCTGAATACCCATTTTGTTCCAATGATGTTGGCTATGTCTGGTCTGTCAACAAGTTCCCAGACTTCATTTCTTTCAAATTCATTTAGTTCTTCTTGCATGGCTGTGATCCAATCTGTATCTTGAATTGCATCATCTATTGTCTTGGGTTCCACTTGTGATAGAAAACATGTTAGCATATGCTCCAGTTGTCTTCTGGTTCTAACTCCTGTGTGAATGTCTCCAATGACTTGTTCTGCAGGATGGTCTCTTAGCAAATTTAGGTCAGGTTGAAGTTGTTCTTCACTTGGTGCTCCTGCAATTTCAGGTTCTGCATGAGCTTCAAGTTCTGATGCTTCTCCTGTTGTAATGACTTGTGGCTCATCTTGATTTCCAAAATGGTGATTCAGGATGGAAGCTGGTATAGTTGTATTTGTATATACTTCCCTTTGTGTTGCTTCTTCTTCTTGATCTTGAAGATTTTCACCATTTGTATTTGGTTCATCAAATACTACATGTATTGATTCTTCAATCACCAATGTTCTTTTGTTGAGTACTCTGAATGCTATGCTTGTGTCATTCCATATTTCATATGGAGTCTTTCCATGATATTTGTTGACGATTGATTTGTTTTGTGTATGGCATGTTGTGTTTGCTGCTTCAGCCCAAAATCTCTTTGGTAAGCATGCTTCTGCAATCATTGTTCTGACTGATTCTTTGAGAGTTCTGTTTCTTCTTTCTGCTACACCATTTTGTTGTAGAGTTCCTGCTGCAGATAATTGATGTAATACTCCATTTTCTTCACAATAAGTTCTGATAACTTCATTTAGAAATTTTGTGCCTCTATCTGATCTGATCTTGATGATCTTCAGTTCTTTTTCATTTTGAATTCTTCTTAGCAAATCGGCAGGCCTCTTCAGTGTTTCTCTCTTTTTGTTCATGAATATGGTCCAGGTGTATTTGGAGAAATCATCAACCACTACTAGAGTGTATTTCTTACCACTTACACTTACCGGTGTGATTTGGTCCAAACAGGTCCATATGTAACAGATGTAGAATTCTTGTTGTTGATTGATAGGGCTTTGACTTGAAGGAACTTTTGATTTGTTTCCCTTTCTGACATGCATCACATAGACTTTTTCTTTCTTTAATGTGATCTCTGGCAGGCCTTCAACTAACTTGTTCTTTGATAATGTGTTGATGGTCTTGAAATTCAAGTGATTTAATCTTCAATGCCAAATCCAGCTGGTTGATTGTTTATTTTTGACAAACAGACATGTTTCTGCTTTAGCTGTTTTCCAATCCACCACATACATATTATATTTTCTTCTTCCTGCAAGAACTACTGTGTTGGTTTGGCTATGAATCACTTTGCATCCTTCCTTGTTGAAGTGCACATTGTAGCCTTTGTCACAGAATTGACTGATGCTCAGCAGATTGAAATTAAGTGCCTTAACATATACCACATTTTGAATTCTCAAATTGTTCTTGAGCATTGTGCCTTCCTCCTTAATCTTGCCAGGGTTTTCTTTGCCTCCAAAAGTGACTTTGGGTCCATCAAAAGTTTTGAAGTCAGTGAGCCATCTCTTGTTTCCTGTCATGTGTCTGGAACATCCATTGTCTATGTACCAGACATCCGGCAAAACAAATTAATTATGTTTAGGTACCCAACATTGTTTGGGTCCATACATGTTAGCAGTCATGCCTCCTACTCCAAGTGTATATCCAAATGATCTTCTTTTCGGATAATGAAAGTCATCAACTTCATATGTATAAGGCATTGCAGAATAGCTTCTAATATTTCTACTGGAGGTATTCTGATACTTTTCTCTACTTTTTGGTGCATTTGCATCCATCTTTACTTTCCAAGATGCAGTGGGAAACCTGTGTTGCTTCATGTGTCTAGGAACATACCGAGATTGATTTTTCTTAAACACATGATGCATATCATTAAATGGTTTCTTCTTGTATTTTGGAGGTGCAACATTCCAATCATCCTCTAAAGGATAAAGTCTTCCTTTACCTTTCAGAAAATACACGCTTTTGGTTGACTGGATTGATGTTTAGTCTGCTGTTTCAATGCACTGGGTTTTGACTTCACCGGTGCAGGATGAGTGGTTGAAACTATGATCTTTCCTTTTCTGAATTTTGGTCCAATGTTGGTCCTGGATTCAGAATTGTGTTGACCATTGTTTCTAATCTCATCCTGGCTGTTGTAGCCAAGACCAGATCTGGATCCAAACCTTTTTGAAGGTTTGTAAGCTGGTGCATTTCGTGGTTTAGTGGTGTTTTTAGCTGCTAGGTGGATTTTCTCACCTGATCTGTTAGCAGTGGATAAGTTGTCATCTGTTGCTTTTTGATTGGGTGAGTATATCTCTTTAGTAGCTAGTTCAGCTTTCACTTTGTCCAGTTGTTCCTTCAATCTTTTCTTTTCTTTTCTTAGATCCTTACATTCCTTTTCCAGAATTTCATGATTCATCTCAATTTCATCAAATTTAGTCATAAGATTTTGGACTGTGGCTGCTGGATTCAATGGGAGAATAGAAGATTGTTCAGTGTTAGATGTGGATGCATTTGATGAAGAGTAATAGCTAGATGTTACCCAGTTTCATCAGATTCTTTGGGCATTAGACATAGACTTGCTTTCTTAATGTCTCAGCTGTCACCTTCATCTTCATCTAATTCTTTGGTCATGAGACATAGACATGCTTTTTCATTGTCTGAGATGTCTTCTTCATCACTATTATCTGAGTCATTGTCAGATGATTCTTCATTCTTTTAACTGCTGGATTCAGCCTTGAGTGCTTTCTTACCTTTCCTCTTTTCAGATGCTTTGTACTTCTTCTTTTCCTCATCTTTATTATTTTCTTCAGGGCACTCAGCCTTGAAGTGACCTTTCTTGTTGCAATTGAAGCATCTATATTCATCATCTCTTTTATTCATATCTTTGTTTGAGCTTGACCTCTTGTTTGATGATGAGTTTCCTTTGAATGGCTTCTTTTTGCTAAACTTGTCAAAACGTTTAACTAATAAAGCTACCTGTTCTTTGAGTTCTAGTGTCTCTTTGCTGCTGCAATCAGCAAAGTTACTTTGATGTGGTGCTATCAGTGCACTGTCTCTTTGTGTCTCTGCCGCTGCTCCATCTTCACCGTTCAATTCGAATTCATGAGCTTTTAGTTGAGACATCAGAGTTAGGGTGTCAGTGTTTGCAAGATTTGTTGTTCCTCTGATTACCGAGGTTATGATATTCCATCTTTCAGGTAAGCCTCTCAAGATCTTCAAACACACTTCTTTCGGAGGATATGTGTGTCCAAGCTGTTGCAGTTCGCTGATGATGCTTGCGAATCTATTGTCCATTTGATCAATAGATTCACCAACCTTCATTTTGAAGCTTTCAAATTTCTCGTTTTGCAACATATAATTTGTTATCTTTAACTGCTTCAGATCCTTCATTTATCAGTGCCAGCTTGTCCTACATCTCCTTTTCTGTTTTGCAATCTTTGATTCTCATGAACATGTTGCTGTCTAGGGTCTTCAAAATCATATCTTTTGCAACGAAGTCTAGATTTGCTCTTCTCCTGTCATCCTTGGTCCAATCCTTTTTGGGTTTGTCCACTTCTTTTCCTTGATCTGCTCATGTGGCTACCATAGTCATGATCATGATTGGGCCATCATTAATTACATCCAGCATCTCCTCATGAGTTGCTGCAAGATGTGACAATATTCTTATTTTATATTCATCAAAATTGTTAACATTAAAAATAGGTACTTTTGACATAAAGTTTGAGGAATCCATTAGTACAAATAAGATATATATGTGAATATATAGAAAGCACTGATTTGAAAACTACTTTGAAAATATGTGATCTCCTTGTTACCAGAAATTATATCTGAACAAGTTCTGATACTAGGAACACTTCTCTGATACCAATTGTTTGTCCTAGAGAAGGGTAAAACTATAGTCAGAGGGGGGATGAATGACTATAGTGGAGTTTCAAAAAAATTTCTTTTTCTTAGAAGTTTTTGGGCAGCGGATAAGTCCCTTCTTACTACGTTACTTCAAAGTAGTTTAAGCAATCACAAGTATATGATATAATATATGTAATTAAATAAATGCAGCAAGGTAAATTACAGAAAGTAAAATTGACATAAGGCTTATAGTGGTTCAGGGTGGTGTTATCCCTTAATCCACTCTTCTCTTGTGATGATTGGAGGAATTCACTATTGTTTTCACAGATACAATAGTACGATTGTCCTTGACTTCCCAAGCTTCACAATCTACAAGACTATCACTCATTAACTGCAACAGCTTCATGGATTCAGTCTTTTTCACTGCTCCTTGAGATCAAATCCTTCAGCAGCTATCACACACAACTCCTTCTCAGATGGCTCTGATTCAGTTGCTTGATTGATGTGAATTGGATTCACAAACTTGTTGATCAATCTCAATGCTTGATGTTTGAATTGTAATTCTCAGTTTTGAGTTGATCACTAGATGTTTCCTTTTTGCACAGCTAGAAGGCTTTTTTACTTTGACAGCGTTTCTGTTCAGATTTTTTGTTCTCCCTTTTTTTTCTTTTTCTGTCAATGCCCTATATTTATAGCCTTGAATATTTGATTTGAATTTCCGTCCGTTGGCAAAATTAATGAGGGGAATAATTCCTGATTCCCCCTTAATTATATTCTCCATGATTTCAGTGATCGGATTTTTTTCAAATGTTTATCAGAAAATCCGTCCTTGATTGATCCTCTATTGATTGTGCATTTAATGCATGATCCTCTGAATCTTCATCATATCTAATAATCTGATTTGGTAAGGTTTACTTAGCCATTCTCTGATCGGTCAAGTGATCCATCTGACTTTGCCGTTTAGATCTTCCTTCACTGTTTTGTCTTCACTCAGCCGAAAGTCAGTTTACTCTGCCGATTTACTGTTTCCTTCATTCTTTCAGTTCAAAGGAGAATCAATGTACTTCACTGATCCTTGATTAGGGTGAGATTAGTGTACACCATATTTAAACTTAATTTTCATCACTTAAAGCATAACTTTAGACTTATCCAAGGTCAACACAGACTTCCTTGGTTATAAGTCAGACCATAATGTCTTCATTTCTTTTCTGCTGGTGCTTGGCTGGCTTCACTCTGCCGAATGTATGTTTTACTTTGCCGTCCTACCAACGAGTACAGTATTTGTCTGACTCAACTTATACAACATGTCAGACTCTAAGCAAAGACTTATACATATAATTCTAACTTATTTCAGGCTTGCTATAACAGCTAGTATGACCATCATCAAAACATAATAAAATGTTCCTAACATAAATATTGAGAAATGATTAACACAATTCCCAATGTAGGATTAAGGATGTTGAACTCTTCAACTTCCAAATTTCAACACTTCAACTTTTCCAACTAACCAATTTCAAGAATTAATTTCTCATTCACCCGATATCCGAATTGAATTTTTTAAAGAGCTGTCTTCATCTACGTGATACATAGATTTCAAAATCATCATAAACTCTTGATAAATTATTAAAGAGTGTAATTGAAACCGGCTCTTAAAGTGGTTGTAAAAATGATTAAAAATTCATTTTAAAATGATTAAAAATCATTTTCTCTTTTCCTCAATTTTTCTTCAACACAATTATATTACAACCTAAAAACTCTATGACTTAATTTTACGTGTGTTTATTTTTTCCACTTAAAAGCTTATGAGTTTCATGTGTTAAATTGTGTTTATCTACAACGTAGGATGTAACAGAGTAATAGAAAAAGATATTGTATTGCATTGCTTTGATTGAATACAATAGTAGGCTATTTATACTAATAGTCATAATGTGAACATAATAATAACCATAATGAGATTGATTACAATCAATTATTTTCCTAATTTTCTATATCTAGAATATTCTGTCATTATCTCTAACATGCCCCCGCAATCACATGATAGTTCAACGAACATGGTGATTGGCTCGCAATGAATGGCTTGAGTCCCGGGTGTCTACGACAACTCTGCAAATCAATCAGCATCAACTTCTTCTCAACTTGATCTTGCTTGAATAAAAGCTGGTGGGATAGACCCTAACAAAAAAAATACATGGAGGGATATACCCTAAAAAAACCACACGAGGAGGGATTTACCCTTAAAAAAACAATAAATTGAGGGATATACCCTAAAATAAAAAAAGATAGAGCAAATCAAGTGAGTGAAAAGTCCAACTGCCGATGAAACAAGAAACAATTAAATTTGACCATGAGAAAGAAAGGGGCTTAGAAAAAGAAATTGATTGGGAGAACATCACCGTTAAACAAAATGAACTAGGTGTTGACGGGATGGATCGACAATAATGACAGAATTTTTTATTTTTTTATTTAATTTTTTTTTGATATTAATATAATAATAACAATAATAATAGAAGATGGGTGGCGGGAGGGAGGGTGGACGGGAAAGAAAAGCCGGCGGTTGTTGGTGGTGCAATAGATTACCATGTCCGCGAATCTCATTAATATGCATGTGGATGTATGAATTTTGAAGAAAAAAGAAAGAAAGAAAAAAAAGATGGTGGGACATGTGAAATAAGAAAGCAAAGATAGTGGTAAAAAGAAATTAAAGTGTTGATTTTTAGAGGTGGGTTGACAGATAGAAAAATGACAGGCTGAAGAACAAGCAGGAAAAAGAAATTCGAGAAGAAAAGAGAAATAAAAGAGGGGAAAAAAACGAGGGGTGAGGATTCGTATAGATTAGTGTAACGAACCCCCACCCGAACAGATTCTTGAAAGTTTGCTCAGGATCTAAACGACGTTAGTCTAAGAGCTCCGATACCATAACAGAGTAATAGAAAAAGATTTTGTATTGCGTTGCTTTGATTGAATATAGTAGGCTATTTATACTAATAGTCATAATGTGAACATAATAATAACCATAATGAGATTGATTACAATCAAATATTTTCCTAATTTTCTATATCTAGAATATTCTATCATTATCTCTAACAGGATGAACACCTAAAATTTTCTCACTTATTTATGTTATATCTGTTGGATCTAACCGTATGTGATGAATCACTTTGATCCAGGATCGTTTATGCTAAACTATCAAGAATCTGAACTAAAGATGAAAAACGGAAGCGTACCTGAATACTGTAATATTGAAAGACCATAGACGATGCCGATGTTCTAATCAAGGCTAGTAAACTTTACAGAATAATATAATGAATGAAGAATTCATTCCATATCCCTAATGTCAAGAACTTGTACGAAATAGTAACTTTCAGCAGCAAAAACTTAATCAGATAAAAAATCGATTCTCGATAATTCAACATAATTCTCTCTGATACCACTTGTTGGATCTAACCGTATGTGATGAATCACTTTGATCCAGGATCGTTTATGCTAAACTATCAAGAATCTGAACTAAAGATGAAAAACGGAAGCGTACATGAATCTGTAGTGCTGTAAATCTCTCGTAGGATCCGATCTTCTAGATCTACACACTTTCTGGAACTGTTCATAGAACCCCTTTGAAATCCTCTGTAATCTCTCTGATGATGGGAGACAGAAGAGTTAGAATAGTGTGTGACCTAGGGACCATGACCCCTTTATATAGTTAATTATATTTTAGGTATTTCCAATTCTACCCATCAACGAAACAGAAATTACCCCTTAGTCTCTACACATAAAAGGCCCACACCCTAATGATACATCATAACCCAATAAACCGAATACCGTATTAGATCACTTTTACATCGGGTTAATATTTATTGACAGTCCATAATAAATAATTATTTCACATATAAGCCCAACGTTGGATTAATGATCCAACAATCTCCCACTTGGGCTATATGTGTAACCTTATAATTATTTATCACCAGATAACCGAATGAGCACTCAACTTAGGTGTCATCACAAAAGAATGTATCAATGACAATCTTGTCCATCAATCCCATCAACATAGGACCAAAGCGGCCTTCGTCACATCTATCGTGACGGGACCCATCAATGATCACATATGCTAATAAAAATGAATGACATGGATCATGATGTGGATGCGTAGCATGGAGAATAACATGACATGTGATCTTAACATGTATATTTCCAACTGGTCCACCTTAAACTTAATGAGATCAAAACCGTATATCGAGATCAAAGTGTGAAATAACAAAAAACTTAAATTTCTGCAGAAAGAACAGTAACTTTAACTTAACCTTAACTTTAAATTGTATAACCGAAAAATGTGTCTATATTGAAACAAACATTATCAACTACAAACTCCCACTAAACCTAAGCATCCTTAACTGACATGACACCCATATGAGCAATATGCTCAAGAACATCTTGGGTGGCTATCCCATAGTGAGTGGATCCACAATAATGGAGTTTGTCATGTTATGTTCAACAGACACCCTTCCACTTTGAACTCTGTGCTTAACAACTAGGAATCATATATCAATGTTCTCAGACATCGATGAACTCCTGTTGCTGTTGGGATAAAACACTGCAGAATCATTATCACAAGAATCCTTAATGGTCCTTATATAACCAAATAAAACTTCACAGCCTGAAATAATATTTCCGCATCCATATCCCATCACTAGTGGCTTCAAAAGCCCGGAATTTTGTCTCCAAAGTCAAATAAGTCATAAGTGTCTACTTAGCACTTTTCAGATAAACAACTTATTTTGACAAAATGAAGACATATCCTTATGTGGATTTAAATGTATCTTTACATCCACCAATATCTAAGTCAGTATACCGAATGATCTCTAACTTTTCTGACTCTATATATGTGAGCATCCTATATTTTGTTTTATGTAAGTACTTTATAACCTAATAGGCTGCAACCAAATGACCCTTTCCAGGATCTTTAAGAATCTACTCAACCTAACTGAAATGTACGCAATAACCAGACACGTACAAACCTAAGAACACATTAGATTCCCAACAACCGAATCAAAGGGAATCTTCTGCATTTCCTCCTACTTTATATCATTAGAAAAGGCACAGTTTGAGACTAGCCTTGTCTCCCTTAGACACAGGGGTACCATGTTGTTTACAATACATCATGTCGAATCTCATCAGAAAACTTTATCGATATAGTCTGTTTGTAATGATCCAATAATACCTCAAGAATAACCCTGATATATCTGGATCCCGAAAACCTAAAATAGCGTCTTCTAAATCTTTCAACTCAAAACCGAACGAGATAAATGATTTAGTTTCACGCCCAAAAACTATATCGTTAACGATAATCATCGACATGTCAAACCAAGAGTATGAACCTACTCCCACTAAACTTATGGTAGATACATTCATCAACATAATTTGACCCAGAACCAAATGAGACAATAATTTGATGAAATCTATTATACCATTGACGGGAAACCGTTTGAGTCCATAGATGGATTTCTTTAATTTGCAAACCATATTCTTTGCGTCACCAAATGCAAAGTTTTCTGGCAGCACTAAATCAATGTTTCATCAATGTCACCACTGATGACCATTGTCTTTACATCCATCTAATGTAACTCATAATCCATATGAGCAAGTAGAGCCATAATTATTCCGAAAGAAACCATACAGAAAGCATTTTATAATATATGCTCCTTTTGAGTAAAGCCTTTAATGACAAGACATACCTTATATCTTTCCACATTACCAACTGAATCCCTCTTGGTCTTAAATGTCCATTTACAACCAATGGGTTTCGATCCTTCTGGAAATGGTAGAATATTCTAAATGTCATTGTCCTTCATGGACTTCCTCGCATTTTTGCATAACCTTAATCCACTTATGAGAGTTGGAGCTTTCCATGGCTTAGGGAACGGTAACCGGATTGTCCTCCATAATGCCATGATCCTTATGCTCAAGGAGGTAAACAATATAATCATTCTGAATTGTTGACCCAATCTCTCTAATGGAGTGTCTTGGTGGCGGTGCCACTGATTTCTCATATGTTATCTCATATGCTCATGTTGCTCCCATATAGGTTATTGAGGATTTTGAGGTTGTCAAATTGGAAGTTCAAGAATATTGTCATAAACAGGATCTGGCAATAGTATACATCCCATTTGGGAAATACAAATTGTTACCAACTGCCACTGTAGGGAGAGTCATGGTAGGCTCTTCCTTAAAGACAATATTTCAAACCTTATCTTCCCCCCAAACTCAATATCCTCAAGGAACCTTGTAGATCCCGTCTAATAAAAAAAACTGGAAGTACGACCATAGAACTTAAAACCCCTGGATCTCTTGAAAACCACCACATAACATAACAATTAACCAGAGTCTATTTTCTTTCCCTTGGCTTATAAGGCCTAACCTTAATTGGACAACCTCCAATATGATTACACCGAATACTGGGTTACCCCAGTCCATATTTCATATGGGTTTTGGTTACTGTTGTAGTGGGTATTTATTTAGTATGAAAGCTGCTATCTTTAATTTCCATAGTGACTGCCATTTGATACAAGGAATTAGAAGCAAATAATCGTCTATGAATGTGATACTTTGTTGCTGAACATTCCAACATACCGTAGGGAATAAACTGCAAGTGACCATACGCATCAATTATAAGACGTACTTAAAGCAATGAAATATCTAATCTCCTATGTTGGTTTGTTACCCCTTAATACAACCTGCTCAGACAAAATCCATCTGACATATCAAGGGAACCAAATGTTCCATCTGGCATAAGCCTTTATATTCTCTTTCGAGAAATTTTACAAAAATGCTAATGCCAAACCATATAGGAACCATCATTAGTTAAATTTGATTTGTACCATGAAAACTAAATGCAGAGTGATAATAATGATACAATGGTATCCACCATAAATAGATAATCACTGAAAGCCAAATGATTAGAACATATTTGATCTGAATCCTGGAAAGACTAAGGTATCATCCTTAATGAACAAGAATGTCCTAATTTGTCCAAAGTCTTTTCCAAGTCTAGAAAATGTTCAATCTTTAGTAACAATCTAGTTTCTGAATAGCCTTAAACTTTATTGCATCACCATCACCCACAAAGATGTATCTTTCAACATCAACCGGTGATCGATAATGCTATCTACTCTGCATATTCACGCTCAAATGAATAGGTGCATCAGAATCTATCCACTATATCTTCAGGCACATAAATCAACTCAACCCCTAAACAAACCAAAAAAAGAAAACTTAACTTTATTTGCTCAGCAAGCATGACACTACAAGAAATCATTCATTGTGTACCTACCTATTGGCTTAAGAAACAACCAATATCCTTATGTTGTCACTTTTTCCCCTATTGTTGAATACCAGCAGCTTCCTTAAATTTTATTGTGCCCTTACCTTTAATGGTGACCATATTTAGCACTTTCTGGTTGTCCAAATTTAAAATCATTCGGCTTCTTGCACCCAGTGGGAAATCGATTTCTTCAACTCCCACCACTCCTTATGTCAGTTATAACTGACATTTAATTTACCATATTGTGCTTGAAGATATAGAATGATAAATTGCACCAGTAGTCCATCACAGATATCCAAATTAAATATCCGAAGTTTGGAAATCAAATGAGCTAATTTTAGAATGTGCCATTATGTTGCATTAGTCCTTGTACCTTACAGAGATTAGCTAAGACATGACAAGTTGCCTCGCCTTTCTCTTCATGGCATTGTGAAACTCTATTAAACACACAAAAAAAAATTTCTTCTTGGTCACCATAGCATTTATGTCACTTCTAAGAGTATTTGGATTGGCTTCCCTAATTATCAAAGACTCAACCTGTTTAATCACTCACATTTCTCAAAATACAAATTTGTTTGACTTTATTATTCTAACTGAGAGGTTTATGAGGATCATATTTAAATGTCAAGTCTAGATTCATAATGCCAAAGAACATAATAAACTCATTCTTTCTAACTCTTGAAATGATATTCCATAAGTGAAGGAATATAATGCTTAAATGAGCGGATATACTTTAAAGCAGAACTTATAACTGAACACAGAAAACAACTTAATAACCTTAGGCTCACATATATAAGATCCAAAGAATATCCAAAATCAAACAAATTTATGATATATTTTCCCATCACAAAATGCCGGCACGACATTAATATCTCATCTTTGGACGATAATACTAACTCGTAATTGACATCTTGGCGTAGTAATCAAACACTGACAATAAGTCCTGTCAAATAATAGACCAATCTTTGGATCGCATCTATTATCCACATGGAAACCGAATAATTCTCACGTATTTATCACCACAGGTGTATTTATAATTCTGCCAAATAATATCCTTCCTTTGGGCCGAATACTATCCGCATGAATTTATAAAAACACAAACCATTTTACATCCCAACGTGAATCGATATCCACATAGAGGTCACTTTGGCGACATATCGTTTCAACAAATTCACTCAGAGATATAATAAATACAAATACCGTAATATATCAATATTTGATTTTAACGTATGATCTATCAAAATCAGGTTGCTTATTTCTTCAAATCTTACTATAATAAATTTAATGGACCATTTATTAGATAATAGGTCCAACTGAATTAAAGACCCAAACCAATAAAAAAAAAGGGGAAGGGGCTACAAGGACAAAAAAATGATAAATGGGTCCAGAAGGACAAATTTCAAAATCAGATATTAGTAAAGTCAAATTGCTTATATAGTGACAAAAATACCCCTTTATAATTTTAATAGTAACAGTCAAGGAACAATTAGTAACAACCCATAAAATGTCGTAAATTCCAATGAAAAAATAGTAACAGCCTAAAAACAAGTAGTAACAGCGCATAAAATGTCGTAACAGCCAAGAAACAAATAGTAACAGCCCATAAAATGTCGTAACATCCAATAGAAAAATAGTAATGACCACTAAACAGTAGTAACAGCCTAAAAACAAGTAGTAACAGCCCGTAAAAAATAGTAACGGCTAATAAACAAGTAGTAACATCCCATAAGCAAGTCGTAACATTCCATAAACAAGTCGTAACATCCCATAAACAAGTAGTAACCGCCCCAAAAATGTAATAACGTAATAGTAACAACCCTAAACCCTAAACTTTCTCAAAAAAAAAAAAAAAAACATCCTCCATACGCAAGTTTTCTTCTCCGGCGGCCTTGTCTCCTCCGGCCGGCCTGTACAGAATCACGCCGGCGCTCCAAACATCAACTTTCTCATTGTAATCCCTTCCGGCCAAAACCTCCGGCGCAACGTAATAAGGGGTGCCAACGATTCCACTCATTAAACCCCTTTCACAATTCATCATAAACCACTCAGCTGAACCAAAATCAGACAATTTCAACCTTCACCTTGAATCAAACAGAATGTTGTCTGGTTTAATATCCCTATGGGCAACCCCTAAATGGTGACAATGACTAATTGCATACATCAATTGCTTCGTAATTAATTCCGCTTCCGTTTCAGAAACGGATCCCGAGAAGAAATCCGAGCAAACAAAGCGTCCCCCGCCGGACACGGCTCGAAATCAAATAAAGATGATCCTCCTCGTCGTAGATTTTATGGATCCGAAGAATATTCGGATGGCCGATGACGAGCCGCAAAATCTTGGGCTCTTTATCAAGACACTCACGGTCGGTGGAATCCAAAAGTAGACTTTTGTCAACAGATTTACATGCAAATGACTCACCGGTAGACGGAGAAAAGCAGCGGTAGACAACGCCGACTCTACCACGGCCGATCTCTTCGCAGAATTGATTGAAGGATGGAAAATAACTGGGCCGAAAAGAAAAATTGGTGAAAATATTTGCTGGGGGTTGGAGAAGAGGACGACGGAGCAGGTTTTCCGGCGGCCATGAATTTTCTGAACCATGCGGATAGGTTTTTGTTGCAGGTTGTTTTTTTTAGAAGGAAGGTTTTTTATTTTATAGATTTATAGGAAAAGGGTGTTTTTGGAAAGTCACATAGTTTTTCTCCTTTCTAATTAGCAATGTCCTTGCATCCTGGTTTATTTATTATTTTGTCCTTCCCGACAAAAACCTATAAAAAAAAAAGTCTAAATAAATTATTTCCTATATACAATACATAAGTTATGTCCCCAAAGAGAGTTTTAATTGGGCCGAAACAACCTATTTCCTTATTAGTGTTTTGTTATTTTAATCATAAAATTAAGCCGTTATCTTACATACTGTACACGCATGGCAACATTTTTTTTTTTTTTTTTTTTTTTTTATAATATTTTTTAACACATAATGTGAAACGGAAAAAAAACTGCCGCTGCCTTTATAACACATAAGGTCCATACCCAAACACAATATGCAGATAAGATATGACTCATATTCTGTACCCTTTTGTTTATTTATTATTATTACTATCAAACATACCAAATAATAATAATGTAAATAAGTAAACCCTAATATAGTCTTTCCTGCCGCCGCCGTAATACTTGACCGGCATACTCAGAACAAATATAGATGAATTAACCTATTGACATATATGCAAACTACTGAAAAGCTTTTCAGTATTCAAACTTGAGTACTGTAATATTGAAAGACCATAGACGATGCCGATGTTCTAATCAAGGCTAGTAAACTTTACAGAATAATATAATGAATGAAGAATTCATTCCATATCCCTAATGTCAAGAACTTGTACGAAATAGTAACTTTCAGCAGCAAAAACTTAATCAGAGAAAAAATCGATTCTCGATAATTCAACATAATTCTCTCTGATACCACTTGTTGGATCTAACCGTATGTGATGAATCACTTTGATCCAGGATCGTTTATGCTAAACTATCAAGAATCTGAACTAAAGATGAAAAACGGAAGCGTACCTGAATCTATAGTGCTGTAAATCTCTCGTAGGATCCGATCTTCTAGATCTACACACTTTCTGGAACTGTTCAGAGAACCCCTTTGAAATCCTATGTAATCTCTCTGATGATGGGAGACAGAAGAGTTAGAATAGTGTGTGACATAGGGACCATGACCCCTTTATATAGTTAATTATATTTTAGGTATTTCCAATTCTACCCATCAACGAAACAGAAATTACTCCTTAGTCTCTATACATAAAAGGCCCACACCATAATGATACATCATAACCCAATAAACCGAATACCGTATTAGATCACTTTTACATCGGGTTAATATTTATTGACAGTCCATAATAAATAATTATTTCACATATAAGCTCAACGTTAGATTAATGATCCAACAATATCAAAAGCAAATTACTTGGTTAGAATCATATATAATAGTCGACTCCATTATTAATACCATTTGATGAATTAATTGATCAACCATTATACTATAGATATGATTAATGGCAGTCCTACAGAATTGAAGTAGAGTTTTTCTCTAGTCAAGGAGCTAGGCATAGTATTGGTACATTAAAAACATAAAATGCTAGTAAACCATTATTGTATATATTGATTAAGATGGAATTAATTGGATTATTTTGAGTTAATTAGTATAAGGGGGATTGAGGGAAAAGGACAAAAATATTTACAAAATGAATAAATAGGACACACTTTTTTTTTAGTTGCAAAAAGGACAAAAAAAATTCAGACGGACAAAAATACCCCTTTTAATAAAAGGGACTTGCCGCGCGCATTTACATTCAGTTCGTCACATCGTCCGCTGCTTGATCTGGTTTGTGTTTTTTTTTTTTTTTTTCAAACACTCGTAACTTTTGATTTATAACTCCGATCATCGAAATTTTTTCACCAAAATTCATTTTTTTTTCTCTTTAATTTCAGCCCAAACACGATTCCCTTCCGATGTTTATTCTGAAAGCCAAAAAATATTTGTATTAACCGGAGCGTGTTTTTCTTATAAACGACCGTAACTTTTGATTTAGAACACCGATCATCAAAACGGTTTCACCAAAGTTCATATTATTTTTTTTTATCTTCATTATGAGGCCACGTTTGATACCTTTTCAACGTAGTATTTGAAAACCGAATTTTATCGCAGCATTCACAAGTAACACAGTAAAACAGTAACAGTAACAGTAACAGTAACAAACCAATAAAGTAACACATTAGTCTATTTTTGTTCTCAATAAAGTAACACACCAACAAAGTAACACACTAGTCTATTTTTGTTCTCAACAAAGTAACACACCAACAAAGTAACACACCAACCAAGTAACACACCAACAATGTAGTTCTCAACAAAGTAACACACCAACCAAGCAAAAAACCAACTAAGTAACACATCAACTAAGTAACACACCAACAAAGTAACACACTAGTCTGTTTTTGTTCTCAACAAAGTAACACACCAACAAAGTAACACACGAACAAAGTAACACACCAACAAATTTTTGTTCTCAACAAAGTAACACACCAACAAAGTAACAGACTAGTCTATTTTTGTTCGCAACAAAGTAACACACCAACCAAGTAACACACCAACAATGTAGTTCTCAACAAAGTAACACACCAACCAAGTAAAAAACCAACTAAGTAACACATCAACCAAGTAACACACCAACAAAGTAACACACTAGTCTGTTTTTGTTCTATACAAAGTAACACACCAACAAAGTAACACACGAACAAAGTAACACACCAACAAATTTTTTTTCTCAACAAAGTAACACACCAACAAAGTAACACACTAGTCTATTTTTGTTCTCAACAAAGTAACACACCAACAAAGTAACACACTAGTCTATTTTTGTTCTCAACAAAGTAACACACCAACCGAGTAACACACCAACAAAGTAACACACCAACCAAGTAAAAAACCCACAAAGTAACACACCACAAAGTAACACACTAGTTTATTTTTGTTCTCAACAAAGTAACACACCAACAAAGTAACACACCAACAAAGCATAACACCAACAAAGTAACACACTAGTCTATTAGAAAGCTTAATGATATGAACCAAGTAAAAAACACAATCAATCTTCTTTAAAACATCATAGATGCATCCTTAACGAAACCTTAAACTGTGGGATCACCAATATGATCAACCACAACAGACCTACCATTAATTTTGTTCTCAACAAAGTAACACACCAACAAAGTAACACACCAACAAAGTGTTCCACCATGCCCTTACGATTTTTGGTGGTTTTTAGATGCTGTTAAATCCATTGTAAAAATGAAAAATCATTACATAGTTTCAGGTGTCACGCTTGAGTTCTTTTTAAAGCTTCCAAATTATTGTTTAGCTTTCTTAACATAAAACTGAGATGTCAAGGATGTCTTCTCCTTGATGGATATGCCATAATTCTTTTGGTGATTGGGAATATTTTCCCATGTGGGGAATTACCTTAGTTGTCATTGATGGAACTAGCGAGAGAATTTTCTAGTGATATTTTTTGTATCTCAAGATTGTACCTAGTGTCCCAAGATTGTACCTAAACTACGGGGCCATTAAAGAGTTTTGTGACTTCTTAAATCTACTTTCTGGTTTTCATGGTACATGTTAATGGTGCATCGTTTCTCGTAAAACTCCAAAAGTTCCACTTGATGCCTCCCTTCCTTGCCTCTTTTCTTTCTGTTAACATGTAAACAAATCTATCATCTGTATGAGGGATTCACTCTTGAGTACTATGCAGGGTTTGACTGCTTAATCTAGAGCAATGCTAATGGTGAGATTGGATAGGAGTGGAACTGGCACAAGGTCTGTACAAGTTGGCACCTGCAGTTAAAGCTCATGCTTTGCTATATTGGGGAAAAGAAACCAACTTAAACCTAAAAACAAATGTCTAGCCAAGAAAACAACTAAAATAATACCCCCAAAAAAAGGACAGATCATCCATCTTCTGCACAAAAGGAACTTTTTGGCATACTCCAACAAAAACAATGTAGCTTTTGGTTCATTCTACAGTTTGATTGACTATTAGAGCAATGAAGCAAAATATTACAAAAATACAAAGAGAGGAAAGGAAAACCAAAAATAGAATTTGGCATTGAAATCATAAAAGGCTAAATATCATAAATATATATTATAACATACGTAACTACATCAAAATTCAATCAAGTTCCTCCCTGCTTTCATACCCGCCATGGTCTGTGTCCTCGTTTTCATCATTGTTCCCACAATAAGTATTGTTCCCAGCAGCTCCACTATTGCTCGTCTCCGTAGGTGATCCAAATCTGAAAGGCCAACAAAACTCGAAGAAGAAAGTACAGATCGATAGCAACAGAAGAAGAAATCTCTGAAGCTTTTCAAGTGTTCAATAAAATTTTAGGAGCATACTTCTCAACCAAAACAAACCTTCCCGATCCGAGTTTTTTCACTCAGCAATTTTGTGAGTTAAAGTGAGAACTGAAAGAGATAAGAATTTGAGGGAAAAAGAAGGGAAAAATTTCCGATCTGTGCAATCCGGCCATGGATTTGATTTGTTTGTGTTTTTCTTTCTCTCCAAATGCTACAGAGACGGGAGGAATCCGAATGAAATGAAAGCTAATATTAAAAGAAAGGGCAAAATAGTCCGAAGAAAAATGTTTTGTCCTTAAATCAACAAAAAAAAATATAAACTGGATTAAAATTTATATACAGGGCGAAAATTGGATTAAAACCTAATATTGCCGTAGTATAACCTATATACTTCGCGTTTTTTCTTATATATTCTGGATATATATTAAAACGAGTCTAACCATGTTTGTTTGTGTTTTGGGCAGAATGAATCGCTAAATGGGGGTGGAACATTGTTTGTAGACAAACATCCAAATCTTAAAGTAAGAGTAGTTCATGGAAATACCTTAACAAAGAAATTTGTGATTTTAAATGAGATACCTGAAGATGTTAAAGAGGTGTTTTTGACTGGAGCCACTTCCAAATTTGGAAGAGCAATTTCCCTTTACCTTTGCACGAAAGAAGTTCGAGTACTGGTAATTAAAATCTTCTTTCTTTATTCTCTCTTTAACCCTTTTGAAATATTTTCAACCGTTATGATCACTCTGAAAAAAACTGGGAGCTTTGTCGATCTACCACTATTGAGACAAGGCAATTTCAGACATACCCAATAGGGGATTTGAGGACCTTAAGATCATGCACATTTGTGAAAAAAAATGGGAGAAAATCGCGAACCAAACTTTTTTTTTTGCCTTGGGTGGTATATCCACAAAATGCAGTAGAAACCAGTGGCATATCAGGTAAAATCCCGAAAAAAACTGCATGTAGTCCAAGGGTAAATAATAATAATAAAAAAAATAATAATAGTAAGAAGAAGAATAATTGTAACCATATGTATGATGAAATTCCTATATATATATATAGTACTGGTAATTAAAATCTTCTTTCTTTATTCTCCCTTTAACACTTTTGAAATATTTTCAACCGTTATGATCACTCTGAAAAAAACTGGGCTCCGTTTGGTTTCGGACTGACTGGATCCATTTGGATCCAAGAAAGAGAAAGAATTATAAAATATAGTGAAGTAATGATGATAAAGTTGAAAAGTTGTATTGAAATTTGTGTAGTTAAAGTAATGATTGTTGATTTGAAATATTATATTGAAAAAGTAATGGTTAAATAGTGTAATGAGTGTATAAAGTGATGGATTAATATTATTTTATTTGTTGATGTTGATTGATTGATGAAAGAATTTATAATAAAATAATAGAATTAATAAAATAATAATAAATAAGTTAGTGGGGGTGAATAAAATATTGGTTTGGAATCCAAATGGATCAACCTAGTCCCAAACCAAACAAGGGCTGGGAGCTTTGTCGATCTACCACTATTGAGACAAGGCAATTTCAGACATACCCAATAGGGGATTTGAGGACCTTAAGATCGTGCACATTTGTGAAAAAAAATGGGAGAAAATCGCGAACCAAACTTTTTTTTTTGCCTTGGGTGGTATATCCACAAAATGCAGTAGAAACCAGTGGCATATCAGGTAAAATCCCGAAAAAAACTGCATGTAGTCCAAGGGTAAATAATAATAATAATAATAATAAAAATAATAATAATAGTAAGAAGAAGAAGAATAATTGTAACCATATGTATGATGAAATTCATATATATATATATATATATACTAGCCTGAAACCCGTGCATTGCACGGGGACTTTTGTGATTACATTCAATTAATATGTAAAATATGTACTACAAAATAAAGACCCTTCAAACTTATTGTAATGCTAGCTAAAATTGTGTTATTTAAGATTTGTATTCGTTTCCGATGTCAGATAGAGTCAAAAACAGACAACACAACATGTCCAAAAGTTACATTGATGTCAATAATTGTGGTTATATTTCTGCTTTTAACATTGCACGGGAGAAATTTTTTTTGACAGATGAAAAAAAGATTTTATTGGCATGTTTGTTATGCAGAAATGAAATTGAATGTAATAAAATAATAGAGCGAAATGGAATAAATTAATTCTTTAACTGCGTTTGGAAAATGCAAGACTGTAATGAAAAAAAAAATTATAAAAAACATGACACATTGAGTGATGAGTAGAGAAGGGTAGTGAATTAAGGTTGACTGGAGTAGGGTATGGTATGGTTCATAAGGTAGGATATGAGCGAAGGGGTGAGGTAGCTCTATGCCATACCTTATTGCACCCTACCTCTCTTCCAACCATGCCTTACCTACCGTTACCATACTTTACCCGCCACTCTATCTTACCCTACCCCATATCACCATATCATACCATCGACATCCTACCTACCTTATCCATTACCTACTCTACTCCACTATCACCCACCCCTACACTTCCCTACTCTACCCTACCTTACCTACCATACCACCCTACCTTACCCACCACCCCGCCCTTCTCTACCCTACCGTACCCTAAGCTACCATACCCTAACCTTCATTCCACTCTACTCTATCTTACCCACCACACCACCATACCTTACCTTACACACTACCCCAACTTATCATACCCTACTCTACCCTACCTTTCCCGCCACCTTACCCTACCCTTCCCACCCTTACCCTACCCACCATTCCACTCTACCCTATCTTATCCACCGCACTACCCTACCTTACCTTACCCACTACCCCAACCTGCCCTACCCTACTATACCCTACCCTACCCTACCAACCCCACCGTACCCACCACTTCACCCTACCATACCTTACCCAGCACAACCCTTTACCCTACCTTACCCACCACCACCCCTTAGCCTACATTACCCACCACCATCCATTACCCAACCCTGCCCACCACCACCCCTACATACCCTACTTACCACCCCACCTCACCCTACCCTACCCCACCCACCACCCTATCATACCCTACCTTACCCACCACCCTACTTTATTCAATACGCTTCCTACCTACCTTACATACCTTAACATTAAATGATGTAGTTAATTCGTAGGGAATGACCTAATTTAAAAATATCTCATATTAATTGACATATTTGAATTTAGTTATTTATCAAAATATAATTTAATTTCTGAATATTCTGTATCAATAGAGGACTTTAATTTGTACGGAATGGTTTTTTTCTTAACATATTTGTACGGAATGACTTTAATGTATGAATATTTTGAATTAATTGGCAATCTTGAATATAGTTATTTTAAAAATATAATTTAATGTAAAAATATTTCTCTGATTAAATTATATAAAACCGCAAAAAGAAAATGGATAAAATTAATCAAAAAATATATAAAAAATAATTAAAAGTAAGAATATTTGGAATTAAATAGGGTGTCTAATTTGTAGAAATAACATTCACGTACGAATATTTCGTATTAATTGGAAAATTTGAATATAATTATTGTTAAAAGCGTAATTCAATGTAAGAATATTTAGAATTTATCAGGGTGTCTAATTTGTAAGGATGTATTTAATGTCTGCATATTTCGCTTTAAATTGCATACTTGAGTTTATAAATTTATCAAAATATAATTTAATTTTAGAATATTTTGCATTAATTGATAAAATATAATTTATCATTTTTTAAATATTACAATTAAATGCATAATTTTGTGTTAAAAAATGCATAATTTTGCATTAAATAACATATTTCAGTTTATATATTTTGAAAATTGTAATTTAATCATAGAATATTTTTTGCATTAATTGGTAAAATTGAATTTCTCCTTTTTTAAATATTATACTTTAAGCCAAAAATACTTCCATCAAATGCCATAAATATCCAAATATTGGACATTATCCTGGGATGGATAATTTATAAGAGATATATTTAATGTGAGAATATTTTTCATTAATTAATAGAGATATATTTAATGTCTACATAGTTTAGTTTAGATATTCTTGAAAACATAATTTAATGTTAGAATATTCTGCATTAATTGTGAAAATTGTAATTTTAAAATGTTTGGTATTAACTGGGGATGGTTGATTTCTAGGAAACGATTATTTCGGTTTATTAATAAATTAAATTTTATCATAACAGTGTATTAAGCAAGGAACCACAATGATAATAATAGAGTAGATAGAGCAATGAAACTTAAAAAAAATGAAATCAACAGAATTTCATATTTTTTAAATATTATACTTTAATTAGTGTGAATTGTAATTAGTATGATTGGAGAGAGTTATTTAGAAATTCAACTTTTGAAATTAGTGCATGTTTGACTTTTTTTAATCCTTTTTTTAAATATTATAACTTAATGTGATATTTCGCATTAAGTGCAATAAATTTAAGAATATTCGATATTATTCTGGGATGACTAATTTATAGGGATATATTTAATGTGAGAATATTTACAAATAAAAAATCCGGCTGTTTAAAAAAATAAGAAAATAATCCAGCCATATAAAAGAATCTTACACAGTAACAAACCAACAGCTTTAAAAATAAAAAACAAAAAAAACAACAACACGGAAAAATAATCCGTCTATTTACAAAATAATAACCAAAATAAGCGGTGATAGAACATTCTGATAGGTTAACAAAAAATAACAAAAATATCAATACTCATATGTCACAAAGCGTGTCATGCATTTTATTCATTGAAAAAATCGCATATTTAACAAAAATATCAAAGTCTCTACTTGAACAGGTAGATTTTTTAAGTCTTCATTTCTTGTTCTATTGTTTCATGCAAAAAATGTCGCAGTTTTTATATCTAAATATGGATTGTATGAATTTGGAACAAAATAAAACAAAATTTCCTACAAATAAAATTAAAATAGAAAGCCAAAAAATCTTACATCGTAAAAAAAACCCTTAACGCGGTAAATAATCCGACTATTTATAAAAAATAACAAAAATAAGCAGTTATAGAACATTCTGATAGGGTAACAAAAAATATCAATACCCGTATGTCGCAAAATTGTGGTTTTATGAATTAAAAAAATATTTACTTGAAAATCATACCTTATCCAATAAAAAATAAAAAAGTCATTAATATAATGAAATAAACAAAAAAACATGGATGATCAATAAAAATAACCTACCGAGTGTATGCAAGTAGTAGTCACCAACAAACAAATCCCTGCAAACGATTTGTAAAACAAATGGGAAAAAAATTAAAATAAAGGATGATTCAAAAGTAAAAAAATATCAAACTGATTAATCCAAAATGTGAGAACGAAAATAAACAAATAAGAAAGATCCATGATATTTGATGAATTGTTTGTTTGAGCAGGTTTATTACACAATATATTTCCCTCTAAATTCTGCTAAATTTGTATGTTTTTTTTTTAAATAAACAAAATTGTGGTTTTATGAATAAAAAAATATTTACTTGAAAATAACCTACCAAGTGTATGCAGGCAGTAGTCACCAACAAACGAATCCCTGCAAACGATTAATAAAACAATTGGAAAAAAAATGAAGGACCCTGCAAACGATTAGTAAAACAAATGGGAAAAAAATAAAAATGAAGGATGATAATCCAACAGTAAAAAAAAATATTCAAACTGATTAATCCAAAACGTGAGAAGGAAAATTTTGATAAATCGAAAATGTGAAGTTAATGTGGATTTTGTTCTCATACCTAAAGTTGTTAAGACGTCACCCTGACCAAACAAAATCAAAGCTCACTTGGACTATTTCTACACAAACAAATTGTCTACCACATATAATAAAACAAAAATATTATAGAATGATTCAACAAAAAACTTGAAATAGGTAATCAGTAGATGGAAGAAGAACGAACATTCCAAAAATCATACCTTAATTTTAGATGACAGCTAGAGAGAATTGGTTTCGACTGCGAGCATTGAATTTTGCCATTGACCATTACTAATATAATAGTTGAATAAAAATTCATATGATTTTTAACAAAAGAAAAAAAATCACGAGTCTAAAAAAAGCTTACAATTAAAAAAGAAATCACCATGTGAACATAATTAAATCACCGTGTGAACTTAATTAATGAGTATAATTCTAACATTTTAATAAAAAAATTACGGTCATTCCAAATTTCTAAAATTAAAATTAAAATGAAAATAACTTCTAACATAAGGGTAAAAAATTGCAATTATAAATCAAATCACCGTGTGAACATAATCAGGTCATTAATAGTGTGGGGATTTGTTGAGATTTTTGCAATATTTTTTTTGTATTTATTACGTGTGGGGTAATATTTTTTTTAATTTGTTGAGAGATTTTCCGGATTTAATGTTTGGGACCGGGTCAATTTCCGGGTATGGGGTTTAATTTGTGGGTAATTGGGTTAAATTCACTCCTCCATATATTATATATAGATTTGATATTAATAGATTTTCATAAAATGATTTATGGTAATAAGATAAATATAGTCAATATCTGACAATATCTTGGAAATATTTAATATGGGATATTAAATTAAATGAGATAAATCAATCAAAGATATTTTACTTATTTTATTAGGAAAATTTTTTCTTTCTCCCCATTCAGATTGGGAGACATATAGGACGCAGGTCTCTCTATATAATATAGGGATTGGCTAGCTCTTTTTTACATCACAATTAGAAGCATTCTAAACTACTAGAAAAATAGAGAGCTTCCTAGAGAGATTTTTTAGAGAAAGAAAATGTCGGTCTAGCAACCGAGTTTTCCTTGTAGCAATCCATGATGGGATTTCAGTGGGCTGTTCGTGATCAACGGTAGAGGCCGAACACTTGGGCGGCTTCGTGCATAAACTACAACCATAGATAAAGCGACGATCTATTTTAGATCATCCAAGGTAAATTCTACGTCTACTTCTTTTATGCTTGTAGCTTAAACGAAGTCGATCCTGGTTAAAAAGGAAATAAAATTTTAAATTACGTTGCGTTTCCGCATAGATATCCTTACAATAAGGACCTTGACCCATATTGTTTGCACCTTCATAAGCCGGACCCGGCCAGGCTACCAATCTAGCTCGCTGATGACGGAAAAATTCACTGTTATTATTATAACAATTTACCCCACTTCTGATATCATTTTGAGCACTTTTATATCATTTCAAGTCATTAATTCCTTAGATTCATCCAAATATGTTAGTAGTAGTTATTATGTAAAATATCGTATTTTTATCGTGTTTTTATAAGTTTTTGTACCGGTTTAGTAACCGGAGTGTCGTATCGGATTTACGCTTGCTATTTTGGTGCTTTATTGCAGATTTTTAGGTAAACCAAAACCCCGAGTGACGACTCTTTTTGAAGTTAAAACATATCTTTTGAAGGGTGTAATAATGTGCCACAAGCTTAAAAGTTCAAGTGGATCAATGTTTCGTAATGCTATTATCGAATTATATCTGCGACGAACAAATGACCCATCAAAAAAGAATTTTCTGAAGAAGAGTCCTTCATGAAAGTTGTAGATATTTGAAAGATCTTTCCAACGCATTTTGAATCACGTAAATATGAATTTTTCAAGTTTCAGCTCAAAACTGATGTTTTTTTACAGTCCCGGATCGATCCGGCCCTTTCCCGGATCGATCCGGCGTAACTGAAAATCGGCATAATGATGATTTTGCACATGGGTCTGCAGAGAATAATCTTGGGATAATATATTTTATTCCCGGATTGATCCGGCCCTTTCCCGGATCGATCCGGCCTATCCAAATTTGCCTATAAATATGGCCATTTTCATCAGCTTTCGGGGCCCCTTCTTCCCCCATCCCTTCTTCATCTTTTCCCTTCATTTTTCTTTCATTTTGGGGCCTATATATATATCTATAGATATATATATATATATATATATATATAGTTGTAATTTCGTTATAATTTCGAATAATTATCGTTATAATATAGTTTCCGTTTTTCATTCTTTCTTTCTTGTTTTCTTTCATTTTGTTATATATATATAAGTATCGAGAATCTGGCAATTGATTGGATTAAGGTTTTAATTTGGTTTTAATAGAATTCTGGCATTGACAGAAGGCTATTATGTAAAACTTCCCGCCGTTTAATCCATGACATTTCGACAGAGTCTGATTACTTGTAATATCTATATATATATATATATATATATATGAGTAGCTAAACCTTTTTTATAGCCGAAATATGTGAAAACGGGTGAAACGCCCTTGGGAGATGAGTCAGGAGTTGTGTAGCTCTTAAATTAAACGTTCGTATGATAAACTCATGTTTTAAAACTTGTTTTGATCATTTTAATAGCTTTGAATGAGATTGACAACTTTGTTCATTGTTACATCGAGCTTATAGATGCATTTTGCGGCGAGATATGGGATATGGATATCACTAAAACATAGTCTAGATTGTCAGATTGACAACCTGAGTGACAGGTCAGGACTATGCCTATGTGAGATTCTTATTCTTACGAGATGAAGGAAACAGGTATTAGTATCACTAAAACATAGCTTTAATAGTTAGATTGACAACCTAAGTGACACGTTAAAACTATGCTTTTGTGAGGTTTTTCAGCGGCTTTTTATTCTGGTCAACCTTATTAGGTAAGTTAGCTCTCCAAATGGAGGGTTAATAAGCCTAGTATGGGGGTTAAGTGAGAGTTGTTCAGACCTTAACGCAAGAATAAAGAGTTGACACCCGTGAATGTCATATAAACTGAATCAGTTAAAACACACTCCTTGTCAAGTCATTCCTGAGGTGACAACCTGTTGGATCATAGTTTGGCTATGCTTTTTAATCTTGTTAGTTAAACTTTACTTTTCGCATTAGTATAATAATCTCCACCACAACTTTGATCGCCTAGACTAAGAAACACGTTCACTTTGGTACTCACAACCACATTTCTCTTGGGATCGACCTCGTACTCCTGTAGCTATTCTAACAATCGACCCGGTACTCTGCTGGTTAGAGAGTTGGTTTACCCACGGTTACGAGTCCTTTATAAATTTTATTTTTGAAGGGGTAAATTTTAGCTCATCAAAAATTGGCGCCGTTGCCGGGGAAATGTGTGATATTGTTGTGATATCTTGTAAGTGAACCGATGGCTTGGGCCTAGGTTTTTATTTTTATTTTACTTTCGATAAGAGTCTTGGGATGCTGAAGTGATATTGTCCTGAACTCGGTTTGAATACGACTTTGGTACTCAACCCAATCTCTTTACGGGGTTTGTTATATTAGGTTGATATCTTGTAAGTCCAGCTAGAACTGAGGCTTAGGACCTTCGGCTATCATATATATATATATATATATAAAAACCAAAAAAAAAAGAAAAAAAAGAAAAATTTTATTGTTTTCTTGTTGTTTTCTGAGATCTTGCAGATTGAGCTTAAATGGATGGATTTTTCAATCAATACTACTCACCTGAACAACAATACTCCTACCAACCTCAGGCACCGGAACAATGTTATCAACAATAGTTCGTGCCTCATCCTCAGTATCAACAGCAGAATAACCAAGGTTCATGGGATCATCAGTGCCCTAATGCATACCAGGATCAGAATTATGGTTATTCGAGTTATGAGCCACAATATTACGAGGGTTGTCCTAACCCTGGTGCTTATCAGGATTACGGTGTTCATGCTCAATGCGTTGATAGCTTTAACCAGATTCAGCCACCTGATCAGTGTCTGGAATGGCAAGAAACCTACTACCCACCTCTGTTGAATCAAAGTCAGTATGATCAGTTTGTTCCCGCGCTGCAAGAAAGTTTCACCGACAGTTAAATGGAGCAACTAGAGAGATTGGACCAGATCTTGCAAGTACGACTGCTGGACATGCAAGAGTTCAAGATAAGTACTGACTCTGCCATAAGAAATCTTCAAGAGAGGGTGGTGCAATTGATTGAAATAATGGAGTTCCAGCAGGCAAAACATGCATGTGCAAAAGAGGTGGTTAAGGATGATGAGGTGCTCATTGAAGAAGTTCAGGTCGAGAATAAGGTTGAGGATTCAGTTTGCTATAATGAGATTTCAGAGTTAGAGGAGCAGGAGATTGATTGGCCATCTTTAGTAAAGCCACTGGGAGAGTTGGTAGTGTTTAATATAACGGTCCCGGATTACTACATTCGTCCACTCTGTGAGGATGAATTTTCTGCGGTCCAGTTTGTGTACTCCCTGATGGATGAACTTTATGGAATAGTAAAGAAGATGGTTCGACAGGCTGATAACAGAAGATTCTCTGGCTGGGAGGAGGTGACATCGAGAACCAAACGAGGTATGTTTCTAGACAATTTAATTTCGATGGTTCTCGCTTTGATCACTTTTCTTAAGTTGTTGATCTTCTTAAGTTCGGATTTTTGTTGATTGAGTCTGTATAGAGTCACCCTGTCGAGCAAACGACGTTAAACAAAAGCGCTACCGGGAGGCAGCCCGTTATTAATAATAATAATAATTTGGATAAGACTAGTCTTAATGAAATGTAGAATCTGTGGAAAGTATGATCATAATGGAAGTTGAACACAAAGCACAACCAAGTCTCTGGATGAGTGTTTGAATGTCATTAAAAGAGAACGATTAGGTGGTTATCCGAAAATCTCTAGGTAGAATACGAAAAAAAAAAATTCAAATGCATCATTTCTTGGACTTAGGTTGTTGGACTGTTTTGACAGAACCCTTGAGGATCTGGGTATAAAAGACTCAATACTCTTTCACACATTTCATTTTATGATCTAGTATGTTTCAAATTTCTGGTCGTTGTAGTATAGTGGTTAGTATTCCCGCCTTAATAAAACTGTGTGTAATAAAAATAAATCTAGGAATAACTGAGTTGACTATGATATGTGCTCATGTGATATGATACGTATATGCTTAGATGTTCTGTGCTTTACCCGTGTGGGTTATTTTTCCATCTAAAGCTATTATATTGCCTATCGAATTTTCTGACGTGACAGGGCCATTTCCTTATAATTCCCATATCCTTGCTCGATGTCTTGGCACGAGGACCATGTCCTGTGTTTGCTTTGTTTTGGTTATTTTTGATATAGGGATTCGGATCGTGCTTTCTCATGACTGTTACGGGATTCGATAGCACCTTTCTGCCAGGTTTATAAGCTAAGTCTTCCACTCTATCTCATTCACACGCTTTGGACATTGCAAGTTCGTAAGTGGGGGGTAGAGTCGAGGTTGGTCTAGTAATGGCATTAAGTATTTATTTTGTATCAGGAAATCCCTTAGTTTTTGATTTTTTTTCGAGCATTATTTAGTTGATTAAAATAAATTGTATAAGGTATATATTTCATGGATTTGATGATGTAATGATCGATTTGGATGTATATAACCAAAGTGAACCGTAAGTGCATTTTAACCCCAAATTTATTTGTGTAACATGAATTCATTATTCACGTAAGCCTTTGATATTGAAGCGAAAATTTTAAACTGTATCCATTCAGTATCCTAAGTGGTTATTCTAGAGATAATTGCAGTAACTTAGTACCTAATTTTTGAACGTGTACTGTGAATATCTGAAGGTTTGAATGTGATAGAAAGGATATAAGTTAAGTGGAATGAAAAGAAAAATACCAAATTAAGATGAACTACATATATGTCGGTTGTAGCTACCAATGATTTGAGTGCAGTAGGGCGTTATCACGAAACGTCCTATATCACTATGAGGTTTAAAAGCTCCCGACTGCCTGATGATAGTAGTCCAGCTAGGGTGTTATCACGAAACATCCTATTGCTGGGAATGAAGGCATATGCTACACATGTGAAATTAAGTCCAGCTAGGGTGTTATCACGAAACATCCTATTGCTGGGAATAAATTAAGCATGGTTGAAAACTTAGTTATCTTCTGACTATCCCCAGTATAAACTGAATGATATGCTTTAGGGATTATCCTAATAAGTACACGGGAGGACTTTGTGTGGAACTCATTCGCCTATACCTAGGAAAATCATTAGGATCGTCTCGAATGGATATTTGTGCGTTTGCTTGAATTATTCAAGAGAGGATAGTGGAAATTGAAAAGGCTTGTCACACACGCACTCTGTTATACATTTATATTGCGGTTAACGTGTAGTTATGATTCGAATGGTTGCATCATCTGATTGTCATTAATATCTTATTCATGAATTTTTCCTCATTCATTTTATTTTATCGCTTATTTTGTTCGAGGACGACCAAAAGCTAAGTGGGGGGTTGTGATGACGGAAAAATTCACTGTTATTATTATAACAATTTACCCCACTTCTGATATCATTTTGAGCACTTTTATATCATTTCAAGTCATTAATTCCTTAGATTCATCCAAATATGTTAGTAGTAGTTATTATGTAAAATATCGTATTTTTATCGTGTTTTTATAAGTTTTTGTACCGGTTTAGTAACCGGAGTGTCGTGTCGGATTTACGCTTGGTATTTTGGTGCTTTATTGCAGATTTTTAGGTAAACCAAAACCCCGAGTGACGACACTTTTTGAAGTTAAAACATATCTTTTGAAGGGTGTAAGAATGTGCCACAAGCTTAAAAGTTCAAGTGGATCAACGTTTCGTAATGCTATTATCGAATTATATCTTCGATGAACAAATGGCCCATCAAAAAAGCATTTTATGAAGAAGAGTCCTTCATGAAAGTTGTAGATATTGAAAGATCTTTCCAACGCATTTTGAATCACGTAAATCGGAGGTCTACAACTCAAGATATGAATTTTTCAAGTTTCAGCTCAAAACTGATGTTTTTTTACAGTCCCGGATCGATCCGGCCCTTTCCCGGATCGATCCGGCGTAACTGAAAATCGGCATAATGATGATTTTGCACATGGTTCTGCAGAGAATAATCTTGGGATAATATATTTTATTCCCGGTTCGATCCGGCCTATCCAAATTTGCCTATAAATATGGCCATTTTCATCAGCTTTCGGGGCCCCTTCTTCCCCCATCCCTTCTTCATCTTTTCCTTCATTTTTCTTTCATTTTGGGGCCTATATATATATCTATATATATATATATATATATATAGTTGTAATTTCGTTATAATTTCGAATAATTATCGTTATAATATAGTTTCCGTTTTTCGTTCTTTCTTTCTTGTTTTCTTTCATTTTGTTATATAGATATATATATATATATACATACATATATATATATATATATATATATATATATATATATATATATATATATAAGTATCGAGAATCGGCAAATGATTGGATTAAGGTTTTAATTTGGTTTTAATAGAATTCTGGCATTGACAGAAGGCTATTATGTAAAACTTCCCGCCGTTTAATCCATGACATTTCGACAGAGTCTGATTACTTGTAATATCTATATATCTATATATATATATATGAGTAGCTAAACCTTTTTTATAGCCGAAATATGTGAAAACGGGTGAAACGCCCTTGGGAGATGAGTCAGGAGTTGTGTAGCTCTTTAATTAAATGTTCGTATGATAAACTCATGTTTTAAAACTTGTTTTGATCATTTTAATAGCTTTGAATGAGATTGACAACTTTGTTCATTGTTACATCGAGCTTATAGATGCATTTTGCGGCGAGATGTGGGATATGGATATCACTAAAACATAGTCTAGATTGTCAGATTGACAACCTGAGTGACAGGTCAGGACTATGCCTATGTGAGATTCTTATTCTTACGAGATGAAGGAAACAGGTATTAGTATCACTAAAACATAGCTTTAATAGTTAGATTGACAACCTAAGTGACACGTTAAAACTATGCTTTTGTGAGGTTTTTCAGCGGCTTTTTATTCTGGTCAACCTTATTAGGTAAGTTAGCTCTCTAAAGGGAGGGTTAATAAGCCTAGTATGGGGGTTAAGTGAGAGTTGTTCAGACCTTTACGCAAGAATAAAGAGTTGACACCCGTGAATGTCATATAAACTGAATCAGTTAAAACACACTCCTTGTCAAGTCATTCCTGAGGTGACAACCTGTTGGATCATAGTTTGGCTATGCTTTTTAATCTTGTTAGTTAAACTTTACTTTTCACATTAAAACTTTGATCGCCTAGACTAAGAAACACGTTCACTTTGGTACTCACAACCACATTTCTCTTGGGATCGACCTCATACTCCTGTAGCTATTCTAACAATCGACCCGGTACTCTGCTGGTTAGAGAGTTGGTTTACCCACGGTTACGAGTCCTTTATAAATTGTATTTTTGAAGGGGTAAATTTTAGCTCATCACTCGCCTTATGCCGCAGTGATATTTATCATGGAAAGGATAATGAGCATCGATTTACAAAGCCTTCAACCCGACCTTTAAAAGCTGGCGAGAACCACTAGGGGCCGACCTGCTAACCCTCAGCTTGACTGTCCGACCCGACTCGGACCAAGCCTGCTAAATCATGCTACATGAATTAGAGTTTGATGGTTACAAGCTGATTACCCGGTACGGTTACCATGAAGCTCACCCAATCCGAAGCTGCCACGTCAGCCACGTAGTTAATCATGTTTGTTACGCATTAATACTCTCTTGTAACTACTTTCTCCTAGCCTTATAAATAACGGCATTGTACCTTGTATATGACACATCTTAATACACAAAAGCAAACAACCTCTACCAATTTTTCGACAAACTAGCTCTCCATTGATAGATTTCTTGTCTTCATATTGTTCTTAATCACCACCGCTAAAACCGCCGCACAAATCATCGATTTAGTTAGATATCCACCGCCTAATATGTTTTTAATAATTCCAACATAATCAAAAGTGTAAAACTCCTCTCTATAGGGATGAAATATGAGAAAAACATATCACAAGTCCGGATTTACTTCGACAAGCAAAAGAGAAGATTTCCTTTGTTCAGGAGAATATGAAGATAGCACAAAACCGTCTAAAAGTTTCGGCTGATGCAAGAAGAAGACCTTTGGAGTTTGTGCTGGTGATAGAGTATCCTTAAAGGCTTCACCAATGCGAGATGTAAGACATTTTTAACATTAAAGGAAGTTAAGTCAGAGGTACGTGGTCCGTTTGAGATTCCAGAGAGGATGGACCGTTTGCTTTCCGTTTGCAGTTTCTAGAGAGTCTGACAAGGGTTCTTATCGTTTTCCACGTCTGAATATTGAAGTATGGCTTGACTAACTCAAATTTGGGAGCCGATGTGGCTCCGGATTTGATCAAGGATAAATTGTCTTATCAACAATGACCAATTCAAATCCCTGAAAGGAATGTGAAGAGGATCAAGAACCTGAAGATTCCTCTAGTGATGGTGCAATGGAGTAACCATACGCTATCAGAAGCGACTTGGGAAGGCTAGGGCGACATTGTTGCATAGTTTCCAGAGTTCCCCAGTAACTCATGTATGTTTTAGTTTTGAGGACGAAACTACCTTAAAGGGGGAAGGATGTGATACCCTGTGTTTTCATGAAAGGGCATTAATGTGATTTTGAGGATTTATAGTGTACTATAACCTTTTTCCATTTTAAAATAATAGATGTAAAGAAGATGGGTTAGCAAGGTTATTTTTGGAAAGTAAGTTTCCCTAAAACACCCTAATACCCCAATCCTAATCTTCATTCTTCATCTTCAAAGTTTGAGAGCTAAAAAGAAAAGAGAGGAAAGGTAGTGAGAAAAGAGGGAAATGAGAAGAAAATCCACACTTTCTCACCAGTCCACCCATCGGTTTTTTTTTATCAATCGCACCATGAGGATCACAACGAAGAGGGAGACAAGTCGATATAAGCTTTTATTTTATCAAGTAAGGACCTTCAAAACCCGTTTTTAGATCTTTATCCATTATATAATTCTAGAATATTTCCTAAGCTATTTCTTAGATTTGAGTTGTTTAGAGGTTGTAATAACCTTAAATCTACGTTTTTGGTTGAAGAATTGAAGTGGGTGTGTAGATCTTGAAGTGATCCTAAAGATTCCGGCTTGGGTTAACTTTGCTTCAAGAAATTAAGGTAAAGGGGTGTTCTACCGAATTTTAAGTTGTTAGTTGATTTAAATCTTGCCCATGCACTGTAAAATGCTAGGCTTGATTGTTGTAAGTGTTAGAAATGGATTAAAATCTGAAATGCAACAGTTTGAACAGCTATTTTGTAGATTAGCATCGTTCGGCGCGCATCAAAGGCTGTTAGCACGCACCAGACAACTACAAAGACCTGCGAAATGTTGTTTAAGCTTTTTAGTGCGCGCCATAACCCTTTTGCGCACGTCAAAATGATACCAAGATGAACAAGAAGCTCTTGTTAAGTTTAGTGCGTGCCAGCCTCCTTTAGCGCGTGCCAATGTTGTCAGAACTAAACATGAAGCCTGTGTTAGAGGTTGGCGGGTGCCAAAAATCCAAGAAGTGCAGAATCATGTTTTGTTTCCTGTTTTGGAATGCCTTAGTGTAGAGCCTAATATGGAATATTGCAAAGTGAAATGTATGTGTTCTAGTGGCTTTGGCTCAACACCGTGTCTCACGGGAGCATTGGAACAAATTTTATTTGGGCGTACATGATCACTTTGTTATGTGGCGAAGTTAAGGCTTAGTTACTAGTGAATTCGGCTCAGCACCTTGTCGAGACCCTCTAGAGAGAGAAACTCGGGATCATTGGAAGCCTTGTTGTAACGCCCAGATTTTCGGAATGGGTATACTTGAGATTTAGAAATATTGATTTGATTATTAGCTTTATTATCATAATAGAAAATTGAACTATATCTTCTTAAGTGCATACATAAATTGAATGTCTTAACTCTTAATAATTGTATCTAGATTATTTATATGATACTTATTTTAACTATAAAGTATTTTCTTATGTCCCATTAAAATGAAAAAATATTTTCTTATGATCTTAATAATCATCATTCTATGTATATATGATCAATTTAATAAAATGTATATCAAGCAATAAGCATGGAAAAAAAAATGTATATCCTACATGCTATTAGTGCCGTAGGTTTCAAAAGTTCGTTTTGTTATTTTAATCAATCTTGTAAGTATATTTGTTAAATTAATTTTGATCACCTAATTGATAGTTAATATAGGGATAACTTTTGCTTCTCAAATCATAATTTTGTTTGAACATATGTTATATTTTTTCAATTTACAATCCTTGCATCATTGTTGCTATGTGATTACAAATATATATTGATATATGTATGGATTCATCAATTGAACTTCAGTTTTATCTAACGATTAAATTGTAAGTCACTTGACATATCATTCCACTATTTATGTTACAACAGTTTGAAAGTTCTGTTGATTTAATGCCTACCTTTAAAGTGAATACGTTAACTATAACCTTTGGCTACTTAATCTTTCCGTTAAAATTTATTGACACACTACATTTTCTTATTACCATTAATATAATTCACAACACCATTAAACCATCTGTTACAACCTTTTCGCTGAATATATATACAGTACGTAGGTATGGTAAGGAACTGAATAGATTTTTCTTGAGTCAATTAATAGAAGATTAAAGAAAAATATGAAAAAGATTTTAAGCAAGCAGCATGTAAGTACATATTAATTGTTAGACAATGGTATTTGGTGTGTTCAAGTGGAAGGATTTGGCCAGCGCAGTTATTCTGGAAAGGAATTCGAGGCATAAATTCATAGTTGCTTCTCAATGCAATCTTGTTGGGAATGTTATATATATAATGATGTGTTGTGAAAGGATGAATTTTATATATATATAAACGGGAGGGATCAATCTCAGGTATTAGTATGGGTCGAATAGCTCGGACAATCGGTGAGTTCAACTATATTTTCTGTAAAAGCCAAAGTGTGTTTTTCTCAAAATATTTTAACTATATATATTATTGATATAGATATATTATATGTATTTTGTTAAAAATGATTCATTAATTCTCTCGCTTTATCGATAATAACTGGATAAAATAAACCTTGTATTGTAACGCCCCATTCCCGGATACCGAGTCCTTATCCGGAAAAGTGCGTTCGACACGCATAGCAATAAATAAAATTTAATGCATACACGTCAGCCTCATCAATAATCAGAGATACTAAACGACGCAGAAGCTAAAAGATAACTCGGAAATTAAAATTAAAAAAAAACCAAACAACTGAAACGTCTCCCAAGAACCGAACCAGAGTTACAAGTGTTGTTCTACAAAAACCGAATCAAAAGAGAAACTAAACATCCAAAGAACATCATCCAAATCTTAAAGTACAACACCCTCGGAACTCCCTTAACAAAAATAAGAAATAAATGGAAAGATAACAAAATTAGAAAGAAACACTGGGCTCCAAGCATAGCCCCCGCTCATTCCTCGTCCTCAGGATAACCCTCAGCCGTCTCGTCATCCTCCGGATACACATCTAATAGAAAGAAGGGACAAAACACCGAGAAATAACGGGCGAGTACAAAGTACTCAAGTAACATGAATAGGTTCCGCACTATCAACGTCGCCGTCTTTTATTAGCTTTTCCGTTATTAACCTAGCTACCTATCACATTGCGTTCATGGCACAACATGAGGTCCCTAGGGTTTCTAGCTTAGCTCACTATTTGTCATGCTAAGGTTGGCAAGGACACATACGACCGGTAATTACGCGCACCGGTTACGATTACGACCTACTAGAATTGCGTCTCCAGTAGTACGAACAACTTGTGTTCAATAGTGCGCTGACCTGTGCATGTACTCTCGTGGAAGTCCGGATGACCACAGAGGCACACATCACATCGGGCCATATACACATCGACAGAGTATAAACGTGCCTTACGCAAGCCTCCCAAAGCATTTAATCTTTTAGCTAACACATATGTAGTTTATTAAGTGTTTGACTAGCCTCCTAGTTCATTCACATAAAAGGCCTCTATCATCTACTCAAGGTCCTAGACCACTAGACTCTAACCTCCTAGCACATACACAGACAATGACGAACACTAGCTCGTCAAAGCACTAATTCCGTCAAGGCTCTCCGCACGGCCCTCTACGAACGATCACGGTTAGTGAAAACTCCGTAAGGTTGGGTTCTATGCGCGTGGGAACTCCCTTCAGGACTTAGTTCAAGATTAGAGATCAGATTATAAAGCCTGGACATGAGCTGACCCCACGAGACACCTCAAACCAACATTTGCCCAAACAGGCTCTTATCCGTATGGATGGATAAATTATCCGTACGGATGACCAGTCTATCCGTACGGATAAATTCCCCTACCATCCGGATAATTCACAGTATCCCCAAAACTCCCAACCAGTGACTTATCCGTACGGATAAGCCTTCTATCCGTACGGATAGCCCCAAAATCCTGCACGAAAACTGCAGAACAGCCCTGTACGATTTCCAACCCAAAACCAATCCAAACTCCACCTTTTATACACCAAATAGTAGTAAAACAAGTAATAAACATACAAAACTCCAATTCACTGATTGGGCCCCTAAAATAGTACGAAGTCTAGCCACGTTACCTTTTGATTGCGTGGTTCTATGATTCCAAGCCCTCGAAGCACCAACAAGCCTTAATCCCTGAACCTATACAAACAACCAGACCTTAGGACCTTCCTACGATGTCAAAACAGTAGTAAAACAGCACCTTGATGCTATTCATCAAGTTCTAAGCCAAATAAGATGAAAACTCACCGGAACGAAATCACAAATCGTTTGTATCGGGAGAATCACCGCGATCCTCCGAACCTTTTCTTCTACTGCCGTCTGCACAAACGAGCCACGAATCAAACACCAAAAATCCGACCTAGGGTGAGCCTTTTGATGGAACAGGCGCCCCTTCTGTCTCAGAGCGTAAGAAGGAAAAAAGAACTGAAGGAGAAGTGAGGATCAATTCTATTTTCCCGTTTAAATACCCCGACACCTTTAATTCCCGTTTACGTCGGCCAATAAGAATATTTCCTTTTATTCTAATTCATATTCCTTTATTTAATCCTTTTATTAAATAAAAACATAAAACCCCAATTATCCTTAAAAGACAAAATTGCCCTTTTCATAAAAATCGGGGTGTTACATCCCTTCCCCCTTAAAAAGAGTTTCGTCCTCGAAACTAGAACGTACCTGGTAGAGACACAAAGTCTGGGAATTCCATGATCATGTCCGCTTCCACTTCCCAAGTGGCCTCAGTCGGTGCATGATTGGTCCATTGCACCAATACTAACGGGACCATCCGGCGCTTGATCATCCTTTCTTTCCTATCCAAAATCTTGATCGGTTTTTCTTCATATGACAGGTTGTCTTGCAAAACCCCAGGATCTATTTCAGAATCAGTTTCAGCTTGAGTCAAACACTTCTTCAGCATCGACACATGGAACACATTATGAACTCTAGACATCGATTCCGGCAATCGAAGTTGTTGGTCCCTTGAAAAGGCTTTGGTTAAGTATAGGGGGGTGAATAAACTTAACACTTAAAACTTTTTGGAGTTAACAAACTCAAAGCAACTTTCGCAGCTCGCGATACTTCGATAGTCCGCGATACCTCGCAGCTTGCTGATACACAGTAGTCTACTGATGATTGAGTTTACTGAATTTGTGCAGCGGATATATATCAAAAATAAAGCCTTGAAACTTGTTGTTAAATATGATACTAAGTATTAGATACTCAGTAGTGTATGTGTGTGAGTTCAGTTGCTAGATTCAGTAGGTTGATGTGTATGATAAACTAAATGCAGAATATAAGGGCAAAAAGTAAGTAGGCAGATTTTATAGTGGTTCCAGGTGGTGTAATCCTGTCAGTCCACTCTTCTCCTGTGATGTTGGAGGAAATGCACTAGAGATCCTTGATGTAGCTATTACAAAGATTTCTAAGTTGCTTGTCCTTCACCAATGACTATGACTTCACAAACTGAAAACTAGGAACATGTAGGATTGCTGCTCCAAAGTCTTCCACTGGTCCTTGAAGGGTAGGATTGCCTCTTCACCAGCTCCACCACAAACTACAGTCTTTCACACCCAACAGATGCTTCACTATCTTCAGCAGGTTCTTGATAAAGTAAAGAATGAATCAAGTAAATTATTCAGTTGCAGCAGCTTGATTAGGATGATATAATCAGCAACTTGCAGTCTTCAAGTGTGTAAACTTGATGTAGCTTGAATTCAGAATACACTTGAAGATTTTCTCTGGATCAGTAAGTTTAAGCTCAGTAGGTTCAGCAGGGTGCTTTTCAGCTCAGAATTATCTCTTATATTTTTCTCTTAAAGTTATTCAATCATCATCTTTTTCTGAGTTGAAAGACCTCTATTTATAGGTAGGAATGCATGTGACTTGTATTTGAAATTCAAATATAACCGTTCCTGGTTTTTGTCCCATTTGACTTGCTTTCTGTCACTATTCATAGGACTGACACTCTCAGAATTCCTTTTTGACAGTGCAGTCTGTCCATCCTTTGACTTATAACCATTGGATAAAATCCTGAATCATCCCAACGTTCTTTTAATCTCAGCCCTTGATTTGTTTGATAAATCATAGGTAGTTGGCTGTCCTTATCCATGTAATCTTCCAATGTAATCTTGAATTAATCGAGGTATATTATCGCGGGTTCATCGATCTGTCGTAATACCTATCATCTATTTGAACGACAATTTCTTCGTGTATCAAATACAATGCAGCTGATTTCTTTTATCTAACTTTTATTTGTGAAGTTAGATTACACCTTTTTAATTATAACCAAGTTCCAAACATCATCCAACTTATGGAACTTAGACCTTCTACACAAGGTATATGTAATCAGTTTAGGTCATCACAGACTTGCCTAAAATCTGATTGCATATCCTTAACTTTAATCACTAAGTTTGATCCCTTAGCCTTCATTAACTGAGTTTGAGCCCTCGGCCTTTCGTCTTCGGCGGGTTCCGAAAAGTCTACCGACCTAACTACCCTATCGATATTGACCGATCGTCGAAACAAGTCAGCTGACCTTTACAGTGCTTGTTTGATCAAACCTATTCAAAGATCAAACTCTAATAAACCTATACATTTGATCTAGATATCTTTTTGCCTTTGCACTATAACAGCTAGTCTGGCACTCATCATCAAAACATAGAAATAAGTCCAACAATTTCCCCCTTTTTGGTGATGATGCCACTACCCTCACCTAACAGCAAAGCAAAAAGATTAAAAATTAAAATAGAACAAATTTTGAGTCAATTCTCATTATAATCATTTGTTCACAGTTATTACAGTCTAGATACAGCAAAGATAGAATATGATAAGTATGCTGATCTACTGTCTTCTTTCTCTTTCCTGTCTAGCCTTCTCCACTTGTTCTTGATAGGCTCTGATTTCTTCTATCATTTATGTCATCCATTCATTCTCAATCAGAGTGAAATCAAGGTAGGAATTGACTTCTTTCCACCATTTCCAAGCTTCTGGTAGAAGGAGATTGATCTGATTGACTCTGAATCCCATTCTCATTTAAAGTTCTTTAAATTCATTCAGAGAGTCTTTAGCTTTTGTGATAGGCAAGCTCCTTTCACCTCTACCACTTCTTCCACCTCTAAAACATGCCCTCAAGGCTTTAACTCTTGCTTCCCAAAACTTCAATCCCAAGAATGAGTTTAAACCTTCATGAAATCCCTTGTCATGATAAGGTTTCCTCCTGTTATAGTACTCACTCTTGTATTGTTTAAGGAGATCATCAGTAAGTTGAACTCTGCCAGGTGCAGGTTCCCTGAATGCATTTATTTCATTCTCCCATTTCTTCTTAGCAAAAATCCTTGCAGCCTCTTTTGCTACTACTGTTTGGCCCTCTTCCCCCTTAGTGACATCATCAACAAAACGGGACACTAGACCATGAACACTCTCCTGTGTGACTACCAGATTACTCAGCTGTCCTTCCATAATTTCAGTTCTTGTGTCAACTGCAGTAATCCTTGATTGCAAAGTCTGATCCAGTAGATTGATCTTTTCAGTAAGCTTAGGATCCAATCCAGCAGGTTGAGATGTTCCAGCAGCCTCAGCAGGTTTAGGTGCCTCAGCAAGTTTGTCAAGTTTCTGGTGGATGGTTTCAAGTTGATTTTTCAGAAACTTTTCTTTCAGTGAATTCCCTTGCTTGATTCCTTTTACTTCCATTGCAAGATCAGCAAGAGCATACTGATTTGAGGTAATATTGGAGGCAACTGTTTCTGTAGTCCTCCCTCTATTTTCCACCAAGTTGATCAAATCATCAAACCTCTGCTCTTGCCTGTCCAGTTGAGTTCTAAGATTTGCAATGTCATTTCTGATAGTCCTCAACTCTTCCAGGACATGTGATGGTACTCCACCAGCCTTTCTCCAGCAGCTCCATCAGCAGGCTCCTCAACATTGTATTGTTGCCTCTGATTGCTCACAACCATTACCCAACTCCTATCTAGTCTAGCAGGGTTAGGACCTTGATATTCTTCCAAGATAGGATCAAGAGCTGGTTCTTCAAAAATAGGTACAAATGCCCGTGGGGGATCAATAGCAACATCTTCTTCTTCAGGCATTTGGAACTCCTCATCACTAAAGTCATAGTCCAGCAGCTGCTCTTCCTCATTAATGCGGTACCGCGACCATCTTTCCTTATAGTGGTCTTGACTCCAGTAGGCTCCACTACAGCAGCCTCTTCAACAACAGGGGTTTCCTCCAAACCCAAAGTTTGTTCCAACCTTTGTCCAGGTGCTGTTTGAGACTCAGCAGCCTGTACCTCCTGTTCCAACCTTTGTGCAGGTGCTGTTTGTAGCCCAGCAACCTGTACCTCCTCTTCAACTGTTGGATCTGGTGCAATGAATGCCACAACAACTTGATCAGGGAATATGTCCATGTTTTCCTATTGAAATTCTCCCATATCCCCAATCCTTCTTAGTAGATTTGCAGTGTTGGTTAGGGTGCCATCAGTGTCAACCCAGTTTTGATATTGAATGGAGTCCTCAGAACTGACACTTGGCTCATCATGATCAGTGACTCTTTCTTCACTCAAATCTTCAGCTTGCTGATCCTCAGGTTGATCAGTAGGTTCAACCACAAATAAATTATCAATCTCACCAACCATTCTGTTTGCACTACCATCTATTCCCTCATTGATTTGTGCCTCAATATCATCTATGGTGAGATTGTCCTCATCCTCATTCATCTGTCCAGTTTGCTCTCTCTCGGTGGACGAGTCCAAAGACACGAGATCGCTCTACTCTTGGTTTAGTAAACATGGCACTTCCACTGACTTCTCCTGGACCAGAGGGGTGATTATCATCAGAATCAGATGATGAAGAATCACCATCATCACCTCTTGGATTCCTGAACTTGGTACCCTCCTTTTTCTGTTGATCATCAAACAGATCCATCGGCCTTGATTGTAACAAAGAGGTATCAATCAGATCCAGCAAGCTCTCCACTCCCAATTTCTCAAAAACCCATTCTTCAAAGTCTGTCATAGGTTCTACAGCAGGTTTTTGTTTCTTATAAAATCCAAACTTCCATTGGAAGTAATCAGCCACCAGCAGGAGTTTTGGATCAACATACCCCTCTTTCCTCTTTTTCTCATGTTTTTCATAGGGCAGGAATGATCCTCTGGGAGCTTGTGCACTACCTTGCTGACCTCCAAAGGTCTCAACAAGTAGATTCAATGTTTCTTCTACAGATGCTTCAAGGCTAGTAGGTTGCTCAGGTTGGATATTACTACCTAGTACCTCCATCTGTACCACACTTGGTTCCCCCTGACTTATATGCTCATCAGCAGGGTTAACAGCAGACTGCTCTTCCCCCTGAACTATTGCAGGAATTGCAGGGTCTTGGACCAATGTTTCACTCACCACAGTAGGTGTAGATTCAGTGGTTTGCTGTTGTTCTTCTATAAGTTGCTCAACAACAACTTGTTCACTTCCAGTAGGCTCAGCAGCCTTAGTAGATGAAGATCCAGTAACATCAACAGCAGGTTCAGTCTCAGTAGTCTGGTGTGACTCTTTAGCAGGTTGCTCAACAACAACCTCTACTCCCTCATTAGGCTTGATAATAGTCAAGGGCTCAGCCTCAATAGCCTCTTCTTCTTCTAGTACATCTTCTTCTTCTTCTTGTGCCCTTTGAGCCTCTAAGATTCTCAATTGTTTTCCCTTTCCAAGTTTCTTTTTGTGGAGAATCTATTTCATCCTCTTGGAAAGTGGCTCATCTTCTATTTCAACCACAATAGACTTCCTTTTTCTCTTTGCTTCCTTCTGTTGTTCCGTCAAAATCTCAAAACAGTTTTTCTAGCAGCTATAGCAGGGTCAGTAATCTCATCTTCAGCTGGACCCTCAGCAGACTTAGCAGTCTGTGTTGTTTGCTTTTTTGTCTTCTTAGGCTTCAAGATCTCAGTAATCTTCTTTGTATCTGCAGCTTTTCTTTTCTCAGTGGTCTTCTTTGGTGCAGCAGGTTTAACATATTTCTTCACAGTTTGCTTGACCTGCTCACTACCAGCATCACCATCATCTCCATCACTATCATTATCAGCAGCCTCTGCAACACCTTCTTCATCATCATCCAATCCAGGGATAGCATAATCAATCTCTTTCTTGTATCTGGACTGATTGATCTTCTCAGGTGCAACATCTGGGATCTCCAAATGATTCAGCAGGGTCTGAACCATTAATCCTAAGGGTAAGGCCTTGGATTTCCTTTTCCCTTCTCTTTCCTCCTTGGCTACTTTCTTCATGTAATGAATAAAATATCCAGCCCAATCAAACTTCATGCTTCTGCAAATGATCATCATCAGCTCTATCTTGGGTCCTGATAGAGTATCCATACTTCCAACCAGCCCTAAAATATTCTTTGCAATGAGTTTGCTCAGCAGTTATACTCATTCCCAATGTGTCTACAATTGATGCCTGGAATTGATTTGGTGTCTTTATTTGTCTTGATTTTATCAACAAACTCCATCTTGGACAATCCCATTGCCTCAGGATTTGTTGGACTATCTATTGTTTCTTCAAAACCAAAAACTTCCCTCAGCATACTTGAGGAAATTTCTATTTCTTGTGCATTCACAACTGTTTTGAATGCTTCAGTTCCTTCCTTTATTTGAAAGTTCTTCCAAAAATTGACAACGCTTGTATATGAGATTGTTTCCAATCTAATGTTCAGTACATTCTCCAATCCGGCATATCTTCTTATTCTTCGACCAATGTTGATAGCTAATTCAGTTTTGTTAGCATCAACAACAAAACCTCTCACACTTTGGCTTGATTCTATTTGAACATCAATCTTTTTCGCCATTGTTACAAGAGAAAGATGAAGGAGAAAGTTTTGTAAATCTGTGTTCACACAGTGTAAAAGCAGAGATATAAGCAGATTTCCAGTAGAGTATCTTCTGTGTAATAGGTCTGTATTTATAGACAGGGAGTTGTTGTAACTGTCAGTGCACGTACATCCATATTGACCATGATTAATCTGAGTGAATGTTAGCTTGACACGTGGCCCATTACTTTCCAAAACGTATTGTAACCGTTAGATCGTGTAACCGTGGTCATAAAGGATAAAATAAATATCCCGCTAGTTGCTGTTTGACTTTAATAAAGTTTGACTGTGAAACGTTCCATTCAGCAGGGTTGGCTCAGCAGTCTGCTGATAAGTATGCTTCAGCAGCCTGCTGACAAAGTGACTTTGCTGATCCTTGAATCCTTCTTGTTTTGTTCAATTGATAATACAAGATGAAGTTTAATACCAATGACTGATCTGTCAAGTGAGCTCACCCAACATGACAAAGACCAATCCCCTTGGCAACCTCATTTGCTCAATTGTCCAAACATAAGTACCTGGAATTGTTGATACCAATGACTAATCTGTTAAGTGAGCTCACCCAACATCGCAAAGAATAATCCCCTTGGTGAATTCCAGTACACCGCTGATTGTCAGTCAACTCTAATAATTCCAAATTCAGTCCTTAATTTGGCAAATCTTTCACTATCAAGTGGTTTAGTGAAAATGTCAGCAAGTTGATCTTCAGTAGGGATGTATAGAACCACCACATCTTTCTTTTCAACATGATCTCTTATAAAGTGATGTCTTACAACAATGTGCTTGGTTCTTGAGTGCAAAACAGGATTTTCAGTGATTGCAATTGCACTTGTGTTGTCACACATGATTGGAATTTCCTTTTCTTCAATTCCATAATCCTTTAACTGTTGTCTTAACCACAATACTTGTGCACAACAACTTCCAGCAGCAATATACTCTGCTTCAGTAGTGGAAGTTGATATAGAGTTCTGTTTCTTGCTAAACCAGGAAACCAGTCTATTTCCCATTAACTGACAGGTTCCTGAGGTGCTTTTTCTATCAATCTTGCATCCAACATAATCAGAATCTGAGTAGGATATAACTTTGAAGCTTCCATCCTTGGAGTACCATATCCCTACTCCCAAAGTCTCTTTTAGATACTTGAGAACTCTCTTGACTGCACCTAAGTGACTTTCTTTAGGTTAGATTGAAATCTTGCACAAACACCTACAGCAAAGGATATAAGTAAGGTACAACAGACTGCCTATCATCCTTCTGTATAAGGTCTGATCAACATCTTTTCCTTCTTTATCTTCATCCAATCTGATGTTTGTACTCATAGGAGTTGATATCTTGGTGCTGTTTTCCATACCAAACTTCTTCAGCAGCTCCTTAGTGTACTTGGTTTGATGAATGAAGATTCCATCTTTCAATTGTTTGACTTGCAGTCCCAAGAAGTAGTTCATTTCTCCCATCATACTCATTTGGAACTTTGTCTTCATTAGATTTGCAAACTTTTCACATAACAATTCATTTTCAGAACCAAAGATTATGTCATCAACATAAATCTGGACCAAGCAGAGTGCTGTCCCCTTCACTGATTCTGAAAAGAGTCTTATCAATGGTGCCTTTTGTAAAACCATTGTCCACCAAGAATTGATATAGAGTCTCATACCAAGCTCTTGGTGCTTGTTTCAATCCATAAAGTGCCTTGTTGAGTCTATACACTTTATCTTCTTGATCTTTAACTTCAAATCCAGGAGGTTGCTGAACATATACTTCCTCCTCTAGAATGCCATTCAAAAATGCACTTTTGACATCCATTTGATATACCTTGAAGTTTTTATATGCAGCATGTGCTAGGAATAATTTGATAGCTTCCAATCTTGCAACAGGTGCATAAGTTCCATCAAAGTCTATTCCTTCTGCTTGAGAATAACCTTTTACAACCAGTCTGGCCTTATTTCTTACAATGGTACCAGATTCATCAAGTTTGTTTCTGTATACCCATTTAGTACCAATGATATTTGCATGACTAGGTCTTTCAACTAGTGTCCAAACATGATTTCTTTCAAATTCATTTAACTCTTCTTGCATAGCAATTATCCAATCTGGATCTGAAATTGCTTCTTCAACAACTTTAGGTTCAACTTGAGATAGAAAACAAGTGAACATAGCTTCTAATTGTCTTCTAGTCCTTACACCTTGCTGAATGTTGCCAATGACTTGTTCAGCAGGGTGATCCCTTAACCATTGTGGATTTTGGTTAGATTGAATATCAGTGACCTCATCTTCAGTAGGGTCTGCCGTATCTTCAATGGGGGCCTCATCAGATCCTTGAACTGCTTCAGTTGTTGCATCTGTAGTATCATCTGCAGGGTGTTCAGCAGGGGCAGTATCAGAAACTTTTAAGTCATTAACCCTTTCCAAGACTTCAACACAAACTGGATCGGTGACTTGTAGATTCTCGGCAGTTCACAAACTTCATCATTCATTCCAGTGAACTTAGGTTCATCAAACACAACATGGATGGTTTCTTCATGTTTCAGTGATTTCTTGTTCAGTACCCTGAATGCCTTGCTGACTGAAGAATATCCCAAGAAAATTCCTTCATCTGATTTAGGTTGAAAAGTCTTTAAATGCTCCTTATGATTCAAGATAAAACACTTACTTCCAAATGGATGAAAATAAGATATATTTGGTTTTCTTCCATTCCAAATTTCATAAGGTGTCTTCAGCAGCTTCTTGTTCACTGAGGTTCTGTTTTGTGTATAGCATGCTGTATTAACTGCTTCAGCCCAATACCTCTCAGGTAGTAATGCTTCACAAATCATTGTCCTTCCTGCTTCCTTTAAAGTTTTGTTTCTTCTTTCAGCAACCCCATTTTGATGAGGTGTACCAGCAGCAGCAAGTTGATGTAGTACACCATTCTGTTCACAGTATTCACCTATAACTTTATTGAGAAACTCAGTGCCCTTGTCTGATCTTATTTTTACTACTGTCAAACTTTTCTCATTTTGTAATCACTTCAAAAGATCAGGCATCATCTTGAGTGTTTCACTTTTCTTATTCATAAAAACCACCCAAGTGTACCTTGAATAATCATCCACAACAACTAAGTGTACTTCTTTCAAGTTATACTAGTTGGTGTGACAGGTCCAAATAAATCCATGTGCATTAGCTCCAGCACTCTCTTAGTTGATACTTTAGTTTTTGATTTGAAGCTTGATTTTTTTTGTTTACCTTGTTGACAGGCATCACAAATAGCATCCTTCCTGAATGTAATCTCAGGAAATCCAATTACCAATTTCTTCTTTACTAGCTGATTGATATCATCAAAATTTAGATGATTCAACTTCTTGTGCCATAACCAATTGAGTTCTGATTTAGTGTGCACAATCAGGCAGGTTTCCGGAACTGCAGTAGACCAATCCACAACATACATGTTTTGTTGTCTTCTACCAGCCAATACAACTTGATCACCTCTTTCACTTATGACAATACTGTTGTTTTTGTCAAAAGTGACGTTGTATCCCATGCCACAGAATTGACCAGTGCTCAGCAAGTTGTAGTCCAGTCCTTCCACATGAGCAAAATTCTTGATGGTTAGTCCATTCCTCACAAGTGTGTCATAGCCTCTTGTATAGCCAGGTGTATTTTTGTTGCCAAAATTCACCTTTGGACCATCCTTTGCTATGTATCCTGTCAAACAGTGCTTATTCTTTGTCATATGTCTGGAACACCCACTGTCAAAGTACCAGACACCCTACAAAACAAAATCAATGCATTTTAGATACCAAAATCTGTTTGGGTCCATAATGGTCAGTGGTAAGCAAGACCCCTGGTAAATTTCCATAAGGTCTTCTTTTAAAGGTGTCATACTTAGGTTCATACATGTATTCCACGCATCCATAAGATCTAACAATTGGTTGTGTAGGATTTACATATGTTTTCTGGCTTTTTGGTATATATTGCTGTTTGGAGTGATTTTTCTTGTTAGAAGTAGCAGTTTGACCATAGGTTTGCTGTCGATTAGGAACTGCCCTGTAATATGGAGTCTGCTGAGGTCTTGTGTAAGCCCTCTGTTAAGTCCTCTACTGATTCCATTGCTTAGGTTTTACCCTAGCAGCATGGTTATACTTACTGTTTCTAGCAGCAGGTACAGGAATATTCCAATCATCATCAGTAGGGAACAGTCTACCTTTCCACCTGAGATAAGTATCCCTTGAATGATTAACATTTTTGGATATAGGATTCTTATCCTTGGAATATTTCTGTTTCTTGCCCTTCTGTGGTCCAGCAGACTTGGTAGCAGGTCTGCTATCAGCAGGCTTAGAAGGCACAGTAGTCCTATTTTTGGATTTGTTCCTTTTATTAGGAGCTGTTGACTTCCTTGACTTCTGATTTTGCTTCTTTGAAGCATTCTCAGCAGGTTTTACTGCCTCAGCAACCTTACTGGGAGTTGGATCTTGTGCAGGTACAAACTTAGGACCAATTCTGGCACTATGTTCAGTAGCTTTACTGGATCCACTCTTTTTGGATTGTTGAGTTACAAATCCAAGCCCTGTTCTATCACCATAAGGCTTTCCAGATTTGTATGCAGTAGAGGAACAAGATGGATCAGCAGATTCAGAGGCTACTGGATGTTCAGCAGGCTTATACTCATTCTGTCCAACTTATTTTTCCTTACCTTTGAGAACCCTTAATTCAGCATTCAATCTTTCAACTTCTACTTGAAGAGCTTCTTTTTCAGCCTTCATAATCTCATAACCAGATTGTATTTTCCTCAGTTGATTGAGGATGGCATCCAAAGTTTCTTCATTGTAAGAGTTTCTAGGATTTGAACCACAAGTTGATTCACAATCACTTTCAGTAGGAGTGTTAATAGATACAGTATTGTATACCTCCTCTGTTTCATCCATATTAGCCATTAATGCATAGTCTTCCATATCGGCAAGAACCAATCCGTGTCATCCGATTCATTTCCCTTTTCGATTCCACTTCATAACCGATTCATCTTCGCAACCATAGCCTTCTTGCCATGTCTTCTTTGTTGACTCTTGTTCTTTTGGAGATCTGGACAATCTGGTCTGAAATGTCCATGCTTTTTGCAGTTAAAGCAAAGATAATCTGGTTCCTTTTTCTGTTTTAATTCAGGACAGTCAGGTCTGAAGTGTCCTGGTTTCTTGCAATTGAAACACAAGAAATCATTGTCTTTCTTTGTTTCTTCCTTTTTCTTTTCAGTGAATTTCTTTGTGAAATTCCTAGGTGAGCTTTTCCCACCTTTCATCATCCTGATCTTCTTGCTCAGCAATGCTATTTGCTCTTGCATTTCATCCAGTAATTCATCTTGAGCTTCTGATCCTTCTTCTTGATGTGAAGCAGCCAATGCTGTGGTTTTTGATTCTTTTTTTTCAGTGGTAGGTGATAACTTCTTTTTGAATTCATATGCCTTGAGATCTGAGAATAACTTGAATGTATCTTCTTCATGCAGTCTTCTCATTTCTTCTATGGCTGTCACCTTCATCTTCCATTCATCTGTAGCAGGTAAAGCTTCCAAGATTTTTGTGTTGATTTCTTCTTTTGAATAATTAACACACAGCAGGGTGAGTTCATCCAGAATTGCATTGAACCTAAATTCCATTTGTTCAATGGTTTCATTGGAAACTTTTGGAACTTCTTCTTTGCCACACTGATTTTATTCTTCTTTATTTCATTAGTGCCTTCACAGATCAACTGTAGTTTGTCCCAAAGTTCTTTTGCTGTTTTACAATCTTTCACTTTCATGTACATATTGCTATCCAAAGTTCTGTAGATAATATCAATAGCAATGTTGTTCAGATTTGCTCTCTTTCTATCTTCAGCAGTCCATTCCTTTTTAGGCTTTGGAATGTACTGTGTCTCTTCACCCACTGTTACTGACTTTGTAATCTCCAGTGGTCCATCTGTGAGCACATCCATCATTTCATCATGAGTTGCAGCAAGATAAGCCTGCATATGACGTTTATATTCATCAAAACGATCTGCAGAACACATCAACATTGTTCTAGCATACTAGTTGTTATCCATGATGCAAGTCTTTGAAAATCAGTGATTTGAAAAAGGTTTTTCAAAGTATTTTCACAAGAACAACAAGTAGGATTACTTCAGAACAGAAGCACTGCTCCGATACCAATTGTTGGTCCCTTGAAAAGGCTTTGGTTAAGTTTAGAGGGGGGGTGGTGGTGAATAAACTTAACACTTAAAACTTTTTGGAGTTAACAAACTCAAGAACTTCAAGCGGCTACCGCCGATACTTCGCAGTCCGTCGATACCTCGCAGCCCGCCGATACGTAGTCTACTGATGATTGAGTTTACTGAATTTGTTCAGCGGATATATATCAAAAATAAAGCCTTGAAACTTGTTGTTAAATATGATACTAAGTATTAGATACTCAGTAGTGTATGTGTGTGAGTTCAGTTGCTAGATTCAGTAGGTTGATGTGTATGAAAAACTAAATGCAGAATATAAGTGCAGAAAGTAAGTAGGCAGATTTTATAGTGGTTCCAGGTGGTGTAATCCTGTCAGTCCACTCTTCTCCTGTGATGTTGGAGGAAATGCACTAGAGATCCTTGATGTAGCTGTTACAAAGATTTCTAAGTTGCTTGTCCTTCACCAATGACTATGGCTTCACAAACTGAAAACTAGAAACAGGTAGGATTGTTGCTCCAAAGTCTTCCACTGGTCCTTGAAGGGTAGGATTGCCTCTTCACCAGCTCCACCACAAACAAAAGTCTTTCACACCCAACAGATGCTTCACTGTCTTCAGCAGGTCCTTGATAAAGTAAAGAATGAATCAAGTAAATGATTCAGTTGCAGCAGCTTGATTAGGATGATATAATCAGCAGCTTGCAGTCTTCAAGTGTGTAAACTTGATGTAGCTTGAATACAGAATACACTTGAAGATTTTCTCTTGATCAGTAAGTTTAAGCTCAGTAAGTTCAGCAGGGTGCTTTTCAGCTCAGAATTATCTCTTATATTTTTCTCTTAAAGTTATTCAATCATCATCTTTTTCTGAGTTGAAAGTCCTCTATTTATAGGTAGGAATGCATGTGACTTGTATTTGAAATTCAAATATAACCGTTCCTGGTTTTTGTCCCATTTGACTTGCTTTCTGTCACTATTCATAGGACTGACACTGTCAGAATTCCTTTTTGACAATGCAGTATGTCCACCCTTTGACTTATAACCATTGGATAAAATCCTGAATCATCCCAACGTTCTTTTAATCTCTTAGCCTTTGATTTGTTTGATAAATCAGAGGAAGTTGGCTGTCCTTATCCATGTAATCTTCCAATGTAATCTTGAATTAATCGAGGTATATTATCAGCAGGTTCATCAGTCTGCTGTAATACCTATCAGTCTGCTGAACAACAATTTGCTGTGTATCAAATACAATGCAGCTGATTTCTTTTATCTAAATTTTATTTGTGAAGTTAGATTACACCTTTTTAATTATAACCATGTTCCAAACATCATCCAACTTATGGAACATAGACCTTCTACACAAGGTGTATGTAATCAGTTTAGGTCATCACAGACTTGCCTAAAATCTGATTGCATATCCTTAACTTTAATCACTAAGTTTGATCCCTTAGCCTTCATTAACTGAGTTTGAGCCCTCAGCCTTCAGTCTTCAGCAGGTTCCAGAAAAGTCTATTGACCTAACTACCCTACTGATATTGACCAGTCTGCGAAACAAGTCAGCTGACCTTTACAGTGCTTGTTTGATCAAACCTATTCAAAGATCAAACTCTAATAAACCTATACATTTGATCTAGATATCTTTTTGCCTTTGCACTATAATAGCTAGTCTGGCACTCATCATCAAAACATAGAAATAAGTCCAACAGAAGTCTATAAGCTAGCCGTCCAATCATTTCAATAATGTCGAAGGGTCCTACGTATCTCGGACTGAGCTTTCCCTTGGCCCCGAACCTCTTGACCCCTTTCATCGGTGATGCTCTCAAATAAACTCGGTCCCGACTTCGAATTCCAACGGTCTTCGCCTGACATCCGCCCAACTCTTCTGACGATCTTGAGCTGCCTTGAGATTTTTCCGAATAAGATCGATCTTATCCTTAGCCTGTTGCACAAGCTCCGGCCCCGTAATTTGTCTCTCCCCTACTTCATCCCAATATAGAGGAGTCCGACACTTTCTTCCATATAGAGCTTCAAATGGTGGCATGCCAAGGCTCGAGTGATAGCTGTTGTTGTAGGCAAACTCCGCTAATCCGAGATAATCCAACCAAGAACCCCCCGCGTCCAAGACACATGCCCTAAGCATGTCTTCTAAGGTCTTAATTGTCCTCTCGGACTGTCCATCCGTCTGAGGGTGAAACGCCGTGCTAAGTGTTGTCTTGGTCCCAAAAGCTTTCTGCAAGCCTTTCCAAAAGCGACTAGTGAACCGTGTGTCTCTGTCCGACACAATCGATAAGGGCACACCATGATATCTTACCACATTATCAATATACAAGGTGGTGAAATTCTTAATTGGCATGTCCTTCTTACATGGCAAGAAATGGGCTGACTTCGTGAGTCTGTCGACAATCACCCAAATCATGTCATCTCCACCCTTACTCTTCGGCAATCCGATAATGAAATCCATGGTGATGTTCTCCCACTTCCATTCCGTGATCTCCAAAGACTTCAACAAGCCTCCAGGCTTCCTGTGCTCCGCCTTCACCCTTTGACAAGTGTCACACTTAGCCACAAAGGTTGCAACATCAAGTTTCATGCCTGGCCACCAATAATGTTCCTTAAGGTCCCTATACATCTTAGTGGCTCCGGGATGAACCGCAAACGCAATCCTATGCGCTTCTTCCATGACCTGGTCCCGTAGGCCATCCACATCCGTAACACACAAACGATCTCCGTACCACAGATGGCCACTCTTGTCCAACTGATAACCCATTGTCGGCTTCTCTTGAGCTACCCGCTTGAAGTCCACCATAACTGGGTCTTCATCATGTTTAACCCGGATCTCGTCTAGTAAATCGGACCTCGCCATCAATTTTGCCAAACTGACTGTCTTACCTCCCCGTTCGACCACTTGGACCTGAAGTCCGTCCAATTTATCAACTAGTTCCTAAACTGTCGTAATAGCATTTACCGCCCTCCGGCTCAAAGCATCCGCCACCACATTGGCTTTACCCGAGTGATACTGAATCTCTAGGTCATAATCCTTGACGAACTCAAGCCATCTTCTTTGCCTCATATTCAAGTTCTCTTGAGTGAAGAAGAACTTGAGGCTCTTGTGATCCGTGTAAATCCTCGCTTTCACACCGTACAAATAATGTCGCCACAACTTAAGGGCGAATACTACCGCTGCTAATTCCAGATCATGAGTCGGATAATTCTTCACATGTACTTTCAGTTGTCTCGAAGCATACGCGATCACCTTTCCCGACTGCATCAACACACAACCCAGACCCTGACCTGACGCATCCGTGTAGACATCATAATCCCCGAAAAGCTCTGGTAACGCTAACACCGGTGCTGTAGTTAACCGATCATTCAAAGTCTGAAACGCTGCTTCACACTCTTCCGTCCACTCGTACTTGACATTCTTTTGAGTGAGCTTCGTGAGAGGTGTGGCTATCCTCGCAAAAAATCCTGGACAAACTTCCGATAGTAACCGGCTAGGCCCAAGAAACTCCTTATTTCCGTTACCGTTGTAGGCCTAGGCCAATTACTTACCGCTTCAATCTTGGCCGGGTCCACCTTGATTCCTTCCGCTGTGACTACATGTCTTAGGAAACTAACTTGATCGAGCCAAAATTCACACTTGCTGAATTTCGCGTAGAGCTGACTATCCTTCAACGTTTGCAACACTATCCTTAAGTGTTCCTCGTGTTCCTTCTCATCCCTAGAATAGATGAGAATGTCGTCGATGAACACTATCACGAACTTGTCCAAATACGGCATGAATACCCGCTGCATTAAGTCCATAAATGCCGACGGTGCATTGGTTAACCCGAATGGCATCACCAAAAATTCATAATGCCCGTATCTAGTACTGAAGGCTGTCTTAGGAATATCGGACACCTTGATCTTCAACTGGTGATAACCAGATCTGAGGTCGATCTTGGAGATTACTTTCTTTCCTTGCAACTGACAGAAGAGATCATCGATCCTCGGCAAAGGATACTTATTCTTAATTGTCAAATTATTTAGTGCCCGATAATCAATGCACATCCTCATACTGCCGTCCTTCTTCTTTACAAATAAAACTGGTGCTCCCCAAGGCGACGTGCTTGGCTGTATCACTTTTCTCTCAAACATCTCTTTGATTTGAACCTTTAATTCCTTCAACTCTGCTGGCGCCATCCGATATGGTGCCTTTGCCGTAGGCTGAGCCCCGGGAACCAAATTTATCTCAAACTCGTTAACCCTATCCGGCATATCCCCTGGCAACTCCTCAGAAAAAACCTTTGGGAAATCCTTCACTACCGGGGTTTCTTCCAGCTTAGCTCTATGTACTTCTGTGTTCAAGGCAAACACCATGAATCCTTCACATCCTTTCCTTAGTGCCCTCATGGCCCTTACCGCTGAGATTACAACCTGCTTACCGTTTCCAGTCTTCACCACATTCCCTTGAAAGGTCTTAGCGGACTTTCCGGGAACCTTGAAAATTACTCTCTTACCATGACAGTCCAGAAACACATGGTTCTTGGATAGCCAATCCATTCCCAAGATCACGTCAAAATCAGTGAAATCCATCACTGTTAGGTCATGATGGCTCTTATGACTTCCAACCCTAATATCGACTTGTTGTAAACGTTGAGCGCACTTAATCATCCTCCCCAACGGGGTAGTTATTGACAACGGATTCCCTAACTCTTGCAATGGTAGGTTAAGTTTCCTAGCTGTCTTAGTAGACACAAAAGACCCTGAGGCTCCTGAATCAAATAGTGCCGTAACTGCTAGACTCTCTAGGATTATAGTACCTGATCATGTATTTATTTAGATTTCACAGTTAATATCATATGGCGCCATATCATATTAAGTAGTTCAAAATAAAATAAAGACATTAAAAGATACCTGTCACCACTAGATCATCCACCTCTCCTGACTCGACGTCTGCTGCGAAAACCCTGGTAGGCCTGTTGCCCCCATTTTTAGCACCCTGAAGATTGGCCCCAGTGGCCGGTGTACTAACCTCCTTTCCTCTTTGCGGACAATCTCTAGAATAATGCCCAATCTTTCCGCACCCATAACATTTAACCGACGAACCCACATTTCCCTGAGCTGTCTTCCCAACTGAGCCTGTTGCTCCCGGCACCCCAAATTTCTTCTGCCCCTGATTTGGTGCTGTCCCACTGCCCCTCTGAAAACTTGAGAATGATCTCTTCGCACCCGCGTCAGCTGCATTCTTCCTTAGTAGCTTCTCTGTTGTCAAAGCTCTATCCACAGCATCGGCCATGGTAACTGGTCGTGGGCCTAACATACCCTTAACTATCTCACCAGTTAATCCATCGTGAACTTTGCTATACTTCTCTTCTGATCCGAAGAGATCTCCGGGTAGAACTGACCTAACTCATTGAACCGCTATGAATACTGAGTGACTGTCATCTGTGATTCCTGCTTTAAGTCCAGAAATTCCTTGGACTTAGTGTCCTAAGCTGCTTGAGGAAAATACTCCGTGTAAAATGCCTCCTTAAAAGCCTTCCAAGTTGTGAAGTCTCCAATGAACCTCTAATATGACTCCACCCAGCGTTGGGCATTCCCCATCATCAACGTTAAAGCAGTCGGCAACCACTCCGCCTCCGGAGCCTTCATGCTGGTACAATTCCTTTCGAAACCCTGAACCATAAATCTGATTTCTCTGCACTCACGTTTCCAAAGAAATCTGACACATGATACTTCCTAATCTTTTCGACCCAGTCAATCGGTTTCTCATAGTACGGACGGGCTGTCTCTTGTGATGCTTGACTAACAGTGGTAGTCCCTCTTTCTTTCGCTATCGTTGCAACATTTCCCGTTGTTCTTTGGAGGATAGGCGCCGTTGTTGCACTTGATGCAGCTGTTGAAAGTAACGCAACACATCTTGCGGTTGCTGCAGACTGGTCGGGTCAACAAACTGAGAGGGATTTACTGGGGTGTCCCTAGGTGGAGCACTTCGAGAGTTGGCCCTAGTGGCCTCAGGAATCCTCCTTTGGTTTCCCACTCTAGTATAAGAGGACCTATTAATCGGTGGGAGAACAGGTGGTGCCCCACTCCTCCTCCTCGTAGGGGCTCGCACCGAAACTGGCATTTCTTCCCCCTCATTGGCCCTGGCCTCATTAGCCCGCTCGTTTCCTCATTGGCCCTGGCCTCAACAGCACTGTAAACGTCGGCTCTGATACCAACTGTAACGCCCCGTTCCCGGATACCGAGTCCTTATCCGGAAAAGTGCGTTCGGCACGCATAGCAATAAATAAAATTTAATGCATACACGTCAGCCTCATCAATAATCAGAGATACTAAAAGACGCAGAAGCTAAAAGATAACTCGGAAATTAAAATTAAAAAAAACCAAACAACTGAAACTTCTCCCAAGAACCGAACCAGAGTTACAAGTGCTGTTCTACAAAAACCGAATCAAAAGAGAAACTAAACATCCAAAGAACATCATCCAAATCTTAAAGTACAACACCCTCGGAACTCCCTTAACAAAAATAAGAAATAAAAGGAAAGATAACAAAATTAGAAAGAAACACTGGGCTCCAAGCATAGCCCCCGCTCATTCCTTGTCCTCAGGATAACCCTCAGCCGTCTCGTCATCCTCCGGATACACATCTAAAAGAAAGAAGGGACAAAACACCGAGAAATAACGGGTGAGTACAAAGTACTCAAGTAACATGAATAGGTTACGCACTATCAACGTTGCTCAACCAGTAAAAAGGCGTCGCCGTCTTTTATTAGCTTTTCAGTTATTAACCTAGCTACCTATCACATTGCGTTCATGGCACAACATGAGGTCCCTAGGGTTTCTAGCATAGCTCACTATTTGTCACGCTAAGGTTGGCAAGGACATATACGACCGGTAATTACGCGCACCGGTTACGATTACGACCTACTAGAATTGTGTCTCCAGTAGTACGAACAACTTGTGTTCGATAGTGCGCTGACCTGTGCATGTACTCTCGTGGAAGTCCGGATGACCACAGAGGCACACATCACATCAGGCCATATACACATTGACGGAGTATAAACGTGCCTTACGCAAGCCTCCCAAAGCCTTTAATCTTTTAGCTAACACATATGTAGTTTATTAAGTGTTTGACTAGCCACCTAGTTCATTCACATAAAAGGCCCCTATCATCTACTCAAGGTCCTAGACTACTGATGAGAGACAAATTAATGATCATTATTACGACATTTTACCCCAATATTGATACCACTTTGAGCATTATTGTACCAATTTAAGTCAATAATTACTTAATTTTATCCAAATATATAAATAGTGGTTATTATATAAATTATCGTATTTTTATAAGTTTTGTACCGGTTTAGTAACCGGAGTGTTGTGTCAGATTTACACGGGTATTTGTGGTATTTTTATTGCAGATTTATGATAAACCAAGACCCCGAGTAACGACACTTTTTGAAGTTAAAACATATCTTTTGAAGGGTGTAAGAATGTGCCACAAGCTTAAAAGTTCAAGTGGATCAACGTTTCGTAATGCTATTATCGAATTATATCTTCGACGAACAAATGGACCATCAAAAAGGAATTTTCTGAAGAAGAGTCCTGCATGAAAGTTGTATATTTTTGAAAGATCTTTCCAACGCATTTTGAATCACATTAATCGGAGGTCTACAACTCAAGATATGAATTTTTCAAGTTTCAGCTCAAAATTGGATGTTTTTTACAGTCCCGGATCGATCCGGCCTTTTCCCGGATCGATCCGGCGTAACAGAAAATCGACATAATGATGATTTTGCACATGGGGCTGCAGAGGATGAGCTTGGGATAAAGTTTTTTATTCCCGGATCGATCTGGCCCTTTCCCGGATCGATCCGGCCGTGACTATTTTGCCTATAAATAGGCGCATTCTCAACAGAATTCTTTGCCCCCTCTTGGCCACACTCTTCCATGGCCAAGCTCTACCTTTCCCATTTCCCCTCTTCTATGTTAATCTATGTCCGTTTCTTCTCTTCTCGAAGTAGTATGTATGTATATATACATATATGTCTAAGTATATATATATATATATGAATATATGCAAGCTTCTCTCCATCTTTTCTTCTTATTTTGGGTCCATGTATGTATACATATGTCGATGTATGTATATATATGTGTTTATGTTTGAATAAATAAAAAGTAGTACCATTGTAATGCTCGAGAGGATTATCCAAGAAAGTTGTATTGAAGAAGTTGCTATTGTCAGAGGATACGACTTAGATTTGCAATAAACGGGTAATTTTATCAAGTATTATGTTTGTTGTTTCTATATATATATATATATAAATAAAGTAGTTATAGTATCGTTATAATGATCGAATAATTATCGAAGATTGTTGATCTGGCGGAAATGACCCCGATTCAACAGTTGTAACCGGTAATATATTCTAATATTATTATGTTTACTATTTCTATTTCTATTTATATATTACAAATATGTTAAGCTAAAAATATATCTAGCCAAGATATGAATCTGAATTAGTTAATCTTTTTTATAGATCTGGATGATTGACTCTGGTAATAATGATTAAAACCAATTATAATGAATCTCTTTCTATTTGCACTTAATGAAAGTAAAAATTGAATTAGCCACTCGATTTTTACTAGAAACGTATTCTAATGAATTGACAACTCGCGATTAGAATACAAGATCGTAATAGAAAGACCGGAGGGTAAAATTGGCCGAGTGAAAACGTGACAACGGAATCCGATTTCCTACCCGGGGCAGATTTGTCTTGGGAGAGATAAATCTTATTAAAATTGTGCTCACGATATTATTACGTTAAATCACCTGTTTAATTGATATCTTAAAACTGGCCGTATGACAAAACGGGAGTGACCCATGCTTAAGATGACATTGGATAGAGGACTAGACGTATGACAATTTCATACGCTCGTGTGAGGAGGAGTTGTCTAGCTTAGGAGTACACCGGTTCATACATAATTGACCTCATTGCATCAAGGAAAAGATCTGTCTCATTCAATTTCACTACAAAAAGATATTGATTCAGTAAAGTATTCTTGGCTAGATCCAAAAATATATATATTATCTATTTTTATATTTATATATTTATTTACTGCTTTACTAACAATCTAACTAATCTAACTATCTAACCCGATGAAACTGATAAAACTGCGACTTAGATCGAGTTAATAATAGCTTCTTGGTGTTTAACCACACTTTGAATTAGATCGTCATTTCCCTGAGGATACGACCTGACTCACCAGACTAGCACTACAATTTGACCCGGTACACTGCCGGTAAGGATTGATAGCCTAGAAAACGTCCGTCAACTACTAGACTCTAACCTCCTAGCACATACACAGACAATGAAGAACACTAGCTCGTCAAAGCACTAATTCCGTCAAGGCTCTCCGCACGACCCCCTACGAACGATCACGGTTAGTGAAAACTCCGTAAGGTTGGGTTCTATGCGCGTGGGAACTCCCTTCAGGACTTAGTTCAAGATTAGAGATCAGATTATAAAACCCGGACATGAGCTGACCCCACGAGACACCTCAAACCAACATTTTCCCAAATAGGCTCTTATCCGTACGGATGGATAAATTATCCGTACGGATGACCAGTCTATCCGTACGGATAAATTCCCCTACCGTCCGGATAATTCACAGTATCCCCAAAACTCCCAACCAGTGACTTATCCGTACGGATAAGCCTTCTATCCGTACTGATAGCCCCAAAATCCTGCACGAAAACCGGAAACGCCCCGTACGATTTCCAACCCAAAACCAATCCAAACTCCACCTTTTATACACCAAACAGCAGTAAAACAAGTAATAAACATACAAAACTCCAATTCACTGATTGGGCCCCTAAAATAGTACGAAGTCTAGCCACGTTACCTTTTGATTGAGTGGTTCTACGATTCCAAGCCCTCGAAGCACCAACAAGCCTTAATCCCTGAACCTATACAAACAACCAGACCTTAGGACCTTCCAACGATGTCAAAACAGCAGCAAAACAGCACCTTGATGCTATTCATCAAGTTCTAAGCCAAAGAAGATGAAAACTCACCGGAACGAAAACACAAATCGTTTGTATCGGGAGAATCACCGCGATCCTCCGAACCTTTTCTTCTACCGCCGTCTGCACAAACGAGCCACGGATCAAACACCAAAAATCTGACCTAAGGTGAACCTTTTGATGGAACAGGCGCCCCTTCTGTCTCAGAGCGTAAGAAGGAAAAAGAACTGAAGGAGAAGTGAGGATCAATTCTATTTTCCCGTTTAAATACCCCGACACCTTTAATTCCCGTTTACGTCGGCCAATCAGAATATTTCCTTTTATTCTAATTCTTATTCCTTTATATAATCCTTTTATTAAATAAAAACATAAAATCCCAATTATCATTAAAAGACAAAATTGCCCTTTTCATAAAAATCGGGGTGTTACAAGTACAAATGACATTGCATGTCCTATCTTGGTGACATGGTACCGTACTACCCGCTACGCGCGGTATGGTATATCGTATTGTACCTTTCCCGCTTTGGCGGCATGGCTTGTTCCCGCTTCGGGTATGGTTCTTGTTCTCGTTCTCGCTCGATGGGCCCTCCGAGGGTTTCGCAGTCGGGTTAGCTGTGCATCGGGCCTGTGACCGCGGTTGTGGGATCCGAGGCATGTGGACCCTCCAGAAGCCCCAGGAGATGGGGAGTCGGAAGGATAGACTTCACTATAAAAATTACTTGTCGTAGATATAAGGTGGTGTAATGGGAGTCATAAGTTAGAGACAATCGTATTAGCTGTATCGATGTCTAGTAAGGGAACTTGATGAATTGACGGAACTCGGATCTCGAATGAACATGTTTTACTTGAACTTGATACACAACTTTAAACAAGTAATTTACTGTGTAAATATGGAACAAGTTTTCTAGAAAATATATATATGTATATTTACAACAATTGTTTTTAAAAACTCTCACACACGGCTCATACCAGCGTTTTTGCTGACGACTCGTTTCTTTGTTTCTTTGTTTTGTTTTGTTTTTTTTCTATAAATAAAATCAGGTAAAGGGTGGAGGGTGATGTAATGAGGATGAAAGTGATGACATGGACCTGGATTTAGAATATGCTGCACACATTTTAATTAGTGACAACTGTAATATTTTATCTGTGGTAGATTGTAATGAAATTAATTAACAGATTATTAGAAAATCATTTGTAAATAGTAATTTTTTTTGAAATTTCCAGTCTTGTTATTGAAGTCGTGGTTAGAGCTTTGTAGCCCCTCCTAGAATGACCCCAGTGGATCTAGGGGTCGGGAGTAGGGTATTACACTTGTCCCTTAGCCTTGTGGATATAGGATTAGAATACAATATTTCTATGCAATGTGTTAAGTAGTGTGTTGTAGAGTTGGTCTGAGGTCTAGTGGTCTATATGAAGCTTTTTATGTGTAATGAACTTAAGTGGTTATTTTAAACACGTAAATACGTGCTTGACTTGCCTAAAAGCTAGAACATGTTGGTCTTCGGTCAGACTCGTTTTTGTATCCGTTCAAGGAACTATTACACCTCCACATGGTAATATACCAAAGGAACTTATGTAATATCCCACATAGTTAGCTACTGTGCCCTAGAGGTGTTGAGGATATGTCATGGTGCATTCTCACTATGCAAAATGTCCATAGATCAGTGTGTAACAAATGTCTAGTGGGTTATGTTTACTAGTGAGACTAGTAGAGGGGAGTGAGCTACTTGAACACATGTACTATATATTATTGTTGTTGATATTCCTTGTGTTATAACTTGTGTAGATTCATTGCTTCTACCATTTACGAACTACGTTTGTACTTGCCCCTTATTATGTTGTTCCCACCTCTAAAAGGTGATTCAGGTGATGAGGTGTAGGAGTACTATTATTAGAGACCTCATGGCATCTTGATGAACTTCAATGTTTTATTTTTTGTAATAGAATAGTCTTCTAAGCTTGAAGAAGTTTTGTTACCCTTAAAATTATTATGTAAATGCCGAGCCGTACGTTTTATATTATGCAATTAAACTCTAATGTTCATTTAAGAGGCTTACGAATATAAGTTAATTGAATTTAAGTTATATGCGTGTCGGACGTTCAATTTCACAATAAGGACTCGGTATTCGAGAAGCGGTCATATTATATGTTTTTTGTTTTGATTTTTTTGAACCAAAAAGAAATTTATTAAGATCTAATATGGTTCTAGAGTTATAAGAAAAAACGCACAGTAACGGTGCCCTGAGAGTTTTCAATTGTACAATATCGTAAAAACATTGATAATTTTGCTACCCGTGTCTTATAAAAAGTATCTATTTTTTGAAAATAAATTGTTCCACAAAAAGTGTCAATTTTAAAAATCCGCATATCATTTAATGATCATTTTTCAAACATACCTCTATCATATAATTCAATGCTTGTATACCCCTTTCCTATTTCAAAACAGACATTTATTATGAAATAATGGTGTATATGTCAATTAATGTTTAAATTACAACACATTAATAGTTTTTTTAATGTGTACACCACAAAAATAGGACTTTTTTTATGAGAGGGATGTAGTAATTGTAAAAAAAGAGGACGGTGCTGCTGCCTTGAGAATTTTCAATTGTATAATACTACATCCGTCCAAAAATTTAAGTCCATTTATGGTTTTTCGCACTGATTAAGAAAAAAATAATAAATTAGGGGTAAAAGAAGAAAAAATTTAATAAATACTCCCTCCGTTCTAATTTATCTGATGCAGTTGTCAAAAACACACATATTAAAGAAGTAAATTATTTCATTGACTTTAAGAATGAAATGGCTAAAAAGCCCTTGAGTATAATTATTGTAGCCTTATTTTAAATCTCTCATGTTGTAATAAATAAGTGTAAAACAAGAAAATACAATAAATACTGCATTGAAAATGTAATTGCCCTACATAAAATGAAACAAATAATTTTGGCAATTGCATCAGTTATTTTGGAACAGAGAGAGTACTTCATTGGTTATCTAAATAGATTTATATTATGTAACCAAACCAAAATGTTAAATGGTCATATGTTTTGGGATGGAGGTAGTATGTATTAATATTTAGGAAACAGTCTCTACACGTTACATGTTAGTATTATAAATAGAAGTCAAAAGCTTTGGAGCAAGTGCACCCGTTACATGTTATTATAAATAAAAGTAAAAGCTTTGGAGCAAGTGCATTAATTAATGTACTATTCGGAGTATCCGTCGAGTATCGATATCCGATATATATTGGAAATATGTTTATGGGATGAAGTATCCGTGCATCCTCATTTTACATCTTTTTTGTTTTGTTTGATAATATACATCATTATACATTACTAATGAAGTTTTTTTTTTTTTTTTTTTCTCTATCTTACCCTAATTTATTAATAATGCAATTATTTTTCAATACTGTATATATAATTATTTCATTATTGATAGTCAAAGGACATTATAAGCATTTTTTTTATAATTTATGTCATTCAATAATTTTTTTAATCAATGGGAAAATACCTAAAATGACATATATTTTGGAATGAAAGAATGGAGTATTTGGGATTAGTAGCCGAGTTTGTTTCCTTTTAACTTTTGCATTTAATAACTTTGGGGTTCAAGACACGAAGCTTTATGATTTTAGATTTTTTTTTTCTCAAGACTTGATCCAAGGACGGATTCAGCTCCCGATTTTTTTTGCCGATAAACAAAAAATCTTATATAATTCAGTGCAACACTGTTAGTTGTTTTAATCCACCCCATCCGAGCATTTAAAAATGATCCATTAACCCACCCGACCACAAAATCCTGATTCCGTCCCTGACGTGATCGAGCGATTCGAATTCAAGATTGAATATAGGTTTTCAAGTTCGTGTCGTAACATACATTAATGGGCAAATTGTTAACACACATTTGTATACAACACTATTTCGACAATAAATATAAACGACATCGCATTTCATTTACACACATACCATATCAGTTGTAGTCAACACTGTTTTGATTCTTTAATTACATTGAAAAAGTGAAGTAATCACTAGATCATTTGTATTCTCCCATATGACGATAGTGATCCTGAATTAGACGACAAAAAAACAAAATAAATAATAAAATATAAAAAATAAAAGACTTGCCTTTGTGGATGTCGGATTTGGCGGATGTGAACTCTTTGCTTTTATGTGATTATTCTTGCTTTTACTTTTGATTTCTGCTCTAGCTGAGTGTGAGAGATTACCTTTTGATTTTATCGTAAGTAACATGCAATTATAAAAATAAAAATAAAAACCAGCACGGTGTCGGTGCATGCGTCCAGAGTTTTCAATTGTATAGTATCTTAAGAAACAGTGTGTACACATTACATGTTACTATTATAAATAGAAGTCAAAAGCTTAATTTGGAGCAATTGCAATAGTTACTATAGTCTATATATGTTATGGAAAGATGGGTCCAGGTCATGCATCATTCTCTGAGTCTGAGCTACACAAATCTCTTTCTTCTGCTATCTTCTGCTGTTGTGCTAATTATTCTTACATTGAAAAAATTTCAAAGTCCCAACAAGATTATCGTGAAATTTCCACCCGGTCCACCAAGGCTACCTCTTATCGGAAACATTCACCAACTAGTCGGGGCGCTTCCTTATGTGACGTTAAACGATATAGCCAAAAAATACGGGCCGTTGGTGTACTTGAAGCTCGGTCAAGTTCCTACAGTTGTTGTATCATCTGCAGAGATGGCAAAAGAAGTTCTTATCAATAACGATCCAATCTTTGCAGATAGGCCAAAAAGATTAGCGCTCGTTCTACTAAGCTACAACTTAATGGATATGGCAGTTGCTCCGTACAGTGACCACTGGAAACAATTACGGAAGATATGCGCAATGGAGCTATTAAGCAGTGAGAATGTTCGATCCTTTGGGTATATTCGACAGGATGAAATCATGAAACTCACAAACACAATTCGATCGAATTTAAGGGAGCCAATAGATGTAACCAATTTGGTTGATGGCTTTTCAAGTTCAATAATATGTCGGGCAGCTTTCGGCAGTGTGAGCATAAAGAATGAAAAGATGATCAAATGGGTAAAGGAAAGTCTACACTATGCAGGAGGTTTCCACCTGGCTGATTTTTTTCCCTCCTTCAAATTCTTAGCCAACGTATCCGGGTTTAACTGTGAACTCACTAAGCTACACAAGGACATGGATTTATTAGTTGATGAAGTTCTTAATGGGCACAAATCTAACCACGGAAAAGGGAGAAAGTGCAATTCTGAATCAGGAAATGAAGACCTCATCGATGTTCTACTCAGACTTAAGGAGAGTGGTGGCTTAGATATTCCAATCTCGGATGAAAACATCAAAGCTGTGATTTTTGTGAGTTCAGATTTTTATTTTTTAATTTTTTTTTATATAATTGTATGTAATAGAAAAGTCTAAATTAATTGTATAATACAATTAAATTAACGCAGGACATGTTTGTTGGTGGGACTGATACATCAGCTGCAACTATTGAATGGATTATGTCGGAGTTGATGAGACACCCGGAAGTAAGGGCTAAAGCACAAAAGGAAGTAAGAGATGTGTGCAAAGGGAAAAAAGCAATCGAGGAAGCCGATATTAAAAAAATGACCTACATTAAAATGGTGATTAATGAAGCAATGCGACTCCACCCGGTTGGTCCATTTGCTCCAAGAGCTTGTAGGGAAGACTGTAAGATCAATGGGTATACCATAAAAAAGAACACTCAAGTGGTTATTAATATATGGGCAATCTTAAGAGACCCTAATTCTTGGGATGATCCAGAAATCTTTAAACCAGAGAGATTTGAGCACACGTCCCCAAAAATTATGGGAACTAATTGTGAGTATATTCCATTTGGCGCGGGTAGGAGAATGTGCCCTGGTGTTGCATTTGGTCTTGCTACTATTGAAATTTCAATAGTTCATTTATTGTACCACTTCAACTGGTCTCTTCCAATTGTCATGAAACAGAAAGACCTAGATATGGAAGAGAATTTCGGCCTTACAATGACAAGGAAGAACAACCTAAACCTGGTTGCTACAGTATATAACCCATGAAGTGTTACGTTCAGCTGTTCATTTATAGATGGGACAACAATACTATTTCGGTATGAAAACTTGATGCAAAATGGATGCTAGCTCCCATCATTAGTTAACAAACTTGTGGCCCTGTGTTCTTCCACATGTTACCTTGAATTTCTGCATTTGATACCTTTGTTTGGTTCAAGATACGAGTCTTCGTGACTTGAGAAAAAAGCTAGGCTTTTTGTGTTATGGATGAATGATTCGAATCCAAAAGTTTACTCGGGTTTCTAGATCGGGTCGTTACATATATTAAGAAACATTTATGACTAATTAAGTGCTTTTTTTGGATTTACATATATTTTTTTTGGGAGGGGGAAGGAGATTTTTTTATTTGGGGATGGGATGGGGATTTGAATCCTGATCAATATCTGGAAGTGCAATGACCATAACCACTAGGCCAAGTTCAATCCCCGGATTTGAACATATCTTGCTTGAAGAAAAACATAAAGAAAAAAACACAAGAACATGGGAAAGAAGAAAAGAATAAAGCTGTCGACTTTAATTATGCAGCGAAAGTTTGTACATCAATGGCTACCGAAGAACCCTAATTTATTGTAAAGTAAACCCATAAAGATAAAAACCACCTAATAAGATAAAGCCAACATTATTGGTTTAGAACCGAAAAGATAAACCCTAAACTATTAATTCAAACAATTAAAGGGATATATGGGACATATGCAAAGGAGATAAACATAGTCAAGTAGATTATCACAAGTATTTGAAGAGACAACCTTGGGGTGGACTAATCACAACAAGTGTTTGAAATCGAACCTGGCCTTATCTCTCCATAAGCACAGCTCTTTCATCCTTATTACTCCAAATCTGTTATGTTTTCATTTTATATTTGAATTGCGGAATCTTCAAAATCTTTGGAAGCATCTTTCGAGGATTCTTCAGATATACGCCTTAATTCTTCTCACGTGATAGAGAGAATCCGGTGGGTCTGATGTTTTATTAGCCTCCCTCAAACTGTGAATGGGGTGAAGGCAATGTTTGGTAAGAAATTGCTGAAGAGACAACCAAGTCATGGGCTTGGTAAACACATCATCTACTTTAGCATGTGCAGGTACATTTGCAGTGACATGTCATCCCATAGCTACATGTTCACATACATAATGATAATCCAACTCAATGTTCTTACTCCTAGAATGAAAACACAGTGTTTCTACTCCTGTGAAGGGCACTATGATTTCTTTAAATAGTGTCCTAAACCCAATCAGGTTAGACCGGATCCGAACGAGTCGGATTATTTCTACTATTTCTTTATTATATATATATGATAAATGGATTTTATGTTATTATATATTATGTTTATCTATATGAAGCAATTTGTGATGTATATATGATAACGTCCTTAATGTCAAACTGTGAGAGAGAAATCATAATAATGATTATAGTTAAGGAGATCTCGACTCACCCAAAAGGTTTGATACTTAAATGTCTCTAGTCGTATGTGCTATTAAACAGGACATTAATAGCACAATTAGAGTAGCACGTATTAGATGTCTTCTATCTTATTGATGATAGGGATAGATCTTTTCTATCAAAGTGTTCAGACACTTGGACTGTATGTGGATGTGTATTAAAGAATGTGTACGTTAGACCGACCCACTTACTTTATTAAGTGTCGCACTATGTGGCGGTTGTGTAATTATCCTGAGACCGGAGTCTTCGTGATATCACGGTGTGGATTGTCATGCTTTGACACTATTGAGGTTTTCCCTAGCCATGGGGTGATCGTGCGGTAGTGATTAGGTGTGATACTGAAGCATGCGTTGGATTCATGTCGCTCGCACGGAAATTGCATATCCTATGAATGTGTAAATATCCGAAAGGACCTTCTTATAAGGAATGTCTTATTATTGAAAGTCTTCACAAAGCAGAAGTAATATGTTACTTGGAGAGAGAAGGATATCCAGATTATAAGATACAGTCGTTGATGTTTGACACTCGACGTACGACCGTATGGATATTGTAACAGCGATAGGATTCTATTTACACGGTAACTGTTTCACATGAAAGGTAGTAGTCATTACATTTGACTCTTCCGATGATTGGGGGTCGTGGACGTGTTGCTAGACGCTATTCCTGATCGTTAGGTATGAAGGGCATTTTTGTAATTGCACTTTGTGCCTACGGCTAATATATTCGGGAGCCTATCAGGTCACACTCATAAGAACATCTAGCCGGATTAAAATGGATTTATAGTGATAACCAAATAAGGAAAGTTATAGTGATATATTAATATATTGGTATTTATTTATTATGAATAAATTAAATACAAGATATTAATTATGTTGTTTAATTAAATATACATAATTAATGTATAGGTCACAATTATTATGTTTATATTATACACATGGATTTTGAAAATTAATTAATTATAGTATTATTTTAATTAATTAAGAATATTCCGGATGCCAATATATGTATATATGCGGCGCCAATAATAGTGTATTAAAATACACTTGGATTGTGCAATTAATTAATAATATTATCATATATCAATATTAGATATTAATGACTATAGATTTGCACACACGTGTAAATTGATTTAGGGTAATAAGATAAAGATAGTCAATATTAGATATTGACAATATCTTGAAAATATTTAATATGAGATATTAAATTAAATGCGATAAGTCAATCAAATATATTTTCCTTATTTTACTAGTAAATGATTTTCTTTCTCCCTACTCTACTCAGAAGCATTTCCTATTGGGAAAACTAATAGTATGGGGCACACCACTCCCCTATATAAGCAAGTGGTTGGCTCACTATTTTACACATCACAATTGGAAGAGTTCTAATTTACTAGAAATATGAGAGCTTCTTAGAGAGATTTTTGAGAGAGAGAAAAAGACGGTCTAGCAATTGAGTTTTTTTTGTTAGCAATCCTTGATGGGATTCCAGTGGACTGTTCTTGTGGATCACCGGTAGAGACCGAACACTTGGACGGCTTCGTGCAGAAACTACAACCGTAGACAAAGCGTTGATCCAATTTGATCTACCAAGGTATCTCTTGTCTAATTCTTTTATGCGTGTTTCTTAAACGAAGTCGGTCCTGGTTAAAAAGTAAATAAAATTTTAAATTCCACTGCGTTCCCGCATACATTTCCTAACAAGATTGTCATAGTAAAGAGTAGGTGGAGTAGCATGTGGAATCTGAAGATCTGCATACACGAATGTCAACCATAGGAGTTCTGCAATGGTATGACCTAGGTACCTGTACACAGCCTATGTACTCGACCTGGATGTGTTAGATTGTATCTTGGTAGACCATGAAATAATGTTACTGCCACGGAAAGTGCAAAAACCTGTTGTGGATCTTCTTGTCATTGGGAAACCAACCCAGACTGCATCTGAGTATGCCACAAGAGACAAACTGGTGTGAGCAGTGAATTGGAGACCAAGAGAGATTGTGCCTTCGACATAACACAACATTCTTCTGACAAACTAAAGATCATGCTGTGTAGGAGCTTGAAGAACTGAGAAGTATAATTCACTATATATGCCAAGTCTAGTCTGGTAAACTTCAAGCATTGAAGTGCACCCAAAAGACTCAGGTAGATGGAACATTTGGTTGGGGCTTGAGCTCAAGTGGAGTGCCAGTGGGTTTACAATCATGCATTTCCGCCCTTTCCAGAATGGTAACTACATAGTGACTTTGAGACAAATGCATTACTGTGGCTGTGTAGGATATTTCAACACTCTGGAAGTGATGGATTGGACTTAGATCTTTCATAGCAAATTTTGAGAGCAAAATATCAATAAACTGGAAAATCAAGGTAGGGTTAGTGCCGGGGAGCTACATATCATCCACATATAGAAATAAATATAAAGATCCAAACTTTTTTTGATAGACAAATAATGAAGTGTCAGAAAGACTGCAATAAAATCCATAGTAAAGTAATTAAGTACTAAACTGATCAAACCAAGCCCTTGGGGAATGTTTGAGTCCATAAATGGTCTGGGTGTACATAGTCCAGACCGAATCAACGGTTTTCGAAATTTCAAAACCAAGTTGGATTGGAATCACCACTGGAACCGACCCAACAGTCCGGCCCAGTTCGGTCCGGTTTCGGTTTGTAAACTGTGTTGTTTAACAAAATATTTTTTACTTTAATTTAATGAAAATGATCAAATAATCTAGCCCAGCACCAGACTTATTAACATTACATTTGACTAACCAAAAGGTTTTAAAAAACATAAAACAACAAAGTAAACATACCAAATTTTATACGGAAAATAGTTAATTATTTCTTTTTTTAATTGAAATACTTATGCAACAGGAAATCAAATAAAATAATTTAGGGTTGTCAGTTGGGAATAATTTATGGGAATAATTTATAAAGGTATATATATATATATATATATATATATATATATATATATATATATATATATATATATATATATATATATATATATATATATGTAATTTTATTAAATATTAAATATTCCGGTTTGGTTCGGTTGAATGCGGTTTTTTTCATTAAAAGTGAAAACCAAACTGATTGTACGGTTTGGTATTTTCAAAAAAAAAAAAACCAATTGTGTAACTACGGTTCATCGATTTATAGTCCGGTTGATCCAATTCAAACAGTTGGTATGGCTTTCCAATTACTATGTACAACCCTAATAAAGGGCTCTTATTAGTTTGCACAAATGATGAGAAAACTGAGGGTCTTGCATACTTGGGGGTTGTGTCATATAGATATTCTCAATCACATAACCATAGAGAAAGACATTATTGACTTCAAGTTGTCTGATAGGCCAATATTGAAAAAGGGTTGTGGCAAGAACAAGCCTAATGGTGCTTGGTTTAATGACAGGAGAGAAAGTCTCTATGTAGTCTATGCCATCTGTTTGATTGAAACATTTAGCTACAAGTCTAGCCTTTAACTGTCTAATGTTCCATATGGTTTTAGTTAAGCGTTGTAGACCCATTTTGACTCAATGATGTGTATTCCTAGGGTCTTAGGGACAAGATCCCAGGTGTGGTTGTGGTGTAGGGTAGTTAGCTCTTCATCCATAGCTCATTTCCAGCCAGGGTGTTTCAAAGCAGCAGGAACTGTTTTTGGCTCTCAAGGAATGTCAAGAGAAAGAAAAATAGACAGTGCATACTTAGGGTTTGGCTTGAAGATCCTATCTTTGGCCCTAGTGTCCATAGAATGACTTGGTATAGTAGGAGCAAGGTCTGGTTGGGGAGTAGATAGAGGGAAGTCAGCAACCGGGTCTATCTGTAATGGTCCTTGAATTACATCACCTGATGTAGGTGCATGAGTAGATGGAGAATCATATGCTAGTGCAGGAAGGTCAGCAGAGCTATTTGTGATGTATCTAAAGAAGTATTTCCTAATAAAGGTGTAAGACCAAGATCTAAATGTATGTCTTGTTTGGAAGCAGAGGTTATGGTTGGTTATTCTTCTAGTTTAGTGGAGTTTTGTTCACATGTGTTAGATTTAGTGTCAGTAGTACACAAAAAACCTGTCTCTAGTTCAGATGAGGATGGAGAAGTATGAGGGCCATGATGGGTTGGTGGTGTGGGGACTGATAGTTGAAAATGTGGGATGAGAGTGTATGTAAGGCTCATAAGTGGGATGAGGTGGTGTGGAGGTCTTAGTCCAATCTTTAAAGGTACTCCTAGAGTATACATCTTCTGAGGACCTTGATTGACTGAATGACATGCTAGCCTTATAGGGAAATTCAGTCTCAGCAAACACAACATGTCTTGAAATGAAAAACTTCCCAGTACAGGGATGGTAGTACTTGTAACCCTTGTGTTGAAGGCTGTAGCCAACAAATATGTATGGTGTAGTCTTGGGATCACATTTATTGTGTTTGGTATCCCATGTGTATCGATAACACCTTGTACCAAAAACTCCAACAATGGAATAATCAAGATGTTTCTGATGGAGCAGAAAATGAGGGGATTTGTTGTCAAGAATAGTGAAGGGAAGTCTATTCATCAAGAACACAACCATAATAAAGGCCTCTACCCATAGATATGGAGGAACATCATTGTGAAATATCATAGTCATTCCTAGCTCCCTAATTGTTCTATGTCTTTTTTTTTTACTGTACCAACCTGTTACGGTGTGTGAGGGCAAGATAACTGATGTATTATACCAGTGGATTGAAAATGTGCAGTGAGCCTTGAGTTTACAAATTTTGTGCAAAAGTCTGAGTGAAAGATATCTTTGTCGTTATTAAATTGTCTTTTAACATATCTTTCAAAATCAATGTAAGTGTCATAGAAATTAGATTTGTGCTTCAATGGGACTAACCATGTGTATTTAGAGTAGTCATCCACAAGACTAACATTGTAAGAAAAATTGCAAATAGATTTAATTGGGGATGGTCCCAACAAATCACATTGTATTATTTCAAAAACACTAGTTCTCACATGTTCGGAGACAGAAAAAGGAAGCCTACTAACTTTACCTAACCGATAGTTTTCACATATAGTGTATGTCTTTATTTTTCCTAAAACATCAATTAAACCTTGAGATTTCAAAACATTAACAACTGGTACTTGTGGATGCCCCAATATTTGATGCCACAACTGACTTGAACCCTTCCTAAATCTGTTGGAAAAGTGCACTTCAGGTGTGTTATGAAGCACATATAGATCAACCTCTCTTCTCCATGTTGTCAAGATATGACATGTTGCTTGTTCCCTAATAGAAAACACATGATTATTGAATTCATTGATAACATGTTGATGTGTAGATACCTGACTGATAGACAATAGATTTTTAGTTAGTTTAGGCACTAGTTATACGTTTTTAAAAGGTGTAACAGATTTATTTTGCTTGACATAAGAATCACATATGCCAGTGGTGGATAAGGCAGTTCCAACTTTAATTAGGATGAAGTCAGAGCCTATATATTTATTAACATTATGTAACATACATGCTTTACCTGACATCAGCCAAAGTTTTATCCAGAGTTAGAGCTGCTAGAGCTTGTAGCAGGTTGTTATCAGTCTGCTCCTTCTTCGGAACTCACCAACAAATATTTGCTATGTGTCCTACCACTCCACAGTATTGGCACTTGTTATTTCTATACATCTCCTGTCTTATGGAGTCATTCTTATTTCACTGGGGGTGGATTCTTTAAAGTTTTGTACTTGAGTTGTTTCCATTGGTTTGTTGGGCTCGAAAACCCCTTCCTGAGGAGTTAAACGTTGTTGTTTGACCTTTTACAGGTTTGAAGTTCTATGGTTTTGACAGATATTCACCACAGAAAGCTAGGTGGGGTGTGTACTTGAATTGAGTCATGGAGCTGGAGAACCAACTACTTCTTTGATCCAAATTCTGGAGATGAGAAACCAGTTCTACTCAAGTTGGCCTAGGAGGCTTAAGCATTGTGGTTGTGAAGGTCTCATACTAATCTCTTGTAATAGGGAAATAGACTTTTCTAAGTCTGTAATGGGATTTCCTATGGCTGCAAGGCTATCACACACACCTACAAAGGTCCTAATATGTTCTGTGATACTCTTGCCTTCATCCTTTAATGAGATAGGTCACCTGTTGCTTTAGTGTGAATTCCTTGTCTTGGGAATCCCGTGCATAGGAGTTTTTAGTGCTTCCCAAACATCACGGGGTGAGTCTAATCATATGACTAGACCAAGATATTCCTCAGAAAGAGTCCCTACGGGCAATCCTCCTTGGACTCCGTCATGTTTTTTCTAGTCACATATTTTGGAGTGATTGTCTGAGTGCATGAGACTTAACCTTCTGTAGCTGTGTTTTTGAAGTATTTCTCTAGTACTTGTTGCTCTAAAGTGGGATGATTGACAAGATCTTGGGCTACAGCTAGAGCAAGAGCATGTTCCCTCCATAAAGGGTAGTTTGTTTTTGTGGGTTTGAGTGCAATGAAGTATATACATTCTATGACAGATTTGACATTAGGTTTTTGTTAATGATTTGAGATCTGGTTTTGTGAGAGTGTTTGAGATGATTTGAGTCTTGTTTCTGAATTTGGAGTGTTTGTGGATTTGTTTCCTGAAAAAAACAATGGCATTACAGCAATTTCGCTCCAATAGATTGAAGGAAAAAAACAAGAACATGGGAAAGATGAAAAGAATGAAGTTGTCAACTTTAATTATGCAGCGAAGGTCTGTATACCAATGGATACAGTAGAACCCTAATTTATAGCAAACTAAACCCTTATGGATAAAAACCACCTAATAAGATAAAGCCCTAATTATTGAATTATAACTGAAAAGATAAACACTAAACTATTAATTCAAATAATTAAAGGGATAAATCAGACATACGCAAAAGAGATAAACACAATCAAGTAGATTATCACCAGTATTTGACAACCTTGGGGTGGACTCATCACAACAAGTGTTTGAAATAGAACCCGACCTTATCTGTCAATAAACACAGCTCTTTCATCCTTTTGACTCCAAATTTGATATGTTCTCATTTTTTGTTTGAATTGAAGAATCTTTGGAATATTTGGGATATAATGTGAATACATTAGTGTGAACATGATATGTCCAAAATATTTGTTTTATATGCCTAGGATTGTACATAACAATTGTATTAATTACCTAGGATCTCTACAACATTCCTTTCAGGTGTATACATGTAGTATACTGTAAGAATACAAATTAATCAAAAAATAATTTTTCTCAAAATCTCTACATGATATTAGAGACGTCATTTCCTCTAGCATAATTCTCTCACCGAAATATCTCCCCCAATCTCTGTCCAAATCATTCTTTCTCCCATCATCCTTTTTGTAGTTCCTCCTGCTATCTGCCTTCTCATTTCCTTCCTAAAACCTCCATTTTTTTCCAAATCTACTAAAAGCTTCATCATAAAAAAAAAAAAAATGTCCGACATTTCCTCTGCTGATATACCTCGCCTTCCCTATCGTTGAAAATGTCAACTGCTCGGTTGTTGGCCACTCTGCCAAATTCTGCACGTAATTCCATGTTCAGGACATTTCCGCTACTGCTAGTTCGTAACCGAAGGCATGGCAACCACATGCTCTTCAAGCCTATGTTGCAGGTCCCGCAAATAACTCCTGGTTAAAGGACAGCGGTGAAACACACCACATAACAGCCAATCTCGACAATCTTTCTGTTGGAAATATTATTTATGTTTTGATGATGATTCGTCACGTAATTAGACAAATCACTTACAACCTATGATGATGAAGTCATAACTAACTGTTATAGTGCATAATGGAAGAATAAGCAAGAAATGGTCTAGAGCAAATGTATAAGTTCTATCTAGAGTCTGAACCTTGTATTGGTTGTTTCAGACAAGCATTGTAATAGAATAGGAACTATGCGAACAGCTGAGTCACAACAAGAAAACTGAGTACGCACATGAAGAACTGAGGGTTCAAACTCAGTTATGCAAGAACTGAAGAAGATAAGTTCGCTGAGGGTCACAGACTCAGTTGTCTTATCTAGAAGACTGAAGAACTGAGGGACACAGACTCAGTTACAGAAGACTGAAGAACTGAGGTGGAAAACTCAGTTAGAAGCTGATTAAGTCATGACTATAAGTCAGGATTCAGGCAAGTCTGTGGTAACCTGAAACTGAACTATAGATCATGTAAAACTGAATAATCTTAAGGACAAAGATTATCAATTACCATGAAAAGAAGAGACTGAATGGTGTACTCTGACTTAGTCAATTAAAGTCAGATGTTAAGTATACAAGGTACTCAGTTTTGAAGTAAAGTAGAAAACTGGGTTAAGACCTTGCTGAATTAACAATACGAAAAAGGTCGTACATATGAACGTTGGCTAAACGACAAGTGTAACGGCTACAATAGCTAGTGACCGTTACATCGCCCTTATAAATACACAAGAGAACCACTTGAAGGAGAGAGAGAAGGATTAGAAAAAGAGCTTTATAAGCACATATCCAAAGATCCAGATCCAGAAAATCAGATAATATATATCTAGCAAAAGGGAAGCCAACGGAATTGCCTTGAAGATTTCAAAGAAAGATCCAGTAACCCATTAAGGGAAAAGAAGGCATCTTGGAGCTACAAAGCCAGATCCAGAAGAATCAGACAGCTCACTGAATTAATCTCTTGATTAATTCTAAAGCTAACCTTTGTGAAAAAGGGTTGGTTGTGCATAGTTTGAAGAGAGCAATTCCACCATTCTTCATACGGATGCAACTTGGTTGCCACAGCTGTTGGTACAGTCTGCGGACTGTGTGTGTGTTAGTGGTGAGCTGGTGAAGGAGCAATTCCACCTCCGAAAGATCAGTGTGTAGAATGAAGGGAGCAATTCTACCTTTATACATTATGTGTAGACAGTAAAACTAGGGTGTCGTGAAGGACTATCATTGTGCTAGGATTTTGTAACGGTTATCTCAAGATTCTAGTGATACCTCCTACACCATAGGAGAAGGGGAGACGTACGGGATTACACCACCCGGAACTTCCATAAACAAATCTTGTGTTGATCTACTTTATGCACTTATATTCTTGCTGTAATTGATTAATTCTTGTTATCTTCACACTCAGCAAACGTCAGACACTGAGTCAGCATAAAACTGATACATAGGAGATTTAGATCTTTATTGACACATCTATCGCACAAAAGGCTAGTTATATCTGCTGCGAGTTAACAAGACTAAATATAAATCAGTACTGACTTATACTCAGTTGAGTTAACTGAACTCCGCACAAGTTAAAGGACAGGAACAAAACTGAGCTGAGCATCAGTTTGAGTTTGGCAAAAACTCAGTTCCTGGGGCTTTTTCAGTTTTGGGAAAGTTTTTGGTGACAAGTTTATTCACCCCCCCTCTAAACTTGTGTTAGCTTTTCCAAGGGACCAACACTTTCTCTCCACACGCCATACATGGGCTCCGATGATATCATGGTCGGTAACGGTAATTCACTTCCAATCACTCATACTGGTTCAGCCTCCATACCTTTATCTTCCTTGCATTACCTTACCCTTAATAATGTATTATGTGTGTCTGAAATGTCCCTTAATTAATCTTTATATCTCAGCTATGTCAAAATTTGAATGTATCTGTTGAATTTTTACCCCCACACTTTATTGTGAAGGACCTTCTGACAAATCGTCAATTGATTCGTGGATAGTTAAAAATAGTCTATATGAGTGGCCCTCTCAATCCATGATTTCTTTTGCTGCAAATAAAACCACCAAGCATATGTGGCACCACCGGCTGGGACATCCATCCAGCTCGATTTTTCAGTCAATTCTTTGTCTCAATAACCTCGATGTTGATTCTACTTCTTTTACACATTGTGGTGGATGTTTTGCGAATAAGAGTCAAAAACTAGCTTTTGGCACCCCTACTTTATCATCCTCTCATCCCATTGAACTTGTATTCTCGGATGTTGGATGTCTCCTGTGTATTATCTTGATGGATTTAAAAATTATCTTATTTTTGTTGATCACTACACACGCTATATCTAGTTTTATCACCTTTCGTCACAAGTCTGAGGTTGTTACTATTTTTCCTCGCTTTAAGCTATTGTTGAAATTCTTTTTAATTCCACCATAAAATTCTGTACTCTGACAATAGAGGTGAGTACATTGCCCTAAAAGACTATCTGGCAACCCATGGCATCTTTCACTACACCACACCGCAACATGCCCCTGAACACAATGGCCTCTCTGAACGCTGCCACCTTCACATAGTTGAAATATGTCTATTTCTTCTCAGTCATGCTTCTCTCCCACTTACCTACTTGTCCTATTCTTTTGACACCTCAGTCTATCTTATTAACCACATGCCTACCCCTACTCTCTCTATGAAGTCTCCCTACTTCTGCATCTTTGGTAAACATCCCAACTACAACAAATTGAGTTCCATCGGCTGTCTCTGTTATCCCTGGCTCCGGACCTACACGAACCGAAAATTACAACCTAGGTCCAGTGTTCTAAAAATCACAAAACGCGGTCGCCTAGGCGCCGCCGGCGCTAGGCGCACCCCAAGCGATTCGACTTGGCTCTAGGCGATCTCAGCTAGGCGACGACCGGGTGCCGGGTGATTTTCTGGGCTGGGCGCTCCTAGGCGCTCCTGGGCACTCCTAGGCCCTTCTAGGCGCTCCTGAGCGACCTGGGTGCCGCCTAGGCGACACTAGGATATTAGGGTTCCATCTAGGAAAAAACTTTGTAAACTAGAATTCTTCGGATCAAGTCATCCAATGTAAAGATATTACACTCTAGAGTTTTCCCCAAACTGTAAAAAGCTATTACTTTGAATGTTGGAACTCAAGAGACTTGTACTCAGTTAGTGTAAGGCGCCTAAAACCCTAAAACCCCTTAAAACCCTAGAACCGCCTGGGCGCTGCCTAGGCGCCCTAGATGCTAGGCGCCCCTGCAGCGTACCGACCTCGCCTAGCGATTTTTAGAACACTGCCTAGGTCCATTGCCTGTGTCTTTTTGTGCTATTCCCTTACTCATGATGCATACTATTGCTACGATGTCTCAAATTCCCGTTTATATGTTTCCCGCCATGTCAAATTTATAGAAACTGTCCACCCTTTCCGCAACCCGTCCTCCTCTAAAAGCTCTTCTGAACCACCCAAAAGTTCCATATCTCCACCCCAACTTCCACATGTCCCCCCACCCCCACCTCCACCTATCCCCCGGCTCTCTCTCCAGCTTTATCGTGACATGCCCCTCACATTTCATGCCTTATCTGAGGCAGATTTTGAGGGCGACAAGGATAATTAATCCTCCACGAGTGCTTATGTTCTTTACCTCGGTCGGAATCCGATCTCGTGGAGCTCCAAGAAACAGACTACTATCACCTACTCATTTATAGAAGCTGAATACCGACATGTCGCTGCAGCTACCTCTAAAATACATTGTGTTCTATTTCTCCTTCAAGATCTTGGTGTACCCCTATCCACTACACCGGTCATCTATTGTGATAATCTTAGCACGACACACTTGTGTGCTAATCCGGTTTTCCACTCGCGTATGAAGCATGTCGCCATCGATTACCACTACATTCATGAAAATATTCAACAAGGACGATTGCGTATCTCTCATGCAAATGCCAAATATCAACTTGCAGACTCTCTCACAAAATTCATGCCCAGACCCATATTTCTTCATCAACGAGACAAGTTGGTCTTGCATCCATGCCCCAGATGAAGGGTTGTATTAGGGATATAATGTGAATACATTAGTGTGAACATGATATGTACAAAATATTTATATTATTTGCCTAAGATTGTACATAATATTTGCATTAGTTACCTAGGATCTCCAGAACATTCCTTTCAAGTGTATTTTTGGTCCCTTGAAAATGCTTTGTTTAAGTTTAGAGGGGGATGAATAAACTTAACACTTAAAACTTTTTAGATTTGACAAACTCAGTAGAGTTCAATAGTCTACTGACCTTCAGCAGTCTACTGACTATTGAAGCTATTGAATTTGTTGCAGTGGAATATATTAGATTAAGCCTTGTTACTTGTTGTTTTAAAGATGATACTAAGTATTAGATACTTAATAGTGCAAGTAGTGTGATTCCAGTAGCTAATGCAGAAGGTTGATGTGATATGAATGCAACTAAAATAAATTGCAGAAAGTAAATGCAGTAAAATTATGTAGGCAAGTTTTATAGTGGTTTTAGGTGGTGTAATCCTGTCAGTCCACTCTGCTCTTATGATGTTGGAGGAAATTCACTAGAGACTTTTGAGATAGCTGTTACAAAAATCCCTAAACTGTTCGTCCTTGACCAATGACTATGGCTTCTCAAACGGAACACTAGAAATAGGTAAGATTGTTGCTCCTAAGTATTCCACTGTTCCTTGAAGGGTATGATTACCTCGTCACCAGCTCCACCACAAAACACAACAGTCCTTGACATTTCAGAAGTACTTCTCTGTCTTTAGGTTCTTTTAGAAAAAGAAGGGGTTGAATCAAGAAAGTGATTCATCTTTCAGCAAGCTTTTGATCAGGATGATAAGATCAGCAGCTTGTAGTCCTCAAGTGTGTATACTGAATAGAACATGATTGCAGAAACACTTGAAGAAAATCCTTGATCAGTAAGTTAAAGCTCAGATCGTATCAGCAGGGTAAGATTGCACTTTGATCAATTTATTTCTCAAAGACATAGTTTCTTCGTGTGTATTCTTGTTCCTGTGTGTTGCAATCTGAATCAGGAGTCCTCTATTTATAGGTGTAGATTATATGATTTGAATTTGAATTTCAAATACAAACCGTTATAGGATTGTCTGAATATTCCTGAAATTCCCTCTGATGTACCTTAATGATACTGTCAGTGTCCTTCTCACAGTGCAGTTTGTCAACCAATGATTTAATTCCATTTGATATGGTTCTGAAATCCTTACAATGTCCTTTTCATCACGGCCATTGATTGACTAATTAATCCAATGCTTGTAATTCATCCTTGTACATTTAGTCTTCCAGAAAGCATGGATTAATTCGAATTTTACATTCAGCAGACACCTGTTGTATTGGTATGTTGATGTCCATATATGGTCAGCTGACATTCAGTCTGCTATGTTTGATAAACACCTCAGTTGACTGCTTCTCATCTAATTCTTTATTATGAAGTTAGAGTACACCATGTTAAACATAACAAAGTTCCAATCACTACTTTAGTTTTATGGAACTCAGGCCTTCTACACAAGGTATATGGGATCAGTTTAGGTCATCACAGATTTCCCTAAATTATGATCCCATATCCTTGACTTTTAATACTAATTTTTATCTCTTAGCCTTCATTACTGAGTTTGAACCCTCAGCCTTCAACCATCAGCAGGTCCTAGACACTCTACTGACCTAGATAGGTCTGCTGATCAAGTCAGCTGACCTCGTTCCAGTGCTTGTTTGATCAAACCTATACAAAGGTCGAACTCTAATAAACCTATACATTCAATCTAAACATCTTTTTCATTTTCTCTATAACATCTAGTCTGGCACTCATCATTAAAACTAAAATGTGTTCAACAATTTCCCCCTTTTTAGTGATGATGCCAATACCCTCCTTTCAGCAAAGAAAAAAGATAAAAACACAAAAACAGAACAAATTTTATTCACATATCATTAAGTTCAAATTTGTTAAAATACAACTAGAATCAGCATAAAGATAAAAAGTATGAATAAGAGTCTACTGATCTAGTTTATGTCTCTATCTTGTTCTCTCTTTTCTTGGTATTCTTTGATTTCCTTGACCATGTGCAGCATCCATTGATTTTCAAGTCTAGTAAAATCAATCCAGGTATGTACTAACTTCCACCATTTCCAAGCTTCAGGTATAGTCAACCTTATGGTTTGAAGGTTGCATCCTAGTCCCATGTAGAAAAGCTTGAATTCTTCAATAGAGTCCTTTGCTGACAATTTCCTCAGTCTCTGTACAACAATATGTCCTCTACCTCCAGTTGATCTTCCACTGTGACCTCATCTTGTTGTAGCTCTTAAGGATTTAATCATTGTATCCCAGAATTGAAGTCCAAGGAAGGAGTTTAGACCCTCCTGAAAAGTCATATCATGATAAGGTCTCTTTCTTGCATGATATTGACTCTTGAACTTTTTCAGCTAGTCATCAGTCAAATGTACTCTTCCAGGTGCAGGTGCTCAAAAAGTATTGATATAAACCTCAAACCTCTTCTTGTTGTAAACTTTTGCTGCCTCTTTTGCTTCTGTTGTTTGACCTTCTTCCCCCTTATTGACATAATCAATAAAACAGTTCAGCAGGCCTATAACACTTTCTTGTATGTTAACAAAATTATTCAGCTGTCCTTCCATTATCCCTGTTCTTGTATCAACTGAAGTAATCCGGCCTTCAATTGTTTGCTACAGCAGATTAATTCTCTCTATGAATTTTGGATCAAGTGCAGCAGGGTTTGGTGTCTCAGCTAACTTATCAACCTTTTTGTGCAAAGAGGAAATCTCTTCAACCATGAATTTATCTCTCTTTGCAGAATCCTGCTTGACATGAGTAACTTCTCTAAGCATGTCATTAGTGGTAAAGTATAGGGAGTGACATTGGATGCAACAGTTTCAGTAGTCCTTCCTCTATTCTCCACCAAATTTACCAAATCCTCAAACTTTTGCTCATTGTTCTTCAATTGATTCCTTAGCTGTGTGATATGTTCGTTGATAGCTCTTAATTCTTCCAAACTATATGCTGGTATTGCAGCAGTCGTACCAGCCATACCACCAGCAAGGTTCTCAGCAGATTCTTCAACATTGTCATCAGGCCTTGGTACCCTTACGACAATTTCTCTTTTTTTCAGTCCCATACATAGGGCTCAAGACCTTCCACATCAAAATCATAATCAAGAAATTGTTCCTCATATGGTTCATCAGCAGCTTCCTGAAAATCATTATCAGCAGGAGCTGTATCCTCAGCAGCCTCCATGCTAGAGACATGGGATTCCTCCAATCCCAACAAAATATCCAACCTTTGTCCTATTACTGTCAGATCCCTAGTATTTTGCACCACAAGTTCCAACCTTTGTACAGTTGCTGTCTGAACCTCTATAGAATGAACCTCCATCTCCTCAAAACATGGAAAAACTTCCATGTTTTCTTCCAACACATCTTGAACTGCAGCAATCTATCTTAAGACTCCAGGAGTCTTTGCTAAAACTGTGTCAATATCAATGCAGTCTTGATATTGAGCATATTCCTCAGAAGTGAAATTAGTCTACTCATCCATAACATCTTTTCAGCAGTATCCTTTAATGTTGCATCTTCAAGAAGTGTTGCTGCAGCAATCTGTGCTTCCAAATCTTCAGTGAAAGAAGCAAACAATTATTGTTCTATATCATCAGTCTGGTTCATGACACCACTGGACTCTCCTGGATGCATAGGATGATCATCATCTGAATCAGAGGAAGATGAATCATCATTATCATCAAAAGGTGTGAACTTGGGATCTTTAAACATTATGCTGCCTTTCTTTATTCCATTTTGAATGAGTTCTAGCAACCTTATTTCTAGGATATATGCATCAATCAATCCTAACTGATTTTTCACTCCAAGATTTGTAAATGCCCATTCTTCAAATCCACTCATGGGGTATGCTGCTGGCTTTTGTTTCTTGTAAAAGCCAAACTACCATGCAAAATACCAAGTGATCTTCTTGAAATCAGGATTTTCCTAAGGTTTCTTGGTTTTCCTTTCATATGTCGTGGAAGGTTTCCGTGCAGCAGCTTTCTCAACTTGTTCACCATAAAGGTTTCCACAAGATGAGTCAGGGTCTCTTCAGCAGACACAAAACGATCAGTAGACTCTTGAGTAGGTACATTAGTGTCTACTACTTCCAGTTGTTCAACACTTTCTTCCCCCTTGAATTGTACGCTCTTCAATAGGGTTCTCATCCATCTTTTCTTCCCCCTATGTTTTTGCAATAACAACAGGGTCTTTAACCACTTCAGTAACCACCTCAGCAGGTTCTTGCAAAATCTTAGTAGCCACTTCTGTTGGCTCTACAACTTTTTCTTGTTCTTCAGTCCTTTGCTCCTCTAGAACCCTCAACTCTTTCCCTTTGCCATGTCTTTTTTTCTTTTGGAACTTGCTTTCTTCTTTTAGAAGGTCTTTCTTGGGACCCAAAAAGTGATTATTCCAATTGCTATTTACTCACAACCTTTCTTTTCTTGGATGACTCTCTGATTTGTTCTTTAAGTAAATCTGCAATAGTCTTCTTAATAGGTTCAGCAGGCTCAGTAGGCACATCAGCAGTACTAACTTCACTAGACATGGTAGTTTCTACTGGTTGCTTTGAAGCATGTTGCAAGGGAAAAGCCTGTAGTGGGCTATGTGTTAGACAAGAATGGAAATCTTTGGTACCAGAATCGTTTGTGTGTGCCTAATGTCGGTGATTTGAGACAGAGAGTTATGGAAGAGGCACATCGGATTTCTTTGGAAGTTCATACAGGAGCTACTAAAATATACAGGGACTTGAAAGAAAAGTTTTGGTGGACCTCGATGAAAGTGGAAATAGCTATGTTTGTGGCAGAATGTGATATTTGTCAGAAAGTTAAAATAGAACATAAAAGACCGAGAGGAATGCTTAAACCATTGGATATCCCTGAATGGAAATGGGATAAGGTCACGATGGATTTCATCACCGGTTTACCTAAGACAAGAGGCGGACACAACGCGATTTCGGTGATTGTGGATAGATTGACCAATTCCGCTCATTTCTTACTGTTCAAGGTTGATATACCCTTGAAGAAGATGACCACACTATACTTGGATAATATAGTGAAGTTACACAGAGTACCTATCTCAATAGTCTCGGATTGAGTTAGTCGGTATATTAGTCGGTTTTGGAATGGTTTACAGCAAGCTTTTGGTACGAGGTTGGATATGAGTATGGCCTTTCATCCTCAGACAGATGGACAGTCAGAAAGAACCATCCAAACACTTGACGATATGTTGAGAGCTTGTGTTTTGGAAGTAGGCAGATCATGGGATGATTACCTACCTGTAGTGGAGTTTTCATATAACAACAATTACCACGCAAGTATAGGCATGCCACCGTTTGAAGCTTTGTATGGAAGAAGATGTAGAACACCGATGTTTTGGGATGTAGTCGGGGAATGACATGTCACCGGGCCGGAGTTGGTTGAATAAGCTAAGGAAAGAGTTCAGTGGGTTAAGAAGAATTTGAAGGCAGCTCAAGATAGACAGAAAAGTTGGGCAGATGTTAGACGAAGGCCTCTCGAGTTTGAAGTTGTTCTCGGTGAAATTTATGGTTTTTATCGCATTATTAGAGAACAATATCTTTCGTATTTTAGTAATTTTTAGAGAAAATTATGTGTTTAAGGCTTGAATTTGAATAATGGGTTTAAAAGTATTAAAAGTGTAATTTGGGCGATTTTATGTGTTTAATTGACGGAATTATTATTATTTGAAGATTACTACATTTTGCAATGTTTATTTATCTTATAGGAGCTTAATTTCTAATGCTAAAGAGGATTAATGAGGCTCAAGTTCGAATTACAAGAGATAGAGATGGATTTGGCTTGAAGAAATTGGATAAAGTTCGAGAAATTCGATCCTCAGCATTGCAAACGGGCGTCCACTGATCTTGGACGAGCGTCCAGAAGTGAACTGGCGTCCATGCAGCGTCCAGAATCGTATTTTACATTCAGAGAGTTCAGACGCAGGCCAAACGCACGTTCGTGTTCCGTCCCAAGTTTCTGGACGAGCGTCCGGATATTCAGACGGGCGTCCAACCCAGTTACCGTAGTAGCCGACATCAGATTCCTATAAATACAGAAGCAGCAGCCCCAACCCTAATTGGATACTTTTATACAGCCGCACTAATACACAGAAAAAGCTGCGCCCTAGAGAGTTCAGCCGCATCTTCTCTTCATGAAGATGAGTTCTTCCAATCCAACGATCACCAACATGATTGTTGGCTAAACGCATAGCAGTGGAACAACCGGAGGATATCACATCAACGTCATCACAACCATGATTCGTTAGTTTATCTTTAGTTATGATTTTGAATACTTTGTTTTATTTATCGTTTGAATCCTGATTTAATTGTTAAGAGTTTTATTAGATAGGAATGTCAATGAAACTTTATGTTGTTTGAATTTTTATGGAAATATAATTCAACAATAGTTTTCTATTTCAATCGATACAATTGATGATGTTTTGAGGAATCATATATTGTTAGTTGGGTATTACAATTTGGGAACGAATTGTTGATCTTGTGATGAATGTTATTTGTTTTCTTGGAAAAGTAAACAAACCCTAGAAATCGATCTAAAGGAATTTAGTCGGTTTCGCGATTGATCTTACCCATAAAACTGTATTCGAATCATAAACTGGTTGTTTGATTGTTGAGTGATTGATTCTAGGTGTTCTACTGTCTCCCTTTTATAATTTGAAGACAAAGTCGTTTGTTTCAACGTTAGTCTTAAGTTAGTTAATTGAAACCTCAATCTTTGCTGTTTTATTTCCTGCATATTTCCAGTTAAATCGTATCCGGACGCCCGTCTGTCTAAGCGGACGCTCGTCTACTCTTGAATATTTCATGTTTTCTGTTTATTTTTAGTTGCTGTTTTAGTTTCTTTTCTTTAGTTTCTAGTGTATTTCTTAGGTTTAGTTTATAGTTAGATTAACCTTAGTTTTGAGTAATAGTTCGTGACATAACCAACTAGGGAGTTATACCTTAATCTGATAACTATACGATTCCCTTAGGACGACTCGGCAACATCCTATACTACATGCCTTATACTTGGGGTGTTCCGATAATATAAATCGTAAAACTCGATTTTACCGAACAAGTTTTTGGCGCCGTTGCCGGGGAATCGGTAACGGTTGTCGGATTCTTCGTAGGTATAGTTTTTCTAGTTGGTAATTTTCCTTTCTTTGCGTTTTAGGTTTTTAGTTTAGTTTGTTTACTTCTGTTTCCTGTTGCTTTTCTGCTCCGGTCCTTGTTTTTCAGCTTTTTGAACGGACGTTCAATTATACAGACGCCCGTCCATTCTGAAAAATTTCCTTTTTATCTGTTTACCGATCAAACGAGCGTCTGGCCCTTCCAAACGCCCGTTTGTTTAGTAAATACGCCTCTGAACCGCTTTTAGTACACCAGACGAGCGTCTATTGAACCAGACGCCCGTCTGGGACCCTCCCTAGACAGACGCTCGTTCACGATTCTGAACGCCCGTCCGTCTATCTTTCTTGTTCTTTTCTTTTCTTCTCTTAGCTTGTAATTCCAAGGTTAACTCTTCTGTCAACCTGACTTTTAGTCAGTGTTGACCTCTCTAGTTGCCCTCCTGGTTTATGCAAACGAGAAGCACAAAGGGACCTCTCCTCTTTGATCCAGAACCTGAGCGATCCATCCTAAGAAGAAGGCTTTTTCCCGATCCAGACATCATGGCTAACCAAGTTCAAAATCCGAATCTAGTTCCTCCTAATCCAGACCCTCAAGCTCAACTGAATCAGCTCCTTCAACAAATACAGTTGTTACAACAACAACAGAATCAGCAAGCTGGGCTACAAAATCAATTGCAACAACTCCATCAAGCCCAGCAAGCCCAGATAAATCAAGACCCCTATGCCCCCTATCTTAACCAAGACTTCCTGGAGGGGCATAGACCTATTCGACCTCCAGATATGGGGCAAGTGCATTTCGATCTGAAGAATGGAGTGGTTGGACTGGTCCAAAATAGCTCTTTTCATGGCACTGCTCAAGAAGATCCTCATGACTTCTTGTCCACTTTTGTCCAAATCTGCGAAGCAGGCCACTATCCAGGTGTTGATTCTGAGATTGTTAAGCTGAAACTCTTCCCGTTTGCTTTAAAAGGTGAAGCAAACAGATGGTTCAAATCTTTAGCCAATCATTCTCTTCGTTCCTGGAATGATGTTAAAAGAGCCTTCGCTCTGAAGTGGGTCTCACCTGGCAGAATCATGGATATGAAAAGGGAGATAGCCACATTTGAACAACTTGATGGAGAGAGTGTTGGAAAAGCATGGGAGAGACTGAATCTTTTGATGAGGAAGTGCCCCAACCATGGATACGATCGTCATGAGCTTCTAGAATTGTTCTATCGGGGTGTTACTCAACCCAATAGTGACTATCTAGATTCCACAGCTCATGGATCTTTTCTGGGCGGAGGAGATGATGCTACCTATAGGGTAGCTGAAACAATTGCCAAGAACAACATGTGGTCAACCTCTAGGAAGACCCATGTTAAGGATGATGAGAGGAAATCTGTTGCAAGCGATTCTGTGACACAGATGTTGGTTGCCCAAGTAGAGATGATAAACCAACAAATGGAAAATTTACAAATGCAACAGCAGAAGGGATCAGTGGATATGAGTTTTCTAGGAACGCAGACGAGCAATGAGAATGGAGACGAAGTAAATGTAATGGACAACCAGAAACAAACTTTTCGCAATTTCAATCAAAATTCCGGTCAATCAAGCTATACTCCAAACCGTAACTTTTCTGGAAATCCGCGAAACAGTTATTATACGCCACCTGGTGCATCCAATTCCAACCAATCCTTCAACTCCAACAATCAAAGGCCCCAAGGCAACTGGGCTCAAACGCAAAATCTACAGCCCACCTCTATCTCTCCAAAGAAATTCGATGAGCTAGTAGATATGGTGCAAGCACTAGCCACCGGTCAAAAGGCGATAGAGAGACAGATTGGCCAGATGGCTGATCAACAAGCAAGCAGGCCCCAAGGAAGACTGCCTAGTTATACAGATAAAAATCCTAAGGCAGAAGTCAGTGCCTGTAATGCCATCACACCGCAGTGGAATTATGGACAAGAGGAGGAGTTGAATGCAGTTACACTTAGAAGCGGAAAGAGAGTTGGACCCGAGAAGTTGTCGGGAAACGAGTAGCCCCTCCTGACGCCATGAGTTCAGGAGGGGATAAGCAGCAGACAAATACAGAAGAAAGCGACAGCGAGCAAGAGCCGAATGATAATGATTCTTCGGGGGAAAGTGATGAGGATGCTGAAAAGAGTAGTCAGGTGGCCGAACCCCTGACTAAAAAGAAAGCTGAAAAGTTTGTCAGATGGAAGGATAAGGAGGATGAAGCCATTAAAAATCAAATTCCAATCAATCATCCGAAAACCCTTCCTTATCCCAAAGAAAGAAAAATGAGAATACTTTGAACTATGATAAAATTTACGATGGAGTGAGGAAGCTGCTTAGAGAAACCATGGTGACTATGCCTCTTGCTGAAGTGTTAACTGAGATGCCTAAATGCTCCAAGTTTCTTAAGGACGCCTGTGGAAGTAAGAAGAAGCTAAAGGGAATGGCGAGATGAAGTGCTAAATGAAGAATGCTCGACAATTTCACGAGAACATTGCAATAAAACGAGGTGACCCCGGACGACCTTCAATCTCTTGCAGGATTGAAGGCCGCACATTCCACAATGTCTTATGCGACTCAGGGGCCTCTGTCAATGTGATGCCATTAAACATCTGTAAGAGTCTCGGGTTGGACGAAAGGCTAAGGGAGCGCCCCATCTCCCTTCAGTTGGTGGACAAATCTAGCCGCTTAGCGCCGGTTGTGTTAACAATGTCCTTATCCATGTTAAACAATTAGTGTTTCCAACCGACTGGGTTATACTGGATTACCAATCTGACAAGGAAATTCCCCTGATCCTGGGCCGGCCTTTCTTAGACACCTCTGCCGCCACCATTGACTTCCACACTGGCCAAATCACTCTGAGAGTAGAAAACACTTCCATTACCTTTGAGCAAGGAAAAAGTACTGAAGAGTCCTCAAATCAGGAGATCTCATTCATTGAAGCAATCTATGGAGATGAATCTGACCCTGATGAAGAGCTCACAGAGACAGGAGCCCTGGATGTCACAAATCACGAAGAAGAAAATAACTGTTCACGGGCCGTAGTCACTGCAGAGTTGTCTCAACAACTTGCGCACACTAGGCCTTTGAGTGAACAGAAAATCTAGGACATTCCAGGGATGAGCAGTAGTGATCTGAAGGAGCTCAATCAGGCAGACTTTAACCTTGAAGAAGAGGAAGTTTTAATAGGAAGTTGGGATGAAATTGATTTCTGGAGAGAAACTACCCATTGGGAGTTGGATGATTGGGAGCAACTTGCAGATGAACTTGAAGAAGAAGAGCTTAAGAAGATGATTGAACATAGCAAAAAAAAAAACGGAAGCTGACAGGGAGATTCTTCTGGATGACGTTATCCAATACCTTTCTTGGATTACACCCCAGGAAGATGAGGTGTTCTTCAGTCAACCGGTCCTAACTCAAAAAGAAAGAGGTGGTCCGTTAAAATCGAGTATCGACCAACCACCTGCTGACTTAGAGTTGAAACCACTTCCGCAGCATCTAAAATACATCTTTCTTAAAGACGGCGATAAGTTGCCTCTAATCATCTCATCTAAACTCGAGCCGGAGCAAGAGGCAGAATTGATCAAAGTGCTTGAGAAACATATCCTCGCGTTCGGATGGCAGGTGGGTGATATCAGAGGAATCAGCCCAGACGTGTGCATACATAAGATTCGAACGGAGGAAGGAGCAAAGAAGGTTCGACAACCTCAAAGGAGGCTAAATTCACACATGCAGGAGGTTGTGAAAAAGGAGATCATCAAATGGCTTGACATGGGAATTATCTACGCCATCGCCGATAGTGAGTGGGTCAGCCCTACTCAAGTTGTGCCAAAGAAGGGAGGCATTCCTGTGGAGAAGAATGAAAAAGGGGAAGAAGTTGCCTTACGCCTTGTGACTGGCTATAGAGTTTGCATTGATTATCGCCGGTTAAATGAAGTCACCGCTAAGGATCATTTCCCCTTGCCCTTCATTGACCAACTTCTAGAAAGACTGAGTGGTCATAAGTATTATTGTTTCCTCGATGGATATTCTGGTTATTTCCAGATAGCCATCGACCCTAATGACCAAGAGAAGACAACTTTTACCTGTCCATCTGGCACTTTTGCTTTTCGCAGAATGCCTTTCGGTTTATGCAATGCACCCGCGACCTTTCAACGGTGCATGTTAGCCATTTTTGATGGACTTGTGGAGCAGTGCATGGAAGTCTTCATGGATGATTTCTCAGTCTATGGCGACAGTTTTGATGAAATTTTAAAGAATCTAGATATGGTACTCCAACGTTGTGTTGAGAAAAATCTGGTGCTTAACTGGGAGAAATGCCATTTTCTAGTTGACGAAGGGATTGTTTTGGGACACAAGTTGTCCAGCGAAGGTATTCAGGTGGATAGGGCTAAAGTAGAGGCCATTGAGAAAATGTCATATCCAAAGACAGTTAAGGAGGTACGAGGATTTCTGGGACATGTAGGTTTTTATCGGCGTTTCATTAAAGATTTCTCGACAATAGCAAAGCTGCTATCCAACCTGCTGAAAGAGGAAGTAGAGTTCGTGTTTGATGATGAGTGTAAGGAAGCTTTCAAATGCTTAAAGGATAAGTTAACCAGTGCCCCCATTTTGATCGCACCCGATTGGACTCAACCTTTTGAACTATTGTGCGATGCCTCTAACTACGCCGTAGGCGCAGTTCTAGGGCAGAGAATTGACAAAAAGTTCCGGCCGATCTACTATGCGAGTCGAACTTTGAACCCAGCTCAGTGTTACTACACGACTACAGAGAAAGAATTCCTAGCCGTCGTTTTTTCTATGGATAAATTTAGAAGTTACCTGCTCGGGTCTCAAGTTGTGGTTTGGACAGATCACGCAGCACTACACTACCTTATGGCAAAAGCAGACGCTAAACCAAGGTTACTTAGATGGATCCTGATATTACAGGAATTCGACCTTGAGATTAAGGACAAGAAGGGTAGTGACAATGTTGTAGCTGACCACTTATCTCGCCTAGTAAACGAGGGTAGCGAAATCCCTAAGGAAATAGGCATTGACTTTCCGACTGAGCAATTAATGAGACTAGAGAATGTGAGGCCGTGGTATGCTGATTACGTCAATTACTTGGCAAGTGGACACTTAGAAGAGATGACGTATCAGGAAAAGAAGAAATTTTTCAGCGACTTAAAGTATCTCGTATGGGAGGATCCACATCTGTTTAAAATCTGCAAGGACGGGTTGCTTAGAAGGTGTGTTCCGGAGCATGAACAATTGGATATCTTGGAGCAATGTCATAGTGGTCCCGCTGGTGGACACTACGGAGCACCTAAGACTGTCACAAAAATCCTTCAAGCTGGTTTTTACTGGCCTACTCTGTTTAAAGATGCTGAAGCCTTTTGCAAAGGCTGTGATAGATGCCAAAGAGTAGGGAGACTCAGTAATCGGATGGAGATGCCTTTGAGGCCTATCTTGGAATGTGAAGTTTTCGACGTCTGGGTATTGATTTTATGGGACCGTTCCCATCATCATGCTCTAACAAATATATTCTGGTCTGTGTGGACTACGTTTCCAAGTGGGTAGAGGCTATAGCCACCCAAACCAATGATCACAAAGTTGTAAAGAAATTCTTGCAAAAGAATATCTTTACTAGACTTGGCTGTCCTAGAGCCCTTATCAGCGATGAAGGTTCGCATTTCTGTAATGCACCACTGGATAAAATTCTTGAGAGATATGGTGTCAAGCATAGAATTGGTACACCATACCACCCTCAAACCAGTGGCCAAGTCGAGGTAAGCAACAGAAGTCTAAAGCGGATTTTGGAGAAAATGGTGAATTCTAATAGATCCAACTGGAGTCTGAAGTTGGACGACGCACTCTGGGCTTATCGCACTGCGTTCAAGACCCCTATGGGTATGTCGCCCTTTCAAATGGTTTACGGCAAGGCATGCCATCTACCAGTCGAGCTGGAGCACAGAGCTTACTGGGCTATTAAATACTTGAACTTCGATAGCCAGCTCTGTGGCGAGAAAAGATTGCTGCAACTGCATGAGCTCGATGAATTCAGACTCAGGGCCTACGAGAATGCCAAACTGAGCAAGGAAAGAACGAAAGCGCTCCATGATGCTAAAATAAAGGACAAGAGATTTCAAGGCGGGGAGATGGCCTTACTTTACAACACCGGATTACATCCGTTTTTGCCGGCAAGCTTAAGTCCGGATGGTCCGGACCCTTTGAAATTGTCGAAGTTCATCCGGGAGGAGCGATTTCCTTGAAAGGGTACGGCGGTCAACCTTTTAAAGTGAACGGTCATAGATTGAAAAAGTATTTTGGCCAACCTTATGAAGTACCTGAGGTCATATACTTTCAAAAGTTGGTTGACGTGCCTGATGTGCTGATTTGTGATGAGATTCCATCCGATTTCTTTGCTTCGAATGATGACATTCTTACCCTTAAAGAGGCTTCTACCACGACTCCTGCACCTATCATTCCGCTGGTGCCACATGTAGGAGAAGTTGAGACGAAGACGAAAGTCGGTCTTTGTTCGGAGAGCCAAGTTAAAGAACTTGGTAGGGCACTTGACTTGTGGCGGTTGTGGTCAAACCTCGGTCTTTCCTCTCGATTCGCCGATGAGGTGGCCGCGTTTAAACCAAAGTGGCCCGACCCGGGTTGACTTTGAGGATTGTGTCAAGCTAATGACATTAAAAGAGCGCTCCTAGGAGGCAACCTAGTTTTTATTTTCTTTTCTTTTAGGTTAGTTATTATAGAAATAGTACCTAGGTTGTTTGAGTGAGATGTTTATTCCGTTTACGTGTTGCTGAATGTTTTGTTTGCTCATATACCCCTTGTACCCCGAGATTATATCTATGTCGAGTGTTGCAGATACTTTTGAGCAGGTTCGCAAGCTTTTATGTCCAGTGTTGTCTATTCAAGTTGTCGCGGTACATTCATGCTCCGGCCTGACCTCTGCCAACTTTCATCCGACAACCACTGTTGAAATCAGCTAAGTTTTCTTTTTCTTTTCTTCTGCACATTCTGAGGACATAATGTGAACTAAGTGTGGGGGGGTAAATTGGGTATGTTTTTATGCTATATCCTTTGAAATATGAGTGAATGTTGAATTTCGAGCAAATTTAAAATTTTTGTGAATCTCGAGCATGTGATTGAAACTAAATGCTTTCTAGTTGTAGTTTTCTAACGATGATAGTATGTGACTTAGTGAGATAATTATAGCATGTCTTTACTTTCATGGAGCTAGTATTCATTTTTCACTCACGGAAGCCTTTGAGATTGAAGCAAGATTTTTGAACTATATCCTTTCATTGTTTTAGTGATTTATCTTAGGAAGGTCAGTATAGTAACACCTTAGTTAGCCCGTGTGCTGTGAATATCATAAATTTTGAATGTGATAAGTGAGATGTAACTTATGTCTTGAAAAAAAAGAATGAATAAGTAATGAATTATTAATAAATACGTTTGTCGGAAGCTGGTCGATGATTTGAGTGAGGTAGGGTATACCACGTATGTCCTATGCCACTATGATGACCAATAGCTCACGACAGTTAGAAGAAGCTACCTTATGATTTGAGTAGGTAGGGGATTATCTCGAAATGTCCTACTCTACTATGACGGGTAAGAGCTCATTCTGATATGCGTGAAATTTGAAAATTTTGAAAATGATGAATAAAAATAAAGTGAAGCTTTGTTATCATGGATCTTATACCCAGTAGAACCGCATGATATGCTGTAGGGATTATCCTACTGAGTGCGTGGGAAGGCTTTGAGTGGAGCTATTACTGCCTATATCTAGGATAGTCATTGGATTTTTGAGAGGATATTTCTTTGAAAGGCTTGTTGAATTTGAAAAGGGCTTGTCACACATACACCGAATCTATCTCTGTGATGGTATTGTTTGCTATAGTTGTTGTATCTTTTGTTACGTGAGCTAGAGATCTATGTGGATTGCATGAAAGTTGAGCTATAGTTTTGATTGTTTTGTCCGGGACGAACAAAAGTTTAAGTGTGGGGGAGTTGTTCTCGGTGAAATTTATGGTTTTTATCGCATTATTAGAGAACAATATCTTTCGTATTTTAGTAATTTTTAGAGAAAATTATGAGTTTAAGGCTTGAATTTGAATAATGGGTTTAAAAGTATTAAAAGTGTAATTTGGGCGATTTTATGTGTTTAATTGACGGAATTATTATTATTTTAAGATTACTACATTTTGCAATGTTTATTTATCTTATAGGAGCTTAATTTCGAGTGCTAAAGAGGATTAATGAGGCTCAAGTTCGAATTACAAGAGATAGAGATGGATTTGGCTTGAAGAAATTGGATAAAGTTCGAGAAATCCGATCCTCAGCATTGCAAACGGGCGTCCACTGATCTTGGACGAGCGTCCAGAAGTGAACTGGCGTCCATGCAGCGTCCAGAATCGTATTTTACGTTCAGAGAGTTCAGACGCAGGCCAAACGCACGTTCGTGTTCCGTCCCAAGTTTCTGGACGAGCGTCCGGATATTCAGACGGGCGTCCAACCCAGTGACTGTAGCAGCCGACATCAGATTCCTATAAATATAGCAGCAGCCCCAACCCTAATTGGATACTTTTTATACAGCCGCACTAATACACAGAAAAAGCTGCGCCCTAGAGAGTTCAGCCGCATCTTCTCTTCATGAAGATGAGTTCTTCCAATCCAACGATCACCAACATGATTGTTGGCTAAACGCATATCAGTGGAACAACCGGAGGATATCACATCAACGTCATCACAACCATGATTCGTTAGTTTATCTTTAGTTATGATTTTGAATAATTTGTTTTATTTATCGTTTGAATCCTGATTTAATTGTTAAGAGTTTTATTAGATAGGAATGTCAATGAAACTTTATGTTGTTTGAATTTTTATGGAAATATAATTCAACAATAGTTTTCTATTTCAATCGATACAATTGATGATGTTTTGAGGAATCATATATTGTTAGTTGGGTATTACAATTTGGGAACGAATTGTTGATCTTGTGATGAATGTTATTTGTTTTCTTGGAAAAGTAAACAAACCCTAGAAATCGATCTAAAGGAATTTAGTCGGTTTCGCGATTGATCTTACCAATAAAACTGTATTCGAATCATAAACTGGTTGTTTGATTGTTGAGTGATTGATTCTAGGTGTTCTATTGTCTCCCTTTTATAATTTGAAGACAAAGTCGTTTGTTTCAACGTTAGTCTTAAGTTAGTTAATTGAAACCACAATCTTTGCTGTTTTATTTCTTGCATATTTCCAGTTAAATCGTATCCGGACGCCCGTCTGTCTAAGCGGACGCTCGTCTACTCTTGAATATTTCATGTTTTCTGTTTATTTTTAGTTGCTGTTTTAGTTTCTTTTCTTTAGTTTCTAGTGTATTTCTTAGGTTTAGTTTATAGTTAGATTAACCTTAGTTTTGAGTAATAGTTCGTGACATAACCAACTAGGGAGTTATACCTTAATCTGATAACTATACGATTCCCTTAGGACGACTCGGCAACATCCTATACTACGTGCCTTATACTTGGGGTGTTCCGATAATATAAATTGTAAAACTCATTTTTACCGAACAGAAGTCGGTGAGAGAGTGTACCTGCGAGCTTCACCGATGAAAGGAGTGAAACATTTTGGACAAATAGGAAAGCTAAGTGTGTCGGACCATTTGAGATTCTGGAAAGAGTTGGACCGTTGGCATATAAGCTTAAGTTACCGGAATCAATGTCAAAAGTCCATAATGTTTTTCATGTGTCGATGTTGAAGAAGTGTTTGTCGAAGCGTGATGTTGAAACCATAGTTGATCCGGAAGTTCTTCATGATAATCTTGCGTAAGATGAGAAACCGATCAGAATTTTGCACCGGAAAGAAAAGATGATTAAAAGACGGTTGATTTCTTTGGTTTTAATAGAATGGAGCAATCATTCACCCGAGGAGGCAAATTGGGAAGTTGAAGACGATATGATCAGCGAGTTCCAAGATTTTATGGACTTACCAGGTATGTTCTAGTTTCGAGGATGAAACTCCTCTTAAGGGGGGAGGAATGTAATATTCTGATTTTCGGGAAATGGCAGACATGTCATTTTGCGTAAACGAAATATTTTTATTCTGACTTCTTTATTGGAGTTATGTTTTATGAGATAAGTATATATATATTTTTCGAAATATATATATATATATATATATATATATATATATATATATATATATATATATATATATATATATATTAAGGAAAATCTGAGTTTTAAAGTAAGGGAAAAACAATAAGATATTATTATTTTTGGGATTTGTTATTTAAGGAAAACACATCCATTAGTTCCCATAACCAAAAAGAATTCAGAAGTTTTTCCTACGTTCATTCATACGGCGCTGAGAGCACAAATTAGGGCTAAGAGAGTTCTATCAGTTTCTAAGTCGAATCTCATTCGTTTTCATATTAGAGTAGAGCACCTGAATCGTCGTAAAGAGAGCGTCGATTCATTACTAGAAAGTTGAGACTTTTCTCAAGGTATGATTTTCGACCAAGCTAATGTTTGGATGAGTTTGATGAATTAAAACTGTAAAGTCCCACATCGATAAGAGAATGCTCACCCCCATATAAGTGTGAGACATAAAGGTCTTTTCAACTCGGGTTAGCCCTTTTAGACCAAGCGAGGACGGCGGTCTAAGCAGTTGACCGGACATTTATGACTCATTTAGCGCTACCAGGCCCGGGGTCTGGGAGCGTTATAGAATGGTATCAGAGCCGACTATCAGACGGAACTATGCGCTGCACCGTACAAGAAGACGACGGTGTAGGGATGGCCTCTAGTTACATCTGGTAGGGACGATCCAGGAACAGTCTTGGCCGTCCTGGCGAGGACGCCAGTCCCTTATAAGGGGGAGAGAATGTAAAGTCCCACATCGGTAAAATAAGAGAATACTCACCCCCATATAAGTGTGAGACATAAAGGTCTTTTCAACTCGGGTTAGCCCTTTTAGACCAAGCGAGGATGGTGGTCTAAGCAGTTGACCGGACATTTATGACTCATTTAGCGCTACCAGGCCCGGGGTCTGGGAGCATTATAAAAACTCATCGATTCGTAGTTTTATCCGGTTAGAAGCTTGTGGTCGTATCTAATTTAATTATGGATTGATCACATAGGTTTTCTGCCGAGGAGATCAATTTTTCTGCTGTTTTTTTTTAGAGTTTGAGTTAGAATTGCTTGCTTATAAGGTAAGAGGCTCATTCTATAAATTAATTATGATTTATAGAGACTAGATCGTGTGTTGATTCGTTTTGTAAGAGGGTTTTCATATTGAATAGTTGTGTTTTATAAGGTTAAGGTGTAGTAAAGGGATTCATATATACCGTATATACATGTCTCGCTGCTAGTGTTTTGTACCCATCGCTGTTCGAATTGTTTGCGTCGGCCTGCAAACATATTTTGCTAGGTATGTTATTAGTTTTTTCCTTTATTTGTTCTTAACTTTTGGACTGGTAAAGTTTTATTATTTATTATATTTTACTTTGGTTTAGTATAGTGGGTTCAAATTCCCAGATTTTCATGATTTTGTTTAGTATCGGGTCTGCTAAAAATAATAATGCGCAGAATGGAAAAAAAAAAAAAAAAAAAGCAAATATAGCTACAGTAAAATATATATGTGTATATATAACCGCGTATCTAATTATTTTACGTAGCGTGTGGTATATTTGAGACATTTAATTTTTCCTCCTAGTTCGACTGTGCAGCCTCTTTAAACAAAAAAAGGGGGGATGATTTATTAAATATATAATGTATAGTTGTTGGGTAGTGTTGTGTTGTGTTATTTACTTTTTCAGAAAATATGAATAAATGATTTGGTTGACAATGGATCTTGTGGCTAATGTTATTTTGATTCTTAGCATGAGTTGTAGTTTTGTTAATGAGCTTGAATAAGATTAATTAAACATAACAAGCCTCGATTGTGTTCTGATGCGTTTAGTTCCGATACCGGACGTACTTTTAAAGGGAGTTGAAGTTCGGGACCGTCGGAAAGGCATGAAAGGGCTTGTGCTTTTGATGATCTAGAGTTCATTAATATCTGTGTACTTGATAGGATGTGATGTCTAGATGTCTAAGTGAGGGAGTAGAGTTGACAATGTGAGTATTGCTAGAAAAACACTTAGGTGGCTAGTTAATTCACATTAATCATTACATAAGTGTAGTAAAAGATAAAACGTCACTTATTCTCGGTTAGACACTATTTCATATCGGCGATGTGATACGTTAATAAAAGGTGAACAACGCTACTAGCTCAAAAGGCTGAAGGGTAGTGGAGGAAATTCATCGAGCGTATACGCATACTGGGGAGACCCCAGACTAATCGGTGCTAATCACCGTTAGTTTGCAAATATATCTTCAGGCTGATGAATGACATGCGTAGTGTCCTTGATTGATGATGTAACCAAGATAAGCTAAGCTAGAAACGTATAGCCATGAAGTGTCGATGGGCACGGAATGAACCTTAGATCGATTCGGTCTCATAAAAATAAATACTATAATAAAACTCGTTAAAGAGCCTTAGATAATTTGTAGCTTCTACTTCTTACTATGTACAATGTTTATTTATGTGTTTGGGGGAGAGAAGACGAATAGGTAAATCTAGAGTTCGAGGAGGAATTTGATGATGACGTTTGATGACACCGGAGTTGAAGCGTTTATTTACTCATGCTTTTATTCATTATTTTAGGCTTGAAGTTCCTTTGGAAACTTTGTATTTCTCTTTTAGTATACGTTTGGAGGTTTTTCGTACGTTTTGGTTTTCGTTTGGTTTTCCGATGTAATAAATGTTACATTTCTATCTTTAGATATTGAGTTTTCTATTCTTGGTTATTTGAAAAAAATTATTACCCGAGTCTTTTTCCTCCGTTTTTCTTAACTCGATACGATGTAGTAGAGGCTTACGTATAAAGTGGAATTTATTTTATTTTATTTTATACGTGCCGAATGTTCCTTTTCCGGATAAGGACTAGGTGTCCGGGAACGGGACGTTATACAAGTGAGCTCACCCAACAAGGCAAATACCTATCCTCTTGGAAACTTCATTTGGTTAGTTGTCCAAACTATAAGAGCACTAAGGAATTGTTGATACTAATGAGTAATCTGCCAAGTGAGCACACCCAGCAGAGCAAAGACTAGTCCTCTTGGTGAATTCTAGTACTCTGCTGACCTATCAGCAGGTTAGTCAACCTTGATGATGCCAAGTTCAGTTCTTAAGTTAGCAAACCTCTCATTATCCAAAGGCTTTGTAAAGATATCAGCAAGTTGATCTTCAGTAGGAATGTAAAGAACCACAACATCTTTCTTTTCCACATGATCTCTTATGAAATGATGTCTTACATCAGTGTGTTTGGTCCTTCAGTGCAAAACAGGAATTTCTGTGATTGATATTGCACTTGTATTGTCACACATATTGGGAATATCTCTTTCTTCAATCCCAGAATCCCATAATTGATGTCTCAACCATAGGACTTGTGCACAACAGCTTCCAACAACAATGTATTTAGCTTCAGCAGTGGAAGTTGATATAGAATTCTGCTTTATTCTAAACCATGAAACAAGTCTATTTCCCATCACAGAAAAGTTCCTGTGGTGTTTTTTCTATCAATCTTGCACACAGCATAATCAAAATCTGAGTAGGATATAACTTTGAAACTTCCATATTTTGGATACAATATCCCTACTCCCAAAGCCTCTTTTAGATACTTGAGAATCCTTTTTACTGCAGCTAAGTGACTTTCCTCAGATTTAGATTGAAATCTTGCACAAACACCTACTGCAACGGATTTATCAGGTCTGCTGGCTGTGAGGTACAGCATACTTCCTATCATCCTTCTATATAAAGTTTGATCAACATCTTTACCTTCTTTATATTCATCCAACTTGATACTTGTACCCAATAGGAGTTGATACTTTGGTGCTATTTTTCATACCAAACTTTTTCAGTAGCTCCTCGATATATTTTGTTTGATGAATGAAGATTCCATCATTCATTTGCTTGACTTGCAATCCCAAGAAATAGTTCATTTCTCCCATCATACTCAACTGGAACTTGTTTTTTATGAGATTAGCAAACTTTTCACATAACACTTCATTTTCAGAACCAAATATTATGACATCCACATATGTTTGTACCAGTAGGGTGTCATCACCATCATTGATTCTGAAAAGTGTCTTGTCAATGGTTCCTTTGGTAAAACCATTGTTTACCAAGAATTGAGATATGGTCTCATAACAAGCTCTTGGTGCTTGCTTTAGTCCATAAAGTGCTTTGTTGAGTCTATACACTTAATCTTCTTGATCTTTAACTTCAAAACCAGGAGGTTGTTGAACATAAACCTCGTCTTCCTGAATGCCATTGAGAAATGCACTCTTTACATCCATCTGGTATACTTTGAAGTTCTTACATGCAGCATATGCCAAAAATAGTCTTATTGCTTCTAATCTTGCAACTAGGGCATATGTTTCATCAAAGTCTGTTCCTCTTGCTTGTGAATAGCCTTTAGCCACTAGTCTGGTCTTGTTTCTAACAATGGTACCAGATTCATCATGCTTGTTTCTGTAAACCCATTTTGTACCAATGATATTTGCAGATCAGGCCTATCAACTAGTGTCCAAACTTGATTTCTTTCAAACTCACTGAGTTCTTCTTGCCTAGAAATTATCCATTCAGGATCAGAAATTACTTCTTCAACAACTATAGGTTCCATTTGAGATAGAAAACATGTAAACATGGCTTGTAGTTGTCTTCTTGTCCTTACACCTTGCTGTACATGACAAATTACTTGTTCAGTAGAGTGATCTTTCAACCATTGTAAATCTTGATTTGCTTGATTTACTGGAACCTGATCTTCAGTAGGGTCTGTTGTTGGTTCAGTAGGGGGATCAACAGATCCTTGAGCTGTATCTGTTGTCGTATCAGTAGTGTTACCAGCAGGTTCTTCAGCAGGGGCATCTTCAATTCTAGAATAAAAAACCTTTAAGTCACTTATTTTGTTTAGAGCATCAACATATTTAGGATCAGTGACTTCTTGATGTATAACAAGTTCTTGAACTTATTCATCCTCCATTCCAGTGAACTTAGGTTCATCAAACACAACATGTATGGATTCTTCATATTTTAGTGTCCTTTTGGTTAGCAATCTAAAAGCCTTGCTGACTGAAGAGTATCCTAAGAAGATTCCTTCATCTGATTTTGGTTGGAAGGTCTTCAGTTGTTCCTGATGATTTAAGATAAAGCACTTACTTCCAAATGGATGAAAGTATGATATATTTGGATTTCTTCCATTCCAAATTATACAAAGTGTCTTCATCAGCTTCTTGTTCACGTAGTAACTATTCTGTGTATAGCATGCTGTGTTGATTGCTTCAGCCCTGTACCTCTTAGGTAACATTGTTTCACAGATCATAGTCCTCCCTTCTTCTTCCAAAGTCCTGTTTCTTCTCTCAGCAATCCCATTCTGCTGAGGAGTTCCAGTAGCTGCTAATTGATGCAGCACACCATTTTGTTCATAGTATTCTCTTATGAGTTTGTTTAGGAACTCAGTCCCCTTGTCTGATCTGATCTTCACTACTGTGACACTTATCTCATTTTGCACTTTTCATGTTCATGAAGATTAACCAAGTGTGTCTTGAATAATCATTCACAACTACCAGAGTGTATTTCTTTCCAGTTATGCTTGTTGGTATTACTGGTCCAAACAGTTTCATATGCATCAGCTCCAAAACTCTTTTGGTTGATTGTTTAATTTTTTACTTTAAACTTGCTTTTATCTGTTTTCCTTACCGACAAGCATCGCATATTCCATCTTTATTGTATGTGATCTCAGGTAAACCAATCACTAACTTCTTCTTCACCAACCGATTGATATCATCATTGAAGTGATTTCTATTGTTAGAAGCATTAGCATAACCATATGATTGCTGTCTGTTAGGAACAACCCTGTATTGTGGTCTCTGCTGAGGCCTCTGTTGAGTCCTCTGCTGAGGCCTCTGTTGAGTCCTCTACTGATTCTATTGATGAGGCCTAGCCTTATCATTATGGTTAAATCAATTGTTTTTAGCAGCAGGGGCAGGAATATTCCAATCTTCATCAGTAGGGAACAATCTACCTTTCCCCTTGAGATAAGTATCCCTTGAATGATTAACATTCTTGGGTTGAACATTCTTATCCTTGGAATATTTTTGGTTTTTACTCTTTTGTGGTCCAACAGATCTTGCAGCAGATATGTTATCAGTAGGTCTAGAGGGTTCAACAGACCTACCTTTAGATGTATCCTTTTTGTTAGGTGCTACAGTCCCTTTGGACTCTGATTTTGATTCTTTGAAGCATTCTCAGCAGGCTTTACTGCCTCAGCAAGATTTTAAGGTGTTGGATCTTGTGCAGCCACAAAGTTAGAACCAATTTGGCTCTAGGTTCAGGAACCTTACTTGATCCATCCTTAGAAGGTTGTTGAGTGTCAAATACAAGGCCTGTTCTATCACCATAAGGCTTCCCAGATTTGAATGCAGTAATGGAACTTGACTGTGCAGTAGATTCAGTTGCCAATACTGGTGTAGTAGACTTATACTGATTCTGTTCATAATCCTTTTCCTTGCCTTTGAGAATTCGTAATTCAGCATTCAATCTTAGTATTTCTGCTTGAAGTGTTTCTCTTTCAGCCTTCACAATCTCCTAACCAGATTGTGTTATCCTCAGTTGATAAAGGAGGGCATCCAGAGGTTCTTCCATGTCAGAAACTTTTTGATTGGAACCACTAGTAGACTCACATTCACTTTCTGTAGGAGTGTTAATAGATACAGAATTGTATACCTCCTCAGAATCATACATATGAGCCATGAAAGTATAGTCATTCATATGTGCTATGAGAGCAGTGTCATCTGATTCATTTTCTTTTTCAGATTCATCATCAGTGACCAATGCTTTTCTACCAGATCTCCTCTGCTGAACTTTGTTCTTCAGCAGGTCTGGACAGTCAGGTCTAAAATATCCAGGCTTTTTGCAGTTAAAGCATAGTTAGTCAAGATCCTTCTTTTGTTTTAACTCAGGATAGTCAGGTTTGAAGTGTCCTGGCTTCTTGCAGTTGAAGCACAAAAAGTCATGATCCTTCTTTGATTCATCATTTTTCTCAGTTGTTTTTATAAGAATTCCTTGGAGAAGCTTTTCCAGATTTCATCATACATATCCTTTTAGTCAGTAGGGCTATTTTCTCTTGCATTTCATCAAGCACATCGCCTTGAACATTTGATGATTCTTCTTTATGAGCAGCAGCAAATGTTGTTGGTTTTGTTACTTCCTTTTTAGCACTTGCAACAAGATCCTTGTTGAATTAATAGGCTTTAAGATCATAGAACAATTTTAAGGTATCTTCCTCATGTAGTCTCCTGGATTCCTCCATTGCAATGACCCTCATTTCCCGGACTTCTTTTGCAGGTAAATCTTTGAGAATCCTGGTGTTGATATCTTCTTTTGTATAAACTACATTCAGGAGGGTGCATTCATCCAGAATTGCACTGAACCTAGGTTCCATCTGTTCAATGGTCTCATTTGATTTCATCTTGAACTCTTGAAACTTTTGCTTGGCCACATTGATCTTGTTCTTTTTGATTGCATCAGTGCCTTCATAGATAAATGCAATATTTCCCATAATTCTTTGGTAGTTTTGCAATCTTTCACCTTTATGGACATATTGCTATCTAAAGTTCTGTAGAAAATATCAATAAAAATATTGTTCAGGTTTGCTCTTTTCCTATCTTTAGCACCCACTCATTCTTTGGCTTGGAACAATTTGATTTTGACCATCCACAGTTATGACTTTGGTGATCTTTAGTGGACCATCAATCAGCACATCCGTCATCTCATCATGAGTTGCAGCTAGATAAGCCTGCATCTGACGCTTATACTCAACAAAATGATCTAGAGAGCACATGAACATTGTCCTAGCATACTGGTTGTTATCCATGATGCAAAAACTTGAAAACAGAAACTTGAAAAAGTTTTCAAAGATTTTTCACAAGCACAACAAGTAGGATTACTTCAGAACAGAAGCTCTGCTCCGATACCAATTGTTGGTCCCTTGAAAAGGATTTGTTTAAGGTTAGAGAGGGGTTAATAAACTTAACCCTTAAAACTTTTTGGAGTTGACAAACTCAGCAGAGTTCAATTGTCTGCTGACCTTCAGCAGTCTGTTGACTATTGAAGCTATTGAATTTGTTGCAGTGGAATATATTAGATTAAGCCTTGTTACTTGTTTTAAGAATGATACTAAGTATTAGATACTCAGTAGTGCAAGTAGTGTGATTCCAGTAGCTAATTCAGTAGGTTGATGCGATAAGCATGCAAATAAAGTAAATTGCAGAAAATAATGCAGTAAAGTAAAGTAGGCAAGTTTTAAAGTGGTTCCATGTGGTGTAATCCTGTCAGTCTAATCTTCTTCTGTGAAGTTGGTGGAAATTCACTAGAGACTTTTGAGATAGCTATTACAAAAATCCCTAAACTGTTTGTCTTTGACCAATAACAATGGCTTCAGAAACTGAACACTAGAAACATGTAGGATTGCTGCTCCTAAGTATTCCACTAGTCTTTGAAGGGTAGGATTTCCTCTTCACCGGCTCCACCACAAAACTCAACAGTCCTTGACACTTCAATAGTGCTTCTATCATCAGGTTCTTCTTGAAAAAGAAGGGTTTGAATCAAGGATGTGATTTAGCTTTCAGGAAGCTTTTGATCAGGATGATAAGATCAGCAGCTTGTAGTCTTCAAGTGTATATACTGAATAGAACTTGATTGCAGAAACACATGAAGAAAATCCTTGAACAGTAAGTTAAAGCTCAGAGAGTATCAGCATGGTAAGATTTCACTTTGATCGATTTCTTGCTTAAAGACTTAGTTGCTTCGTGTGTATTCATGTTCCTATGTGTTGCAATCTGAATCATGAGTCCTCTATTTATATGTGTAGATCCTGTGATTTGAATTTGAATTTCAAATACAACCGTTACAGGATTGTCTGAATATTCTTGAAATTCCCTCTGATGTACCTTACTGACACTGTCAGTGTCCTTCTGACATTCAAGTCTGTCAACTAATGATTTAATTCCATTTGATATGGCTCTGACATCCTTACAACGTCCCTTTCATCTTGGCCATTGATTGACTAATTAATCCAATGCTTGTAATTCATCCTTATCCATTTAATCTTCCAGAATAACTTGGATTAATTTGACTTTTACATTCAGCACACACCTGTTGTATTGGTTTGTTGATGTCCATATATGGTCAGTTGACTTTTAGTCTGTTGTGTTTTATAAACACCTCAGCTGACTGCTTCTCATCTAACTTTTTATTATGAAGTTAGAGAACATCATGTTAAACATAACCAAGTTCCAATCACCACTTTACTTTTATGGAACTTAGACCTTCTACACAAGGTATATGTGATAAGTTTAGGTCATCACAGACTTCCCTAAATTCTGATCTCATATCCTTGACTTTTAATACTAAGTTTGATCCCTTAGCCTTCATTACTGAGTTTGAACCCTCAGCCTTCAACCATCAGCAGCTCCTACACACTCTACTGACCTAGACACTCTACTTACCTAGATTGGTCTACTGATCAAGTCAGCTGACCTCTTTACAGTGCTCGTTTGATCAAACCTATACAAAAGATCAAAATCTAGTAAACCTATACATTCAATCTAGATATCTTTTTGCCTTTGCTCTATAATAGCTAGTCTGACACTCAATATTAAAACTAAAATATGTTCAACAAGTATATATATTATACTGTAAGAATACCAATTAACCAGAAAATCAATTTTCTCACAATCTCTACTTGTAAGCCTCTCTCAAGACTTCTTTCGATAAATGCCTTAATTCTTCATCTTACATGTGAGAGAGAGAATATATTTTATTATTGTTTTTTGACATGATGGTAAGGACCTCACAAAAGGTTGCATATGTAAGTGTATGATTATCTTTCTCACCAACGTGTCATCCATGCATGCTTCTATTACTGTAACACACTCAATATGGAAAGTAAATAGCTTGGCCGATCGCCTCTAATAGGTCGCTCAATTAAGCATTCTTCAAACCAGAAGCGTACATAATAATGAAGCATGAAGTTCCAACCTCTGTGATAGTTAGAAAAACACAAAAGATAGAAATCTGAAGTTTTTCATTAATTCATATTATCGTTTACTTCCATGGGTACAGATACATATATGTTGCTGACTGAGAGAATCTAGAAACAGCTTATCTTTATCCAAGATAATTTAACAGCATATCTAAAAAACTAATCTGAGCTATACACACACTATCTAGGTGGAAAGTCTAGATAGTGCCACATGTCATCATACTAATCAGCCATATATCTTAACATCCACCTTCAAACTCAAGGGTGTGGGAACAACATTGAGTTTGTCCCTAAAAGTATAAAACTGAGAGTTTGTCAAGGGCTTAGTCAAACAGTATGCAATCTGATCAACTGAAGGTATATAGCACACATTGAGTCTCTTGGCCAAGACATCATTTCCAACAATGTGAATGTCAATCTCTATGTGTATCTTCCTGGCATGATAGACAGGATTTTGTGCCAAATAAGAAGCACTGGTGTTGTCACACCAAGCTGTTGGAACACCAGGAAGAAAAATCTGCATATCGCCAAGAAGATACACAATCCATTTCAGTTCTGCTGCAAAGTTGTGTTAGGAACATTTTATTATGTTTTTGATGATGGCCATACTAGCTGTTATAGCAAGCCTGAAATAAGTTACAAATCTCTGTGTAAGTCTTTACTTAAAGTCTGACATGTTGTATAAGGCAGACAAGTATTATACTAGTTGGTAGGATGGCTATGTAAAACATAAATCCGGCATGGTGAAGGCTGCCAAGCACCATCAGAGAAGCATGAAGATATTATGGTCTGACTTATAACCAGGGAAGTCTGTGATGACCTTGGATAAGTCTAAGTGATATTTCAAGTAATGAACTTCATTGTCAAATTTGTTGTACACTAATCTCACCCAAATTAAGGATCGGTGAAGTACAAGGAGTCTTGTAAAATCAAAAAAATCAAGAAAGCAGTGAACCGGCAAACTAAACTGATTATCGGCTGAGTAAAGACAAAGTGGTGAAGAACATCAAAGTCAACATAATCACTTAACCGTTGAAGGAACCGCCAAGTAAAGAGACAACCGAGTGAACTATACTTCTTCAGATTATGAAAAATAAGGAAGATTCAGAGGATCAAGTATTCAATGCATAATCAATCAAGATTCAATGAAGGACGGATTTTCAGATAGACGTTTGAGAAAAAATTTGATCACTGAAATCAAGGAGAATATAATTAAGGGGGAATCAAGAATTAAATCAAGGATTATTCCCCACATTAAGTAACCAACAGACGGAAATTCAAATCAAGGATTATCAAGGCTATAAATAGAAGGCATTGACAGACAAGAAAAATAATGATTGAATCTAATAAGAAACAAGCAGAAACTCTGTTAATTTGAAAAGCCTTCTATCTGAAGTTAAAGGAAATATCTAGAGATCAACTCAGCAATCAGAACTCAAATTCCATATCAAGCACTGAGATTGATCACAAGTCTATGAATCCCATTCACATCAAGATGAAGCAATTGAATCCGAGGAATCTGAGAAGGAGTTGCAACCTTTGTGATCGCTACTGAAAGATTTATTCTCAAGGAGCAGTGATAAAGACTGAGAGCACTGAAGCTTTTGTAGCCAGGGAGTGATAGTCTTGAAAATTGTGAAGCTTGTGTAGCCAAGGACAATCTAACTATTGTATCTGTTAAAAAAATTATGATTTACTCCAATCATCACAGGAGAAGAGTGGATTAAGGGATTACACCACCCTGAACCACTATAAAACTTTGTGTCTATTTACTTTCAGCAATTTAATTTACAGTTCTTTATTTATCTGCATACTATAACTGTGATTGCATAATCTAATTTGAACCAACATTTAAAGAAGGGACCTATCCGCTGCCCAAAAGCTTTTAAATATAAGAAAAGATTTTGAAACTCTCGATTGTCATTCACCCCCCTCTGACTATAGTTTTACCCTTCTCTGGGACCAACAATTGGTATCGGAGCAGTGTTCCTAGTATCAGAACCTGTTCAGATCTAATTTCTGGTAACAAGGAGATCACATACTTTCAAAGTAGTTTTCAAATTTGGGCTTTCTAAATATATCTCTTATTGTACTCATGGATTCCTCAAATTTCATGTCAAAGGTACCTGTATTCAATGTTAATAATTTTGATGAATCTAAAATAAGGATGTTGTCTCATCTTGCAGCATCTCATGAGGAGATGCTGGATGTAATTAATGATGGCCCAACCAAGATCACAACCATGATAACCATAGGAGCAGATCAAGGAAATGAGATAGACAAACTCAAGAAAGATTGGACCAAGGATGACAGAAGAAGAGGAATCCTTGATTTTGTTGCAAAAGACATGATCTCGAAGACTCTAGATAGTAATATGTTCATGAAGATCAAAGATAAATTAGCACTAATCAATGAAGGATCAGAAGCAGTCAAGGAAAACAAATTATCTGTTGCAAAACAGAAATTTGAGAACTTTAAAATGAATACTGGTGAATCAATTGATCAAATGGATAACAGATTTTCAAGCATCATCAGTGAACTGCAACAACTTGGACACACATATCTACAGAAAGAATTGTGCCTGAAAATCTTTAGAGGTCTACCTGAAGGATGGAAGATCATCACATCAGTACTTAGAGGAACAATAAACCTTGCAAACACTGTTACTCTAACTCTGATGTCTCAACTAAAGGCTAATGAATTTGAGTTGAATGGTGAAGACAGTATACCAGCAGAGTCACACAAGGCCAGTGCACTCACCCTAGAAAAGCAAAACAATTGACACAAGCAACAAAGAAACACAAGAGCTGAAAGAACATGTAGCTTTACTGATCAAACATTTTGACAGGTTTAGCAAGAAGAAGAAATTCAAAGAAAGTTCATCATCAAACAAGAAGTCAAGCTACAGATGCTTCAATTCCAAGAAGAAAGGTCACTTCAAGGCTGATTTCCCAAAAGAAAAAGACAAAGAAGAGGAAAAGAAGAAGTACGAAACAACAGAAAAGAGAAAGAGCAAGAAGGCACTCAAAGCTGAAAAAAGCGGTGAAAGGAATGAAGAATCATCTGATAATGATTCAGATGATGATGAAGCAGACAGCTCAGACAATTAAAAAGTATATCTATGTCTTATGGCTAAGGAAACTGATGATACAGAGGTAACATCTAGTTCATACACATAATCTAGTGCATCCATATCTGACACTGCATAATTTTCTATTCTCCTTTTAGATTCTGCAAACCTAATTCAAAATCTCAGGAGTAAATTTGTAAAAATTCAAGTAAATCATGAAATTCTGGAACAAGAAAGTGTGAATCTAAGAAAGGAAAATAAAAGATTAAAGAAAGAACTGGATGAAATGAAGGCTGAACAAACTAGTAAGGAAATTCACTCAACTGATCAACAAGTAGCAGATGATCACTTATCTGATGTTGAAAGAACAGCTGATAAAATCTCCCTACCAACAATAGCACCACTACACCACTCAATGCACTAGCTTACAAACCCTCAAAAAGATTTGGATCTAGATCTGGTCTTGGTTACAACAGTTAGGATGAGAAAAGAAACAATGCACAACACAATTCTGAATCAAGAACCAAAGCTAGACCTAAATTCAGAAAAAAGGACAGACCATAGTTTCTTCTACTCACCTTGGACCGGCGAAATCAAAACCTAGTTGTAGTGAAACAGCCGAGTAAATCATCAAACTAGCCAATTAAAGGCAAAGTCTTACTGAAGAGTAAGGGAAGACTTTACCCTTCAAAAGATGATTGGAATGTTGCACCTTCAAAATACAAGAAGAAACCATTTCATTCTATGCAACATGTGTTTAGGAAAAGCCAACCAAGGTATGTTCCTGGACACAAGAAGCAATATGAAAATAAGTTTCCTCTTTCATATTGGAGAGTGAAAAAGGACACACATGCACCAAAAAGTAGAGAATTGTTTCAGAATAATCTCAATAAATCTGCAAGAAATTATTCTGCCATGCCTTACATATATGAAGTTGATGACTTCAACTATCCAAGAAGAAGATCCTTTGGATATACCCTTGGAATGAGAGGCATGACTGCTAACAAGTATGGAGCAAAATAGTGTTGGATACATAAACATACTTAATTTGTTTTGTAGGATGTCTAGTACATAGACAGTGGATGTTCTAGACACATGACAAGGAACAAGGGATGGCTGACTGACTTTAAAGATTTTGATGGACCCAAAGTAACTTTTGGAGGCCAGGGAAACCTAGGCAGAATTAAGGGGAAAGGATAATGCTAAAAAACAGTTTGAAAATTTAAAATGTGGCTTATGTTAAAGGACTGAATTTCAATCTTCTAAGTATCACTCAATTTTGTGACAAAGGCTACAATGTGCATTTCAACAAAGGAGGATGCAAGGTGATTCACAATCAAACCAGCACAGTTGTACTTGCAGGAAAAAGAGAAGATAACATGTATGTGGTAGATTGGAAGACAACAAAGGCAGAAACTTGTTTGCTTGTCAAAAATAAGCAATCAACCAACTGGATTTGGCATAGAAGATTGAATCATCTCAACTTCAAGACCATTAACACACCGTCAAATAACAAGCTAGTTGAAGGTCTTCCAGAGATCACCTTTAAAAAGGAAAGCCTCTGTGATGCATGTCAAAAAGGGAAGCAAATCAAAAACACTTTCAAGTCAAAGCCCTATCAATCTACTACAAGAATTTTACATTTGTTGCGTATGGATCTTTTTGGACCAGTCACAGCAGTGAGTGTAAGTGGAAAGAAGTACACTATAGTGGTGGTGGATGAATTTTCCAAATTCACATGGACCATATTCATGAACAAGACAAGAGAGACACTCAAAAGGCTGCCAGATTTGCTAAGAAGAATTCAAAATTAAAAGGAACTGAAGATCGTCATGATCAGATCAGATAGAGGCACAGAGTTTCTATATGAAATTAACAGAACTACTATGAAGTGAATGGAGTAATAAATCAACTATCAGCAGCAAGAACTCCACAACAAAATGGTGTAGCAGAAAGAAAAAACAGGACACTCAAGCAAGCAGTCAAAACAATGATTGCAGAAGCATGCTTACCAAAGAGATTTTGGGCTGAAACATCAAATACAACATGCTATACTCAAAATAGATCAATCATCAACAAACATCATGGAAAAACACCATATGAAATATGGAATGGAAGAAAACCTAATATCTCACATTTACACATGTTTGGTTCTTAATGTTTGTTTTTGAACAGGAATCAGTTGCATACTTTTGATGGAAAGCTGATGAAGCAATCTTTATAGGATACTTAGACACAAGAAAAGCCTTTAGAGTACTCAACAAAAGAACATTGGTGACTGAAGAAACAATTCATGTAGTCTTTGATGAACCAAGCACAAATGGTGAAAGTCTACAAGATCTTGAAGAAGAAACTGCACAAAGACAAGTTTACATAAATACAACTGTACCAGCTACTATTCTGGATCACACCTTTGGTAATCAAGATGATGCACCAGTCAACACAACACAAGAAGCACCAACACAAGAACAAGAAGTTGATGCACAAGCTGAAGTTGTGGGAGAACCAACTCAAGAGCAACTTCAACCTGACTAGAACTGGCCGAGAGATCATCCTGAAGAACAAGTAATTGAAGATATTCATACAGGAGTTAGAACCAGAAGACAACTAGAAAGAATGCTAACTTGTTTTCGATCACAGGTGGAACCCAAAACAATAGATGATGCAATTCAAGATGCTGATTGGATTACAGCCATGCAAGAAGAGCTAAATGAATTTGAGAGAAATGAGGTCTGGGAACTTGTTGACAGAACAGACATGGCCAACATCATTGGAACAAAATGGGTGTTCACAAACAAGATGGATGAACAAGGGACAATTGTCAGAAAGAAAGGCTAGTTGCAAAAGGCTACATTCAAGCAGAAGGAATAGATTTTAATGAAACCTTTGCAGCAGGAGCATGATTGGAAGCAATCAGAGTCTTTCTAGCATTTGTAGCCCATAAAGACTTCAAAGTTTATCAAATGGATGTCAAGAGTGCATTTCCGAATGGACTTTTGGAATAAGAAGTATAAGTGGAACAACCTCCTGGCTTTCAACTTAAAGGGAAAGAAGATAAAGTGTACAAGCTCAAAAAGGCACTTTATGGACTCAAACAGGCACCCAGAGCCTGGTATGAGACACTATCACAATTTTTGATCAACAATGGATTCAACAAAAGGACTATTGATAAGACACTCTTCAAGCTAGAAGAAGGAACAAGCTCCTTGTCAGTTTCAAATCTACGTTGATGACATCATCTTTGGATCAGAAGATTAGAAGCTGTGTGAGAAATTTGCAAACCTGATGAAAAGCAAATTTCAGATGAGCATGATGAGAGAACTAAATTACTTTCTTGGTCTATAAATGAAGCAAATGAAGGATGGTATCTTTATCAATCAAGCAAAATATACAAAAGTTTTGATACACAAATATGGCATGGATACAAGTGGCACAACAAATACACCAATGTGTGCAAGAGTTATTCTTGGGAAAGATGAAGCTGGAAAAGAAGTTGATCAAAAGTTGTACAGAGGGATCATTGGATCTCTACCCTATGTAACTGCAAGCAGACCTGATATAGAATTTGCAGTTGGAGTATGTGCAAGATTCCAAGCCCAACCTATGAAATCTCACTTACTAGCAGCCAAAAGGATCATCAAGTATTTGAAGCAAACAATCAATGTAGGAATTTGGTATCCAAAAGATGGACGATTCAAACTGATATCATATTCAGACTCAGACTATGTTGGATGCAAGATAGATAGAAAAAGTACATCTGGAACTTGTCAGATGCTCGGAAGTAGATTGGTATCGTGGTTCAGCAAAAAGCAAAACTCTATATCCATATCAACAGCTGAAGCAGAATACATAGCAGCAGGTAGCTGCTGTGCACAAGTGTTGAGGATCAGACAACAGCTAAGGGACTGTGGAATGGAGGAGAAGACAATTCCATTCATATGTAATAACACAAGTGCAATATCTATCACAAAAAATCTAGTACTACACTCAAGAACAAAACATATTGATGCGAGACATCACTTTATTAGAGATCATGTTGAAAAATGAGATGTTATTCTAAGATACATACCAACTGAAGACCAATTGGCTGACATTTTCACAAAACCACTCAGTCATGAAAGATTCAGCAAGTTGAGAACTGAGTTGGGAATGATAGAGGATAAGGAGTAGCTCGATAGATGTTTTCTCGAAAGAGGAATAGAGAGTTGAGTTGGCAAAATCTCCCATCAATACGCCGGTGAGCCCAGAGATACCGCATTCCCCAAGAAGATGCCCCCCTTATTGAATTTGGAGTCTAATTCGACAAAGCATAAGGAGCAGCTAACTGGAGTAATCAGGTAAGTAACTTCACTAGCTGACTGAACCTTTACAACTTCGAGTGCACTCAATTGGTAGGTAAGGCACTGGTACCCAGCGAAGTTAACTCCACTGATTGTTAAGAACATTTTTCTACAGCAGCTTAGTAAGAAGTCACTCCACCGACCTAGTCACCAGCCAAGTCACTCCACCGGCAAATATCTTGGAGTCAACAGCAAACTAAAGCGTGAACTAAATCAGTTTTACACATGTGGAATATCAGAAGCAATGGAAGATTATATCTTGGAAGATTACAGCCGTGGAGATCAAATTCTAATCATGGAAGTTATATTTTGCATTAAGGTATGACGGAAATGCCTCGATTCTTTGGATTTATCATTACGTACCTCAATCCACTCCCCCACTACACTCAAATACCGTGATTTATATACACAAAATCACGCTATTACTTCATCAAATCCTTCCATATCCAACTGCATTCACACTACCCGAATTCTCCTATATAAACAACACTTACAGATTTGCAGAAAATTTCTACGCTCTTGCATTTCATAAACCCTATTTTCTCTGAAAAATCAAAGCTTTACATTCTCAAACACTTCAAAACAATGGCATCATCTTCCTCAATCTCACCAACTGAGAAATACTATGAAAAGTCGATCATCACAGGATCGTTTTTCAGACCTGAACATTATCTACCCATTTGTGAACATGCTAAACAGGCTGAAAGATTAGTCGATGGCTGAACAAATCTGGGACTGATGACATTCCTAAACCCCCCAATCAAAGGAATATGCTATGAAACCCTGATTGCTTTCTGGAAAAATGAAACATTTGTGCCCGGCAAGAAGAAAAGCGACCCAAATTGCATTAAGAGTACAAAGTTTGGAAAAGAAGTGGTTATCACCCGTGGTCTTCTCAATAGATCTAAATATCTCCAATGTCGGCCCGGTCGATGTGAAGAAGATGCAGATCGACATCAACCACTTTCTGGACAGAAACAGCCAAGAACGCCACAAAACATAGGAAGGAACACAACTTCCCCAGATCAGCACTCAAGCGCCACTTTGCTGAGTTTGCTCCAGTAATAACGAGGAACATTGAAGGAAGAAAGGGCTCTATAGAAAATATGACAGACCTCAGAGTCAAATTGATGGCCATCATCTATGAAGGTATTCCCTTTAACTGGTCACAGTTTATGTTCAATGGATTGAAGCATAAAATTGAAAAGGAAAAGGATCTAGCAATTACGGCACCAAGCAAGAAACTGCAAAAGAAAGGTGCTTCTACGAGAGGAAATCTTGCGGGATTCCTCTTCAACACTTGTTTGATCAATTGAAGGTGAAACCTCTCTATCTTCTTCCACAACACAAGGCCAAGGTGATGTTCACCTATATTAAGGCCTCACAGAAACCAAAGCCCAAAATTGGAAGCAAAAGAAAGCAACCTGAAAGCAACAGATCAAGAATTGGGAAAACAACCAGATCCCAAATAGCATAGGCTAGTCATGAGAACCAACCAAGTAATGTAGGGGATACCATTCAGATAAGTGATGAGAGCAAAGAAGTAGAGAAAGAAGTGACTTATCTGTAAGAGAGAGAAGAAGGATACTACCTCACTCCATCAAAAGAAGATGAAATGAGAAAGAAGAAGAGATTTCTGAAAAAGGAGAAGAAGAGGAAGAATTTGTATATCTGCAAGAAGGTGAGGAAGGGTATTGCCTTACAACCTCTGATGATGAAGAATCTGCTGAGGATGAGGAAGAAAAGGGAGAAGAAGAAAAACTCGAAGGAGATCATCTTGAGGATAATCACAAACAGATGGATCCATCTTATGATGACTTGATACACCAAGAGGTGATTATCAGATGTATCAGCACAGTTGACAAACAGCTGAGTGAGCCAGCTAATCAAATTCACTCAGCTGACCATGTCAAAACCCCAGTATTGATCAAGGGGGAACTCTAGCAAAAACAGTTGAGTCTCCAGCACATAGAGAAGAAGAGCAGCCTTCCCAAGGACTAGGAATTGGAAGTGATCTTAAACAATTTCTCTCTGACCATGAGATTGCTGAAGAAGCAGAAGAAAAAGATGAAGAAAGAGAAGAAAAAGAAATGAACAAGAAGAAGAAGAAGAGGAGGAAGAAGAAGATATACAACAGGCTGATGTGCCTGCACTAGCAGAGAAAGATCCAGACAAAATTTTCAATCTGGATATTCAACCCTTGATTGTGGACAAGGAGAGGCCATATCAAAGCAGGCAAAATCTAAAAATTTCCCTTACGAGTGATGAAACATCTATCCATCACAAGATTGGGGCCCTCATCAGTCTCATCAAGATTCAGGATGAAGTCATGGAAAGGCAAGGTGTTGGTCCCAGAGAAGGGTGAAACTATAGTCAAAGGGGGGGGGTGAATGACTATAGTGGAGTTTCAAAAACTTTTCTTATATTTAAAGGTTTTTAGGCAGCAGATAAGTCCCTTCTTTAAACGTTGATTCAAAGTAGATTATGCAATCACAAATATAGAGTATGCAATGAAATAAAGTGCTGTAAAGTAAATTGCTGAAAGTAAATAGACACATAGGCTTTTTGTGGGTCAGGGTGGTTTAATCTCTTAATCCACTCTTCTCCTGTAATTATTGGAGGAATTCAGTATTGTTTTCACAAATACAATAGAAAGATTGTCCTTGGCTACACAAGTTTCACAATCTGCAAGACTATCACTCCTTGACTTCAAAAGCTTTCGTGACTCAGTCTCTATCACTGCTCCTTGAGAAAAAAATCTTTCAGCAGCTATCAAAAAGGTTGCAACTCCTTCTCAGATTCCTCTGATTCAATTCCCTCTGTTATTGTGAATTGAAATCATAGATTTGTTGATCAATCTCAGAGCTTGATTTGCAATTGAATTTCTGGTTGATCTCTAGATATTTCCTTTTACTACAGATGGAAGACTTTTGACTTTGATAGAGTTTTTGCTTGTATTTTATCAGACTCAATCGTTTTTTTTATTTTCAATCAATGCCTTCTATTTATAGCCTTGATAATCCTTGATTTGAATTTCCGTCCGTTGGCTATTTAATGTGGAAAATAATCCTTGATTTCATTTTTGATTCCCCCTTAATTATATTCTCCTTGATTTCAGTTATCGGATTTTTCTTCAAACGTTTATCCGAAAATCCGTCCTTGATTGATCCTCAATTGATTGTGCATTTAATGCTTGATCTTCATCATTTGAAATCTGATTGACTAAGGTTTACTTGGCCGTTCCTTGAACAGTTAAGTGATTCTTCTGACTTGGATGCTTGGTTCTTCCTTCACTGCTCTGTCTTTACTCAGCCGAAAGCCAGTTTACTTTGCCGGTTTACTGCATTCTTGTTTTCTTTGATTCTTTCAAGTACTTTTTGTACTTCACTGATCCTTGATTTGGGTGAGATCAGTGTACACCATATTTGACAATGTATTTCATTACTTAGACTTATCCAAGGTCATCACAGACTTCCTTGGTTATAAGTCAGACCATAATGTCTTCATGCTTCTCTGCTGGTACTTGGCTGGTTCCACTCTGCCAAGATTCTGTTTTTACTTAGCCGTGCTACCAACTAGTACAACACTTGTCTGACTCAACTTATACAACATGTCAGACTTTAAGTAAAGACTTATACAAAGAATTCTAACTTATTTCAGGCTTGCTATAACAGCTAGTATAGACATCATCAAAACATAATAAAATGTTCCTAATAATTTCCCCCTTTTTGATGATGCCAAAACCATCATAAGCTTGAACATAAGTGTACAAAAATTTCATAATAGTAAACAGAACAAAACTCTAATTTTATTCATCTATTGAAGGGCAATAAGAAATATAGGTTCAAAACATATTCATAGTACTATAACTATATTTTGCTTAGTACTTCTTTGTACCTCTTGAACTTTGTGGTCTGGACCTCCTCCATATCTTTCCAATTGATTTGTGGAAGTTTCCACTACCAGTATGCCATAGCAGTATACTCATAGACTCCTTGAAATACCCTTTTGTCAAAGAGTCTATGAAAGTTAGGCATAGTCTCATTTGCTCTAGGTTCTCCAAAGTATTTTCCATGTCTGTCCCTAGCTTCAGAAATGTATGAGTCAGGAAACTTGAGATTCTTGAACAGACCCATTGTTCTTGTCGGTTCATTTTCCCTATAGGGTTGAAGAATTTTTCCATGTAATTGAAATCTTCCTGTTGTTCACTGGGTAGGTCTTCTGGTCCTTTTGTAGAGAGGGGTATGGCTGTACTTGGTCTGCTGGTTGAGTCGGATCTAGCATTTTGGTTAAGAAATGCATGCTGTCTCTTAACATCATTGTAAATTTTTGCTATTTCAGTTCTCATCCTTTCATCCTGATAGCTTAGCCAGTCTGCCCATGCTTCATCTTGCATTTGATTTGGATACATACCATTTTGGACTCTGAAGAACTCTCTTACATTATCTAGTACTTCAGCATCATATTCTTCCCTGTATCTGTGAGTAGGAAATGTTCTTTTTTCACCAGTATATCTGGTGTTGCTGCTACCTCTGCTGGTGTTCCCTCTGCTGAAGCTGGATCTGTGTTGACTTGCTGATCCTTTTTGCTGATTTGATCAAGGTCTATGCTGTCGACCTGATCTATCTCTATCATCATCTCTTCTTTGGATGGGATGAGGAAATCTGATGTAAGGTTCATTTGAAGCTTTTCCTTTTCCTCTCTAGCATTCTTTAGCTGTTCTTCAACTTCATTTTGAATTTTTAGTTCTCTGTCCCTTGCTCTTAGCTCCTCCTCAGTGAAGTTTGGGGGTCTAACTGTTGATCCTTCTTCAGGCTTATCATTTCTTTCCCCCTTTTCGACAATATCATCCCTTTGTTGTAGTAGGATACTGTTTGTTCCTTCAGTTGTACCAATCAGAGTGTCCAGTTTGAACTTAATGGAAGTGAACCTTGAATCATGATCAGTCAGCTTCTAGGTTACACTTCAAAATCTGGTGCCAAAAGCAAGTTCCATTGACTAATTTTCCTGAGAGATGTGCTGTCTGAGTCCTGCAAGATTGTTGGTGATATTGAGGTTTAACTATTTCATCAAGTCACCTTGTCTTTGCACAACAATGTTTTGTGCATCAATGTACTCAGCAACAGCCTAAAACCTTTTCTCTATGGAGTGGCTTTCATCTTTAAGTGCCAGAGTCATAGATCTGAGATACACTACTTGTTGTTCCAGTTCCTCAGCCAACAAGTCTGCTGCCCTTTCAAAGGTCTCATTTGATATGCCAATGTTCATTGAGTAAACTTGTGGTGGATAGTAGCTGGTTCTGGTTCTGTTTGCTGGCATTTATCTTCATGTTGCACTGTGGAAGACACCTCTACTGATTCATGGTGTTGTGCTGGTGGTTGAGTAACATCTACACCACATTCTACTTCTTCGAGTACTTGAGTACATGTGATTCCTGGTGCAACGCTACCTCTTAATCCCCCTTCCTTTGTGCCAGGAGTTGTCTTTACTTGTGTTGCAGCAGCTGAGCTAGTGTCCAATACTATAGTTGGTTCAGCCGGAGAGTCAATAGAAAGTTGCTGGGGTGTTGTCTTAGCCGGTGAGGTTGACTTTGCGGATTCATGTGTTTGTTGGAAAATAGCTTAAGAAGTCTTATCATCAATTGCATCAGCTAGCTGTTCAGCTTCTTTGTCTTGGTCATCAGCAGTAGATTTTGGATCCATACCATCATCATTTTGATTAGCCCCATCATCATCATCATTATCACCATTATCATCATCATCACCATCATTAGCTGATTCATCACTGTCCTTTTCAGAAGTCAGGGGCAGTTTTGCTTTTGTAGCATCAACCATGTCCCATAGTGGGGATTCATCTAGTACACCAACCAGGGTTGTGATCCCTATAAATTCAAAGAACCAAGCCTCCTCAGCAAGCATGTTTTCTGAATCTTGAAGCTGAAGTCTTGAGTCACCTTCTTTCCATTCAAGATATGTTGCAATTCGATCATCAATATCAGTCGCATACATCTGTGCTTGTTCCTCTGGAGTTTCCTCATCATCTCCAGTGTCTCGGGCAACTTCCTCATATCGAAGTTGTTCATCCTCACTCCCACTTTCATCCTCTTGTGGTTCTGCCTATTCTTCTGATTCCTCTTCTTCTTCTTCATCAATTAACTTTCAAAACTCTTAATTGTCTAGATTTCTTTGAACTTTTGGTTTCTTTCTTTGACCAGTTGTCAATCTGCTAGGTTGTTTTTGCTTCCCTCCTTCTGCTTTCTTTGTCAGTTTGACATAGGTAAACATTACTTTGGATTCATGCAATGTGTGGAGCTTGATTACCGGTACTTTTAGACATTGCATGAGGTAGTGAAGTTGAATTCCATAGGATTTCTTGATCCAGAAGGTATCCTTTTTCTTTTTCCCTTCGGCAAGTCCCTTCTTCACAGCATTTATTTCACCCTGTATCTGTTCTTTGAGTCTTTGGAAGAAGTAGTTTGCCCAATTATACTCCAGACTGTTATAGATGGTTCCTATAAGACACATTCGAACCTCTGTCATGGCATTGTTTGCTCCTAGCTTTCCTATAATTGTCTTACAAATTAGGGCACTGAACTCATTGAATGGTTTCTTTAAAGCAGATCTGAGACAATTATGCTTCTTGGAATGTGGGTTTGCCGTTTTGGCAATCGTTACCCAGAAGTCATCCAAGTTTTGTGGCACCAAGGCTGCTTTTGTGTGACCTTTATTCGATATTTTGAGGTCTTTGTGAATTACCTTTGCAGTAATGACCACTTTTGTACCTTTGACAGTTGTAACAATCTTGTCTTCATCAAATTTGTCACCTTCCTCAACGAGGGGCCCAGGTATGAACTTTGCAGTCTTCCAGAAGGAGATAAGACTTTCGTTGCAAATATATTTGATGGAGTGGGGGGGGTTAGGAAGGTCAGCAATCCTAGATTTTTGCTTCCATCCACCAATCTTTTTGCATCTTCGTCATTTCCGCATAGCTTTGAGTAGTGTTCTTCTTGAAAGAACGATCCAGTGGCAATCGATTTCTCATATTGTTTTCCGGTTTGAGTTGTTGAAGAGGATGAGGCCATTGTTTGAGTAAGATTGAGATTTAGAGAAGCTTCAATTTTCAGAAAAATAGGGTTTATGATTGCAAGAGAGCGTAAAGATTTCTGAAAAATCCTAAGTGTTGTTTAAATAGGGTGATTTTTGGTAGTGTGAACGTCGTTGAATATGGAAGGATTTTGTGACATAATGGCATAATATTGTGTATATAAATCAGGGTATTCGAGGTATTTGTAAGTAATGAAAAATCCCGGGAATCGAGGCATTTGTAATTTGAAAATAATATAGTTACCTCAACGATTATAAATTGACCTCCACGTATGTAATTTTCCACAGTATAATCTTCCATAACTTCTTGATTTTCCACGTGTATTAAAACTGATTTAGTTCACACTTTAGTTTGTTGTTTACTCCAATGCATATTTCGGCGGAGTGATTTTGTTGGTCACTGAGCCGGTGTAGTGACTTCTTAACTGAGCTGCTGATAACTGTTCCTAGCAATCAGTGTAGTTGACTTCGCTGAGTACCAGTGCCTTACATGCCAAATGAGCTTACCCATAATGGCAACGGTTTAGTCAACTGGTGAAGTTACTTAGTTCATTACTCCAGTTAGCTGCTCCTTAGTATTTAGTCAATTTCTATCATTGCCAATTCAGTTCTCAACTTGCTAAATCTTTCATGACTGAGTGGTTTTGTGAAGATGCCAGCCAATTGATCTTCAGTGGGTATGTATCTTAGAATAACATCCCTTTTTTGCACATGATCTCTGATAAAGTGATGTCTCACATCAATGTGTTTTGTTCTTGAATGTAATATTGGATTTTCAGTAATAGAAATTGCACTTGTGTTGTCACACATAATTGGAATTGTCTTCTCCTCTATTCCATAATCCCTTAGCTGTTGTCTGATCAATAGTACTTGTGCACAACAACTACCTAGTTCTATATATTCTGCTTCAGCTGTTGATGTGGATATAGAATTTTGCTTTTTGCTAAACCATGATACTAGTCTGCTGCCTAGAATTTGACAGGTTCCAGAGGTGTTTTTTCTATCTATCTTGCATCCAACAAAATCTGAGTCTAAATATGATATCAACTTGACTCCTACATCTTTTGGATACCAAATTCCAACATTGATGGTGTTCTTCAGGTATTTGATTATTCTTTTGATTGCTAGAAGATGTGATTCTTTTGGTTGAGCTTGAAATCTTGCACATACTCCTACTGCAAATTCTATATCAGGTTTGCTTGCAGTTAGATAAAGTAGGGATACAATGATAGCTCTATTGTGATAGTGTCTCATACATGGCTCTGGGTTCCTATTTGAGTCCATAAAGTGCCTTTTTGAGCTTGTACACTTTATCTTCTTTCCCTTTGAGTTGAAAACCAGGAGGTTGTTCCACATATACTTCTTCTTCTAAAAGTCCATTCAGAAATGCACTCTTGACATCCATTTGATAAACTTTAAAGTCTTTGTGTGCTGCAAATGCTAGAAAGATTCTGATTGCTTCAAATCTTGCTACTGGTGCAAAGGTTTAATTATAATCTATTCCTTCTGCTTGAGAGTAGCCTTTTGCAACTAGCTTTGCATTGTTTCTGACAACTGTCCCTTGTTCATCCATCTTGTTTCTGAATATGCATTTTGTTCCAATGATGTTTGCTATGTTTGGTCTGTCAACAAGTTCCCAGACTTCATTTCTTTCAAATTCATTAAGTTCTCCTTGCTTGGCTGTAATTCAATCAGCATCTTGAATTGCATCATGTATTGTTTTGGGTTCCACTTGTGACAGAAAACATGTCAGCATATTCTCCAGTTTTCTTCTGGTTCTGACTCCTCTGTGAATATCTTCAATGACTTGATCTTTAGGATGGTCTCTTAGCCAGTTGAGGTCAGGTAGAAGTTGTTCTTGACTTGTAGCTTCCACAACTTCAGTTTGTGCATCAGTTTCACATTCTTGTGCTAGTGCTTCATCAGTTTCACAATTTTGTGAGTCTTTCCCTTTTCTTGTTCATGAATATGGTCCAGGTGAATTTGGAAAATTCATCCACCCCTACTAGAGTGTATTTCTTTCCACTTACACTTACTGGTGTGACTTGTCCAAACAGGTCCATATGCAGTAGATGTAATATTCTTGTTGTTGATTGATAGGGCTTTGACTTGGAGGAGCTTTTGATTTACTTCTCTTTTTGACATGCATCACACAGACTTTCCTTTTTGAATGTGATCTGTGGTAACCATTCAACTATATAGCTTGTTCTTAGATAGTGTGTTGAAGGTTTTGAAGTTAAAATGATTTAATCCCCTATGCCAAATCCAGCTGGTTGATTATTTACTTTTGACATGGAAACATGTTTCTGCTCTTGCCGTCGTCCAGTCTACAACATACATGTTGTCTTCTCTCTTACCTTCAAGTACAACTGTGTTGGTTTGACTGTGAATCACTTTCCATCCTTCCTTGTTGAAGTGCACATTGTAGCTTTTGTCACAAAATTGACTGAGACATAGTAGATTGAAATTCAGTCCTTTAACATAAGCCACTTTTTGAATCTTCAAACTATTTTTGAGCATTATGCCTTCCCCCTTAATTTTACCAGGGTTCTCTTTGCCTCCAAAAGTAACTTTGGGTCCATCAAAAGCTTTAAGGTCAATGAGCCATCCCTTGTTTCAGGTCATGTGTCTGGAACATCCACTGTCTATGTACCAGACATCTTACAAAACAAATTAATTATGTTTAGGTACTCAACACTGTTTGGGTCCATACCTGTTAGTAGTCATACCTTCTACTCATATTGTGTGTCCAAAGGATCTTCTTTTTGGATAATTAAAGTCATCAACTTCATATGTATAAGGCATGGCAGAATAACTTCTAATGTTTCTACTAGAGGTATTGTGATACTTTTCTCTACTTTTTGGTGCATTTGCATCATTTTTCACTCTCCAATATGTAGAAGGAAACTTATTTCCATGCTGCTTCTTGTGTCCAGGAATATGCCTTGGCTGGCTTTTCTTGAACACATGATGCATGTATGAAATTGTTTCTTCTTATATTTTGGGGGTGTAATATTCCAATCATCCTCAGAAGGGTAAAGTCTTCCCTTACCTTTCTGAACTCCTTTGCCTTTATTTGGCTGGATTGATGATTTACTCTGCTAATTTACTACACTAGGTTTTGACTTCACTAGTGTAGGATGAGTGGTAGGAACTGTGATCTGTCATTTTCGGACACTAGGTTTTGACTTCACCAGTGTAGGATGAGGGGTAGGAACTGTGATCTGTCATTTTCGGAATTTTGGTCCAGGTTTGGTCCTTGAATCAGAATTGGATTGTCCATTGTTTCTATTGTCATCCTGACTGTTGTAGCCAAGACCATATCTGGATCCAAACCTTTTTGGGGTTTATAAGCTGGTGCATTAAGTGGTGCAGTGGAGCTCTTAACTGGTATGGATATTTTCTCAGCTGGTCATTCAACATTAGATGAATGATCATATGCTATTTGTTGATTAGTTGAGTGAATATTCTTAGAGGTTTGTTCAGCTTTTATTTCATCCAGTTCTTTCTTTAATCTTTTATTTTCCTTTATCATATTCTCACATTCTAGTTCAAGAATTTCATGATTATCTTGAATTTCTTCAAATTTGCTCATGAGATTTGGAATTAGACTTGCAGAATCTAAAGGGAGAATAGAAGATTGTGCGGTGTCAGATGTGGATGCACTAGATGATGAATGTGGGCTAGATGATACCTCAGTTTCATTTGACTCTTTAGCCATAAGACATAGGTATGCCTTTTCATTGTCTGATCTGTCAGCTTCATCATCATCAGAATCATTTCAGATGATTCTTCATCCTTTTCACTGCTAGATTTAGCTTTTAGTGCCTTCTTGCTTTTTCTCTTTTCAGTTGTCTTGTACTTTTTCTTGTCCTCATCTTTGTATTTTTCTTCAGGGCAATCAACCTTGAAGTGACCTTTCCTCTTGCAGTTGAAGCATCTGTATTCATCATCCTTTTTCTTCATGTCTTTGCTTGAACTTGACTTCTTGTTTCATGATGATCCTCCTTTAAAGTGCTTCTTTTTGCTTAACATGTCAAAACGTTTGATTAGTAAGGCTACTTGTTCTTTTAGTTCTTGTGTCTCTTTGCTGCTTGAGTCAGCTATTTTGCTTTGCTGGTGTGCAACCAGTGCACTAGCCTTGTGTGCCTCAGCTGGTGCACTCTCTTCACCGTTCAATTCAAATTCATGAGCTTTTAATTCAGACATCAGAGTTAACGTGTTAGTGTTTGCAAGGTTTGTTGTTCCTCTATGTACTGATGTGATGATTTTCCATCTTTCAGGTAAGCCTCTTAAGATTTTCAGGCACACTTCTTTCTAAGGATATGTGTGTCCAAGTTGTGGTAATTCACTGATGATGCAAGAGAATTTGTTATCCATTTGATCAATGGATTCTCCAGTATTCATTTTAATGTTCTCAAATTTTTGCTGTTTTGCAGTCTTTGATCCTCATGAACATATTGTTGTCCAGAGTCTTCAAATGCATATCTTTTGCAACAAAATCTAGATTTGCTCTTCTTCTGTAATCCTTGGTCCAATCCTTCTTGAGTTTATCCATCACATTTCCTTGATCTGCTCCTGTGGCTACCACAGTTGTGATCATGATTGGGCCATCGTTGATTACATCCAGCATCTCCTCATGAGTTGCTGCAAGATGAGACAACATCCTTATTTTATATTCATCAAAATTATTGACATTGAAAACTGGTACTTTTGACAAGAAATTTGAGGAATCCAAAAGTAAAAATAAGAGATATATATGCAAAGCACAGATTTGAAAACTACTTTGAAAATATGTGATCTCCTTGTTACCAGAAATTAGATCTGAACAGGTTCCGATAGTAGGAACACTGCTCCGATACCAAATGTTGGTCCCATGGAGGTGTAAAACTACAGCCAGAGGGGGGAGGGGGGGGTGAATGACAATAGTGGAGTTTCAAAAACTTTTCTTATATTTAAAGGTTTTTGGGCAGCGGATAAGTCCCTTCTTTAAATGTTGATTCAAAGTAGATTATGCAATCATATATATAGAGTATGAAATGAAATAAAGTGCTGTAAAGTAAATTGCTGAAGGTAAATAGACACAAAGGCTTTTAGTGGTTCAGGGTGGTGTAATCCCTTAATCCACTCTTCTCCTGTGATGATTGGAGGAATTCACTATTGTTTTCACAAATACAATAGCAAGATTGTCCTTGGCTGCACTAGTTTCATAATCTGTAAGACTATCACTCGCTGACTTTAAAAGGTTCAGTGACTCAGTCTCTATCACTGCTCCTTGAGAACAAATCTTTCAATAGCTATCACAAAGGTTGCAAATCCTTCTCAGATTCCTCTGATTCAATTGCCTCAGTTGATGTGAATTGAATTCACATATTTGTTGATCAATCACAGAGCTTGATTTGCAATTGAAGTTCTGGTTCCTGAGTTGATCTCTAGATGTTTCCTTTAAGTATGGATGGAAGGCTTTTCACTTTGACTGAGTTTTTGCTTTTATTTTTATCAGACTCAATCGCTTTTTTATCTTTTCTGTCAATGCCTTCTATTTATAGCCTTGATAATCCTTGACTTGAATTTTCATCCGTTGGCTATTTAATGTGGTGAATAATCCTTGTTTTAATTCTTGATTCCCTCTTAATTATATTCTCCTTGATTTCAGTGATCAAATTTTTCTTCAAATGTTTATCAGAAAATCCGACCTTGATTGATCCTCAATTGATTGTGCATTTAATGCTTGATCTTCATCATTTGAAATCTGAATGAGTATACAAGAAAATTTGTTTTTTATAAGGGGAATTTAATAAGGGGTCAAAATTTGGTTATTAAAAGTACCTTTTAATAAGGGTTAAAACAATCTTATGAAAATGATGCAGATTTGGTGAGAAACCCTTTAATTCCCGTTATTGTTAATCACTTATCCCCTTATTATAATACACCTAAAATATTCCCCTTATTAATGATTACCAAAAAAATCAATAAAATATTATTTTGAAATAATATAAAGAAAAAACATTATGTTTTGTCAAAAAAATCCATTTTCGGAATTATTTAGAAACACAAATTTTCCTGGGAAAAAGATACCCATTTTTTTTATGATAAAATACCAATATTTTAGGCGCAAAAATCCCTCCCAATAATTTCATTTGTAGACATAAATAAATAGAAATAATGATAGTGGCACAACCGGTGTGTTACAACAAGTGACATAACGGTTATATATATCGTTGATGGTAATGAGTAATAATATAACCTCATCATAATCAACTATGCAAATGACGTTTGTGTAACACGTTGTGACATAACGGTTGTTTCCGTATAATTATAGATTTACTTTCCGTAAAAATAAAAAATTAAATTTAATATTTATAATTATTATTATTTTTTCCAAATTTTTTCCCCTTTTTAAAACATAAACAGCAGGTAAAGGCCCAGCTTTTAGCATTTTCACTTTCAGTAAACACCCCTTCTCCGTCTAAGGCATTACCCAATTCTTCCACTTCCGTCTTCTACACCTCCATCTTCCGCCTCACTACAAGAAAATCTGCATTCAACGAGGAGAATTTAGTGAGGAACATTGAATTCCGTCATTATAGGGTATTTTTAACGAGGAGAGATGAATGTGATGACCAATATCTAATTGCTACTCATTGTTGATGATAAAATCTCCTAATTATGATGTATGAAAAATAATCTCCTCATTATTTCATAAAAAAACTAATTATTTATTTTACAAAAAACATTACCATTATTTTCTTAACATTGGAGTCCTAAAATTTAACCATATTCTATCAAAAAAATTCTCCCAAAACGACAACTTCACAAAATAAACCCTCATTTCCTCATTTCCCAATTCCAACCCTAAAATAAAGTCAAATAGCAAATAGCAACACGATTTCTGAAATTGAAAGTCAAATAGCAACACGATTTCTCTTTTTCGTGAAAGGTTGCTGAATCATTCCTTTATTAGCTCGATATGATTTCGATTCGAAATCATTATGGATTTCTGCAACTGATTCTCCCCGATTCGGAAGGCAAATAAATCACAGGATACGCAGCCCTTAAATTATAGAGGCAAGGCGTTTCTGTGGTCAAAGATCGAAGCTTTCACTTCGAATCCTTCTAATTCAGGGAAGTTTTCGTTTGCCTATATTTTTGTGTTAATCTCGTTCTGATTTTGAAATAATTAGAATCGAAATCTGCCTGATTTTGTGTCGAAATTGGTTATGGAAGGTCCAAACCTGTAAAGCTACAATCTTTGCCGATTGTGCTGCTGATTCGATGCATTCAAAGCCATGGATTCACAGCTCTTCAACCCGTTGATGGCTTTGGATTTTTCCTCTCTACATTGAATGTTCGATTCTCGCATATTTCGGGGAATTTTTTGCTTGTTGATTATATATATATATATATATATATATATATATATATATATATATATATATATATATATATATATATATATATATATATATATATATTTTTCTATATGAAAAGAAAAGGCACGCATGCTAGAGATTAAAAAAAAAAACTTCTGTAAATACTACTTCCTTAATATGGGTTCCTGACAGTAAATTTGTTTGACGACTCTGAACTATCACAATATGTGTATTTGTGTATCATTTGATATATGTGGTATATGATAGCTACACACTTTATCTATCGTTGTGACCTTGAGTATGATTAACTTATTTTGTTTCTTTGTCTATGCCTGATACACTCTGTGTGATAAAGAAAAAGCTTATTAGTAAGTATATGTTAGTGGACAAATGTTTAGATTTCTCTTTGGTCAATGTAATACATGAGACATTTCCTTATGTTGTGTAATATAGTCAGAACTTATATCATATATGTCTGATATACAGTCTGGTATCTTACTGATAAGTAAGTGATATTGCCCTTGTTCTGATTTTGCGATATTTGACTATTAAAGACCGAAGATTTGCAACTTCAAATCTTTGATTCTGATTTCTGAAATGAGGCTAATTTACCCCTCATTTCACTATATATACTTAGCACATTTGGACTTGCATTACGAACCAGTCTAAAACACAAGCAATCCCACATTTTCTCTAGAAAGTCTTGTCTTTGTCTGTTTGAAAAGTGTGGTCTTAGAGGTAGATCGTTACTGTGTCAAGAACCGGAGGAGATACAAGCTCATGCTTTCTGTGGCATACAGAAGAGCAGAACATCGTGTTGTAGTCTCTCCCATTGGTCGGTAAATGATTATCGATTTTACAGTTTTTCATAGTTGTATACTAGGAAAGAACTGTTTTTGTAATTGCTGTGTGTTTGTTTGACTGAGTCAACCTGCTGTGTGAAAAATCTAGCTAGTGTTCATTTGATTTAATCCATGTAAAGAGTCAGTCTCAAAAGTTCACTTGGTTCGATAAACCAAGGTGACTTGTCTAGAAGAGACTTGAGGAACTGATTCTTGATAGTAAGTGGTTAACTCAAAGTGACATTAGGCAGATTGATTCACCGTCGTTTTATCGCTTTTTATTGTTACCATCATCCGAATTCTAGCACTTGTCTCAACCTCATTGAGTTTCGGTGTTGAGATTCTTATCACCATCGTGCTTGGCCCCGATAATTTGTTCAATCGTGATATCCTACCGATTTCTACCGCCATTGCACACACTAAATTCACCGTGCTACACATCACTTCTTGCTGTGTTTGTTGTGCTCCATTTTGTAATAAATTTGTTGAATCTTGTTGACCGAAGTCTTTGAATATAAGCACTTCGCTCAAGCCGCTTTGTAATTGCATTATTTCGTTCACGTAACTTGTTGCTCATGTGACCTTTGCACTACGCTTTGTTGATTTGAATTTGTAAATTTAAGTGTTGCATTTCTTTGTTGATCCGGTTGAAGTTTTGAACCTGTTTGCACTTGTGCATCTATTCTCTCTGTGTAATCTGTTGCATCTTTTTGTTCAAATAAGTAGGGTTGTTGTGTGCTCTCACCATCATCTTGCATCGCATCCTTCAAATTGTTTGCACTTGAACACATTGGTTGATCGACCACATTCTTTGAATCTGGTGTACTTTATATTTGCTTAAAACACTACACCTTTGTTGATCCCGTTGTTATTACACCCCCGTATATGTCTTGAATTTGAAAGCAAGTTTGATCTTGCGATCCCGTGCTTATATCTCACTTGTCTTTGCATCATCGAGTTTTGAACCGAATTTTTGTGTTGCCGATATCTCCTACCGAATCGTTGTGCAATTTATTGCATCTTAAACCTCTTGCATTTCGATCCGTGCTTTAAGTGCTTAATATCAAATCTCTTGCTTTGCCTTTGGTCCTTTGTGAATCAATCCTATTTGAAACATTTTCCTTGGCTACACATTGTATTTTCTGCTGATCTGCTTGAAGTGCTTCATATTGATTCTTGAGTAGCCTGCTATAGCTTGATATAAGTCTTTTGGTTAGCTTTTAGAGCTGGTGAACATTGTACTTAGCATTTGATTTTCAATCCTGATAATCTCACCTCTTAGGCTTGATTATCATCTTTGAAGATCAGATGAAAGTTCAAACTCGTTTTATTAATTTCTTTGTTGTAATATATTTCTAGTCATACCCCTTGAATTGTCCTTGCAATCACTGAACCTGAACTTTGTAATTGAACTTGGATTATCTTATGTATTAGTCCTTTGGTGTAACCTATACTTGATTATTTTGTTTTGAATATATATATCCCAGTATTCCTTTTTACTCTATTTGATCAGCGTACATGTTCTTGAATGCAGTTGCTATTGGCAATTTGTTATTGAATCCTGATTTTGCATTTTGTTGTTATTGAATCCTGATTAATGAGAGGAAAATAATCTATAATGAGGGGATGTTTTTTTTTTTTATCAAATCGTAATTTAATAAGGGATAATGAATCTACAATAAGGGGTTATTTCTGTTATTAAATCACGATTTGTGAGGGGTAACTTACCTTTTAATAACGGTTTAGATTGTTATTAAAAATGATTTTTAATAACATGAAAATACCATTATTAATGTCCGATATTATTAATAACGGGATTGAGTTTCCCGTTATTGAATACCTTTACCGGAAGAGGCAGTAATAAGGGGCCATAACAGAAATTTCCCGTTATAAAAAGTTTTTATGAGGGGAAATAGACAATTAATGACGGGAAGTACCCTTTATTAATATTTGACGATTTTCTTGAAGTTAGGAAAGGTTTGGTCCTCTCCTAGCCTTTGAGGCAGCCAACAAAAGTCTGAAGGAAAGGTTTGGTGATGCCAAAAAAGGGGAAGCAAGAAGTAGACCTGATAGCTTAAGTGGAAAGAAGAAAATCCCAACTGAAAAGGGCAAGGGCATCAAAGGCAAAGTCATCAGAGTTGAAGAGAAGAAGCACAAGTCTTTAAATAAATCTTTTTGCCTTTGAATGATTTTAAATGAACTTACTTGTCTTATTGCCCGTTATAGAAGCATAAATTTTATTCTGTTATCATTATGAAAATTTTGTATGCTTATGTTCATGCTTATGAGGGTTTTGGCATCATCCAAAAGGGGGAAATTTTTAGGAGCATTTTATTATGTTTTGATGATGGCCATACTAGCTGTTATAGCAAGCCTGAAATAAGTTAGAATTCTCTGTATAAGTATTTACTTAGAGTCTAACATGTTGTATAAGTTGAGTCAGGCAATTATTTTACTAGTTGGTAGGATTGCTAAGTAGAGTAGAAATCCGGCAGAGTGAAGGCAGCCAAGCACCAGTAGAGAAGAATGAAGACATTATTGTCTGACTTATAACCAGGGAAGTCTGTGATGACCTTGGATAAGTCTAACTGATATTTCAAGTAATGAAATTCATTGTCAAATATGGTGTACACTAATCTCACCCAAATTAATGACCAGTGAATTACAAAGAGTCTTGTAAATCAATGAAATCAGAAAGCAGTGAAACGGCAAAGCAAACTGATTATCGGCTGAGTAAAGAAAAAGTGGTGAAGAACAGCCAAGTCAACATAATCACTTAACCGTTGAAGGAACAGCCAAATAAAAAGACAGCTGAGTGAACTATACTTTTTCAGGTTATGAAAAATAAGGAAGATTCAGAGGATCAAGCATTAAATGCATAATCAATCAAGAATCAATCAATGATGAATTTTCTGATAGACGTTTGAGGAAAAATCCGATCACTGAAATCAAGGAGAATATAATTAAGGGGGAATCAAAAATTAAATCAAGGATTATTCCCCACATTAAGTAGCCAACGGACGGAAATTCAAATCAAGGATTATCAAGGTTCTAAATAGAAGGCATTGACAGACAAGAAAAATAACGATTGAATCTGATAAGAAACAAGAAGAAACTTTGTTAATTTGAAAAGCCTTCTATCTGAACTTAAAGGAAATATCTAGAGATCAACTCAGCAATCCGAACTCAAATTCCATATCAAGCACTGAGATTGATCACAAGTCTGTGAATCTAATTCACATCCAGCTGAAGCAATTGAATCGGAGGAATCTGAGAAGGAGTTGCAACCTTTGTGATAGCTGCTGAAAGATTTGTTCTCAAGGGGCAGTGATAGAGACTGAGTCACTGAAGCTTTTGTAGCCATGGAGTGATAGTCTTAAAGATTGTGAAGCTTGTGTAGCTGAGGACAATCTAACTATTGTATCTATGAAAACAATAGTGAATTCCTCCAATCATCTTAGGAGAAGAGTGGATAAAGGGATTACACCACCCTGAACTAGTATAAAACTTTGTGTCTATTTACTTTTAGCAATTTACTTTACAGTTCTTTATTTATCTGCATACTATAACTGTGATTGCACAATCTACTTTGAACCAACATTTAAAGAAGGGACCTATCCACTGCCCAAAAGCTTTTAAATATAAGAAAAGTTCTTGAAACTCCTTATAGTCATTCTCCCACCCTCTGACTATTGTTTTACCCTTCTCTTGGACCAACAGGTTGGACAAAGCTCTGTATTCCGACTCTATACAAGATCTTGAAACCACTCCTTGCTTCTTTGAGCTCTATGAGATCAAGGATCCACCAAGAAAAACAGAGTAACCAGTAATAGACTTTCTATCAATAGAGGATACTCCCCAATCAACATCAGAAAAACCAGTTAAAGACAATGTACTGATGGGTTTAAAGTGCAATCCATGTTGTAGTGTGCCCTTCACATATCTTATCAACCTTTTCAGAGCTTTCCAATGTTCCACACCAGGATTCTGCATAAATTGACTTAAATAATTGACAGCAAAAGTGATGTATAGTCTGGTACATGTCAGATGTTGAAGACCGCCTATGATACTTCTGTAAAGTGTTACATTCTGAAAAGGTTCACCAGGATTCTCATCTAGCTTGTGACCTGGAACCATGGGTGTAGGACATGTGCTGAGTGAATCACATCCTATCTTATGATGTAACTGAGATGCATAATGTGTGTGAGTAAGAAACAGACCAGTGGCATCTCTGAAAACTTGCATGCTCAGAAAATAAGAGACAGGTCCTTAGTATTTATTAGAAAACCCGTTGTCCCACATCCTGATAAAATTCTGAATTAAAGTGGATGAGCTTCCAATCACAAGTATTTCATCAATATAAACAAGAACTAATAAGATGTGATTATGAGTATAAACAAGGAGTTATCATATATGGACTGAGTGAAATTCCAGTCTAGAAGTTGACTTTTCAGTGCTTCAAACCATGCCCTAAGGGCCTATTTCAGCCCATACAATGCCTTTTGCAGTTTGCACATATAGTGGGTCTTAAAGGATCCTTATGCCCTTCAGGTTGTGCCATGTAAACTGGTTTGTCCGAAGAACTATTGAAGAAGGCATTCTTCATATCTATCTGATGTATAGGCAAATTGTAAGACACTGCAACCGACAGAACTACTCTAATGGTTATTGCTTTAGCCACTGGAGAGAAGGTTTTAATAAAGTCCACTCCATAGGTTTGACTAAACCCTTTAGCCACAAATCTAGATCTGTGTTTTAGAACACTACCTTCAGGTTTGAGCATCACTTTGTACACCCACATATTTCCAACTATGTTCTGATTTCCTGTGGGAGGAACCAAGGTACAAGTACAATTTCTTAAAAGAGCAGAATATTCTTCATCCATAGCAGATTTCCACTGTGGACTAGCCATGGCGTCTCACACATTAGTGGGTTAAGAGTGATAATGTCGAAATTATCTAGGGTGTTCAGCGGATGATGAAGATGGATATCTAGCTATGATTTGTGAATGAGAGTGGTGGTGTGAGGAGCTAAAGAACTCCGGCGATGGTGTATGATGATGCAATGTAAGTACATAGAGTAGTTAAATGGGTAGAGTTTTGCCTAGTTTTGCATATATTCCCCTCTTTTATGATTGTTACATGGAGCCCTAGTTATAGGGTAAATACCGACTTATATTCGACATAATTACAACTAAGGTCATAGTACAACTAAATCTGTGATGGCTGATCGGGTCGCATCTGATTGTGGGCGATGCAGATCCTTTAGTTGTCATCCCATATCCTTAGCGGGCTTGTTGGGTAGTCAGTCTATCTTCTTCAAGTGCTTGGGGTGGAGATCCTCAGGCGGATCTCTCACCCTTGTGCTCATCATGGTCCTGTTGTTGAAGCCCATTTCCGGAGCGGTTTTATCCGGAGGGCATGGTCCTGGCCGTTCCATCCTTGATCGGTTCCCCATAAGCCTGTACACGGCGGTCGGTAGGCCGGTGGGCGGAGCCGGCCTATCAATGGCCCCCTACTCCGTACCCATGACTTCTCGAGGTGTCAGGTAGGGAGTAGTTTTCTTGACCTTTCGAGATGGCTTCGTCGTATGCATGGCCATAGTCGCCGGGAGTCACTTTTGACGAGTGGCTTTGACTTTGCAAAATTTGGCTTCGTGGGCCTTTGGCCTTCAGCCGGTTGAAGTTGTAAATAGGTGAATAGCCTTAACTTCGTAAGATTTGGCTTATTTGGGCTCTTGGCCTCTAGCCGGTTCGAAGTTATAATTTGCCGGATAGCCTTAACTTCGCATGATTTGGCTTATTTGGGCTCTTAGCCTCTAGCCGATTTGAAGTTATAATTGGGCGGATAGCCTTAACTTCGCAAGATTTGGCTTATTTGGTCTCTTAGCCTCTAGACGATTTGAAGTTACAATTGGGCAGATAGACTTAACTTCACAAGATTTGGCTTATTTGGCTCATAGCCTCTAGCCGATTTGAAGTTATAATTGGGCGGATAGCCTTAACTTCACAAGATTTGGCGTTTCCGGATCTTTGATCCCTAGCCGATTTTGAGGTTGTATTTTTTCGGATAGCCTTAACCTTATTATGATTTGGCGTTTCAGGATCTTTGATCCCTAGCCGATTTTTGACGGTTGTTTGGGACCGGCCGCCTTGCTAACATGTCGTTCCTTGGGTCAATTCCATGCAGTTTCTTCCCTCTCTCATTTGACGTGACAACTGATGTGTCTCGCCGCTTACTCTGATTTGCTATAGTCCATTCAATTCCCACGCCGTAATGATGGCAGTTTCGAATTTTGAAAATTGAAATTCCCGCCCTAGATCTTACCTGTTAGATCAGAGTCGTCGTGGCAATAGGATCTGTTTGCCTTAGCCTATATAACGAGGGCGAATCCTTGACCTTAACACTTTCAAAATCTCCAGTTTTCTCCGGCGGCGATTCGCAAGCAATTCGGTAGTGAAGGCATTCCGGCGAGACAGTTTCTAACGAATATTTCGACAGCTAGTTCCATCTTTGTTCACTCCCTTCACGATTTCACCCAATTACTAGTTAAACCATCATTTATCGTTGGTTTCTTACGCTCTATATTTAATTCTGTGTTTTTTCGGTTTTCGATGATAGTGCATGCTCTGTGTTCTAACCGGGTTTAGGTCCGGGGATATTTGGATTGCTATCGGTTCTTGTCTGAGTTTTCCAGAATTCCATATCCTTTATCGTTGCCCTTGACTCTTGTCCCTACATTACCGCATGGCGTTGAATATTTTCTTTCACTTCCTTTTCCCAAAATTCCTGGGGTTTCGCATGTCTGGATGTGAGACAAAAGACAGGGCGTCAGGATGATAATGATTCATCTTGGCCTGACTTTAACCGTCCTTGGTGATGTTTATCCGCCTCATCCTTTTGTTTTGTAGGATGTCCTAGAGCGGCGAAGACGAAAATGACGGTGTCCGTGGTTATGCCTCCGGCGGCGAAGAGGAGGCGAGCTCTAGCCAAACGGCTAACATTAGCGAGGAAATTGTTTTGATTCAGTCGAACTCGTCTCGGGGTGGCCGACAAAAGGCCGTTGTTCGTAAAATGGTTACCGAATGAGCCAAACCTAAGATGGCCGTGTACAGGACTATCAAAGGTGCTGTTAAGATCCCAAGTTTGACGTCTGGGGTAGCGGCCAGCAAGGTTGGCGAAGATGAGGGCAAACAGAACAAGACACCCAGGCCCGACAATCTTGAGGCAGTAGAGGAGGAAAATTCGATAGCCTCCATGGATAAGGAAATTGAGAATCAGTGGCCTGATATCAATAGAAGTCTCACTACCTCGAGAACCTTTACCAGCCACAATATCTCCCCCGACTATCTTTTTACTAGTTTTCTTGATGATCTGACCACCGTTTCTGATCAGGCAAAGGAAAGCTCTCAACAGAGTGGTGTCGCTATAGATGTCGATCGAGCCAGTCAGCATCTCGAGAAGGATGGCCTCGTCTTGTTCTATGATCACTTCATTTTGGGGTTGCGTATACCTTTCGACCCCTTCTTCGTGGAGGTGATGAAAAGGCTGGCCACCCTGCCCTACGATTTCGTCCATGGGGCACTGAAGATAATCTTGGCTATCATTGTTCTATGCCTGATGCTGAAACATGAGCCTACCCTCCCCGTGTTCTTGAGGTTTTACACCTTTGGGAAGGCCATGACGAATATTCCAGGGGATACTTGCAATCTGCTGCTTGTCGAGTAAAGTCAATGCTTGCCGATTATTCTATTGGCTTCCCGCGAATGTGAAGGACTGGGAGAAATGCGGCTTAATTGTCAAGTCCGTTGTGGGTTGGCCTTTTCCCAAGTTTGAAGTGCGGCCCGAGAAGAGGAAGAATTTGATCACGGTGTCTAAGACGCTTGAGAAGGACGAACATGAGCTGATCAACAAGATTCACATTCTCCTCGGGTGGGATGGAATGAATCAGGAGAGGACTTTCAGCTGGAGGTCCTTGATCGATATTCGGCTACCTTTCATTGCCTTGGCGGGTATCCCTGGCTCCAGCACCGACAAGGCTGCCCTGGTTGAGCCTTCGACACTGTTATCCGACAAAGACGGGTATGTGGAGTGCCATCATTCCAAGACTTATCCATCCCGATGTCAGGTCTAATTCAGAAAATTCGAAGGGTGCCGGAAAAAAGATCACCGTAATTATTTTCCGTTTGTCTCATTTATTTATTGTCTCTTTGTCATTTTAGCTTCAGCTCATTGGCAGGTTTTTGCTTCCGTTTTTCAATTTGTAACTGACTCTTTCCTTTTCAAGCAAGATGCGTGATGCGGTTGATGATAGGGCGTCTCGCTTCGCCAAAATCCTGGAGAAAAGGCTAGCGAACGAGGATTTGTTGGCTAAAGTCACAGATGTGGAGCTCAAGACTATCAGTATGTCTATGATGTCTTGCGATGCTGTTTCTCTTGGTGAGCCTCTGAGTGTTGAGGCAGGGTTTTCGACCGTTGTTGCAAAATCGAAACCTAAGAGGAATTAGGGTGCCTCTGGGGCAAAGTCTTCGGTTGAGGTAGCCAACAAAGAGGAGATCAACGTGGAGGGTGTCCCCAAGAAAAATCAGAAGATTAAGGAACCAAGGTGGTGCTGCGGCCGTGGCCGCGTTTGGGTCTGTCGACGCCGTTTCTTGGGGCCGAACCCTGAGATGGCCTCTATGTTAGGAAATCTACGCGGGAACGCAGCGGAATTCAAAAAAATTATTTTCTTTTTACCCAAGATCGACTTTGTTTAAGCAATAAACAAATAAGCTACAAACGGTGGTTACCTTGCTTGATCTAAAAGATTGACGATTTGACCGTCTAAGGAGAGTAGTGGTGCATGGAGCCGCCAAGTGTTCGGCCTCTACCGCTAGTCCACACGAACCACCCACCAGAATCCATGATTGGATTGCTATTGGAAAACTCTGGTTACTAGACCGGCATTTTTCTTCTTTCACAACCTCTCTATTTTGCACAAGAACTATTAGCTCTTGCAATTGTGGTGTACAAAAAAGGTTGACACCCACTTCCTTTTTATAGGCAAAGTGGTGTCCAAAATATGAGTGGAGGAGAAGAAAACCTTTTCCCAATAAAATAAGGAAAATCTCTTAGATTGATTTATCTTTTTTATTATAATATCTCATATTAAAGAAAATCTAAATATTGCAAATATCTTATATTGATTTTAATTATCTTATTACCATAAATCTATTTTTCCAAAATCAATTAATATGTAATATTAATATTATAGTAATCTTATTAATTGAATTGCACAATCCAAGTGTATCATAATACGCTTATAATTGGCGCCACATATCCAAAAGATTTGGCATCCGGAATATTCGTTAATTAATATAATGCTATGAATAATTAATTTGAAAAATACATGTATATCACATATATACATAATTTCGACATACACATCATATATGTATATTTAATTAATGAACATAATTATTATCTTGTATTATATTTTTTCAAATACCACCATATTAATTTACCACTATAACCTTTATAGTATGAAGATAAATTCTTTCCTTATTTTGTTATCATCTATAACTACATTTTAATCCGTCTAGATGTTCATATGTGTGTGACCCGATAGGCTTCCGAATATGTTGGCCGTAGACACAAAGTGCAAATTACAAAAATGCCCTTCAAGCCTAACGATCACGGGATAGCGTCTAGCAACAAACCGTGACCCCCAATCATCAGAAGAGTCAAATGCAATGACTACTACCTTTCATGTGAAACAGTTACCGTGTACATTACAATCCTATCGCTGTAATAATATCCATACGGTCGTACATCGAGTGTCAAACATTAACGACCGTATCTTATAATCTGGATATCATCCTCTCTCGAAGTAACTCATTTACTTCCACTTTGCAAAGATTCACGAGAGTAAGACATTCCTTAAAGAAGGCCCTTTCGGATATTCACCCCTACTGATAGGGTACACGGTTTCTAGACGACCAAACATGTATACTCCGCATGCTTCAGTATCACACCCAATCACTACCGCATGATCGCCCCGTGGCTAGGGGAAAACTCAATAGTGTCAAATCATGACAATCAACACCTTGATGCTATGTAGACTCCGATCCTAAGGATAATTACACAACCGTCACATAGTGTGACACTTATCCGTGTAAGTGGGTCAGTCTAACGTACGCAATCTCTAATACACATCCACGTACGGTCCAAGTGTCTCTACACATCGATAGACGAGATCTATCCCTGCCTTTAAAGACAGAAGACATCTAATACTTGCTAGCATGTTCATACAATCATTGCCCTATTTAATAGTACATCAACCTAGAGACGTTTAAGTATCAACCTTATTAAAGTGATTAGAGATCTCATCAACGATAATTGTCTTTCATGGTTTCTCTATCACAGTTTAATACTAAGGACGTTATCATATAACAATTCACAATTGGTTCTTTAAAAGAACAAATGTATGACAACAGAAAGGCCATTTAATATATTTATAGACATAAAGAAATATTAGAAATGATCCGACCCGGTCGGATCCGGTCACCGATTGGGTTTAGGACACTATTTAATCAATCTCCCACTTGGCCTAAAACCAATCACTCGCACACACAAGACCAAGTTAAAACACAAGAATCTCATGCAATACTCTCAACTAGCCCTAGCCATGAACGGATCGCTATCCGTGGGGACTCAGACTATCTTCATAACATGATCCAAATGACCAAGTCAAAAGGAACTACCTCAACACACGCACGAATATCTGACGAGACCCCGGTCCTTGCTTCAAACAATGAATCCACTTACTATATCATCTATATAGAAAAGTTGGAAGAACCGTACAAGGTTTAGGAATGAACCTCATAGACTCATGTACTACACCCGCTGTGCCTCCAAGGCACTACTGTGTTTTGGCCTAGTTGTAGAATTTACAGTGACTCATAGCTAAGAATATTTCCAGCTCACTGTATCACTTAATAAAAGTGACTGCAAACCGAGACTGTAGCTCCCACTCTCCTTCATAAACTCAGGATACATGTCTATATATCTATGTTTATTCGCTTCCAAGTTTCGATAAACTAAGAAACCATCCTTAACTTGTTTAAGGATATCCTCGACATTCACCACATGTACTTTCATACTTGCTCATGACGGTTCCTTGACTATGAACATATGGCATTACTTTTATGATGGTTCCTACTGTAGTAGCAAAGGAAACCTTCCATAAGTATCATCTTTCACCTTATCTTTAGGACCAACGTCCTAATGTAGATAGATCTTGAGAACACCGGCTAGCAGTATCCCCTGTAGCGACCTATGCTAAACTCTTTTAGCATCACATCTATATAAGTAAACTATAATCTAACAGCAGTTAAATCTATCGCTATAGATTCTTATTTCCAAAAACAAGAACTGCCAATCCAAGTGCTTACGTAAAGACCTTGAACTACCAAACATTAATTGACTATGACATGGGGTGATAATTCCTCAAAGAGATATCCAATACCTTACTAAAAAATCGTAACACACTCCCACTATCCATCTTGCACATTAGGCATATCCTTCTTTTGACTAAATCAAACTCATTTGATTATCAAACAAAGAAATCATCTAGAAAAACTTGTTTGAATCTATAAATGGATCTCGGGGGCTCTCATATCATGTTATTGTCTATGAACATTGGGTTGTTTGCCTAACGTCTTCAAAACTATCATATAGCCATGATACGAAGTTACAACAAGCATAGTCTAAATAGAACTGGGCTCAGCCTTACAGGGACATTCCTTCTAGGTAAGACAGACTAGGTTCATAACCTGGTTGTCACTGATGGAATCTAATTCAGATATTATGCCTGCTGGCCATATCTCTCAATCTTTCCTTTTAAACAATCTTTCATAAGTCGTGAGATATTCATTCTTCAAGATGAACATACCAGCAGCCTTTTCAGGCTTGAGGTTATCCACAGACTTACAGAACTTTTGTGTGCACTGAGCAGTGTTCTACACCTCATCGCTATGTGGCGTCTGGTCACGTTCCTATGGTTGAATATATCTTTGTGGTTCTCAAACTCTTTTGAGATCTGATTCACTCCCACTGTTTCTTTTGGAAGAATCACTTCCTCTAGAAGATGGCATGTTTGGAGGCAAACACATTTTGCTCCACGGTCAAGTAAACGTTATCTAGCGTACTTGCTAAGATAGTCCACAAAGTGCCTATGACAACTTAAAATCATCGGTTAAGATTGATTCGACATTATCCTCTTCCATATCTAATATAGAATTTATTCAACCTTTATTCTTTAGAACTCGGTTAAGTATAAGGGCACTATCCCGAAACGGGTAAGGGATACTTCGCATGGCTTGCATCACACCTTTATCATATAAAGTGTTGTTTCCATTTTGGGAACACAATCTAATTGAATATCCCAATGATGGTACCCTTCAAGGGAAGAATCTTATTCCTTTTTCAGACGAATTCTGAACCACCCTTCAGGTATTAATTGCTTCAATCCAATTGAAGATTAATTTCTATGTAGCTCATGAATCTCATATTCGTACAAGCTCAAACTTTTTGGGCTTTCCGAATTATGCACTTCACCGAGTACACTTGACTATTTCTAAAAATAGTCATAGAGATTAATAAACAATTATGTGTGGCATTAATTCTCACAAGCCAACAAACATTAGTATGTTTAGGCTTTAGACAATTTTTCTAGATTTTACAACATTTTAAAAAAAGGGTATTTTAGTCATCTTTAGATAAGATACGTATTACCCACATGATTCATAATCATATGGTTCAACATCATAAGAATGACGTTTAATTACACGCTTCCCTTCTAGAGAGACTATGTCTAGAACAACCACAAATAATAAGGATAACAACCACACAAATATTTAGTTGAGATCTCATCACATATATCAACTATATGGTGACATCAATCTAGTATGATTGATTCAGTGACTTTCCAACTTTTTCGGAATAACATTTATTCTTTACAATTGAATATGTCTACTAAATCCTAACAAATAACTGAAAGTATGTTCTTCATAAGAACCGGAACATAATAACATTTATTTTGTTCCCTTATCAGTTGGTAAGTGTCACAACGTTTGCTTCACCTTCCATATCTGCATTTAATCTTTCTAATTTAATCACACTCGTAAGATATCACATATCTTAGAGTCAACTTTGAACTTGGATAGACTTATCTCAACTCACTTGCCTAGCATATAAACTTCAATAAGTTCTCTATTTAAGCAGATGCCCTAACTTTCCTTTTTAATCCTTTAAGCACTTGAAAAATGTTTCTTATTGTAGTCTTACAAGAGCCATGTCTTTAATTTCCATTCATAAAGGAAATCTACAGTTTATTAAATAGTTTATTTAACCTTTCGAATCGTATTCAAAACATTGACTATTTAATTAACCTTTAAGCAATGATTAAAGAAATAAGTCGATACTTAAATATTACAATTTTGAAAACAACCTTTCCAAAATTCGATGTGGTCATTCTTATCCAGCGTTTGAATTATTTTTCATCGTATGACTGAATGATCACATTGGATTGTATCAATTGAGCTTCCGTTTTTTTTTAATAATTAAAGTCTTGGAGTACTTTATCAAATATGTAGTCTCCTTGTCTTCAACTACTATAACGGGATTTCTCGTGTCACTGCTTATTTTAAAAGGATTAAAATACTTAACCATATTCGAGAACGTTTCTCAAAAGGTAACAGTCATAATTTGGTTTTACTAATCGAGAATAAAACATAAATATAAAGTTTGCTAAAACTACAACAAAAATGAAAATAAAAAGGTGTTGTTGTTTATACACGCAAAATAAAAAATGGTCTTTTGATTTATGATTTTGCTCCCACTAGTCAACTACTCCCAATTGACTTTCAAGAATCTTTCAAAATTCTTTAGTGGCCAAGATCCCATCTGGTTACCCCGTTTCCCGACGAGGGCCGATCAACCGGAATAATTCGAACGGTATGTAACACTTACCAATCAGATCTCTATGTGACTCTTGGCGGTTGACTAGTCAACTCTTTGACAATTTATATCTTTATATGGTAGTCAACCCCTTCCCTCTAGAATAAGATGGTCCTGACGAGGGCCAATCACCGCAATACTCTAGTCAAGTCATAACCCAGTATTCCCGAGATCTCATACGATCATATCTCAATAATGACGATATACCCGTGGTAGGTCAACTCCCGACGAGGGCCGATCAGTTGGATCTGAACAAAGGCTCTTCACCGTCGCTATAATATTGGGAGACAATATTTTGACTTGATTTTTGTTGTGGAATTATTTACGTAAATTAATTCACTTAATTAATTTAATTACGGTCTCATCAAATATATCTATCTCTATAGACATACATCCTATACATTTATCTAGATCGTGCCTAGTCATGCATCTATCGTATCATATAAAATAAATACAAGCACATAATAAATAAATACTTCAATTAACCGGTATGATCATGGACCTTTCCTAGGTGCGGTTTCGAATACAAACTTACGAAACCGCGGGTCACAATCTAAGGGCATTTCCAATGGGATCTTTATTCTTCTTTCTTTGGTCTCCATCTTCTGCTCCATTCTCGTTACATTTAATTCTATCTAATAAAATATTACACCCGCCGCACACGGGGGAGCTAACGGGAATGGGATAAATGCAGAAAATAAACTAGGACGTTCTTCATAACAGCCTAGGACAATTTTTAAACCAATAGAAAATTAAATCATTCACATCTATCCTATTGGTCGAGTCCATGATCAATCGGGGTCCATATAATCATATTATATCTACTATATCTAATCCATACAATAACATCTTGTGAAAAAGATAAAATTAAAATTTTAACTACTTGCGTCCTAATTAATCAATTAACATTTAATCTATTAAATAATTTTATCCAATCAATTAACTAATTAACATTTAATTAATTAAATGATTTTAATCGAAATAAAATTAACGATAAATTTTAATCGATTTTAATTTTAATTTTAATTAATTATAACTATTCCAAAAATAAATCAAAATTAAAATTAGATCTGTTTTGTTTCTTTCCTTTTGATTTATAATCAAAAGGGATGCATTTGGTTTCCTAAACCAAAAAGCATCTCCCTTGGCCAAGGATTTTCCATAATCAAATATTTTGAAAAGGGCATAGGCCTATTCCAAACGAAATTTGGAAAGACCAATATTTTGGTTAATATGTCTGACCACTTTCCAAAATAAAAATTTTGAAAGTGGCCTATGCCTAGGCTTTTTCCCAAATCAAATATTTGGAAAGGGCCTAGGCCTATTCCAAATAATGTTTGGAAATACCATTATTATTTTAATGTTATGTGGCATCCCAATGGCCAAAACTATTTGAACCATTGGTTAGCCACATGATACAACTAAACAAAAGAGGAATTACCAATCACAACTATGAACCATAATGAATCACAAAATACACGAAACAAAACAAAAGGAAAGGACCCGCCAAGCAACCGCTAGCCGACAGCCAAAAAGCTGCCGCAGGCCGCCGCCAGTGGGCCGGGCACTACCCGATTTCCTTTTTTTTCTGTTATTCTTTTCGTGTACCGTTTGGCGAATCTAAAAATCTTTCATCTTTTAATTACATGATTTAAACAATAAAATTAACTACGCAAATTAACATTCCTTATTGCTTTAGCTCAAAGCTCGCTCTGCTACCACTGTTAGGAAATCTACGCGGGAACGCAGCGGAATTAAAAAATTGATTTCTTTTTACCCATGATCGACTTCTTTTAAGCAATAAACAAATAAACTAAACATGGTGGTTACCTTGCTTGATCTAAAAGATCGACGCTTTGACCGCCTAAGGAGAGTAGTGGTGCATGGAGCCGCCCAAGTGTTCGGCCTCTACCACTAGTCCACACGAACAACCCACCGGAATCCACCATTGGATTGCTATTGGAAATCTCCGGTTGCTAGACCGGACTTTTTCTTCTCTCACAAACTCTTTATTGAAAGCTCTCTATTTTACAAAAGAACTATTAGCTCTTGCAATTGTGGTGTACAAAAGCTTGACACCCACTTTCTTTTTATAGGCAAAGTGGCGCCCCAAATATGAGTGGAGGAGAAGAAAACCTTTTTCCAATAAAATAATGAAAATCTCCTAGATTGATTTATCTCTTTTATTATAATATCTCATATTAAATAAAATCTTAATATTGCCAATATCTTATATTGATTATATTTATCTTATTACCATAAATCTATTTTTCCAAAATCAATTAATAGCTATTATTAATATTATGGTAATCTTAATAATTGAATTGCACAATCCAAGTGTATCATAATACACTTATAATTGGCGCCACATATCCCAAAGATTTGGCATCCGGAATATTCTTTAATTAATATAATGCTTTGATTAATTAATTAGCAAAATACATGTATATCACATGTATACAAATTTCGACATACACATCATATATGTATATTTAATTAATCAACATAATTAATATCTTGTATTATATTTATTCGTAATAAATAAATACCACCATATTAATTTACCACTATAACCTTTATAGTACGAGATAAATTCTTTACTTATTTGGTTATCATCTATAACCACATCTCAATCCGGCTAGATGTTCATATGTGTGTGACCCGATAGGCTTCCAAATATGTTGGCCATAGACACAAAGTGCAAATTACGAAAATGCACTTCATGCCTAACGATCACGGGATAGCGTCTAGCAACACACCGTGACCCCTAATCATCGGAAGAGTCAAATGCAATGACTACTACCTTTCATGTGAAACAGTTACCGTATAAATTACAATCCTATCGCTGTAATAATATCCATACGGTCGTACGTCGAGTGTCAAACATTAACGACCGTATCTTATAACGGATATCATGCTCTCTCGAAGTAACTCATTTACTTCCACTTTGCAAAGATTCACGAGAGTAAGACATTCCTTATAAGAAGGCCCTTTCGGATATTCACCCTACTGATAGGGTACGCGATTTCCAGACGACCAAACATGTATACTCCGCATGCTTTAGTATCACACTCAATCACTACCGCATGATCGCCCCGTGGCTAGGAGAAACCTCAATAGTGTCAAAGCATGACAATCCACACCGTGATGCCATGAAGACTCTGTTCCTAAGGATAATTACACAACCGTCACATAGTGTGACACTTATCTGTGTAAGTGTGTCAGTCTAACGTACACATTCTCTAATACACATCCACGTACATTCCAAGTGTCTATACACTTTGATAGATGAGATCTATCACTGCCCTTAAAGACAGAAGACATCTAATACGTGCTAGCCTGTTCATACTATCAATGCCCTGTTTAATAGTACATCAGCCTATAGTCATTTAAGTATCAAACTTATTAAAATGATTAGAGATCTCATCAACCATAATCTCCTATCGTGGTTTCTCTATCACAGTCTAATACTAATGACATTATCGTATAACAATTCACAATTGGTTCTTTAAAAGAACAAATATATGACAACAGAAAAGCCATTTAATATATGTATAGACATAAAGAAATAGTAGAAATGATCCGACCAGGACGGATCCGGTCCAACCCAATTGGGTTTAGGACACTATTTCAACACTCTATTCCACCTGCGGTGATTGAACTTGCTAACAGCCCAAGCAAGTTGAGTGATAAGGGCCTGAAAGAATCTATTGTTCCTCATCGACCCTTACCGCCACCTGTATTAAGGGGTCCTGTCGGTGCCCGGGATCACCCGGCTTTATGGATGGAGAAGGGGTTTGCTGAGAAACCGTTGGAATTGAGAGGTGCCGGACAGGTAGCTGCTGCCAATGGCGACGTGTTGCCCTTAAGGAATTTCGGGTTTATTATGCCCAATACGGCCGAGTGGCTTGTGGGACATGGAATTATTTCCCACTGTGTGCAGGAGGACCTCATTGTTTCGTCTGCGACCACGAGTTCATCGAGTCGGTCTCCATGTCTGGCCGGCGCCCTTGGGCTATTGGGGGTCTTTGCTAGCCAGGTATGTGATTTTGTTTTGTTCAATTCTTGTTTTGGTTTGGGAGTTCATATCTAACCGATGCTTCTCTCTTTTCATCTTGGGACTGAGATTTTCCAATCCAAGCATGAGCATGATGTTGGTCAGGCCAAGCTTTTTGGCTAAATTATGATCTAAAAGCTGCGTTGAAGGCAGCTGGGGAGAAAACGATTGAGGTGGAGAAACGAGCCATGTGGGCTGAGAAGCAATCCGCCGATGCTCAGGCCAAGCTTGTCCGACTTCGCGAAGCAAATGCGGTTAGTGCTAAAAAGGCCCAAGAAATCAATGAGTCGCTGAAATCCGTTGAGGCTCAGAGGGATGAAGTTATGTCTTAGTATACAGTGAGTCAGAAGAGAATCAGTGTCCTCGAATCGCAGCTGATTGACGCCGACAAGGATTTGGAGATGCATCTTGAGGAGTTGCGGGTTTCCCATGATCGGGGGTTCTTTCTTGTTGCCTGATGCTTCAGGTCGGCTTTCGGAGCCGACAAGGTCAGCTTGAACACCTTGCTCTCGTGGAAACTCACTTTCCAATTCAATCTTGTTCTAAGGGTTAATCCTCTCGATATCCCTTACACTCAGCCTCAGTTGTCCGATTTCGCGGCTCAATGCAGGAAGGATGATTTGCAAGTTTGGGACCTTCCTCCCGTTAGTGAGGTTAATCTTCGTTCTATGATGAAGGAAGTGGAGAGAGAGATAGGCTGCTGAGGCTGAGAGGGAGGGTGACGAGACCAAAGATGATGGTGGAGAGCTCGATGGTGTTACGAGTAGAGAGAAAAGTCCTAGTGAGGCCTACACCCCTCAGCTTGGTGATGAATACATGAACCTGACCAGAGATCATACCTTGACTCCGCCCTCTGATAAATGAACACAATTCATCTGATTGTAATTCAAAAGACTTTATAGGCATCGTCCTTTGGCTTTTTCTTTTGTAATTTTCCTGATTTATGAATTGTGCTGGATTCGTTACCATCTTTGTACTGATTGGTGGATATTTTTTCTGACCTTTGTTCGGCTTTTACTTTATTTTGCCTTTTGCTTGAAATGCCCATTTTTCAAGTCTTTCTTCTCCGTTGAAGTATATATGTGCGGCCCCCTCATTTTGGTGAGGTTGTGAGCCCTTTGCGTCGAGGTCGCCAAAATGGCCTTATTGGACGAGTTCATAAGTTAAATTTTTCCGCTTTCCGGCCCCCTTTCTTCGCACGGGGTCGCATATGAGCTCGATCGAAGCAATAATGTCAAGCGATCTGTTTTGAATCCTTTGGTTTGAATTTTTAGTCAATCCGGGTCGGAAAATTTTGGTATGCCCTCTTGTTTCAAGTGAGATCCGAGCTATCTTTACGCATGGATCTGAATTGAAATTACAAACTTTAGGCTAACCGCTGGCTTGAGGATCCCGTAGGGCTTGCTTCAAAATTTTGGTGCGGCCCCCTGCTTTGTACGTGTCCAATAGTGTTTATTGGCGGATAGAGTCAAAGCAGCTTTAAGATTATCCAGCCATAAATTCTGACGGTTGCCAGCTTTTTCTGACACGTTCTGAGGCAAAGCTTCCACATCTGATTAGTTACTGTTCTTTTACCGTTTCAGGCGTTTTCGGAGATCATGCTAGTGATGGTGGCGGTTCCGATAACTGTTCCGCCTTTAATACTTAATATGTTGGATGTAATATCGCCGGACGGATCTAGATCCGCCCGATTACGCAAAGGAATAACAAGGATCACGATCAATATAACATTAAAGCACATAATTTAAGATCTACCTACAAGAAGGTAAGATCTACTTACCAATAAAAAGATAAGTCGAGATCCAAAGAATAAGCCGAGATCCGAGAATCGAGAAGCCATAGTCTTCCGATTTGTATCTCCAAGCAACAACCGGTGAAAGCCGATTCTTGATGTTTGACCTCCTTGATATGCTACCCGGAAATTCTTGAATATTTCCCAACTCAAACCCTAAGCTTTTGCCGAATTCCTTAGCTTAATTGTGTGTATGTATGCGCATTATGTTGATAGAAAAGGCTTAGGAGAACTTTCTTTAAATAGGAGAGGAATCCTTGTGCTCCATGAATTTAATAATTAATACAAAATCAATTATAATAATCCTTTTCCATAAAAGATACTCATAGAATAATCTAGAATAAATCTAGAAAATCAATTATAATAATCCTTTTCCATAAAAGATACTCCTAGAATAATCTAGAATAAATCTAGAATATTTAAGGATCAATCTAAAATATTTTCCTTAATTAATTATTTAACAAATAAACAATTAATCACATGTCTTATAATTATCAAGAAAACTAATTCCCTAATAATTACCAAGACACAAAGCACGCCCCCAATACTAGAAAATTAGGGTTCACACGAAATTTCACATAATGGGCCGAGTCCACGAAAAATGACTTTTCCATGTATTTTATTATTTAGTCCAATAAATAATAAATCGCACATCAATTAAATAGTCCAACTACTTAATTATTATTGAGACCCAACGTCAAGAAACATATGCATGTTATGAGCCACATCGGGGACCATGGACCTATAACCAGTAGCTACAATAAATTAAATAAAATTATTCATCGAACAGAATAATTCTTATTCAACCTATTAATTCCGGGATTACGCCACCATAAACCCGAAACAGAACTCTATCGGTTATGGATATATACTTACACTCTAATCATAGAGTAAAAGCGTCCATTGATATAATCATTACATACGGATAAATCCTCCATAGACTGTTCGTTTTGATTCGGGATATTTCCGTAAACCCTTCTCAAAACATCTTATCCTTATTTACCATTAACCCCCTAGTGATCAATTTGTTCATAACTAATATAATAGGAACTGGGACCATCGATCAGTTTTTAGGATTAACAAATAAGGGAACTGTCTGTCTACCTCCCGCAGGAAGGAATGGATTCCATATTTGTGAAGGCATAGACTACTCGCTCATTCCAGAATAGAGCCAACGAGAAGTGTTCAGATCACATGTATCCAAGTGATCCTTAACTAACACATCAAACCCTACTTTGAACCAAGCAGTAGACTGTGATCACATCAAGATTGAGATTAATCCATATATGATCATCTTGTGATTCGATAAGATTTCTCGATCACGGAATTATATCGAGAATTCAAATCAAATCGGTCCAGTCCTATATGATAGACATCATATATAAATGCCCCACTAGGTACCCTATACTGACGGTCCGGATAAGACGGTCACACCGTTAAGTGTTCTGGGCGCATTATTGGTATATTAATCATGAGACCCATACTCTGATTAAATTCACCACGGACTAACTAGTTTTAATCATATCATCACTAACTCAATCCTCGTGTGTATGCCATACACTGAGTTATATGATTACATACCGACATACTTAGGATTTTCAGCAGTGTATAATATAAGCATAAATACAAATATTAAGATGAATTATAAATCCTGTCAAAAACAATTATAGAAATTGTCTTCCGGGCACTACACCTAACATATTCAAATTTCAAAATTCAAACCGACTTTCAATCTTGGTCGTCCGCTCTGCTTTATTTCCTCCGTTGGATCATTTTCCTTGCTTTATAAAAGGAGGGAGCTTTGCCCTCTTTCCAAACACATCTTTTCTCTGCTTCTCCTTCTTCATAGAATACTTCATTCTTGAGCTTTTGTTTCCCTGTAGTTATGGCAAACTTTGGTGATTCTCCCTTTTTCCATACGGCCTCTCCCTTGGCCATTGCTAATTATTTCTCCATATTCAGTCAACTTCCTATGTTAGCAGAGAGGGGCTTTAACTTTCAGAAGATCGGTTATGCTGAGTGAGGGCGTATTTCTCATTTGATGTGGGTTAGCTTCCTGAAGGCACCTCGGGGGCCATACAACGCCACCATGGTGCGGGAATTCTACTCTGAGTTGTCGATAGTAGTTTTAACCGACAATGCTGCCACCGTCGTTCCCCACCGGTGGTGAATGTTGCCATTAGTCTCGCCATCATCAATGAGTTCTTTGAAGTGCCTGCTATTCCACCGTACATTCATTATGAGACGGTTTGGGGTCTTGGTAGCGAGTTGAGAAGGCAGATTTATGGGGCCGCGCCGCCTGCTACCGGGTGATTCGGACCCTTTGCCAGAGGGTTATGGTTCGGAGATGCTCCAGGTCAACCGGGAGTGGAAAATATTTATCAACTCTCGTGTGCTGCCCTCATTTGATGTGAAGAGATAGCAGAGGCTGAGTCGCATCTTCTCTATGCGATCATGCGGGCTAATGATAACGTCAAGATTGATTGGGGTCTGCTGATTTACTGGGCAATAATTACATTTGCTGCCCAGACAGACCTTCATGGGCCCATCCCATTTCCTAGGTTGATTTCCCGCTTGTGTGTCCGCACTCCCGGGATGCCTGTTTCTCACGAGGATGTGGTGGTTCCGCAATGTGCAAATGTGGAGCATACACTTGTCATTTCGGACTCGCCGACAGACGATTCTGATTAGCTTTAGGTTTTTCTTTTGTCCTTTCTTGTAAAAATCGGCCTTGGCGGCTTTTGTTTTGTATAATGAAGTTATCTTTTCCCACACTGTATTTGCTTCCTTGTTTTTGCGTTTCTGAATTTTGTGCTTTTTCCTGCGGCTCCCGTTCCCTAGCGAGATGAGAGTGACTCTGATAACAGAACTCTCTCGTTTCCGACAATGGCCCCCTAGTTTCGATAGGACTGCTGAATACGGTTTGGCTTCTCGAGAATCGTGAAGACTCATAACTTCATTCACCTGACGTCTTTATGACCCTTCATCCAACCGACGTATTTATGGTTGCTTTTTCGAAAAGTCGGCTCGGTTACTGTGGAGACTTGAATTTCAAACGTTTGTGACCCCTGACCTTCCCACATTTTGATTTTTTGGGTCTATAAAAGGGGGAGGCCTTCCTCTTCTTCTTCACTTGAAACTTTTTCTGAATATCTTTCATTTCTCTTGGAACATTTCTTTCATCTTTTCCGCACATTTGGAATATTTCGCCATGTCTTCTTCTGATTCTTCCAGTCAGGGCACCAATGCCATTGAGCCTTCCGTGATGAACCTTCCGTTTGATTTAAGGTCACCGCCTCACCGGTGGCCATGAACAACATCATGGCCTTTTCCCGTGACCATGGCCATTTGGTGGAGAAGATGCTGAATCTGGGTCGTATCGGGCCAGGTTATCGAGCTACCATTAACGACAATGGTTGGAGGAATTTTGTTACCACCCCGGCCGGTGAATATAACTTGACCCTGTTGCGAGAGTTCTATTCCGCCTTGTCAGAAGATGGTCATATTGATCGCACTACTGCTGTTACCGTTTGTGGAGTGACGGTGAACTTCACTCCGACTGCCATAAATGACTTTTATGGCCTTCCGGATCCTATTGAAGATTACGATACCTTCTGGAATCTTGATGATGGGATTGACTACTATGCTGCCCGGTTCGATGACTTCCACTTTTTGCTGCGCAACGAGTGGGTGGATTGCACAGAGGTGAGAGATGACATGCTGAATCGGGCGGAGAGGGAGTGGAAACGCTTTCTGAGTACTCGGGTCTTTTGTATGCCCGACGCCTATAAGGTTACTGATGCTGAAGCGTTTGTCCTCTATGCTCGATTCCCGAGACGACGATCAACTGTGGCCGTTTAATTCATTGTGAGGCGATCAAATTCGCCACCTTGATGAGCTACCCGTTGCCCATGCTTTTTGCCTGGATGATCTCAAACATGTGTATTCGAAGCCGTGGAATGCCCGTCTGCCATCCAGAGGCGGAAGCATGAAGATCGGAGCATTTTTTGTTTTTTGTTTTTTGTTCCTCTGTAACATTTCTTGTTTTGCAATGAATTGCCTTTCCATATTTTGTAATTAATTTCTTCTGTTTGTTGCAATTTTGGGTTGCCCCCTTCTGTGTTGGACAAGCTTTGCTTGTCGGAGACAGAATTTGTTCGTGCTTGACGAAGTTTTTTGAGAAATATTTCATTTATTATAACAAAACGGGCTCAACGCCTTTACAAAAAATGCTTCTAGAAACAAGATGAGTTCATTGCCCTTACGTGTAGTATCGTTTCAAGTTGTCGGCGTGCCAGGGCCTGTTGAAATCACGGCCTTCTTTGTCTTTTAGGATGTACGTCGCCCTCTTGACTATCCTTGTTATTTGCCAGGGGCCTTTCCAATTTTTGGCCAACTTTCATTTATCGGTTTTCTGGCCGGTTGCTTGCCTTTTGCGTAAGACAAAGTCTCCTACCGCAAAAGAATGATCGCGGATTCACTTGTCGTGGTGTCTCTTTGCGGCCTGCTTGTAGTTGACCAGCTGGGCACGGGCCCTCAAACACTTTTCTTCGGCCAGGTCCAGTTTGACTTGGCGATTAATTACATTATCGGCCTCGTCAAAGTGGGAAACCCTTACTTGGCAGCGCAATTTCTACGGGCGCCATCGCCTCTGATCCATATGTTAACGCGAATGGCGTCTCCCCCGTTGTTACCTTTCGGGCTGTTCGAAGCGCCCAGAGAGCCTCTGGCAGGTAGTCAACCCACTTTTCGGCCTTTTCAACCAGGCTTTTTTTCAACACTTTCAACACTTGTTTATTGGAGTTTTCTACCTGACCGTTTCCCTGGAGGTAACATACCAAGGATTGCCAGTGCTTGACATTATGCTCTTTGCAAAATTCATCGAATTCATCCCTAAACCGCGGGCCGTGGAAGGATACAATGGCCCATGGTACCCCAAACCGAGTCCAAACTTGATCCAGTAAAAAGTATATTATGTCTTTGGCAAATATTTTTACAAGCGCATTTGCCTCGATCCACTTTGTGAAGTACTCCATGGCAACAACCCCATATTCGCACTTCGACCGGCCTTTTTTAAGTGGACCAATCAAATCAGTTGCCAACATGTCGAAAGGCCATGCGGCGACAACAATGCTCTGTTCTACTTAAGGTAGCCTTGGTATGTTGGCGAAGAGTTGGCATTTGTCGCAACTCTTAGCGCACCTTTCGGCATCCTCAGCCAGCCTTGGCAAGTAATACCCTGCCAATAATGCTTTTTGGGCAAAGGTACGGCTGGAGGGGTGGCCCCCGCACACCCCCTCGTGTAGCTCAGTGAGTATGCCATGTACCTCTTCGGGTCTGACGCAACGTTGTAACGGCTTCGAAAAAGATCTTGTGTAGAGAACTTCGTTCAGGATCGTGTAACACGCTGCTCTTTTCCTAAGGGATTGAGCTTCCTTGGCATCCTCCAGTAGTATCCCATTTTTTGTGTACGCTTTAATTTCATCCATCCAACATGGAGCCGACGATTGAATGTCCATCATTTCAGCTTAGCAGATGGCGGGTTTTTCCAGGTATTCGAACATAATCGCAGGGTCGTTGAATTCGTCTTTGGAGATTTGGATAGGTAGTCTACCCGCTCATTCTGCTCTCGCGGTATGTTTCAGAATTCAAAAATATTGTAAGCTGCTCCTTAATTTTCTTAAAAGATTAAGGTATTTTTTCAGCACCTCATGTCTTGCTTCAAACGTGCCATCGATTTTGGCTGACTACCACATTTGAATCGAAAAACACTTACAGGCTTTCGACGTTCAGATCTTTGGCCAGCTCTATACCAGCTATGACCGCTTCATACTCGGCTTGGTTGTTGGAGGCGGTGAAATTAAATCTCAAGGCCTTCTTGATCTCTTCAGATGAATCTGGCTCCAAGAGTATTATCCTACCTCCACAATTGTTTTGGCTCGCTGCCCCATCAACATACATCTGCCAGCAGTGGGCCGACTTTTTGGCTCGGCCTCTGCTGGGGTGTTCAATTCATCGACGTTTGGCGAACTAAGCTGTCCGGCAGGCCCTTCCTCATTGAAGCTCGTCTCGACTATGAAGTCCACTAGAGCTTGTGCCTTGATCACTTTTCTAGGCTCGTCGTGAATATCGAACTCGGTGAACTCGATAGCTCATCACAGCAAACAGCCAGAGAGGTCCGGCTTATATAGCAGTTGTTTTAGAGGACTATTTGTTAAGACCACAATCGTGTGTGAAGAAAACACTACAAGAAAACTGTATTCTAATGAGGAGAATTTAACGAGGAGCTGAAAATTCGTCATTAAATGTTAGTTATAATGAGGAGATCTAAATTATTTTGCTAATTGACGACCAAGTGTTAAATCTCCTCATTATCGATCATATTGCTCCCCATTAGTTGTACAATAATAAATTTCTCCTCATTATTTGTATACATTATATATATGTTTGTTATCCTACCTCAAATTTTAGTGAAAAATGTTCCCGCCCACCTAAAATTTAGGGAAAATGTTACCTCCAATTTATAATAAAATAATGAAAATTTCATTTAAATTTGACAAATAAGAAAAATTAATTTTTTTTTCCAATAAGAAACCCTTTTCATGAAAGTTCTAATCAAACGACATAGTTTGATTTGGTATATACACCAAATTGTCTATTACAGGAAAGTTAGGTCGCCTCTCCAATCCATTCCAGCAACTTCGATTATGTCACCTCCTCTTCCCACCGTATTATCATTCACACCAAGCTTACAATCGGTCTAGCAATTGCCTCGCCGCTCCGGAGTTCCGACGCTTTGTCTTTCCGGTTCTTTCATTTGCAGAAGCCTTGTTGATGTTGTATAGTTTCGCTGCTCACTGAAAGCTTGGAATTAGGTTTTCGTGACTGTAATTAGGTATAATAAATTCGTCATTAAATGATGAATCATCCACAATTTATGCATCGTTGGTTGTTTCTTTTTTGATTAACAATAATACCATACTTTATGCACCGCTCGAGCCTTTTTTAAGCACCAGCTGTGAAATTGGAATCCAGTCCGTAGGTGAGTGTCTTATATGCAAATCTTTTAGTGTTTTACATCCAAAGGTGATTATTTTAACTCTTATGTGTTCTTTTTGCTAAAGGTTTGTAATCTGATTCTCACGTTTGGCTTTCCTCTCCAAGTGTCAGAGGTGAGAGGAAATATTCATCTTTTGATGTTCAGAATTTATGTTTCCATTACTTTGATTCTTGGAGTTTCAATATTAACTTATATGTATAAAAACACATTTCATTTCTATAGAAAACTCGTAGCGTGGAGTTCTGTTTGATCATAAGAGAAAAAGGCTATTTAGCTGTCAAGAATATTTGTGTCTCAATTTTCTTTCTGAAAAATGGAATTTGTGCCTAATGTGCTCCGCATTACAGTGTTGTCTTACTTCAGTTCTCTAAATCCGATATGTTCCAATTTTCTCTTTTAGTAACTCATAAATAGTTCAAAATAACATTAGAGTAAATTATAAAGCGAAGGAATTTCTTATGGGTTTGTTGGCTTTCCAAGATATATAGTAGACTAGTTGTCTATGATTGGCAAGGGAAGCACATGAACTGAATAACCTTGCGTATTGAGAGCTGCTTGGGGCTGCCAGAGTTACTCCCCATTTGGGTTATCCTGATTGCCTACTGTTTTGGTGACTAGGTAGTAGGTTTTATGAATGTATTAAGTATGTCATGGTTGCTACTTTGTATCAAGATCATTTAGGAATTATGTTACTCTTGACAACTAAATACGTTGAACTAAAGAATGGCTTCCTTTTGTTTTTGTCACTCATAGCTGAAGACTATCGACTAATTTCTGTAGCAAAGCTTTTCCAGATCAGTATCAAGTATTACCAAAAGTGTAGATGCTTCATCAGCCTTTGTGGCTTCTATTTCCTTCTTTGATGCATTGAATTCCTCTTTGAGTGAGGCTGTTAATGCTATTTTTGTGTTTATCCCAACAAAGAACTCGTCCGCTTTTGATGATATGTCTTTAGCCTAGACAAATGACTTTAGAATGAAAAGAATGGACCGGATTAAATTTAGAATACACACTTCATCCATATTGAGATTCGGGTCATGTTGAAGCTTATAACTCAAGGCGATGAGTTTGTTCACGTTTTCGGATGTGAGCAGAGGGGATTCCCATAGCAAGAAGTGAAGAAAGCTTTTTTCGCAAGCCTGTCATGAATTATTCCTCCATTGAAGAAGAAGATTGATGCATTGAAAAGGGGGGATCAATATTTTCATCAAGGGATTTTAGATAGTTGTCGAATTCCTCAAATTGTATCTTGAGATCACCTTGACAATTCTCGAACAGAGTGTCAGTCTCTTCTGTTTGAAGAATGAATAAAGTTGGTTGAGGTCAAACCATTCTCACTAGATGTATCGTCTTTTGGCGTTTTGAAGAACCTTTATTTTCTATTCTTTTTACGTTTCTTTCCTGATGAAACTAGTCTCGAATTCCCTTTTCTCTGCAGCATTCATTTTGCATCCAGTGTCATCATCATTCTTCATACCCTGAATGAGAAACCTGCTTTTGATAATGATGCTTCATGATGTGCCTTTTTGGTAAACAAAAGCAAGTTATTTCAATCCATCTTAAGTATAATAGAATGTACTTATTTGGTCTGCTTTTTGTTTTCCACGACAATAATATTACTTACTAATAGAATATAATTGTGTTTATATGCTTCATATTGGATTCAACAATCCTAGGTCAAACTAACCTCAGAGTAGATGTAATAGTTTTTGAAGCTCAATCACAATCTAAAGACTATAGGCACAAAATAGAGTGATCATCATCAGAACAGAGGACATAGGACAGGGGAAACACGACACAGGTACAAAATAATAGACAACATATGATCAAAAAATTTACACATACACATATATATAGTACTTACGGGTTGCGAAAAGGAGTCCCACAAAAGTGATCAGCTGTATTCTTCGATATCTGCTTAGACAAACGAAGAACAAGTAAGTAAGGAGTGCGGGAAAGGGGAGGCTCAAGTGTAGAGACTTGATTTGTGATTACTAGTTGTTGCTCTCGTACGATGCACGGGAGTGCCCACTCTATAGTTGTTTGATATTTCATTGTTTTTAATTCTGCTTTGTGCTGCTGTTTTTTTTTTCTGGTGGTTTTGTGTTGTGTTATAGATTTCTTGTTTCAGTGCTATTGTTATTGGGTATCCATTTCAACCCTAAAATTCTGGTACAGTGGCAAAAGCTCATTTTGGGAACCAAGCTGTACAGTTTTAGGCCTTTCATGTATCCCTGATCATACATGCTACCAGACTGCCGAGCGAAAAAGATTTTTTCTTTGCGGCGAAGAAAAATTCTTTGAATTGGAGGAAATAAGTAGGCAGTTTGTGTTGCTTTTTTTTTTTTTAAAAAAATTTTGTATCACAGATCATACATGTAACCGAGTTGTTTTTTAATTCTTTTAATTCTGCTTTGTGTTGTTGTTCATTTTTTATGTTGGTTTTGTGTTGTCTTTAGATTTCTTGTTTCAGTGCTATTGTTATTGGTCATATGTACATCAGTTGGAAACATTGAGTTGTGTATGCTAACACGTTAATGGTTTGATAATATGTTGGAGGTACAAGCAGAATTCAGGCATAAGTAGACATATAGTTATTTACACATACATAGTTTTTCCTTCCCAAACAATAATAAAACAATATATTTATATTTCTGATATTTAGTTTTCTCTTAATGATGTGCTATGACCATTTATCAACTAATGTTCTTGTAAATTGCTATATTTGTGTCAATAGATGAATTTGATGAATTCAAAAAGTCAAAAGAGCATCATCCGGAAGCCAGTTTCTTTCATAGCACCTGTCAGTTGGCAAGGGTATGCACAAAATACCTCGAATGCTGCATATGGAAGTAAAAGGATAGCAGTTGGGGAGCAAAAGAAAGATGAAGTTTACAACCATGGAATGACCGGTAAAGAGCTAAAAAAATTCAACCAAATCAAAACTAAATCTCACAAAAGATTGTTTCATAATATTTCTTTTACACAAATGTGATAAGATCAAATTAGCTCCCAAGGAAAAATCTAGAATACAGTGATTGTTTCTGTGAATAGTAGAGACATTGAAATTCCAAGAGGGAATGTATATATATATATATATATAGGTAATGTGCTAAATTTATGTAAGTAGACGATGGAATTTATTATGCATTGATATTAGTCCGACATGTATAATTTTTTTTCCTTTCTACTGGTGAAAATCCAGTTCACAATCTTTTTGTTCATTTTGGTGATGATAAATGGGAAGAAAGAAATATCACAGTAGATTGCTCTTTTTTGGATGTGTTAAGTATATGCAACAGGTTTATCGACATTTATTCTGTTGGTATCAAAATTACGGATGCTGAAAGCAAGCCATTGAGAAATGACAAAGAGTTGTTGGGTTTGTTTAAAGAACAAGAAAATGTGAAGAACATATAAATTTATTTGGATAAGGATACCACCATGAAACCATTGCACTTCAAGTTGCCTGAAGATAATATATCATTAATTTGGTAGACTTGAATTGGAGTTCTTTAATTTGACTTTTGTATAGTTCTATTTATCACTACATTATTTTATGTTGTGCATTTGTAGTTTCTGTTCCAAGAGCATCACAAATGGGAGATGTGTTGACAGACGATAGTGGTGATAGTGGAATGAATTATCACAATACTGGAAGAAATGGTGAAGGTAAGTTTAATATACTTCACATATATATTGTTGTGTATCTATAGTTGTGTTTGAACATAAACTTGGTTATAATCTTTGGGTATTCAAATTATTGCTCAGATTCAACCGACAAAAAAATGAGAAAAGTTAGAGAAACAAACAAGAACAAAAAACTTGTTGCTCTAAAGCAGGGAGAAAAACTTGAGATCCAATTTTTCAACAATCGTGCAATTGGATCACAAATATTGGTCCAGACACTTGGGAAAAATTGTGCGAAACAAGTATGCATGTCCTATACGAGTGCATACATGGAAGGAGATTATTGAAAGTGATAAGCAACTCATGTGGGATATGGCAAAGGTATGGAAATTCATCAAATTTGAGTTTCAAATGAAATTATGAATTTCATATCTTTGAAAATAAAGACTTGCAGCTACATGTAACTACAATGTCACAAGAGTACATTTGAATGTGAAAGAGACACATGTTTCTTAATGGTATTGTTACACTCAATCATAATTTATATGATCTATTGTAGGAAAGGTTTTCCAACCCTAGTATGGAAGTATATCGCAAGGATACTTTGGAACACATGGACACTTTGTGGACGTCATGGAGGTCAACATTGAATACGCACTACGTGATACCTTGTAAAAGTAAAGCGCTTGCATTGAAAAATGTTCCTTCAGGTATGGATGCTAAAGATTGGGAGTGGCTTGTTACTGAGAAGTTCTTACGCGATAAGTTTCAGGTATGCTATGACTAGTAAAAATTCAAACAAAGGATAATACGTTCTTTTATGTCTAGTAAAAATTTAAACAAAAAATTATACATTCTTTTGTTAAATAGCACTTACTGATAAAGATTTTTTTGTATGTTTGTTGGTAATATAGGATACTAGTTCTCGAAATGCCAATAATCGGGCAAAAGGAGTAATGCCTCATCGATACGGAAGCCAACCGCATAGACAAATCATATACGAGATGGTATGTATTTATAAATCTTGATGTTTTGTATGTATTAAGTTTTTTCAAGTTCAAGCCACGAAACATCTTCACATGTATTATATGTTACTTAAATGTTATTTAGTTTCCACTTTTCCTTTGTAATTTTTTTAGAGAGGTAAGAAAGACACCCCAACCAACATTGCCAAAATCTTTTTTGCGACTAGACAGAAAAAAGGAAAACTTGTTGAACCCAGAGATGAAGAAAAATATGTAAGTATAACTGTTTTGCATAAATTTTAATATTTAACATATTTTAGTAATTTAGTTGACATATGGAGAATATGTTTCATAGGATGAAATTGTAAAAGCCGTTCAAGGCAATGAGTCACTGTCACCTATTACATTTGTTGACACCGTTTTTGGTCCACAAAACCGTAGCAAAGTCTTTGGTTTTGGAGGTGGGATGAAAAGGAAGTATTTTAAAGATCCTCGGACTGCTCATATTGAACAACTTGAGGCTAATCTTCGTGAGAAGGAAGAAGAAAGTAACGACCATAGGAAACGCGTTGAGGGAATCGAAAGTATGTTGACCCGAATGGTGAATGCAAACCAACCAGCTTCAGTTAAACAACCATTGTGTGGCAATGACCTTAATTAGTTCTTACTCAGGTATATATGCATTATGTTTTTACCGTGACTTTAGTCATTATTTTCACTTATAAAAATGGATAAAATTTGTGTAACATGAGTACATTGGCATTTCTAATCACCATCTCCAAATTGTCTGCACTGTGTTGTTTTGTGCTTTTGTTATTTATATGTTTTTGAGTAATATGATACATGAAAAAAGGTTGTGTTTGGTGTTGATGCACAACTGTGTTGTGGATTTCATGTTTGTGTATACTTGCTTCGTTTTGTTTAATGAAATGATCTACGTTTTTAATTCTTAACAATTTTGTTGATGTAAAGTTGATATGTTTTTTTAGTTACAATCAGGCTAGCTAGCTAGACACTTTCCGTATATATATATACTTAGGGACCAGTTTGCCTCATTTGAGATCTCTCACATTGAAAGAGAATACAATAGAGAAGCGGTAGCCAAGCAAATTTAATTAGTTGTTTATTTAAAAGGTGGAGAAATTCAAGTTGATGTGTCATGAAAGCTTTAAATGGCTGTTGTTTGGAGAAGGGGGGTATTGATTCCATAAAACTTTTGGGGTTATGTTTGTCAACAATAAATTGAAATTGAACTTTGCTTTTGTGTATATATAGTTGTCTTGCTGATGTTGTAAAATATAATAGCTTTATTCTTATATGACAGTATTTATGTTAAGTTAGTACTGTTAATTAGATACTTGTGTTTATTAAGAAGGTGCCTATGTGAGTCCTACTGCTGAAACATTTTAATGATTCTTGTCGTTTGCCTCTTTATGGAGCATCCTTGTTAATGTCAATATATATATACATATATATATATATATCTGATGTTCCTAAAATGATTTTCTTTTTGGTATGGCGGGCCTAAGTTGTGTTTGAATATACAATTTGAATGGGTATACGTATCATTTATTTCATACAGGCTACATTATGGTTTAGAAAATTCAGGATGAAAGTAGTGATGGTTGGTCAATAAATGTGTTCTTTGTTAATCATTCCAAATTTTAAGCCGGTTTTGTAGGGCATTGAGGTTTTTTGAGCAGATGCAAAGGATTGGTATCGTATCATATCCTAGGATGTTGTAGTACGTAAGCATATTTTGGAAGGTATTTTTTTGCTGCGACCAAACCAACTGGTTTCTTTTTGGGATGTGATATTAGAAAATCCTTTAAATTAACATCTATATCTAGCTAACTCATCTTTTGGGGATTAATCTGTTCGTTGTATATATTGATGTATGCCATTAGTATAAAGCTTCTATTGGTATGTTTATTTAATGTAATTTTGGGCTTCAAAATTATAGCATTGATATTATTATGAAAATATAATTTAATTCTTTTTAAATGATGACAAAAAAGTATTGTAGTATTGTTATACTAGGAAAAGTGGCAGCTCGTGCTCCGCACGATTTTTGGCCCAGTTTGTAGTTATGCACCATAATGTAATATATGTATCCAAGTGGAATAAGGTGGAATAACACATAAGTAAATTGATAAGAAGAGGCATACGTAAATTACATCACATTCCCAACATATTTATATTATACATGCAAACATTGCTTATTTTAATCTTACAGCAAAAGCACCATTTGCAGTCTATGGAGCAACAAAAGCATTACATAAGGTTACTTCATAGCCTTGTTTTCTAAAAAGGCTGAAATAAACAGAGGCTAGACAAGTTGCACATATTATTGTGCATTAATCAAATTATGATGTATTGATTAATGCTACACAATATTATGCAATTGTTCCTCTGAAACAAAACAAAAGGTTGCCTAAAATCTGCATCAGCAAGTAGTCTTTTCCTTATTCTTGTTCTTTTTGACTGGGCTGGTCACTTCCCTGGGAGCTATTAAAGAGTCAGTTGCTTTTTCCTCAACGACGGTACAATACATGCTTCTGGTATTGGAGCAGAAGTACTTGTGCAAACAGCATCAGCTGGGAACAAACTCCTTTTCAAGCCTACTGGCTGATCCTGCCCGGCCTGTTCAGCATTGTCTTCTGTCAGCTCCTCCAGAATTCTTTTGGTACTTGGGGTGAAGAAATCATCGCTCACAGCTTTCAGTTTTGCCAAGGAAGAGTCAGATGCGATATCATCAAGCGTTATGGCTGAAGAGCCAGCAGTATTTTCATGTGGAATGAGCCTGGTAGATGGATACAAATCTTCATAAGCATATAGCTTCACAATTGGAAACGTTCGCATGTTCACTCCTCTGGACCAGCCTATCATAAAGTTTTATGAAACACACCACATGCTTATCTTCAAGAGCTGCTTTTATTGTAGCCTCAAGCAAAGGGTGCTGCATGATAGTATAAAAAACTGCAGGTTAGGGAAACCATTGTGCAAAACAATCATTTGTGTATATAAAAAGTGAGTTGCACCTGCAAATGATAAATTAAATAGAAGATTGGTGGGGCAATGCAGAATATGTTTAGTGATCCATCAAAAAAATTGTCACACGAATATTCATTTCCCTACGAAACCATTAGTGTTAGAAACCATTAGTGTTTATTACTAACCATTGGTCTTCATATCTAACAAAACAAACTAATGGCTTCTGATATTGAGCTGAGCCATACAAAAGCATAGTTATCGGACAAAAGAGGGCAGTAGTGGACTCCACTGGAGCCTTGGCCGCATCAACAACTTTAACCTTTATAGAAGATAGGTGGAGGGTTATAAACATTATTGAAAGAGAAGTCTTTTACATCCAGATGGAGCTTGACCATTATAATGTTGAGTAAAGAAGATGAAATTTCTTCAACCAAGAGCATATTCTCAACGGGAAGGGAATAGCATTTCTCAATTCTTTGTGACTGAAGGGCAATAGCATTTCTCAATGCCACGAAAATCCCAAACCTTGCCTTTTTTAAATTAAATGTCCACAATTAAGGGTCAACATGCATAACAGGCTGATTTATGGGGCAAAACAAGTGAAGCCCAAAATTCAAACATTTAGTAGCAGCAAGTGGTACAAATGTAACACTGTTTTTTACTGCTTGAAGTGAAGGGTAAAATGCTTTATAAAAATAATTTCCTTTTCTAATGTAGGCATGAACTCCAACTAACCATTGTAACATAAGGAACACAATACAACACCTAACTTAACACCATTTCACCGTATCATAGATTGTTTTCCACCATTTCATTCTATCATAAACCATCATATCATTTCTAACTTTCTACCCCGTAAAGATACACAAATAAAGATAATCCTTACCTTTCTAAGTCATGAACCTAATTTAGCCTGGAGAAAAAGAAAGGTGGAAATTTCCGTGTATAGTTTGATTAGGTAAACAATAGTTCGCCAGATTGAAGGAGGGGGAAGGGGAGGAGGGAGAGAGAAAAAGGTTCAAAATTTGCCAACCTGTTGGACAGAACTTCTGCTGTGTGCATTTATCAGAAGGCAATCGAGTTTTTTTTGAACTATTCATACATTAGTTTTATTATACTGTAAGTTTTAGCTACTTACTGCCATATTTTGCTGCTCAAGTTGTACTGCATCACAGCCAAGCAACATTTCAGCATCAGGGGTATACACATCAGCAGGGAGCTGGCCAGATTCATCTGTCAATAGCACGTCAAAGTGGCACCTGTGTCGACGAATATCTATTAGTATACAACTATACATGTAGGTAAATGAGTGAGAGAAGAGAAAGTTGTTATTCAATTCCCTTTTTATGTAGTTGTACCTGTATTTGATCACGATATTCTCTTCACATAAAACACACCATTGTTTGTTCTTCTTCGGCATTCATGTTTCTTCAAAAGCTCCATTCATGCCTAAAACAAGTCCGATTTCCACCACCCAACAATTTGGGACATGAAGGGAACTTTTAAAGGAACTAAAGCTCATTTGGCCTAAAACAAGACTGATTCGTCCAGCCACCCAACATGTCTTGAGCTGTGTTCAAATTGTAAATCTGATCAGAAAACTGGTGCACCATTAAAGAAAATATATGCATAGTTAGGTGGTACAAGATTTTACCGTATCAATGGAACCAACAGCCATCTGAATTGGTAAGAGATCTGCAACCTGTGGTGTTTCCAGAAACATTGAAGGATCTCGGTACTTTCTGGCATCCACCAACGGCACAATTTCACCAGCATGGTCTTTGTACCTAATGTGAAAAAGTTTCAGATCAAGCCATAAAATATAGATGTGTACGATGAGGCAGGCATAAAAACTTGCAAAATGGGCTGCAATTAGACATATTAATACTCTGAACTAATTAAAAAGTAACTCAGAGACATAGAGAGTAATAATACCATTGTTTCAGCGGAACATTTTCAGATATTGGTGGATCTTGAAGGAACATTGACGTGTGCCTGGATGACAGTGAAATGCCTATAGATAAATAGATTATACGGTAAGTTCAATGTTGTATATCTAAACATACATAATAGGTCATTTTCATGTATTTTTGCCATCGATCAATTTCAAAAACATAAGAGTAACAGATACATGGTTAATCACAGGTACTAAAAACATATTCCAATTCCTTGAACATATATAATGGGAAAATGCCATATGAAACATGGAAGTATTACCATTGAACGTAGTGACTCTGACGTTTTCAACAATCAATAGTGGAGGATTCTGCATGCTATGTTGAAGGTCAATGCTGGTAGGTTCTGTTCCGTACTTCCATGTCTTTAGCACGATAGGCTTTTTCCTACGATTATTTTATAATCTATAATTAGTATTGCAAAGGAAGTCGTTAGGAACAAATACATGGAGTATACCGAACAGATTATTAGCTCCTCCGTACACTAATAGCAGGTAGAGGAAACCAATGCATGAGTTAAACATAATTTTGTTTTCAGGATATTTATTGCATCTTCAGTGACATTGTTTGTATTAATACCACTTATACTATTTTGTCAAATAATACTGAACTGAAATTGAAGTAGTTTAAAAGCTGAAGAAAAGTATTTGTCTTACTCATCGTTGATCAGAATGTAATCTCTCGACCAAAGACCTTGCTTAACAAATTTTATGCGGAAAGCTTTTCAGTACCAAAGCTTTCACCGCTGCATGGAAAGCGTGGAAATATTTTATAATCCAGTTAGTTAAATGGAAAGTTTTAAGAAGGTTTTTGTAAAGAAATAAAAAGGAACATACTGATATCAGTATCTCGGTCAGCATCTCTACCAAACTCAGCAAATGGTGTCAGATTAAAGTGGCATGGTAGATTCATCGGAACATCATCTATAATGGGCTGAACCGGTGTCGAGCTGCTAAGATACCACGTGTATAAGTATTCCCCAACCTGATATTCAGGTTTTGTCCGGCGAACGGATGCATTGGATATGTAATAACGCTTGTATGGAAGCAAACTTCGTTCAAAGAAAGCTACATCATCACCAAACAAGATAGCAGGAATTTTAGTGCCCTGTTTAAGAATAAGAAACACATTGAGTATCATGGAAATGGAGTGCGGAATGAATATTTAAAAGTAGTAAAATTGTTTGTGAGATCACATACTGTCATATCAGTTAGCCAATAGTTGCGATATATGGTTGGATTAACAACCGATCTACTTGTTTCGGTTGGTCGCCTTTCAAGAACTTGTATTAATACAGTCCACTTTGTTTTCATATTCGGGACCTCGAAGCAGTGTACATCAATCGTTGATTCCGCCCCTTAATCCATAACAGAAAAATCATCAAGAGAACGAATTATTGTTAACACATTCATTGTAGTATTAATAGTGTTTTGGAGGAATGCATATGTAAATCAAACAAGCAAAATTTCAAGAATGAATGTACAATGGTTAACGAACCTAGGGAAAATTAAATTGGATTACATATTTTTTTCTAATATTTCTTTGAAGACTACGTTTTTTGTATTGTCTATGGTGTGCTTATCAAAGTAAGATGGATTGATCAAAACTCTGACAGAAGTCGCTTTTTTTGCCCTAGATAAAGCGACATATAACTGGCCGTGAGAAAAGACTGGTTCTTTCAAATATATGCCTACTAAATCAAGTGTTTGTCCTTGCGCTTTATTAATTGTCATAGCAAAGCAAAGTCTTATTGGAAACTGTATCCGTCTATAAGGAACAGGATAATACTCTTCATTGGTTGGTTGAAGAGGTATTCTATGAATGAACACATGCTTCCCAGCGAAATCACCGTTTTGAATTTCAGCATGTATAACTTTCTGTTTTAAACTGCGACATATTAATCTAGTTCCATTACAAAGGCCTTCACTTGGATCAAGATTTCTTAATAATACAATTGGTGCATTAATTTTTAAATGTAGCCTATGTGGTGGTAAGCCATTTGGTGAGAGAGAATTTAAAAGATCCTCATATTGTGCTTGATCTGATACATTAAGTGTTTCATCGTAACTTAGATATTCATATGAACTTCCTGGAAATTTGTTGATCATAAGTTCATTAACCTCATCAACAAACTCATTTTTGGTTGTTAAAATGGCTGTATTAATGTTCTGCCTCGCTGTTGACATACATGATTCAATATTTGGGTAAACAAAATCTATTAATTTGTCCAAACCATCCTCAATATTTTTGTGTGCTATGACTATTGAATGCGGGAGCTTAATATTTTCAGCATCGGCTGTATGGAAAGAACCATTTCCTATTTTAGTAGAAATTCTGTGAAGTCTGGATCTAATGCAGCTCTAACATTTTCGGTAAGCTTAAACTGTATTAACTTAGGCCATAATGGAGAACTTATCAATGATGCATTGATAGTTTCGTTTTTGGTACCGTTTGACACAATGGGAAGTGTTTGCCTAAAATCGCCTCCAAGAACTACAACTTTACCTCCAAATAATTCCTTCGAATCAAGTATGTCTTTCAGCAAACAATCTAACATTTCAATAGCCTTACGCTTACACATTGGTGCCTCATCCCAGATAATTATTTTGCATTCTCTAATCAGGCATGCCAACATAGATTGTTTGTTTACTTTACACGTACCTATTTCTGGCAGGTCTATTGGTATTTTGAATCTAGAATGTGCCGTTCTACCACCCGGTAACAAAGAAGCAGCTATTCCAGAAGTAGCATTAGCTAATGCTATATTGTTTTTTGATCTAATGGTAGCCAACAAAGCCTTATATAAAAAAGTCTTACCAGTACCGCCCGGACCATCTATAAAAAAGGAACAATGTTTATTCATCGTTATTGCATCCATTATGGCTGTGTAGGCTTCTTTTTGTTTAACGTTTAGTAGATTTACTGATTGTATGTCATATTCACTAACTACTATACTTTTCTCGGCTTTTAATTCTCTGTTGAATTCTGGTAGCTTTTCTAAAGGGCACGAAGCTGGTACAATATCATATAACGCTATATCTTTACCCATTGAACGCAAGAAAACATTGATCTGCTGTAAGACAGCAATTCTAATCGCTAAAGGAGGAAGATCAGCCGATTTAACATAATCTTCCGACATTTCTTTTTCAAACAGCTCCCATAATTTTTTGGGTTCATTTGGGCATGAGTAAACTAAAAGGGTAGCAAACAAGCGCCTCAATTCGTATGGCATCGAAAAAGCACATGCCTCTTGCATGCATTTTTCCTGGCTGTCATCTAATTCTAAAAAGCCACGGCTCAAAGCTGAATCCCGAAAAGTTTCAAACAAGTTATTGTTATGAGTTTTCAGATCTTGAAAAGATTTTGGACACCTTACCTTTGATAACAGAAGTCGTAAAAAGTAGCGTTCGCCTTCATTAGGCTGTACAATAACTATTCTACCTACTGAATTACCGCGTTGCCTAAACTTCCACATTTTTTTATCATTCAGCCAAACAAAATAGTCAGGAAAGTCAGTGTATGTACAGTTTAAGTCTTGCGCTTTTTTACTATGTGTATTCATGTAGAAATACTCAGTCAACATTGTTTTTCTAGCGAAACTATTTTGTAATAAATCACTAATTTTCTGTTTTTTATTAAACGTAATCGGTTGATGATTTGGTAGGTGAACCTGTAAATGAATAACTGGAGGTTTTATTTCACCCATCGTAAACCTAAATATTCTCCACAATGCCTCTGGAGCAGCCACCCATCGGGCAGAGGCATACTCTTTAATCTCATCTATATATTCATTATTACTACTATCACTAACATTATACATAACCTTATCATTTCCTTTACAAACATATTTGTATATGTATTTAACTGCACTAATGCTGGAGCATATTTCTACATTTATGTGACAATCATATTTAGCTAATAAATAAGGATTGTAAGGCACAACCCATCTATTATCTAGCCAAACATTTCTGACCTTAACTTTCTGGCCATCATCTCTACGTCTATACGTAGGGTATGAATCAGATGTGTTAAGAGTTTCATCACAGAAATGTTTGGGGTATGAACTCCAACATTTTCCAGTTCGTTTCATACAAACGTTTTCAGGGTTAGCTTGTCCACAAGGGCCATGTAACATGTGTTTCATGACCAAATAGTGCAAGTGAGGATTTTTTGATTTATCAGGCAATTCCGCGGAAACAATCTTATCAAACTCTTCAAGCCTAAAAAGTTTAAATTGGGGTTTTAATATTAAAAGCATATGCGCATGAGGCAAGCCCCTCTTTTGAAACTCGATAACATAGGTATATGCAGCAACCTGACCGAAAATATTCTTTTTAAAAAGGTCCATTTTTAGTTCTTCAAGCTTACCATGGAATGTTCTAACTGCTAAATCTGGTCTGTCTTGGGTTTGCTCCCCTTTTAGTAAGTGCAGTTTAATTTCTGGCCAGTTTGGGTTACAGGTCATTGTTATAAACAAATCTGGCTTTCCATATTTTTTAACCAAAGTCATAGCGTCTAAATATTTTCGTTTCATATGTCTTGGACCACCAATAAAAGATGCTGGTAGTATGATTCTATGACCAACTTGTGCACACTGACGTCATTGCATCAGCAAGGCCTTGTAAGTAATCGCTTCTTATACTATCTTGTTGAGAACTAAACCAATCTAATCTTTGCGTTTCCATCTTAACAAACATGTCTACACAATATTGTTAAAACAATCTACCAAAATGTAATATGTTTGATTCATCTTTATCCCTAATCTGAAATTTGTACGCATAGTACTCGCGGACCGAAATGTTGGAGGAATCATTATCACGTAAACCGACAACTGGAGGGAAAACAGACAGGAATGAAAACAAATTAGGAAGAGGTAGGAAAGCAACTCCATGTGTAATCCTAATAACAGTTCACCTATACATACCTTCTTCTTCATTTTGCAAAAGCTCATCAACATTTACTGCCCTAGATGGGTGAATCCCTTCAACTATTTCTAGCATTCTTTGACGCTTCCGTTTGCCTGTATTGCTATCCCTTTTATGAATTCCTTGATGCCATCCAATATCCCCGTATGGAAACATTAAAGGATATTGCAAAGGATCGTAACAACCATAGTAGTATCGAATGATACGTGGCTGGTCAGTATGGGTATAAACCTGAATATGTCTTTCTCTAGAAGCACCTACATCATCTGAAAGATCAACTATAACAGCCACTTGTGAAACTGTTGGCTTGTTGTACACCCTCTGATCTATTGTGGGGTTACAAAATAAAAGTATTTCTTTTTCAGCTAGGTTATCATATTCTTTCAAAGCTCTAAAAAACTTGGCATATGGATTTTTGTCTAACACCAACATAAGCTGGCAAACAACATTTTCTAACAAGCGCGGACAACTTTTAATTCTACGCGGAATTTCATTTTCAGTATCGTGAAAGTAAAACTGCAAATTTTTTAGCTGATCATCGCTTCCATTCAAACCATTTATAAAATGGTATAACTGTCCTTGGACTCTAAATGTGTACACGCCTTTATTTCTTTTCGAAAGTTCTTTATCGTAACGAACGCCTAAAGACGTAAATGCAAAGTGGTTATTATAAGTACGCACACAATTCCGGAACGTTTTACTCTCTTGATCCTGGCCCAATAAGAGGTTTTTCAGAACATCAATAGGTTGTTTATTTGCTGCTAAGACTACTGCACCCCCTAGGCAACAAAAATTTTCTGTCTCATGAGCCATTTTTTTGGCCTCACAATAAATACAGTCAGGCTGGTTGGTCAAAACAGATGACTGGTTTGGTATGCAGGTTATAATAGACCTGCCTTTTAAAGGCAAAGCATTCAACTTTGGTTCATCTGATGCAGCATGTAAAGGCCTTTTCTTAACAGCCATTCTTTTTTTCCCCTCAGGGCATGAGGTCTTAAGCGCCATTCGTAACCGTTTTTGTTTTAATCGTAATATCGCAGCCTGCCTATATTTTTTAGTTGCTAACCAATTGTCAATCTCTTGTACGCGATCAGTTTGCAGATTTGTTCTAAGGTGCCTTTTAGGACCAGCCCCTAAGGCCGTAAAATGAGCTGAATGGAATGATGCGACTGGAATTTCAAAATTGGAAGAGGAGCATTCAACTGCAGCTAGGCTACTATTCTTAGGTTGTGTGCATGAAGAGGCTGCAATTGTGGATGCACACATACCAGGGCGTGGCTTTGCTATGCCTTTAGTTCTCATTGGCTGAGCAGTGGATCAAAAGTTCTAACACATACAATATACGTGGTAAAATAAAGGTCGACCCTAATACAACAAATCTACCAGACTTATCGACAGGCTAGAAATACACCTAAACCACAGCAAAAGTAATATGAACAAGATATAGAAAGCAGTCGTTTACTTAACAATACATACCTGAGAACCCGAGGCTAAGCTTGTCCTCATTCCAGGTGGAGTACCCTTCCCAGCCATAATAAGTCACCTGGCAAAAAGAGGCAAAAAAGTAGCAGGTTAGTATATAATAGAATAGGCACAGACAACACCACAAGGTATTGTAAAGCAATAATGAATTTATATGTAAACGCGAAACAAAGTCGGTGCTTTGCAAGATGTGTCGAAAAGATCAAAACAGGTGGTTGGTAAGAATTGGCCAACTTAAACGGACAATCTGATTCAGCAAGCAGGCGAGTCACTAAATAGATAAGCAAATTTGCTTTGGTGATAACTAAAATTCAAGTGCTGATGATAAGGTTCAAGGCGATAAATAAGAGCATGATCAAACAAACGGGTTATGATCAATTCAAGTTCAATGCACACCTTTGAACCAAATTGCAATCACAGCTTAGAGAATAACTGTAGATTATATATGTATACAATAATCTAATTTATTAAAAACAATTTGCAGGTTTGTTTAATACAACTGAGACTTATGGTAACCATATAAAAAGCATTTCATAAGGATTGACAAGCAAAGAAACAGCAGGTTGTAATTCTCAAACAAATCTTGATACAAAAGGCAACTCAAGTGCACTTTGATTAACAGATCAGTGACTGCAGATAATACAAAAGCAGTGCAAATACAAATCAGGCAAGGGTTCAAAATACAGTAGGGTTTAATAGAATTCCAGACTACAAGACTGATTCACAACTTCAGGCTTATGTACAATTTCCAGCACTAATAACTTTTAACTAAAAGAATGAACCTTCAACTGAATGCTAAACTGGTAAAAAACACCTAAACAAGTAAGTTTATCAGAACGGAATTCAAGGCCGAGTACAAGGGGTTCAGTCAAAAAGGTCTTATATAACAGATTATTACAAAAAGCAGGCAAAGCCCTATTACATAACGTTCAGAAATTCAGAAAATAATCCAAGACTGATACAATCAGCAAGATCACCAAAAACAACTCAACACTTTGGATCACAGGAGCAGCAAGTTACACAGGTATCAGATTAGATTCAACAGGGCAAAGGCATAAGGCAGTTCACAAAATGCTTATGCTTCAGAATGCAGCAGACTCAGGGAAGTGCAGCTTAGTGAAGGTGAATGAACAACAAGTCTAGCAACAGAACAAATTCTGGTTTGTACAAGAGAGCAAGGCAGTCAAAAGATAGCAGATTCTCAGATTGAACAATTTCACACAGAGCTAAGCATAAAGGTCAAAAATAGTAGCCAAGGAAACAAACACATGACATTGCTAGTCACAGTGTAAGCAGTGCAGAATTCTAAGGCCAAGAAAACATTTTAACTAACCACTGTAAATAAAGCCATAGAAGCTATATTAGGATGAAACACATCACTGCCACCAAAGAAAATGGAAAATCATATACCTGACTATACACAAAACAATATTGAACTTTTATGAAAACCACCACCCACCAATATTTAAAAAGCCTCTAAAAGTATATTATTAGACAGAACAGCCTCAAGATTCCTACTATGTATCTATGGCCTGTGTTTTTTCACCCCCTACACTCAATTAGCATCCTTAGACAACCACTTACAGAAGGTTGAAACCAGAAAACCAATACAGAAACAATAGGCAAAACCCAGAGACCACAGCCTGAGGATATGAAATGCAAGACAGGCATATCTAAGATCCTTGACACATTTCAAAGCTTGGATTTAAAGTATGCAATAGCCTTCACAGAGTGAAACCAAAAGACTCAAACATTAAAATTGTAAATCAGCAATCTAACATACTATCTTGAGGGGCATAGCTTGCAACTGAAGACATCAAGACAGTAAAATTCAAACAGCCAAAGCCTACACGTGACCTGAACCTAAATTCAAAAGCAAATGCACATGCTAGCTCAAATCCAATACAGTAGCATATAATTCAAGCATGAAACAAACACATGCACCAGCATTCTGCACACCTGAATTATCGAACAAAGGTTTTTTTTTTCGACTCAGAAGAACACCCAGAACAGTTTGAAGTGCTGAGCGAGCTTCAAACAATGTTTCTATTTAAAGAGGCAAATTTTCCACTGCAGTACAGTTAAATCCAATCGAAAATTGCTGTTACTCATTTTAAAACAATAAAAATTGTGCCTGCACACCCAATTTCTTTTCTAGCTCGTAGCATGCATCATTGAATCTAGAGTAGATCTGGCATTCCATCACCTGGCATCGTCTACCCTCACCTAACCGCCGAGAAAACTGCCACCCTTGCACCATCCTCCTTCGATCTGGACCATATACCTTCTGCAGCAGTACAGCAAGCCACCAAATCCCATACTTTCCCACCTTCTCCGTCTGTATACCGGTCAGTTGAAATGATGGAGGGGAGGAAAAACGCGATCTGATCCAACCACCCCCTTTTTTTTCCCATTTTCCATTTTCCCGTTTCTGATAGAGCATAACCCCTTTTCCCCCTATTTCTTTATTCTTATTGTTTTTTGATATTATTATATTCTATATATATCTTATATATATAATATATATATATATTATATACTGTATTAGATCTCTGTACGTATATGTATCTATATATATATCTATATATCTCTCTCTATATATATATATCTATATATATGCAGTGTCTATATCTTCTTTGATTTTATTACTATACTAATCAGAATATAAAACCATATAATACAACCGCAATGCTATTTATATGACAAGATTTCAACACTTTTTAGGCGTAAAAATCGATCACGGACATTCGGAAATACTTGAAATCCAAAGAAACATTAATTACAACATCGATACACCGAAAGTTATAAAAAAAAATATATATATATATATATATACATACACGTACTCTGTATATCTTATTTTATGTCACTATACAATATAAACATAGAAACATACATATATATAATAGTACAATACCATGCATATTTATACGGAAAGAATTAAAAATTATCTCCCCGTTAAAAATTCTAGCAAACATTCCGAAACACTCCAACTGCTAAGGAACATTAGTTACCACATCGGTACATCGAAAGCTATAAAAAAAAAACCTAGCCATCACAATTTATTCCCAACATCCTAAAACATTTCAAATTCAAAAAAACATCTCTACTCTCTAACTAACTGTCAAGAGTTTAAAGTTTACTTATAGACACAATCTTTTTTAAAGCATTCACGAATATCTGAAGCTCGAAACCCTCTACCTATATGGCGAGAATTTTTTTAAAAATTGCGGGCACAATTTTTTCTAAACAACCTCGAACACATGAAATCCAGAAAGGGCATAATTTTTTTAGGGAATATCCTTTATCTTTGATCTTTTAGCTTTTATATCTTCCCTTTCTTTTATGTTTTTGTTTTTACTTTTCTTCTTTCCATACATAAAAGAGGCTAGTATAATAATACTATATACTTCTAAACCAAAAATCTATCTGTATCTATATTTTTGTTTTACATATCCACATTATTTTTTCTATCCATCTAGTCCATCGCACATAATAAAAATATTTTGAGTACTAAGCAAAAAAAGAAAACCATTGGAGCCCTAAGCAAAAAAAGAAAACCATCGCACAAAAACACTTTTGCCTGTTATGTAAATTAAATCACATAACAACAGCCCACAACAAAGCCCACCCAAAACAGGTAAAAGGCCACCCCAAAGGAGCCCTCTTGCCGATCAAAAAAATCCAATCAAAACAAAACCACCACAGCCAATCAAAAAAATCCACATGGCAGCACATCTCAGCCTCACTATCTTCTTATTAAGATAGTAAGATTTTAGTGACGGGTCAATAGCCTTATAATGAGGAGATGTATTATTAATAATTCATGATTTAATGAGGAGTAATTGGTCTTTTAATGAGGAGATGCATTATTAATAATTCATGATTTAATGAGGAGAGAATGGTCTTTTAATGAGTAGCTATTTTGTCCTCCAATCATTATTTAATGAAGAGTAAATGATCGAATAATGAAGAGATTAGTTGTCACTAAATATGGTTTTATTGAGAAGAATATATTCTCATTAAATGTATGATATAATTAATGAGGAGTTCCAATTCTCCTCATTATATATCTTTAGAGGCGGAAGCGAAAACGATGAGTGAGTTCTCCTTATTAAAAGACTTTAATGATGAGAAATAGACATTTACTAAGGAGAATTCTCCTCATTAAAGACCATTTTCCTAGTTGTGAAACTAAGCCATCAGTTTTCGGGAGGCAATAACAAGCGAGTAAGCTAATTTTTCTGCATTATGATAACGGCTCTCAACCACTACTAGAATTTCACGGATTTGCGACGGAAATTTGTGACACAAATATTTCGTCACTAATTTGCGAAATATTTGCTACTATTTTGTGACAAAATATTAAAAATTTATTTTTACCACGAATCATGACGACAATGCGACCAAAAATGTACGTCGCAAACTTTTTTGTCACCATTTTGTCGGAAATATTTGCGCCAAATTTCAGCGCCATTTTGTGTGACAAATTTACGATAAAGTGTTTTTGTCGCAAAAAATCTTGTAGCTAATTCGTTACTATTGGAAATTTTGGCCCACATCTTTTTACCCACTACTTAGTGACGAGAATTTCATGGATTTGTGATGGAAATTTGTGACAAAAATATTCCGTCACTAATTTGCGACATATTTGCTACTATTTCGTGACAAAATACAAAACAAATCATTTTGACCACAAATCATGATGACAATGCGACAAAAAATGTACATAGCAAACCTCTTGTCACCATTTTGTCGCAAACATTCGCGCCAAATTTCGTGACAAATCTATGATAAAGTATCTTCGTGGCGAAATTTTTTGTAACTAATTTGTCACTATTGGAAAATTTGGCCCACATCCATTTACCCACTAATTAGTGACGAGAATTTTATGACGAAAAAGTTGTGAAAATATTCCGTTTGTGATTTGTGACAAAGTTTTAATGGTTTAGTGACAAATCAAAAAATAACATAATTGTGCTAGAACTTGTGACCACTTTTGTGACAAATATGCGAATGATAAGAATTTGGTGAATGTTTTGTCACAAACCTTCGTAGCTAATTCTTTGCTAATCGGAAGAATATATTTTGTCACAAATTAGTGAAAAAATTTGTGGCCGTATTTTGATAGATTACTTACAAAATATAAATAAATTAATAAATTGTGACAACATTTTGATGGATTAGTAACAAACTATAAATAGTTTTTTTATAAGAAATTGTGAGTGGCAAAAATCTCAGCACTAAAATTGTTAAACTCCCTTTTATCAGAACACATTAATAAACGCTTTAGAATTAAAAGGGAAATGGAATTTTGAGAATATCCGTAAGTAAAAAACAATGTATACAAAGTTAGGTCATGGTCAACTCCCAATTCATGGACTGGAGATGTCTATCCCAAATCCATAGTTTTTTGAACCAGACAGGACCAGTGGTTCACCGTTAAAACGAGTAGTCTGGAGACGGAAGCAATCTAATTTAAGCATTGAATTGTTTAAGGCATAAATATCAAACTATGTCCGGTCCGATGATTCGCCGTCAAACCTAATGAACCGGTCATGAAACGTGGCATGTTCAAGCAAACTCATTTAGGGAAGTAACCGGCTCAATCACGATAAATCCACAGGTTCAACCAATGACCTGGTGGGTTCTAGCTGAACCGGTGAGACACTATCCGGACCGAACTCCGAATTAATTGGACAAGTTGGTTTCGGATAAGAGAGTTTTAAGAAAAAAAAATGTTTGTTATTTTTTCCTCATTTTTTTCCCTAAAAAATTAGTAAAGATGGTATATAATTATTTTCTTTGCCTGAGACATCATTTGCGTTCAACCCTAGACACCCACCCATCCACCCACCCACCCACCCACCCACAGCCCCCAGTTCGACTTCTCCCCTCAAGCCTGAGATGTCGCCGCCGCCGCCTTCGCTTTCGTTCATTTTCCAATAAAAATTCCATCGAGCCGGCCACTTTCCGTTGACAAAAGTTCGATTTCCGCTTTAAAGCCTTAAAGCCGGCCTCTTTCTTTCGTAAACCCGACGACCGTTGCCACCGTCGAGATCTTTGTTCCACGACCTCCACGTTCTCCAAACCACCGGAAAATTGCCCACTCGTTCATTAACCGAACCTGTGTAAGCTTCGTGAATCCTTCATAAAGCACAATCTTAAAGCTTTTGTTTCATAGAACGATTTGGTCCGGCGGTAGAAAATCAACGACTTTGGTATAGAAATTGAGGAATATGCGTTTTTTTCATCGAACTCGTTTTGTTGAGTCTATTGATGTCCAGTTCGGGTCTTTGTTGTCCCGATCTTATGTGTTGTTTCAAAGCAATCTGCTAAGTGAGTTGCGGTTGCGGTCCGTTATGCATTAGTCTTGTCTAAGTCGAGTTTGTATCATTTTTCTTCCATGTATCGATCGCTAGTTCTTAATGGTTAGTCCAGGTTCTTACACTCTATTATACCTCCTAAGTTGAATAGTCTCTCTGTGAACATTTTAATTTTTCACTTCTCGTTCTGCGTCATTAAAGTTATTTGTGGTGAATTTCTTGGCCAATTTTTTGGTAACTAATTGCCTTCATTGCGTTTATTTGCATCTTTTATAGTTTTCCAGATGATGCCTTCAAGGTTTTCCTTGTTGTTTCCACACTTCTATTTATTGGGATGAACTTGAATTTTAGAATTTTTATGAGGGCCTATAATTGTAGAATGTGTTTTCCTAGATACTTAAGCAATGAGTAAGTGAAAGGGATGGTTTGATTCTGTTACATTAACAATGCAAGTACAAAAGGAAGCTCCACCAGGTATGCATTGCACAGACAAGTTCCTAGTTCAAAGTGTGGCGACAACGAGAGAGCTTCGCAAAGGATTTACCTCCAAATATGGTAAATTTCGCAAATTTTGTATTCAACTGAATAGGTCAATAGGGCTAAAATCCATCAATGCCGTAAAAGGTTGGTTTTGTTTATCTGTCCCAAAATGACCGCCGGCGTGTCTCACATCATTCCTCTATCAAACAACATTTGGTGAATGGACTAATTTCAGGTAAAAGAATCATAGCTTGATGTACGACTTTGTCAAGAAGGATCACAAGGTTTCCAAGTTTCTAATACTACAATTTCTAATGGTGTTCTCAATTTTCCAAAGCAGAGTAATGAGGAAATGGTATTAATTGATCTTCCTTTTGATTACTGTAAATCGTTTTTACTAGTGAAATAGCAATTTCAGTAGAAATTATATTGACAGTTCTTTCGAGGTTATCTTTTGTAGATTCAGGATAAGAACACTAAAATGTACCATATAGATCACAAAAATATACATTTTGATTAACATAGATATTTATGACATTAAACCGAACACACATGCTAGAGATCAAGGACAATTTTACTATTGTTCTTGAAATTGTGAATTTGTTGTTTTTTTTTGCTGATGCACTTGAATCTGCAGCTTTATTTCACTATTAAAGATGAGGATCTCGGCCATGTGAGAGAAATGTTTGATTCCACTCTTTTACGACAATTCAGGGACAAGATGCATAAAGTCAAGAAAAGTCAAAAATTCAAAAGCAGGTCCAAAATTGAGTTATATATGGTTGTAGGGAACTTTGTTTGTTCACAAGAAATGAGTTGTTTACTGAAAATAACATTAGTTTCTCAAAATTGTCTACTAATTACTAATTTTTTTAATTTCATGTTGAAGATGTTATTTGACTCTCGGGATCTTTCGGTCCTTTTATTTATTTATGATTTTCACTATGTTTAATTGTTTTGAAATGCATTTGTAGGATGGATATAATTTTTCGAATAAAAAATACGAATATAAATGTGATTATAAAATCATTTCGAATATATTCATTTGTTTGGTCGTAAATTTGATGAAATATTTTGTTTCAAATCATGGCTATTAATTTGTCAAATATATTTTGTCACAATTTTATCGTACACCGCTTGTCACAACGCTCGGTTATAATTTTATTGTAAGCATTCGTCACAAATTTATTTTATATTCGTGATAGGAGGTTGTCACAATTCCGTTAATATATTTGGTCACAAAATTGTCGTAGTCTTTAGTCACAAATTTGTCGCTATCGTACGTAGCAACTTTGACACAACATTCTATCACGGACCCGTTGCGAAATTCCGTCACACTTTCGCAAAATATGAATGTTGTCGTAGATTCATCACAAAAAAACTCATCACTGTTGTGCCACAAAGTATAGCTTTTGTCACAAATTTCTCACAAAACTTAGTGACAAGGTTAATTTCGACTCAAAAATTTGCAACGGGTGTTCCGTGACGGAAATAGGTTTCGTCACAAATTCGTCACAAACTCGTCACAAACGAGCGTTTGTGACGAATTTGCGACGAAAACCACCGTCACAAATCCGGAAAATTCTAGTAGTGAACGGGACTGGGGGCCTTTGATACATAGTAGACGGGATTTTAGAGGGTCCCGTCCTCCTTGACAAGAACGGCTGCGACGGCCCAGTCCGAAGCTGCCAGATATAAAAAGACTTCATCTCCTAGGATCGGGCTGACCAGCAATGGTGGGCATGCCAGGTAGGCCTTGATTGCTTTGAAAGCTTGAGAGCACTTCTCGGTCCATTCAAACATTTTATTTCCTTTGAGGATTTTGAAAAAAGGCAAACATTTTTCAGCTGACTTGGAGGCGAACCTTCCGAAGGCGATGATTCTCCCATTCAGTCTCTGAACTTCCGTTCACACATGTTGGCCTTTTCATGTTAGCTAAGGCCTGAATCTTTTCTGGGTTTGCCTCGATTCCTCTGTGATTTACCATGAAACCTAGGAACTTTCCAGCTCGGACTCTGAAAGTGCATTTTGCGGGGTTCAGCTTCATAGAGTGCATTTTCACGTTGTTGAAGCTAGGTCTCTTGCAGATCGGCTACATGATTGGTTCGGGGGGACTTAACGACCATGTCATTGATATATGCCTCCATGTTTATCCCGATTTGAGAGCCAAACACCTTTTTGACCATCCTTCGGTAAGTAGATATTGCGTTATTTAAGCCGGAAGGCAGCATTTCGTAGTAGTACATTCCGCCTGCGGCTCTGAAGGCGGTCATCTCTTTTTCTTCCTCGGCCATCCTCACTTGATGATAACCGGAGTAGGCATCGAGGAAACATAACGTTTCGAATCCAGCGATCCGATCAACCATTCTGTCTATCCTGGGCAGCTCATATGGATCTTTGGGACCGGCTTTGTTCAAGTCAGTAAATCGACGCACATGCGCCATTTTCCGTTGTGTTTCTTGACCATTACTACATTGGCCAGCCAAGTCGGATACTGGAGCTCTCTGATTATCCCTGCTTCAACCAACTTGTTCACTTCGACCCTGATCGCTTCTTCCTTCTCCTTAGAGAACTTACGAGTTTTCTGTTGTACAGGTTTGAAGCGAGGATCCACATTTAGATAATGTAGTGCGATCTCGGGCTCCACCCCCCCTCATATCTGTGATCATCCAAGAAAATGCATCCAAGTTCTCTTTGAGAAGCGACACCATCTTCCTTCTTTCCTCTTCTTCCATTTGACCCCGATCTTCACCTTTTGGTTAGGATATTTCTCGTTCATCACAATCTAATCAGCTCATCTTCAGCGATGAAGTCCGATTCGTCTCTTACTTGAAGGATGTCACAGATGACCGCCCTAAGCTCGATGATTTCCCTTTGGGTGATGTCCGATTGTGGGCATGGCTCGTTTCGAGCTTTCGCTACCTCAATCGTATCCACACAGGCCTTTCGGGAAGCCGACTTAGATGTCTCGACCTGGGGCCTCTTGTATGTCCCTCTCACTGGATAATCGCTTCGGTTTGTCATCACATGGTTCAGCGGAGTTTCGGGTCGGCTGACGACCATCCTAATCCCTTCATCTGTGTAGAATTTTTCTCTTTGATGGGGGGTCGAAACAACCATTTGAAACTTTCTTTGTGACGGGATCCCCAGGATCGCCGTATAATGGAACTGTAGATCGACCACCAGGATGTCGATTTTTTCTTTCCGGTATGAGGGATGGTCGCCTATTTCCACTTCAAGATCGATGACGTCTAGGACTATTACTTTATCGTTGGAGAATCCCTCCAACATTCACAAGTAAGGCTTCAATCTTGAAATTCTGATTTTTAATTGTTTCAAAGTCTCCAAGTAAATGATATCTCGAGCGGCTCCCGTGTCCAAAAGAACCCGATTAACACCAAAGTCATTTATTCCCACTTGCACCACGATCAGCAACTCCATTGCCCCAGGCGGTCCAGCCAGTTCGCTCCGAGTGAACGGTGCAGTTTATTCATCTGGAACCAGAACGATTGGCTTCTCTCTACCTCTGACATTAATGGCAGATTTGGCTTTTGATAAGCTGATTGCTAGGGAACCTCTCTATAATCACTTTAATTTCATTTTGATATCTACGAGGTCCCCGATTGTTCCTATTTCCTCCACCGTGCTTCTTGCACTTATCGAATTCCCTGCTCTTGATCATTTTGTCAACAATTCTTCTCAAGATGACACACTCATCGGTGAGGTGACCGTGGTCTTCGTGAAAGTCACAATACCTCGTGTCGTCTCTCGAGCTGGGATCGGACCTCAAAGGCCTCGGCCTTTCGACCTTATCACGGATCTCATACAATATTTCGGACAAGGTTGCATTGATGGGAACGAACTCAGATTCATCGAACATGAACAGTTTTCTGACCACCCTATCTTGATCATTTCCTTTTTTCGGTCATCTTTCCATTCCTCCTTATGATCTTCCCTCTTATCGTCCCTCAAGGACCTGGATTCATTTTGATTTTTCCTTTCCCTGAGGGTGATGGGGTTACTTCGGTTAACCCAAATATGCGGGCTTGGTTGAGGAGATCCTGGAAGTTCATGAGAGGGTTCCTGGTGAAGTGTGTCTTCATCCCCTCTTGGCGATGCCATTCAAAAATCCCCATTGAACCTCATTCTCGGGGAGGTTCTTGGTTTGTTCGTACACTTTCACGAATCGGTTGTAGTAGCTCTTACAGGATTCCCCATCTCCCTGACGAACCTCGTACAAGTCCTCGATGGATTTCTTGGGCGGTTCCGATGTTTCGAATTCTTTCAGAAATTTCACCATTAATTCGTCCCAACTTTTGATCGACCCACGGGGCAAGTTCCGCAACCAGGCCGTGGCTCGGTCTTGCATGCTTCCCAAGAACGCAACGCACCAAGCAGACTTGTTTTTCGTGGCCAGCAATGTTCGGCTTTGGAAGGCAGCTATCCATTCTAAAGTGCAGGTGGTTTCTTTGTAGTAAACATATTGTGAGTACTGTACACCTTTAGATGGCAGCGATTCAAGTATTTCATTTGAGAGAACATAAATTCCCTGAGTTGGCTCGGTTTTTCCATCATGCTTGGCTTTTTTCAGCTCCGAAATATCTCTTCCATCTTCTCCAACCTGTCATTTTTCTCACGTTCGGTGTGCCCGACGGGAATTAACTTCTTCTGGATGATGTCTTCCGAATCCGTATAATAGACTTATTCTCCGTCTTGCTCCACCCTTTTTTCGTTCAGAATTTTTTGTGCGTCGCGAGGATCTCTAACCTCATGACGCGGGATCACATTCCTTTCATGGTGAACAGGGCCTAGGTGCTGGTGCAGAGCCCTCTTCTCGGGGTGTTGTAACCTAGTCAAGGCCGATCCCCTGTCCATGCTTTTCTTTGGTACATTCTTCTCATTTTGTCTTGCCGATGAGTATTCACTCCCTTCTACCTCAACCCTTGTTGGTTCGTGCGTGAGAGCCGCCGGGTTCTTAAAAGGAGCCGTGGCCTCGTGTCCTGATGGGATGGGGAGCAGCTCATCAGCTGTCATGAGGGGTAGACCACAGGTGGCCATGCACAGATTCGCCAAATATACTTGCTTCACATACTCGGCGTAGGCTAGTGCTGCTTTCGCCTCCGGAGTCATTGCCACCGGGGCCTCCTCTACCTTTGGGATTTTTTTTGGAATGGCCTTTCTGTTTTCATGTTGCTTCGATGTCCCTCTATACATTTTTTACGCGAGGGTCCGGAGCGGTTCGGAGCCGAATTTCTGGTATTGTCGCTAAAGATGGACCTCCTTTGATTTATTATAGTTCTCGCATCGACATTGAGTTTTGACCTATCCGGCTGAGAACTGTCCCATCCTGCTGTGGGTTCTCAAGCGTGGTATCCATGTTATCCTGGAGAGGGAGATCTCGCGTGGTCCCCTTTCCTCGGGTAGGTGGAACATAGGTAGCGTCCTTTGTCCCTGCCATGTGTCAGGCTCCGATTGATTATCTGCGCTAGATGCCAAAAAGTACTTTGGTCCTCAACCATTCTGACACTCACCAACCTTGTACTTTCTGGGCGCACAAGCAGTGTGTCGGGGATTTTGTCGAAAGCGACTTAGCCGGTGGATCTGACGATGGAGCCGGCGCACGGACACTGGAATTTGGGGAACAACTGCGATTTTTCAAGCGTGAAGTCCCAAAAATCCCAAAATCCCAATATCCCACTGATTCCAACGTGATCTGTTTTCTCGATCCAAAGTAACAACACAACATTGGAGCATGAACTTTACTTGACGCACTACTCAAAGGTCCTGATTGTGCGTGAAAGTAGGCCAAAATAACAAAATAACAACTGCTAGAATAATGAGCGTGACTTTGATTCTTTTTCTTTAACGTGAAAATGCCGAGAGTGTCGATTTGTCAAGAGAAAACTCGACAAATCCACGTGTCTGTAGTCCATTTCCGTGGATGAACAACAACAAACAATAAACAAAGATTCTGAAGCAATGTTTCCGGCTAAGAAACGTACGATGCCAACTCCGGCGATTATCTTTGCGCCAAAGTCACGAGAAAGGTGATGATTCAAACGCAAACTTGTGATTTTGTCCAAGAAATCGGGGAGGTTACCTTATTTTGGGGCGGTTTCGACGTTGAGTCTGAGAATCTTGGTGTGGGCGAGTGAGAGCTGAATGTTTTTCCTGGAGAAGAAACCGTGGGTTGCCCGGAAAAGGTGAGACTTCCTGGAGCCGCCGTGAGTCCTGTAAACTGCGAATGAGCCATACACCGGAAGCTGGCTGAAAGCCTTGATTGTTTCCTGGTAACGGAGCCAACTGATATGTCGAAATTATCTAGGGTGTTTAGTGGATGATGATGGTGGATATCTGGCTATGATTTGTGTATGAGAGTGGTGGTGTGAGGAGGAGCTAAAGAACTCTGGTGATGGTGTATGATGATGCAATGTAAGTACATAGAGTAGTTAAATGGGCAGATTTTTGCCTTGTTTTGCATATATTCCCCTATTTTATGAATGTTACATGGAGCCCTATTTATAGGGTAGAGACCGACTTATATTCGAGATAATTACAACTAAGGACATAGTACAACTAAATCTGCGGTGGCTGATCGGGTTGCATCTGATTATGGGCGATGCGGATCATCGAGTTGTCATCCCATATCCTTAGCGGGCTTATCGGGTCGTCAGTCTATATTCTCCAAGTGCTCGGGGTGGAGATCCTAGGTGGATCTCTCACCCTTGTGCTCATCATGGGCCTACTGTTGAAGCCCATTTCCGGAGCGGTTGTATCCGGAAGGGCAAGGGCCTGGCCGTCCCATCCTTGATCGGTCCCCCTACGCCTATACACGGCGGTCGGTAGGCCGGTGGGCAGACCCGGCCTATCAAAGAGTGATGAGCAACTGCTGAAAGGGCTTTGGGTTTAAAGATGCCATGTTTGCCTCTACTTTGCATTAGATGTGTTTTGACAAGTTCAGGTATTGGAGATGGGACATGTGTGATAGGGGATTCACTAGAGAAATCACTATGATTGACAGATTGTTGGGATGACTGTGAAGTAGATACATCAGGTGGTGGTGTATAAGAACTAGTATGATCATGAACTAGTGAACTATGTGATTCAGGGGGACCAGTGTGAGATGAATAAGGACTGATGGCCTCAAATCCGTTTGAGCTACAAGGAATAGGTGAAATGATATACCTGGTATTATATGGGGAAGATCTGCTTCCTAAGGATGGTGTACCAATTTTTTGTATGGGTTCCTCCAACTGAGAATCCTGTAGAGGTAAAACTCTAGACATGCTGACATTATGTAAAGCAGTAGGACTAGTAACCACAGACCTATAAAGACATTATGTGAATTTTTCTGCAAAAGGAAAGCCCAATTCATCAATGGCCACATCCCTAGTGATATATATTCTGCCACTTTGATCAAGACACAACCAAACTTTTGATGACGCTTAAAATAGTCTATCCTACGGCATCAAAATTATGTCCATTATGGGCTAAAAATAGTTGTTTCAACCTATAAATATGAACCATTTGAGTTGAATATCATATGTCGGGTTCGTGAGTTGAGTATTTTGCACTTAATGTTTATTTTCCCTATTTTGATATTATTTCATGCGTTATTTGATTATTTTTAGGAAACGAGATACTGGGCTAAGCATTGTGGTCGAATCCGGAGTGCGCGGAATGAAAGGATTGGGCCTAGGGTATTCTAGAACCTTCCAAGCTAAGTCGGCATAAAGAAAATGATGAAAATACCCCCGGAAAATCGGGGTATGCCGCCGGGTGACCGAGGGTCCAAAGCTTCCGAATCGCGTGTTCTTGGACGAGGGGTAGATCTAGGTGTTTCTAAGTCGGTTTATGTAGCTATAAATAAGAGGCTTCGCCTCATAATTCAATGTACACAAATTACAAGACAAATACTATGCAATAAAAGTTCATAGTTTTTTATTTTATTTATTTTATGAGTTTTAGTTATGGAGGTGACGGAGTCACCGCCTAGGAAGGGATCCGAAGAAGATCTACACTCGTCTTTGAGGGTGTGGTTTTCAATCTTTTCCGAAATGTGGATTTGTCGTTGTTCTACTTGATTAGTATGTGCTAATTGTTTATTTAGTTTAATTATGTTGTAGTTTGTTTATTTTACCCTATGTGTGTATAGATCTAACTCGTTGGTGAAGATATCAGGTAATAGTGGTTGAGTTCTTCAGATATGCGAGGGTCTATATCGCTAGATCTGAATACCAAGTAAATAACTAGTTCATGATAATGGCGTCAGCTACGTTGATCGACAGATTTAATTTACATGTTAGTAGCCTGATCAACTATTTGCATGTCATTGTAAATTAGCATGAAGTACTATCAGTGAAGTGTTAATTAGGACGTTGTTTTGATGGACCCTAGGAACGTGCTAATCAGTGTCGTTAGCTGCCTAGGTGGGTTAGCGGTATAGGTTAACGCACAATGCTGCCAACTCTAGTTCTTTTTGAATATGGGCTATTACGGACCAATTAAGGAGGGTAGCTTGCGTATATATATATATATATATATACGAGTGGATTTAGCCCGTTTCCCCTCAATTACCCTACCCAAACCCGATAAAAAAAAATTATAAAGCTAAAAACATAAATAATGCCGCATTTACTAAAAATAACTAATAAAATAAATAATATTAATAAATTAAAAAAATCAGCCGCATTTAATGAAAATAAAAAATAATCCCGCATTTACTTAAAAAATATTCCTTTTAAGTTTTACTAAAAATAACTAATAAAACAAATAATATTAATAAATTAAAAAAACCAACCGCATTTAATGAAAATAAAAAATAATCCCGCATTTACTTAAAAAATATTCCTTTTAAGTTTTACTAAAAATAACTAATAAAACAAATAATATTAATAAATTAAAAAAAACAGCCGCATTTAATGAAAATCAAAAATAATCCCGCATTTACTTAAAAAATATTCCTTTTAAGTTGGGTTATTGACTAGATATATTTGCAATATGGCAGGTTGATTTCCCCATTTTTATTTATATAATTCCCCATTTTTATTTTTTTTAAAAAAACGTGTCCCATTTTTATTTATATAATTCCCCATTTTTATTTTAAAAAAAAACGTGTTCCTTTAAAAAAAAACCTAGCGCATTATTAATACCCGGTAAGAAAACAAAAAACTTCGACGACTTCTAATTCATTCACCTCACCGAACGATTCCAATCCAGATATGTTTCATGATTCTCATTTCTTAATTTACTTTTCGGGTAAATTGTTTTTTGGATGGCAATGGATTAAAGGTAAAATTACTTCTCTTCCTTCGGTTGCATGATGGTTGACGATAATGATTTTGAAGAGGTAATCTCCATGCCTATCAAATCTATACCCATTATTTCTAAGTTTTCACGTATTTTTTTTCCCAACTTTTGTTGGTTGTGGACGGCAAACTTGATTTCACTTTCTCAGGTACTATTTTTTGCATGCTCTTTTTGACACAATAGTACGTAGTAGAATTTTAATTTGTATTTCAATTTATATTTTTTTACTTTTGGATTATTATCACTCTTGATTATCATTCTTTTTTTATTTTTCTTACTAATCGTTTATAGGGATTCATTTTGGTCACTACATGGAAGACTGTGCATAATTAAATTGATCATTATCAGCCTAATACCTGCATACACCCGGTATGTTCTTCTTCTTTTTTCCTTTCATCCTGAATATGGTATTGTTTCTTTTTTATATTTTTAGTTTTATCTTTCTATTTTTATTTACATAATAATGATTATTTAGTCAATAATTTTAAAAGGATTTTAGTTAGTTTTTATATTAATAATACATAAACGAAATTAAATAAAAAATATAAAATAAAAATATAGAACAAGAATCCTTGATTTAAGTAAAAATATAAAAACTAAATAAAATCCTTGATTGATTATTTTTTTAGAACACAAATTGATTATTGATTAAATAATAATTATTAATAAATGAAAATATAAATAAAAAACCTTGAGTTAAGTAAAAATATAAAAACTAACTAAAATCCTTTTATAATTACTGACTAAATAATCATTATTATGTAAATTTTAGAAAGATAAAATTAATAATATAAAAAACATCATGGATATATTGTATAATTTTTAAATTTTTTAATAATAAAAAATCCTGAATAATCAAAATCATCAAAATCAATGACTGAATATTGATTAATTAATCTTCTTTAATTATTATAAATAGAAAATAAAAATTAAATATATAAAAATGATATAAATCAAATTATTGATTAAAGTAAAAATAAAAAACGAAATAAAATAATGTGTAACAAATCAACAAGATCCTCATCAAAATTATTGATTGATTATTAATTAAATAAATATAGAAAAATGAAATTTAAAATAAAAAAACATAAATAATCAAAATTAGAAAAATCATAGATTGAATAATGATTAATTAATCATCATTAATTAATTAAGTAAAATTAAAAAAAAAAATAAAAAAATCAACAAGATTATCATCAAAATCCTTGATTGATTAGAAAATCCATGAGTTAAGTTAAAAAAAAATAAACAAATATATAAAAAATCAACAAAAGCCTCATCAAATCCTTGATTGGTTATTGATTAAATAAAGATAGAAAAATGATATTGTTATTAAAAATAAAAATACGTAAATAATCAAAATCAGCAAAATCAATGATTGAATAGTGATTAATTAATCATCATTAATTTAATAAGTAAAAAATAAAAAATCAACAAGATCCTCATCAAAATCCTTGATTGATTATTGATCAAATAAATATAAAAAACTAAATTCAAAATAAAAAAACGAAAATAATCAAAATCAATGAAATCAGTGATTGAATGATTTCTCAATAACTAAATATTCTTTCATTTAATTAAATTTTCAATAATAACTAAATTCAATTGTGTCATTTAATGGAAAATATTTCTACATTAAATAACAATATCGGTCGAAGTAATATATTTTTACATTAAATTACTTTTTGACAAAATAGTATGCTTAAGAAAAATAATCCTCTAACTAAATAATTCTCAGAATATTCTGAAATTATATTACATTTTGAAAAATAACTAATATCAAAGATGTAAATTTATACGGGATATTCTTAGATTAGGTCATCCATTACATATTCGCCACCCCATTACATTGTATTATTTAAAAAAAGATACATTCAATTTTACATATTAATGAAAAATATTCTAACAATAAATTACATTTTGAAAAATATCTAAAGTCAAACATGCCATTTAATACGAAATATGTATACATTACATACATCCCGTATAAATTAATAAAAAATATTCTCACAATAAATACATCACTATAAATTAGTGATCCCAATTATTATGAAATATTATTAAATTTATGGTTCTTAATTCGAAATATCACATTAAGTTATAATATTTAAAAACTGATAAATTTAAATAAACCAATAAATGCAAAATATTTTAAGATTAAATTACATTTTGATATATATATAAACTCAATTATAAATTAAATACAACCCTTATAAATTATTCATCCCAAAATAATGTCAAATATTCTTAAATTTATGGATCTTAATGCGAAATATTTTTTCATTAAAGTATAATATTTAAAAAAATGATGAATTCAATTTTACCAATTAATTCAGAATATTCTACCATTATATAACATTTAAAAACAAATCTATACTCAAATATGTCATTTAATACGAAATATTTTTTCATTAAATTATAATATTTAGAAAATTATACATTCAATTTTACCAATTAATGTAAAATATTCTAACATTAAATTAAAATTTTAAAAATATCTAAACTTAAATATGTCATTTAATGCAAAATATGCAGACATTAAATACATTCTGATAAATTAGCTACCCCAATTAATGTCAAATATTCATTCATTAAATTAAAATAATTATATTCAAATTTGCTAATTAATACGAACATCCTTAATTTAATGTCATCCCCGACAAATTAAATGCCCCATTTGATTCTAAATATTCTTATATTAAATTAATTTTTTGAAAATAACTACATTTAAATATGATAAAAAAAATCATCACTTTAAAATTAGCGTTCTCAGAATATTCTGAAATTATATTACATTTTGAAAAATAACTAATATCAAAGATGTAGATTTATACGGGATATTCTTAGATTAGGTCATCCATTACAAATTTGTCACCCCATTACATTGTATTATTTAAAAATATATACATTCAATTTTACCTATTAATGAAAAATATTCTAACAATAAATTACATTTTGAAAAATATCTGAAGTCAAACATGCCATTTAATACGAAATATGTAGACATTACATACATCCCGTATAAATTAATGAAAAATACTCTCACATTAAATACATCACTATAAATTAGTGATCCCAATTATTATGAAATATTCTTAAATTTATGGTTCTTAATTCGAAATATCACATGAAGTTATAATATTTAAAAACTGATAAATTTAAATAATCCAATAAATGCAAAATATTCTAAGATTAAGGTAGGGTTGGGTGGTGGGTAAGGTAGGGTTGGGTGAAGTGGTGGGTAAGGTAGGGTTGGAGAGGATTGAGTAAGGTGTGATAGGTTAGGGTAGTAGGTAAGGTATGGTATGGTGGTGTAGTGGATAAAATAGGGTAGAGTGGAATGGTGGATAGGGTGGGGTTGGGTGGTGGGTAGGGTACGGTGGGGTGGGGTGGGTTGAAGATAGGGTGGTATGATAGGGAATGTAGGGTGGGGTAGGGTTGGGGTGGATGAAAGTGGAGTAGAGTAGGTAATGGGTAAGGTAGGTAGGATGTCGAGGGTAAGATATAGTGATATTGGGTAGGGTAGGATAGGGGTGGTGGGCAGGGTATGATAACGGTGGGTAGGGTAGGATGGTGGGTAGGGTAGGGTAGAGTAGGGTGAATTGGTGGGTAAGGTAGGGTTGGGGAGGTTTGGGAGGGTTAAGAAGGGTTGAGTAGGGCAGGATAGGTTGGGGTAGTGAGTAAGGTAAGGTGTGGTTGTATGGTGGGTAAGATAAGGTAAAGTGGAATTGTGGATAAGGTACGGTTAAGCGGTGGTAGGGTACGGTGGGGTGGTGGGTTGGGTAGGATAGAGAAGGATGGGGTGGTGGGAAGGTAGGGTGGTATGATGAGTAAGGTAGGGTTAGGGTGGATGAAAGTGGAATAGAGTAGGTAATGGGTAAGGTAGGTAGGATGTCGAGGGTAAGATATGGTGATATCGGGTAGGGTATGATAAGGTGGTGGGTAGGGAAAGATAGCGGTGGGTAGGGCATGATGGGTAGAGTGGTAGGGTGCAATGAGGTATGACATATGACTACCCACCCCTTCGCCTATATCATAAGGTATTCAAGCCAACATTAATTCACTACATTGCTCTATCAATCACTTAATGTGTCATCTTTTATATAATTTGTTTAATTCCAATCCTGCATATTCTATTCAATTCAATTCTTGCATAACAAATATGCCAATAAAATCTTCTTTCATCCGTCAAAAAAATCTTCTATTGAAATATACGTTCTCCCATGCAATGTTAAAAGCAGTAATATAACCACAATTATTGGCATGAGAATAACCTTTGGACATATTGTGTGGTATGTTTTTGACTTTATCTGAAGGTAATCACATTGTCATACGTCCCCGTGCAATGCACGGGTTTATGACTAGTATATATATATTTAGGAGAGGAAATAAAATCAATTTTGCCCCAAACCCGGAAATTACCCTATTTAACCCGCTCCATACCCGACAAAAATTGCATAAGTAAAAAGGCAATAAAAAAATTAAAAAACCAATTCAAATCTTCCTAGAATCGCTCCACAAATAATTATGCATTAATTAAAAAATAATTTTATACCGAAATTTGATTTTGACCATAAACCACGCCCATAATTGATTTCTATCATTAACTACATATTTCTATTCATTTCAAAATTTTAAATCTACAATCAAATCCAATTTAAAACCCATTCTTTTCCATCATATTCTCCCATTTCATCAATCTGGACATGGTGTGTGTGTGTGTGTTTTTTTTTCCCGTAATGTATTTACATTTACAATAATTGCACTCTCGCGTTTGCATTCCAATTCCTGCACTAATATGGTTCTTGCGTTGTTCATCAATCCACACATTGGAGGTGTGTTTTTGTGTATGTGTGTGTGTGTGTGTGTGTGTTTCCACAGGGATTAGAATTACAATACACGTTTTGAATGTTTTTCACATCATATAGGTAACCAAGAATGTGGTAGACATATGATCGGCCGACAATTAACCAATCAACTTGACACATACATACATCACCATTGGAAACTCGGGAAATAGGTGATTTTTTAGCAATCACTTTAGCAATTGTGATAGACATCCTTATCAGGATATTTTGGCTGCAAAAAAACATTGATTTAGGCATTGATGTCATAGGCTAAGGTGATGGGAAGTAATTTTTTTTTTTTTAAGTTCTTATTGCTGTCGGTTTTGCAATAGTGATGAGCATCCATTTTAGGATATTTCGTCTCCTAAAGGAAGGAGGATATTTGTAATATCCATTTTAAGGTATGACAATACTTGACTAGGCCGGATTTATATATTAATTACAAACTATTTTTGTATAAAAAAGTTATTTTCTTTCTCATAAAAACTTTTTTAATTTTGCAAACCAAAATTTACACCTTGGAAGGGTTTCTTTTATGTCGGCAGATAAGAAAAATCATATGCTTTTGGCCTAAAATATGCCTTATGTTCCTTATCTCACTAATACCTGAGTTACCGAATCTTCCTTTCTTTTTTTCCCTAAAGCTCACTAATGATGCTACATGACTCCCTTTCAAGGTATCCTTTAGAGATGGACTTCACATGGCTGATCGATTGGCTCAGATCAGATGTAGTGATAACTTTAAAGATGGTCTGAAAATTATATTTCCGTCAGGGCGATCATCTTTAAAGTTAACAATGAATCTGTTAGAGAATGATTAATACGTTGATTAAGGAGAATTTTAATTTGAAATTTGAAATCAAAGAATTGTTATGGTTGAGAGATTATAGAGAAAGAGTTAATGTTGATTGATTTATTCATTAATGCGTTGATTCTTTTTACTTGACTTGACATGCCTATTTTTTCCTGGTTTGGAGCGGATTCGCGAGATTCCCTAAAAAAAATTGGATTTGCATTAAATGTGTGATTTTATTTTTTAATTTTATTTTTATTTTTGGAAGGAATTAAACGTGTGATTATGTCTACAATGATGAATGGGAGTTTTAATTTAAAATTTTTAATTAATAAAGACTTCTTATAGTTGAGGGATTATAAAGAGTGATTTATGCGTTGGTTAAAGAGAATTTTAATTTGAATGTGAAATAAAAGAATTTGTTATGGTTGAGAAATTATAGAGAATGAGTTAATGATGATTGATTTTTTCTTTACTGCGTTGATTTTTTGTTGTTTGACTTGCCTATTTTTTCCCGGGTTTGGAACATATTCAGTTAATGTTGATTTTTGATTTCTTTTCTTTTACGTTCAGTTTTTTTACTTGACTTGACTTGCCTATTTTTTCTTGGGTTTAGAGCGGATTCAAGAGATTTCCTAAAAGAATGAATGAATTTGCATTAAATGTGTGATTTTATTTTTTATTTTTTGAATTCATTAACTGTGTGATTTTGTCTACACTGATGATGAATGAGACTATGAGAGTTTTAATTTCAAATTTGAAATAAAAGAAAGAGTTCTTATGGTTGAGGGATTATAAGGAGTGATTTATGCGTTGATTAAGGAGAAATTTAATTTGGAATTCAAAATTTGAAATGAAAAAAATTGTTATGGTTGAAAATAATTCAAGCTACTCTCTTTCTTCTCAAGAATGCAAGTTTTTTTTGGGGGTGGGGCGTGGTGGTGATCTTTCTCATAAATATAGTATTAAAGTTTTCATGTTGTTGCTTTGGTGGCTTTAATCCATACCTGTTTTTCCTTAATTGTTGAGTTTACTGAAATCAACTTCATGTTTAAATGTTTATCTATTTTTTTAGGGTCATAAAGTAATTAACGTTCAGAAAGTGATTGCACCGGAGTACCATATTCATGCCAGGGCATGTTCGCAAGTGAGGGCTTGGATGTAGTATGATTCTTTAGTGAAAAGATGATCTGGGGTGCGGGTTTGGTAAGGGGTGGAGGGGATGGGTGGAGGGGACGGGTGGGGGTTTGGTAATGGGGTGGAGGGGACGGGCGGTGGTTAGGTAATTTGATATTGTGGTGTATTTACATAATACCAATTGTTTTCTTATATGTTAATGATTTGTTGGATATATGATACTACTAATATGTAATGATTTTTAGTTGAAATATATTTGAGAAAGTCAACATTCATCATGTATTTACGTTGAATGTCCAAATTTATTATTTTTTCCATAAATTCAAATATCCACGTGCATGGCACGGGTTTTAGGCTAGTATACTATAATGGTCGGAGTAGATAGGGTTAGGAGTTGTACCCATAGCTGACAATGAATTACAATTTACCAATGGGGAGGACCATTGCATGTGTGGGGGAATAACTACTCACTCATAATTAGACTAATACTTTAGAAACTCTTGTTTACTGCATGTGAACTAGCGTAGTATTGGAAGTTTGTGGCACCAATTTTACTTCTGTCTATATTTTAGTTGGTCGAAGACCTTAGTTGTGACAAGTTCGATCTCGAGAATTCGCCTTCTTAAGATCTCTATGGGATCGACCTTGACTCGCATGTACACTACTACGATAGACCTAGTCCTAATGCTAGTAAGTGCTTTGCACGCAATCACCTTTATGACTAGGACTTATACCCAGATAGACACACTTAGTTGACTGAAACTGAAACTTTGTGGTTTGATAGGGTCTTAGGTGAGGGTAACAAGCACAACCAAAGACTTTAAACATATGATACTAAGGTGTTGTATGATGTAGACATTCATGAGGAGATTTGTTGTGAAGGATAGGTGTAGGTAGTTTATGGTATGGACAGCTGATTGAATTCTACACCATCAAAAAGTTGAGAGACATAGAGGCCAGTGCTAGGAGGGTCAAACCAAGTTCAACAATATTCTATGCTTCATTTATGCCTTACCACGTTGGCCATGAGCATGGGGATAGGGATGTCTAAACAGGATGCCATTGTCCTTGAGGTGTGTTTCAATGTTCCTATATTCACCCCCCAATGAGACTGAATACATTTAATAGTGGTTTGAAAATTGAGTCTTGGCTTATGTAAGGAACTGTTTAATGACAGAGAAAACTTCAAACTTTGTTTTTAAAGGGAAAATCCATGTGAATATTGTGTGATCATCAATGAAGTGAATATAATATGAGTGCCCTATAGTGGATTTAACAGGTGAGGGGCCCCAAACATCTGTGTGTATAAGATCAAAAACAAATTTAGCTTGAGAATCAGAAGTATTACAAGGAAGAGCATGGGATTTTCCAAATTGAAAAGCTTCACAAAAAAACAAATTCCCATTAAGTACAACATTACAACTTTTCAAAACTTGACTCAAAACCTTTTGGGAAGGATATCCTAATCTCCTATGCCATACATTAGGGTTTTTATTCACCTCGACAGACTTAATTTTACTAGACTCATGATCAGACCTAGACTCCACAATGAGACTGAATCTGTTGGATTGAAGTGAGCTCTTCTCAGTTTGAGTTACCATCTTGTACATGCCATCCTCCAGCACCCCTATTAGCAGAACCTTCCATGATCTCTTGTCCTTCACAAAACAAAAAGAATTGTCACATTCAATGAGTATGTCATTGTCAGTAGACAGTTTAGATACACTCAGCAAGTTTTTTGTGATATCAGACACATGAAGGATATAATGCATTCTAAGAGAGGTGTTAGGATAAATTGATTGGTCAATATTAGATATTTTGAGTGGCTTACCATTCCCAACTACTAGTGAATCATTACCATTATAGCCAGAGCTTATGTGAAGATTGTTCAAGTCTCCAGTAATGTGATTAGTTGCTCCACTGTCCATGTACTAAGAGGAGTCATTGGCAAATTGAAGAGAGGCCATTAGAGCAGATGTCTGTCGTGGACCACCATTTCCAGCATTTGGAGCAGACTAGGGTTGGGATTACCAGTGAAATTTTGATCTAACATATGCCTACATTCTATAACAGTGTGTCAATTTTTGCCACACAACTGACACAAACTTCTGTTGTTAGTATTTCCATTTGGGCCTCCTCCTCTACCACCTCTTCTGCCTCTACCACCTCTTTAACCCCAACCTCTGAAGAATTGTTGTACTGAGGTCTTACTTATTAATTGAAATTTGCACCTCTAAGAAACAACTGAGTGAGATTAGCATCAGAGTGTGGAGAATCCAGAGCAGGCCTGGATTGAATCTAGCCAAGAGCCTTTCATGAGTTAGAAATTGGGACTGCACTTACTGCCAATTCATGGATCCAACTCTAGCATTAAGATTAACTACAACAGCTTCATATTCCGTGTTTAGACTTCCTAAGACAGCCATAATCAGTTCTGTTTCTATAGCAGCTAGTTTATCTGAGTAGGACATCATCAGTGCAAGATAATCAGCCATGGATCTACTTCCCTTTTTAGTCTTGTTAAAGAACTTTTAAACTCTAGCATCCTAGCCTTAGATTGACTATTGAACAGAGTTTCTAAAGTAGTCCAAACCTCAAATGAAGTAGAATAGCCCATTACCACCAACAGAGCCTGTTCAGCCATTGAACTTAGTAACCATCCCATGAGTAAGGAATCTGTAGATATCCATTGATCAACTGCTAAGCTGTTGTGCCTAGAAACACCTCCTCCAGTAAGAATCCTTCAAGTTTGTATCCTCTAACAATGGGTAGGATCATGTATTTCCAAAGTAGATAGTTTTCTCGATTAAGCTTGACAGTGCAAGAGAGGAATCCCAGATGAAGGCATGAGAGTAATCCCATATGGAGTGGTAGATCTGAGTAGGGATGTTGAAAGATCTGGTGCTGAAATTGTAGAGGATAGCGCCATTTGTGGTGAAAAAGTGACACCAGACATGCCAAAAGAAGGCATGATGACTTCAGAAGTAAAACCAGCCGGAAAAGTTGTCGGAAAAGATGGTAGAGGTAGATAGCTTGACATAAACATTTGAGTGGAAGCTGGAATTGCAGAGGTTGGAGCTGCAATTGTGGGATTTGAGCTACCTGGAGCAGTAAGCCTTGGACTTGTGCTTTGAATAAAAGAATGAGACACCGGAGCTGCTGTTTTCGGTGGAGCAGTGGTGGTGCTCATTGCAGAGGTAACCATGACACTGATGCCAAGTCAGAAAAACACAAAAGATAGAAATTTGATGTTTTTCATGAATTCATAATCTCGTTTACTTCCATGGGTACAGATACATATATGTTGCATACCGAGAGAATCTACAAACTTCTTATCCTTATCCAACATAATTTAATAGTGTTGGTCCCTTGAAAAGGCTTTGGTTAAGTTTAGAGGGGGGTTGAGGGGGTGAATAAACTTAACACTTAAAACATTTAGAGTTAACAAACTTAGCAACTTCAGCAGCCTGCTGACTGCTCAGTAGTCTGCTGACCACTTAGTAGTCTGGTGACAGTTTAATAAACTGCTGACTGTTGATTTTTCTAAATTTGTTGCAGCGGAATAAATTCAAGTTAAGCCTTATTACTTGTTGTTAAAATATGAAACCAAGTATTAGATACTCAGTAGTGTATGTGTGTGATTCAGTTGCTAGTTCAGTAGATTGATGTGCTAAATATACTAATTGCAGAATGTAAATGCAGAACGTAAGTAGGCAAGTTTTATAGTGGTTCCAGGTGGTGTAATCGTATCAGTCCACTCTTCTCTTGTGATGTTGGAGGTAATTCACTAGAGATCCTTGAGGTAGCAGTTACAAAAATCCCTAAGTTGTTTGTCCTTCACCAACAACTATGGCTTCACAAACTGAACACTTGGAACAGGTAGGATTGCTGCTCCAAAGTCTTCCACTCATCCTTCAAGGGTAGGATTGCCTCTTCACCAGCTCCACCACAAACAACAGTCCTTGACACCCTAGGATGCTTCATTGTCTTCAGCAGGTTTCTTGTAAAAGAAAGTTTGAATCAAGTAAGTGATTCAGCTTTCAGCAGCTTGATCAGGATGATATGATCAGCAGCTTGGATTCTTCAAGTGTGTAAATTTGATGTACCTTGACCTTGATGACCGATTACACTTGAAGAAGTTTACTGGATCAGTAGCTTTAAGTTCAGTAGGGTCAGCAGGGTGACTCTTGATAAGAATATGAAGCTCAAGATTATTTGTTGTTTTTCTCTCAAAAATCATCATTTGTTTATGTGTCAGGGATCATCTATTTATAGGTGAGAGTCCATGTGACTTATATTTGAAATTCAAACATAGCCATTTCAGATTTGTCCTATCTTGACTTGCTTTCTGTCCCTGTACATAGTACTGACACTGTCAGTTTACTTTTTGTCAGATTTCAGACTGTCCACCCTTTGACTTGTATCCATTGGATAATCCTCTGTTTCTTTCCAACATCCCTTTAATCTTGACCATTGATTTGTTGACAAAATCAAGAGTTGTTATCTGTCCTTTTCCTTGTAATCTTCCAATGTAACCTTCGATTAAATCGAAATATATGTTCAGCAGGTTCCTGTGAATGTAAGTCTACCGAAATTTATATCAGTCAGCTGATCCAAAGTTGTTGTGTTTGTAAAACACTGCAGCTGACTTCTCTTATATCTAACTTTTCATTATTAAGTTAGATTACACCATTTTTATCATAACCAAGTTCCAATCACCAATTAACTTGTGGAACTTAGACCTTGTACACAAGGTATAAGTAATCAGTTTAAGTCATCACTGATTTCCCTTAATTCCGATTCCATATCTTTCACTTTAAATACTAAGTTTGATCCCTTAGCCTTCAATAACTGAGTTTGAGCCCTCAGCCTTCAGTCTTCAACAGGTTTCTAAACCAGTCTACCGTCTCAGATACCCTACTGATCTAGACAAGTCTGCTGATGAAAGTCAGCTGACCTTTTACAGTGCTTGTTTGATCAAACCTATACAAAGATCAAACTCTAATAAGCCTATACATTTGATCTAGACAACTTTTTGCCTTTGCTCTATAACAGCTAGTCTGGCACTCATCACTAAAACTTAAAATAAGTCCAACAAATAGCATATGTAATAATCAAATTTGAGCCATACACACACTATCTAGGTGGACAGTCTAGATAGTGCTATATGTCATCATACTAATCAGCCATATATCTTAAAAGTGATGAATAAAATGCATAGATGATCATCGACATCAATATATGCAAATTTTGTAATACTTTTTGAAGGAATCAAAGAGTTCGACTATCTTATATTCGACGTACCGTTTAGTTTATCATTTGTCATATCTTCATAGCAGGAAACAATATTTCGGATAAGCCTTGTCGAGGTACACGCAACCTTAGATTTTTCCTCTTGAATTGGAACTATGAATGCTTTGATATCCATATTGGGTGAAAGATCTGTCTGGATATCCTTGAATTTATTTTTCCTTCTCTTTCTAGAAGTTCATCCTATTTTGCATCACTAGCTTTGTTGAGGTAGTAATGTTTAGCTAGTTCATTAGGGATCCAATGTCAATGATCTTAGAATTTCATTTAGTGGGGTTTATAGTGTATGTTTAATGACACATATTAGCCATTCCCCATCATAAATTCATCTCATGAATGTGTGGTACAAATCTTGTGTTTCTTAGGCACCTCTTCATACTCAATTCTATCATCTAGTTAAGGGCAAAAGGTCACGAGTGTTAACCTACTTAATTTTCTGACATTCATGGTGGCCCTGTAACACTTTCTAGCCATATGTATATCCTTAGGTACGGCCGCTTTTGGATGGTGTCTGGAACTTCATGGTTAAATCACCATTGAAAAAATTGCTTCCAACTAATTCAAAGCATGTCCGCCTATTTAGGTGTTTTGATTTGACTCCTCTTTGATAATCAATCACATGGCTCACAGTGATGCTATAAGTCATGGGAATATTCGCCATTCCTATGAACTATTTTGGGTGATTGGTTAAAACCAACATTCTCACATGTGTAATAACTAATAAGTGTCTTAGACAGTTGAAGCTTTTTATGGAAACATGTAAGACCATTAATGCGCTTCTGTTGACCATGAACATATTTTTTCATCATATAATTTTTGGACAGCATGACTATAACCAACTCATCAATGTCTGCCCTCAATGGAATTAATTCATCATGCCTGAAGGTTACTTCTTGATAGATTTTGGGCCTTTTATAAAATTTAGACCCTTGTGAAGAGGGAAGACTCATGTCTCTATTGCTCATTATGTCCAATGTCATCCCAGTTGACTCTGGTGATGGCCGGGATGGTTAATTACATGTGTCTATTTTGAACTTATGAATGCTCTTGGATTGTTCCTTGGTTCATTAGCAAAAGATAGGATAAACTAAAGATTGTTCTCTAAAAAAACTCATCAAGTCTTCAGGTTAGTATGAAATTGGAGAGTTTGTATGCATTATAGCAAGTATGTAATTGATTACTTGACATTGGATAATCACACGGGTTTAAAATGTAATTATATCACCAGAGTGATAAGGAAATGAAGAGAAAAATATAGTAATGCCAATTAAGAACTTGCCTCATGATTCTAGTCATGGTGTAAATAGTGGATGTCAGCAAAGTGACTTGATCTCTAATCTGGTAAAACTAATCTGTGAAGTCATTTGAGTGATGGTCAGCTGAATGAAGTGTATCCAAGTCTATGAAAGTTAGTCGAAAAGTCTACTGAGTTTCTTCTAGGGTCAGTAGCCTGCTGAGGTCAGCTGAAGTTTTGGATGCAGCCGAGGTCTACATTTGGGCTATGGTCAGTTAAGTTGGGTCAGCAGAGAGACCCAAAATCTGGGGCATTTATGGCAATCCGACAAAGAACCTTTTCCGGTTAGTGTTTTATGGATCTGTGCTTATAACTACCAATTGTATTGATCATTGTAAAGTAGTGTAATCTGACTGAAATTCAGTGCATGATAAAATATCTCTTCTCTGTCCGTGGAGTAGTCGGCACAATGCCAGAAACCACGTTAAATCACATGTTCTTTTTGTTTATGTTATTTATGTTGATTATTACTGTTAGATTGCTTCGGTTAAATTATCTATCTTGCATCTGGATTTCCTATCTTGTTATAACAAACTGGTATTAAAGAGACGAATCTAGTTTTCATCTGTACGAACGGAGTTTATCTTCATCAAGACCTTCACCGGTGCTAGATTCTGTGATAAAAGTTCTGTTCATTGGCAAGAAAGAAGTATGCAGCTAACATAAAAATCGATAAATTTAAAGGAAGAAATGGTTTTAGTCTTTGGCAAATCAAGATGCGTGCCATGTTAAAACAACAAAGTTTGTGGAGTCTTTTATCTAATAAAGGGGATGTCAGTGCAGCAGATTATGCCAGTCTGGTAGAGAAAGCACAATCATGTTGTGCTTATATGATGATTTTATCACTGAAGTTGCTGAGGAAGACACATCTTCCAAGTTGTAGTTGAAGTTTGAAAGCCTGTTTATGACTAAGTCATTAACCAACAAGCTGTTGCTGAAGCATAGGTTGTTCGTCTGAGGATGCATGAAGGAGGTCAATTAAGGGAACATCTTGATCAGCTGAAGATGTAGCTCTAATCATGTTGGTGTCATTACATGCATCATATGAGAACTTTGTGCAGTCTTTCATAGTTGAGAAGGATGGAGTGGCTTAGAGGATTAAAAGGCAGCTTTGCATGCCAGGGAGCTGAGACACAAGGCAGCAAGCACAAACAATGAGGCTACTGGACTTGTAGGAACCAGCAGTGGAAAAGAGCATGGACAAAAGAAGAAACCCAAGAAGGGTGGTTCCAATGGTCCCAAGACCACAGATGTTTGTAATTACTCTAAGGAACATGGACATTGGAAGTCCAATTGTCCAAAGTAGAAAAGGCAGCAGGAGAGCAATTCTGGCACAGCAGCTGTGGCTGCTGAGCATTCTGATGAGGATGTGGTTCTATTTGTGGAGGATTCGGCACATCATGCTGATGTTTGGATCTTAGATTCTGGAGCATCATATCACATTTATCGACACAAAGAGTGGTTTCTATTTATGAGCAAATAGATGGTGGTCATATTTCCATGAAACAACAAGGTCTATAAGATAGTGAGAATTGGCTCAGTTCGGTTGAGGACATAGGATGGTAGATTCTGCACACTGAAAGAAGTTAGACATGTTCCACAGATGACCAAGAATTTGGTATCTCTTAGTTTACAGGGCATCAATGGGTTCAATTTTAAGGGAGAAGGTGGAGATCTGAATGTTACCAAAGATTCAGCTATGGTCCTCAAAGGTATCAAGAAAGGAATCTTGTATATATTACAAGGCTCTACTGTATCGGGCTCTACTGCTTTGGCATCCACAACAGTTCACCAATCACAGCAAACCATGTTATGGCACATTAGACTTGGTCACATTGGTGAAAGAGGAATGCAAGTCCTTTCTTCAGCAGGTTTTCTTTGGGGATATAAGGTCAAGACTCTTGAATTTTATGAGCACTGCATGGTTGGGAAGCTACATAAAAGCTACTTCTCAGCAGGTGAACATAATACAATGGCATCACTAGATTATATCCATTCTGATTGCTAGGGTCCATCAAAGGTGGAATCATTCGGTGATCACATATATTTTATGTCATTCATAGATGACTATTCAAGAATGACTTGGGTTGTGATGATGATGAAACACAACAGTGAGGCATTCAACATTTTCATGCAAGGGAAGGCTCTAGCGGAAAATCGGGTAGGCAGGAAAATCAAGAGGCTTCGAACATACAATGGTCTGGAATTTTGCTGGTCTGTGTTTGATAAATTCTGTAACGATGAGGGTATTTCCAGACATCATACAGTCAGGAATACACCTCAGCAGAATAGTGTAGCTGAGAGGATGAGTCAAACTGTTCTAGAGAGGGCAATATGTATGCTCTTTAAAGCTGGTTTATCAAGGGGATTTTTGGTAAAGGCTACTTAATCAACATGAGTCCTTACATAGAGATCAATCTCAAGAAACCATTTGAGATGTGGTCAGGAAAGCCTGCTGAGTACTTAGTTCTAAGGGCTTTGGGAAGCCCAATTTACTATCATGTGAGTGAAGGGAAGCTGGAACCAAGGGCCAAGAAATGAGTCTTTGTAGAGTATATATGGAGATGGGGTGAAAGGCTTTAAAATTTGGTCATCTTCTAAAAACAGGGTCATACTTAGCAGAGATGTGGTCTTTGATGAAAATCTATGATCAGCTCATTAGTGGGGAGGTCTACTGAATTTGAAACCAGTGCTGAATCTGAGAGTGCCGAGAAAGGGGTGGAGCTTCAAGTGAGGTCAACTGAGATTCAATACTCAGCTAATCCATGTCAGCACTCATTTGATTTGGTTGCTGAACCAGAGTATGATCTAAGCCGGTTAGCTGAACATGGGTCAACTGAGCATCAAACAACAGATACTGGCCAGCAGAGTATAGTTGTCAACAGAGTACCTCCCAAGAGGTATGGTTTTTATGATATGGTTGGATATGCACTTCAAGTTGTAGAAGAAGTGAATGGTTTTGAACCTTCTACATATAGGGAAGCAGTGAAATGTTCTGAAGCATCTCAATGGCTTGTTGGAATGAGAGATGAAATGGAGTCATTCTTGAAGAATCTGCCTTGGGATCTAGTTACACATCCAATTGATAGGAGAGTTGTTACTTGCAAATGGATCTTCAAGAAGAAGGAAGGAATGAATGAGGCAGAAGGGGTCGAGTATAATGCACGTTCGGTTGCAAGTGGGTTCAGTCAAAAAGAAGGGGTGGATTTTGATGAGATATTCTCACCAGTAGTTAGACATACTTCAATCAGAGTGTTATTTGCAACGGAGGCACAACAATATCTTGAACTTGAGCAGTTAGATGTGAGGACAACTTTTCTACATGGTGAGGTAGATAAAGAATTTACATGACTCAGCCAGAGGGATATAAAGTTAATAGAAAGGTTGTGTGTTAGTTAAAGAGGTACTTGTATGGGCAGAAGCATGCTTCTAGGCAGTGGTATAAAAGGTTTGACAGTTACGTGATCCATCTGGGTTATAACACAAGTCCATATGACTGTTGTGAGTATCACAGTCAACTGAGAGATGGATCACATATCTATCTTGTATGGTATGTGGATGAAATGTCGATAGCTGCTGAAAAGAAGTCTGGTGTTCAGAATCTGAAGAACCTACTTGATAATGTTGAAATTATCACTGGTAAATAGCTGTGTTTATGTCGTGGATATCTGGATAAATTGGGTGATTTTTCCGGTTGGTGAGTGGTAGTGCTCAAGAACAAGATGAATATCTTTAAGGGCAAGATGAGGGGAGAGTTTGTTGTTATGTGTTTTTTGGGCTGAGCCTTAAGTGTCTGCCTACGTACCCTTCATAAAGAATCAAGCCAATACATAGTTCTTAAAAAATGAGATAGCCCCCTTTTGTCAAGGGTGTGATGTTGCTATTTATAGGGCCATGAGTTGGCTGCCACCAGGCTGTCACTAGGCTGTTGGAAGAGCCAGAGAGCTGGAAAGCTAGGAAGCTACTGAGCTGGTTTCGAGCTGAGGTCGGGCTTAGAGTTCCGAGATGATGTTAGACTTAGAGTGCCGAGCCGAGGTCGGTCTTAGAGTGCCGAGCTTAGGTCGGACTTTGAGTGCCGAGCTTAGGTCGGACATAGAGTGCCGAACTGAGGTCGGACATAGAGTGCCGAGCTAAGGTCGGACTTAGAGAGCCGAGCTGAGTGATAGGAAAACTATGCGGGAAGGCAGCGGATTCGAAATTTTGATTTCCTTTTACCCAAGATCGACTTCGTTTAAGCAATAAACAAATAAGTAGTAGACGTTGAAAACCTTGTTTGACCTAAAAGATCGACGCTTTCACCGTCTAAGGAGAGTAGCGATGCACGGAGCCGCCCAAGCGTTCGACCACTACCGGTGATCCACACGAACAAACCATTTGATTGCTACCGGAAAAAGTCAGCTGCTAGGCCGCCTTTTTCTTCCTCCCACAACTCTCTCTTAAGAAGCTCTCTTTTTATCTTACTAAAATATTGCAATAATATTGTGTTGTAAAATAGTTGGCACAAATCCCCTTTTATAGGGAGTGGGACGCCATATACTATTCCAATTTGATTGGGAGAAACTTCTTAATGGATAGAGGAGAAAGAAAACAAATTTTCAATAAAATAAGAAAAATAGATATTCTAGATTTATATCATTAATATTCAATATCTTATATTGAGTATTTTCCAAGCTATATGTTGACAATATCTTACATTAAATATATCTTTATTATATTGACATAAATTAATGTACAGATGTGTATATATCACATATATATATTATACATATAAAACTACATATATTAATATCGAAATAATAATACATAATATAATAATGTGATCAATCAACTTGCAAATTCACATAAATCACCTATACCTGTATGCGTACTATATACATATGTAAATATGTCTATTTAATTTAATTAATCAACATAATTAATATCTTGTATTATATTTATTCATAATAAATACCACCATATTAATTTATCACTATAACACTTGATCGCGTGCAATGCATTTACTAGCAATAGGACTAGGTCTATCGTAGTAGAGTACTAGCGAGTCAAGGTCGATCCCACAGAGACTCGTAAGAACGTCTAATTATCAAGATTGAGCTTGTCACAAATATAGTCTATGACCAACTATAATCTAAACAGTAGTGAAATTGGTAACAATCAACTGGAAAAATTATGCAAGTTCAACGGAGCAACAAGTGTTTCTAATTTATTAGTTCAATTATGAGTAATTAGTTATTCCCCCCACACATGCAATAGTTCTCCCCATTGGTGAATTTATTCATTGTTCAGCTATGGGTACAACTCCTAACCCAATCTACTCCGACAATGGTAGTTGAAAATCTATATGCAAACTACCTCCTTAATTGGTCCGTAATAGCCAATACACATAAAGAACTAGAGCTGTCGATATTGAGCGCTAACTCATACCGCAAACCCTCATAGACAGCTGTCGACATTAATCAGCACGTTCCTAGGGTCCATCTTGATAATGTCCAAACATAGCACTTCACTATTCGTATTTCATGCTAGTTTATGATGACATGCAAATAGTTGATCAGGCTAAAAACATGTAAATTAATTCTATCGATCAACATAGCTGGCGCTGATTATCATGAACTAGTAATTTACTAGGTATTCAGATCTAGCGATATAGTCCGTCGCAGATCTGAGAAACACAACCACTATTTCATGATTTCTTCACCAACGAATTAGTCTATAACACATGGGGTAAAATAAACTAACTACAACATTTTTAAACTAAATAAGCAATTAAACCATACTAGTCGAATAGAACAACGATAGATCTACATCTTGGAAAAGATAGAAAATCATACCCTCGAAGACAAGCGTAGATCTCCCTCGGATCTCTCCTTAGGCGGCGACTCTGTCGTCTCTCCGACCAGAACTGATAAAATAAATAAAATAAAGAACAAAGAACTTTTATTGTATAATAATTGTCTTGAAAATTGTACACATGTGTTCTGAGGCAAGGCCTCTTATTTATAGCTACCTAAACCGACTTAGAAACACCTATATCTACCCCTCATCCAAGAAAACGCATTTCGGAAGGATCTGGAATCTCGATTAATCGGCGGTGCACCTCGATAAATCGAGGGCAATTTTGTCTTTTTCTTCTGCCGACTTAACCTGGAATGTTCTGGAATACCCTAGGCCCATTCTTTTGGTTCAGTCTACTCCAGATTTGTCCATCATGCTCAGCTTAATATTTCGTATCCTGAAAATCATCAAATAATGCATGAAATAATATCGAAATAGGGAAAATAAACGCTAAGTGCAGATTTCTCAGCTTAATATTTCGTATCCTGAAAATCATCAAACTTAAATGGTTCATATTTGTAGGTCGAAATAAACTATTTTTAGCCGTAGGAGACTATTTTAACCGTCATCAACTACCCCTACTAGCCCTTTGCTCGTCCGCGAGCAGAGTATCAAGGCAGAATGTACCTCCAAGAGAAATCCCCATCAACTACCACACATTCAATCAAGACTTCTGGCAGAAAGAAACATCAAGCCACAATCTATAAGCTCCCCATTAATCACTACTTATCATGCATCAATGTGGCGTGTGATGAATCAGCCGTGATAGTGCGTTCGTGAGGAGAATCAAGTTGTATTAACCCCACAATCTTAACTTACCTGCAAAAACACTCGCTCTTAAGTCCTTATTTGTTTCTTTTTATGCGAGGGTCGTGCCCTGTTTACACGAGTTCGCTTCCCTCACTGCCTTTATTGCATATCTATTTTTTCCATTCTTCTTTTTCTTTTCTGTTTTTCTTTTTTTGGCCGATTTCCTCACTTTTTTTTTCTCTTACTCTCACAAGTCCGTTTTGTCCCGGTCACCTCTTTTGGCATTCAAGTTGTTTCTCTTGTCTTACAACAATTTGTTAAAGTATATAGATAGACAAATAATGATTCCCGGTAAAAACATTTTATCATCTAATCTTAAACACTTCCCACTCAGATTATGTGCTCAAATATTGATTGCAATGATAGAATAACAATTAATAAGTTACTTTTTCACGCAACATAATATATGCTCATTCTTCCGTACTAAATTGAATATGCTATAGCTCACTTCAAATTGAACTTGGTCTCATTTTCTACCGATTCCTTACCCGAAAACATGCAATAAGCAAGCTAAAAACAGTGTTAAAATTTCAAAATTATTCCCTTTTTCGACTACCCTGCTAAGACACCTACCCCCCACTTATTATAGACATTGTCCCCAATGACGAATAATAAAGAAAAAAGTACTTAGCTCTGGAAATGTCGGCTGAGTCAAAACGAATCCCGGAGCAGAATCATTAGCTCCTAGGTTATTCCAAGTTATTTATGTGTTTTAGTTAATCTGCATGTTTAAAGACCCCATGATTTACTTTGATTAATCGTAATTGAGCAATGTAGATCCAAGAATAAGAAAAGCTAACCCCAGTAAACCGGTGGTCTATACCGGTTTACCGAAGCAATATTTAGAAAACCTAAAACTGGGATTCACTACAACTACGTTGATCGACAGGTTTAATTAACAGTAGGTTAGATCTTGCCAATCTTCTTATTGTAATCATAATACTAGCATGAAATACGAATAATGAAGTGTTAGTTTGGACATAGTCTTGAATGGACCCTAGGAACGTGCTAATCAATGTCGAAAGCTGTCTAGGCAGGTTAGCGGTATGAGTTAGCACTCGATATCGTCAATTCTAGTTCTTTATGCGTATGGGCTATTACAGACCAATTAAGGAGGGTAGCTTGCGTATAGATTGTCTACTACCATTGTTGGAGTAGATAGGGTTAGGAGTTGCACCTGTAGCTGATAATTAAATCAAATGCTTGCTCGATTAATTTTAGGAAATTATGTGGGGAAGTAAACGCAACGATTAACTAATCCAAGTTAGTAGATCGGTGAGAAGAGGGGGAGAAACACCAAGTTTGTTTTACATTTATTGTTGGTCCACGACCGCCTCTATGTTGCTTCTTAATTAGGTTAGAATCGTTTATACTTAGAGTTGCATTGTCTCTGTGGGAACGACCTTGACTCGTATTTACTATACTACGATGTACCTAGTATTCTTGCTAGTAATATCCACGTTATTGACTTACACGCGATCAACATTTTTGGCGCTGTTGCCAGGGATCGATGGCCAATTTTAAAACGTTTTAATTCTGATTAAGAAGTCGTTTTTATTTTATTTTATTTTCTTTTGAGTCTTGAGTCATTCTGGATCAAACCTGCACCTATTAATCTGCCAGAATAAGAAATCATAGCCCCGGTTTACCGAGGGTAACCCCCGATTTACCGAGGCCTGGAAAATCAAATTCTGACAGCCTTAGTTTTTTGGTGTTATTCCTTGTTGATTTTAGTTAGTAGGTCGGCAACAGTTGGGATCATACCCAACTGAAGCGGAAGTTGCTAACCTTTTCTTTGTTTTATTTTGTCTTTTTCGCAGGAAGATCAGAACACTTCAGAGATTCGATCAAACCGGAGTTGAAAAAGAGCAAATAAGTCAAGCAATATGCCTCGGACAATATTAAATGTCACACTAATTTCCATGTATCCTAGATCTGTAGCCAGAGAGCAATACAAAGCGGATAAGGAGTGGGTGGAAAAAGAGAAAGAAACAATCATGCAAGAGCTGAAGAGAACTTAAAGGAGTATAGCACTTATCGTCTAGGTGAGTTCCCTATCGAGCTAATTGACATATCATCTTCGGATTATGATTCTGAAGAGGATCCCGACACGATATTATCTGAGCCTGAGGATTACCTAGACTCAGACACCGTGGTGAAGTTAAGAGACCTTGGCCCATTCCGACTCCCGATTTCTGTTAAGGGTATATCAGTAGGATTAGGTCTCTACAACTCTGGCTCGAGTTGCAACATTCTACCTTTTTCCCTTTGCCAGAAGATTAAGCTTCCGGTCATTATGAATCGAACTCGAACCATGACATTCATCGATAGAACTAGAGATATGCCTGCCGGTCTTCTTAGGAAGTGTACTATTAAGGCATAAGGGTTCACTTTTACAATTGATTTCACGGTTCTAGACGTACCAGAGGACCCAAGTGCCCAGTTTTGTCAGAAGACCTTTCTTAGCGACAAGCAGAGCATACATGGATTTTGATAATAGGGAGATCACATTGAGGTTGAATAATGATGCAGTATCTTTCAAAATCTGAGAGCCCCTAGAAACTAGGCCGGAAAGTTTCAAGATGATGTATGATTCAGGAAAGGTGGAAATTATGGAGATAGAGAAAGAATGGCATAAGCATCGAGAGGTTGTAGTAGAAACTGTTGACCAAGAATTCATGAGATTAATGTTGAGAGAGAGATAAGAGAAGGACCACAAAAAGATGCTCACGGAAGCTAGTCCTTGCGTATTACGTAGTGAACGATATGAGCTTAAAGTAAGAAATGTGGAATCCTTGGATCTAAAGTCTAAATCTCGACGCAGAGGCAAACCGAGTACGCAAGACAAGAGAGAGAGGCATGCTAGGAAGATAGCTCAAAAATTTTCTATAAAGGTACAAACCTCTGGAGAAAAAGTTTGGCGAGTTAAAGCTCCAACCCCTGAATGATCGGAAATCTAGAGAAAGTCGAGCTGGCGACTATAAACTCGGAACTATTCTTTTAAACTCTTAGGTAGATTAGGAATGAATAAAAGTAGCTAGATGATGGGACGAACTTTTTTTCATTCTACCGCACCCTTAGGCTTGAAACCGATGGTTGCTAGGAAGGTTTTTTTTACTCGTTGTGGATTCTAGTGACGTCGGTTAAGATTGAGTTGGAAATAGCAACAAAAGGAGTAAGAGACTATTCAATTTGAGGTCAGAATTGAGCGGAGAGGTTGAGTAACGGGTTTAGAAAAGGATTACAGAGAAATCTAGGAAAAGGAAGCCCCGGTTTACCGAAGATTACCACCGGTTTACCGGGCTGAGATTTTCAGTTTTATGAACGTCAGATTAAAAAGCTGAATTTTTAGAGACACGTGGAGGACACACGTTGTATCAGACACACCCAGTCAGTAGAAACCGTTCCATTTTCCCCTATTTTCAAAATTTTCATCCTTTCCCACACTCCACCATAACTCCACCTCAATCCCATCAATCAACCCCTCAAATCCCTCATCCTAATTACTCCTCAACCGACTATCCCACAAAATCCTTCAACATTCACTCACTTTGCCTATTTAAACCACCCATTCACCTTTATTATCATCACTCTCATCTACCATCATCTTTTAAAATCACCAAACTTCTCATATTTCTTCTTCTTCTTAAAACTAGTAGGCCACCATCACTACCACTCTCACCACCACACCTCCACAAAACCCATCCCTTTTCTATTTTTTCCAACCAAAACACCAACCATACCATTTTGTCCACCATGTTGCTGATTAGTGCTGTTGTACTAGTGAGGTGCTGCAGTTATTCATCTTACATTACCATAAGCACTGTCCCAGATAGAATTCAGAAGAAAATCAGGCCGGTAAATCGAGACCTCTCTCCGGTTTACCGAGGGTTGTTTTTCAAGAATCCGCATCATATTCAGGTCCTGTTGTCATCAAGAATGGGTCCAATGCATAGCCGACCTGTCCTTAGTCCCAGTGGTTCATAGAATATCTATGGAGATGCTATCCCCTTGATAGACGGGTTTGAGCAATTCCATTCATTAGAGATCTATGAGTCGTTCTGAGGGCATTGGAACGCAAGACCAGTTGCTCGAGAACGGGTCATGGAATTGGACGATTGCGGAGATATCTTGCCACGATCCTTTCAAGAACAAGACATTCTGGACATGGCAGACGCACCTACACGGTTCAACACCATGGTGGTAAGGGAATTTTATGTAAGCTACTTTTACGATGGTCTAAGGTGTTAAAGTTGACTTTTTGATTGAGCGGATCAATGAGTATTATGAGGTTCGCAACCTATCAGTGGGCCCGGATGAGTACACATCCTCGAGCAACATTGAAGATTTAGAGAGGATGAACATGATAGCTGAATTCTTTGGGGTGCAATGAAATAGCAATGCTCCTGGAGCACACACCATCTTCCTGGAAAGCGAGCTATCCTGGGATATGAAGGTGGTCAATAGGTTTGTCTGTGCTCGACTTCTGCCGACCAAGCATACGGTGTCTGTCACACCAAAGAGAGCAGATTTGATGTTCTACCTGGAGCAGGGATCTTCAGTCAACATCGGTCTCCTGATGCACAGCCATATTCACAAGCTTTCTACCATATCTTAGCGCGAGCAGTTGCCGTACGGACCGATGATTGACATGTTCGCTCTGGAGAACGAGGTCAAAGTTCTTGTTAGTGATGTGTGGGAAGACCCTGAGCCAATGATTTGTTCACCGTCAGTTTCAAAAAGGCAAAGACGGGTTGAAAGAGCAGAGAGAGAGCGTACTCTGGTCCTCGGAGCACTGCGGACTCAGAGAGCCTTGCTAGAGGAGCACTCAAGAGAGATTACGAGTCTACATCGCAAGATGAACAGGATTATAGACTTCCTAGGAGTTCCTCCTGCTACCCCACCACCTAGGACTGCCCCTCGTTATAGAGCATCCTCTTCTACCGCTGCTGGCCCCAGTTCTGAACCACCTACCGGTTTTGAGCCTAGAGATGACTGGGAGGGTTATTCTGATGAGGATTAGTTTTTATTTCTTTACATTTTTGCTATTTTCCTTTTTCTTGTTTTTTTTTAACTTTCCGATCTAGTTGATGTAGCAGATTTTAATAATACAATGATTTTGTCGGCTTAATTTGTTTTGGGGTTATTTATTTTCTCTTTTACTACCACCATTTTATTATAATGTTTCTTGTCACCACTATTCTTCTTGGTTTGTTTGAGATACTTAGGGCAGATTCTTCATGGACTACTTACATGAGCACGATGATTTATGCGACAATCCGATTCTTCTTTGGTTCCACCCTTAACCGAAGCTAAGTTCCTTTTCATTTTTAATTTTTCACCTTACACGTTGAGGACACTGTTTCATTTAAGTGGGGGGTAAGGAACGTCATTTAGCTTCTTAGCACTATACTTCGTAAATTGCGTGATTATGTTGATTCTCTTTGATGCACGATTCACCACTTAGACTTTGATTCATTTCGAATTTTTTTAAAAAAAATGTGATATCTTTGATCTTTCCGAGTTAATTGACTTCATCATTGTTTCACGATGTACAAGTAAAAGTAAATGCCCACTTCTAAAGTAGTGGCGTGTTAAGCGCGTATTCTGTTATGAGCCACCATTTTAAGCACGTATAACTCACTTCCCTTGGTGTGAAGTTGATAGCATATTGCTTTGACTAGAGTTGACCCTAGCTTCATCCCGAATTAAGTTTCACCAACGCTAATAAAGGCAATTCGGTAGTTTATCAAGAGTGGGGCCGTGGCGATAGATAAATCAATAAGAGTTCACCCGCCAAAAAAGAGAAGTGCATTGAAATATATACATCTATATTCTCTTTTGCAAAATTTGAGTCGATGGAGCGTAAGACGCACGACTTATGCATAGACCGATAAACATGAGCCTAAGAGTAATACCTAATCGGTTCTCGATCCACCTTGACAGCAAATTTGAATAATAAATAACATCTTCGAGACTGGTTAGTTCGACTGCGGGTTGACGTAATGTGAGATTGTCTTCATTTCTAAGCGGTTGTGAAAATTATTACACACACACATTCGCTCATGACATGAATAATGTTTAATGTGTTACTGATGGATATGAGTGGCATGATCTGATCTTGACTTTGGGTGACATAGTTGTTTTTAATTAACTTGTGTACTGATCAGAGAGTTGCTTTCTTTTCGCCTTGTTGCTCGGGACGATCAAAAGCTAACTGGGAGGTAGTTGATAACGCCCTAAATGGTACCAATAATTATACCCTTATTTACCCCGAATTCTACTCAAGAGAGGATAGATAGGCTTGTTATTATGTGGAATATGTGTTAAATTCTATGTACATGTTTCCAGGATCGTAATTAAGCATCTGTGTTATTTTCCCAAAGATTTGGTACTGTTTTGTCTTGTTTTGTGTGTTTTATAGGATGTACCGAATCGGAGCATTGGAGAATGGATCTGGACCAAAAGGAGTATATTGGGCCTAGTGATTAATGTCCAAGAAGAAATCTGCTGAAGAAAAAGAAGAAACGTCGGCCCGGTTTATCGAGGGCTAGGGCCAGTAAACCGAGGACTTTTTGGACACAAAATTGATTCTGTCGCCTCTACTAGGTCGGTTAGGGTTTTAGAGAGTCATAAGTCTGTCATTGTATCTATATAATGCCACATTAACAGATTATTGATAAGTTTACATAAGTTTTGCATATTACATTATATACTTCATACAATTTGATGAAATAACTTATTCCAATCTTTTGAGGAGTTATTTCTGGTTTTCTCCCTTTCTCTACCATCTATAGCTTAAGTAGATCGAGCTAGATCTCCATCGTTGAAGGTATGAAGCTTTGAACGTTCCTTTTTGTCTTCAATATGGTAGACTTGTTCGTATTTATGTGTTTTAGTTAGTCTGCATGTTTAAAGACCCCATGATTTACCTAGATTAATCGTAATTGAGCAATGTAGATCCAAGAATAGGAAATACTGACCCTGGTAAACCGGTGGTCAATACCGGTTTGCCGAGGCGATATTTAGAAAACCTAAAACTGGGATTCACTACAGCTACGTGGATCGACACGTTTAATTAACAATAGGTTAAATCTGGCCAATCTGCTTATTGTAATCCTAAAACTAGCATGAAATACGAATAGTGAAGTGTTAGTTTGGACACACTCTTGAATGGACCCTAGGAACGTGCTGATCAATGTCGACAGCTGTCTAGGCGGGTTAGCGGTATGAGTTAGCGCCTCGATATCGGCAATTCTAGTTCTTTATGCATATGGGCTATTACGGACCAATTAAGGAGGGTAGCTTGCGTATAGATTGTCTACTTCCATTGTCAGAGTATATAGGGTTAGGAGTTGCCCCCGTAGCTGATAATTAAATCAAAAGCTCGCTCGATTAATTTAAGGAATTTATGTGGGGAAGTAAATGTAACGATTAACTAACCCAAGTTAGTAGATCGGTGAGAAGAGGGGGAGAAATACCAAGTTTGTTTTACGTTTATTGTTGGTCTATGACCGCCTCTATGTTGCTTCATAATTAGGTTAGAATCGTTTATACTTAGAGTTGCATTGTCTCTGTGGGATCCACCCTGACTCGTATTTACTATACTACGATTTACCTAGTATTCTTTCTAGTAATATCGATGTTAGTGACTTACACGAGATCATCTTCCACCATGTCCACAAATAATGACATCATGCACCTATGGAATGTTGCTGGTGCATTACATAATCCAAAAGGCATGCGATTGTACGCAAAAGATTCATTGGGACATGTGAAAGTTGTTTTCTCTCGGTCCTCGTGTGTAATATGGATCCGATAATAACCAGAATATCCATCTAAGAAACAATAAAACGCATGACTGCTTAATCTTTCTAACATCTGATCAATGAATGGTAAGGGAAAATAATCTTTATGAGTTGCATCATTCAGTTTACCGAAATCATTGCAATCTCGATGTCTAGTAATTAGTCTCACAGGGATCAACTCATCAAACTCATTAGGTTGGACAGTGAATCTTCCTTTCTTGGGCACCACATGAATCGGGCTTACCCACTCACTGTCTGCAATTGGGAAAATGATTCCCATTTCCAACATCTTTATGATCTCTTCCTTAACAACGTCCTTCAGTTGTGGCATCAGCCTTCTTTGAGGTTGTGCTACCGCTTTCTTCTCATGGTCTACAGAGATCTTATGCATACATACCGATGGGCTTATTCCTCAAATATCTGCAATCGTCCACCCAAACGCTCCCTTATGCTCTCTTTGTACACATAAAAGTTTCTCCTCCTCTAAAGATAATAATAACGATGAAATTATAAGGGGGAGAGTATCAACTTGTATGTACACATACTTCAGGTGAGATGGCAAAGGTTTTAATGATAAGTTCCTTGGTGGCTCTTCTAACGATGATCTAAACAGCTTACCAGTCAATTGTAAGTCAAAGAACCTATGCCACAAAGGTCTATGAATGGTTCCTCCTAAATCCACAGAAGATATAGGCTCTATTTCTCGCACTTGACCTTCGCGACACCCCGGCCAGGTTTCCTCATAACTTTCCTCATCCTTCAGGAGCAATGTCTCTACCACCTCATGGTCTAGTGCCACTTGCTGATATTATTCCAAAACAAGCTTGTCAATGGCATCTAGCATGTAGCATGCTTCTCCTACATCTTGAGCACATCTCATTCAATTCATCACATTTAACACTACTTTGTCCTCATTCACTCTAAGAATCAGCTCATCCTTATGAACATCTATCAATGTCTTACTCGTAGCTAGGAAAGGTCTTCCTAAGATTAATGGAACATCATGGTTAGCTTCCATGTCTAGCACCACAAAGTCTATAGGGAATATAAACTTATCAACTTTTACCAGAACATCATCCACCACTCCACAAGGTTGCTTCATAGACCTATATGCTAATTGAGGGGTTATAGATGTTTCATTCAACTCCTTCATGCCTAACATATGGAAGATGGAGAGTGGCATTAGATTGACACTGGCTCCAAGATCGCACAATGCTTTATTTAGGCATACTACTCCAATTGTGCGTGGTATGAGGAAGCTCACATAATCTTTACACTTGGGAGGCAGTTTGCGTTGCAAAACTGCCTAGCATTCCTCGTTACGGCATATAGTCTCAAGGTACAACAACTTCCTTTTGTTAGAGATTGCTTCCTTCAAGAACTTTGCATACTCTGGCGAATTATTCTGGCCAGAGCTTCTACCAAATGTATAATCACTTGCAACTTCTTAAACATCTCTATAAACTTTTTGTAACGCACATCATCATTATTGGGCTTACTTTTCCTAGGGGGATAGGGTAAAGTAGCAGGATTAATAGTCACCATTCATGAAGACTTACCAACTGACTGTTGCTGCTCTGCCTGCTTGTCTGCTGTATTTTCAAACTCTCGATTTACTGGGGTACTGTCCTGGTTTACCGGCCCCTCTTTTTCTCCAAATTCTCTACTGCGTTCTGCTGCCGACTGTTTTCTGATTCTTCCTGGACAGTTGGTATAACTGGTCATGGCAGTTCCTTTCCGCTTCTAGTCATGATTGCATTCACGTCCTTCAGTATTACTTGGCAATCCTCCCGGAGGACGGGCTGACACTTGTTCAGAAATCTGCCCCACTTGGTGCGACAGATTGTGCACCAAGGCTTCTTGATTGGTCATTCTTGTATCATTCTTCTGACAATATATGGTGAAGTTTGTAATTAGCCCAGTCATGGATTTTGTAAGTTGATTGACCGTGTCTGTCACAATTGAGCTCATTTTATCCATGGCTGCTTCCCAACCACCGGACTTGTTGAATTGAGGCATGAATCCACATTGTCGAAAATCCCCGAAAAGTAAGGTCACTTAGTCTAAAATAGAGTGGTCATGAGAACCTGGGGATATCCGCCCTATAAGGATTTCCTTGCCTCCCTATATAGTTCACGTCCTCAGTGTTGGTTGCTACTATATCTTGTACTTTCTCAACCTTGGCTATGCGATCTTCCATGTCATCTATCCTCTCATTCATCGCTATTAGCTGATATAAGATCTTTTGAGAACTATCTTCTCCAAATACGCCTTCAGCTACTTTGGCAGTTTCAATTTGATGCGTTCTCTATTGACTTGTTAGTGCGATTTGCTCCAACTTTTCTTCGGCTTCCTCAGGTGATAGCAACGCAAAACATCCATTGCTCAATGCATCAACTCTCATTTGTTCACTAGGCCGTAATCCATGATAGAAACTATGCATTCATACGGGGAAAGCGATATCATGGTGAGGGCATCTCATATGTGCTTCCTTAAATCTTTCCCAAGCTTCTTCAAAGGTTTTAGTGGGTTTCTGCTTCAAATTCATAATGTCTTCTCTCATCTGTAGTGACTTATCCGGTGAGCAGTATTTGTTCATAAACTTCTACAATAGATCGGTCCAAGATTGGATCGATCCCGGTGCTAGAGACAATAACCAGATCTTTGCTTTGTCCTCAGAGTGAATGGAAACAAATTCAGCTTGATGTTATCTTCAGGTACTCTTGCTGGCTTGACCGTGCTGACTATCTCAAGAAATTTCGTGACGTGTACACTCGGATCTTCATTCATTACTCCATGAACGGTAGTGTAATTAGTCACCATTTGTATCACATTCGGTTTCGGGTGAAATAGTTCAGCCGCATTCTCCGGCTAAACAATTGCTGGCACAAATTGCTCGCTCGTAGGCATTGCATAACTCTGTAGAGTTCTTCTACCTGCTTGTACCACAACTCATGCTCCATTATCTCCATTTTGTCCGTTCTGTGCCATGTTGATTTCTTTATCCTACAAAGGTGGAATCTCTTCTTCCCTCTCGTTGTGATCTCCTTCATGCGAAATCACTTTGTTCACTAGCCTAACAGACTTCTCTCGAGTTTCCTTTCTCTTTTGTCTAGAAAACTTTTCAATCTCAGGTATGAATCTTTTGATTTTGGCTGCTGAAATTCGTGTAGCGTACTACAAGGCAGAAAAAGAAAATAAAAAAGTTAGTGACTTCACTCGCCGGCTGTTACACATGCCTAGCAGACTCACAAATATAGTCTCTGACTACTAACTTGACTCTGAATTGACAGAAACGATTCAGTTGAAACTGGGAGCCTCAATTTACCATGGTGTACCCTCAGTAAATCGAGAGCAATTTTTATTAGTTTTTAACAGAACTGACTCTATACGACTCCAGTATAAATAGACTATAAAACTGACTCAATTAAATAGACTCGAATATATACAGACACTCAATCTTAAATAAAAAGTATTCTGGACATAAGTCCCCGGAAACGGCGCCAGAAAATCTTGATCCCGTGCATAGCACTTACTTGCAATAGGACTGGGTCTATCGTAGTAGATAAATGGCGAGTCAAGTTCGATCCCACGGAGACTCGTAAGAACGTCTAATTATCAAGATTGAGTTTATCGCAAATATGGTCTACGACCAACTAGAATCTAAACATTAGTGAAATTGTTAACAATCAACTGGCGAAATTATGCAAGTTCAACGGAGCAACAAGAGTTTCTAATGTATTAGTTCAATTATGAGTAATTAGTCATTCCTTCCACACATGCAACAGTCCTCCCCGTTGGTGAATTTATTCATTGTTCAGCTACGGGTACAACTCCTAACCCTTTCTACTCCGACAATGGTAGTAGACAATCGATACGCAAGCTACCCTCATTAATTGGTATGTAATCACCCATACGCATATAGAACTAGAGCTGTCGATATTGAGCGCTAACTCATAACCGCAAACCCGCCTAGATAGCTGTCGACATTGATCAGCATGTTCCTACGGTCCATCTAGATAATGTCGAAATATAGCACTTCACTATTCGTATTTCATGCTAGTTTACGATGACATGCAAATAGATGATCAAACTAAAAACATGTAAATTAAATCTATCGATCAACGGAGCTGGCACCGATTATCATGAACTAGTGCTTTTCTAGTTATTTAGATCTAGCGATATAGACAGTCGCAGATCTGAAGAACACAACCACTATTTAATGATTTTTTCACCAATGAATTAGATCTATAACACATGGCGTAAAATAAACTAAGTACTACACATTTAACTAAATAAGCAATTAAACCATACTAGTCGAATAGAACAACGATAGATCTACATCTTGGAAAAGATAGAAAATCATACCCTCGAAGACAAGCGTAGATCTCCCTCAGATATCTCCCTAGGCGGCGACTCCGTCGTCTCTTCGACCAGAACTCATAAAATAAATAATTAAAATAAAGAACAACAAACTTTTATTGCATAATATTTGTCTTGAAAATTGTACACTTGTGTTCTGAGGTGAGGCCTCTTATTTATAGCTACATAAACCGACTTAGAAACACCTTGTTCTACCCCTCATCCAAGAAAATGCATTTCAGAAGGATCTGGAATCTCGATTAATCGGTGGTGCACCTCGATAAATCGAGGGTAATTTTGTCTTTTTCTTCTGCCGACTTAACCTGGAATGTTCTGGAATACCCTAGGCCCACACTTTTCGTTCATTCCACTCCAGATTCGTCCATCATGCTCAGCCCCATATTTCGTATCCTGAAAATCATCAAATAATGCACGAAATAATATCGAAATAGGGAAAATAAATGCTAAGTGCAGATTTATCGACTCACAAACCCGACATATGATATTCAAATTAATTGGTTCATATTTATAGGTCGAAACAACTATTTTTAGCTCATAATGGATAGAATGTTGATGCCGTAGGATAGACTATTTTAACCGTCATCAACACTTTATACTCGAGATAAAACATTCATTATTTGGTTATCCCTATAACCGCATTTTAATCCGGCAAGAGGTTCTTGTGTATGTGACCCGATAGGCTTCCGAATATGTTTTCCGTAGGCACAAAGTGCAAATTACGAAAATTCCATTCAAACCTAACGGTCACGGGATAGCGTCTAGCAACACACCGTGACCTTAATCATCGGAAGGGTCAAATGAAATGACTACTACCTTTCATGTGAAACGGTTACCATGTAAATAGAATTCTATCAATGTTACAATATTCATACGGTCGTACGTCGAGTGTCAATACATTAATTACCGTATCTTATAATCTGAATGTCATGCTCTCTCGAAGTAACTCATTTACTTCCACTTTTCAAAGATTCACGAGAGTAAGACATTCCTTATAAGAAGGCCCATTCGGATATTCATCCCTACTATTCAGGTACGGGATTTCCGGATGACCAAACATGTATACTCCGCTTGCTTCAATATCACACCAACCACTACCGCATGATGCCCATGGCTAGGGGAAACCTCAATAATGTCAAAGCATGATAATCCACACCGTGATGCCATGACAACTCCGGTCCTAAGGATAATTACACAACTACCACTGTTGGTCCCTTGGAAAGCCTAACACAAGTTTAGAGGGGGGTGAATAAACTTGTCCCTAAAAACTGGATTTTAAACAAATTAAGGTTCAGTTGAAACTTGTGTGGATTTAAGCTAACTCAACTGAGTATAAGTCAAAGCTGACTTATCCTTAGTCTAGTTAACTGGCAGCGGATTAAATTAAGCCTTTAAAAGATATGAATTATCAGATACTGTGTTCAGTCAGTTTTTTATGTTTATTGAAAGTATGAACTAGATGATTATGACTGTAATGCAGTAAGTAAATACGTAAAGTAAATAAACAAGAATTATAGTGGTTCTAGGTGGTGTAATCCTGTCAGTCCTCTCTTCCCCTGTGATGCGGAGAAAAATTCCACTAGAACTTCTTTGAGATGGCCCGGTTACAAAAAGTTCTAAACTGATAGTCCTTGACTAATCCCTAGCTTCACTATCTAAACACTTGTAGAACGGGTAGAATGGCTGCTCTTCAACTGTTTGAAACACTGGTCCTTGAAGGGTTGAATTGCCACTTCACCAGCTCATCACAACCACAGTCTTTCTGACAGCACTCAACTGTCCTTCACACCTTCTTGGTGTTTCACAGTCTAGAACCTTTGATAGAATCAAAGTTGAGACTTGAATCAATGACTATGGTTCAATTGTGATATGAGCTTTTCTTCTAGATAAAGACGGTTTATGAACAGCTCTGATTTCTTCAAATGATAGATCTTGATATGCTTGAATGCTAATGAACACTTGAAGAAATTTCTTGATCTTGCAATTAAGTGTTTAGCAGGAATTCATTTAAATTACTTTCCCCCTTAGATATTAATCTTTCTTGACCAAAAATGATTCTTAGAATTCCTCCTCTTGTTTCTACAAAGAAACTGCCTATTTATAGGGGTTGATCTAACGGTCAGAATAATTGAATTCGAATCCTTGTAGTCGTTAGTGGTCCTGTTTTCTTGCTTGTACGTTACTGTCAAAACGGATAGATTATCCTCCAATCATGATCCTTGTATTGTAACGGCTGGATTCCTCTTCAGTTTTACTTAAGCATCAGTTTCAAAACTGATTTACTGAGAACATTGTCAGTTCTCAGTTCCTAAGAGCTTTAACTGAGTCTTTACTCTTCTTCAACAACTCAGTACTCTTCCTTTCATCTGATTATTATTGATCTAACCATAGTACACCATTTTAAACGAAATTAGGAAAGACATCATTGTCCTTATGTGTCTTAGCTCAAGATCTACATAGTCAGTTCAGGTTATCACAATCTTCCCTGAAGCCTAACTTATATAGTCTCGATTTAGTCTTTATAAGCTGAGTTTGAACCCTCAATTCTTCTGTCTTCAATAACTGAGTCTGTGACCCTCAACTCTTCATCAACTGAGTTTGAACTCTCAGTTCTTCAATCATCTAGATAAGCCAACCGAGTTTATGTCCCTCAGCGAACTTATCTATTATAGATTTTCTTTGGTGTGCTCGGTTTTCCAGTTTCTTATAAGATCTAAGTTTTAACTAACTTCGAGTTTCTCATTTTCTCAGTTCACAACCTAGAGTTATTACAATGCTTGTCTGATTTAACTTATACAAATATCAGACTCTGTTAAATCCTATACATTGATATCTAGACATCTTTTTGCTTTGCACTATAACAGCTAGTTATGACACTTCATTAGTGGGGTCTAAAAACAATAACTGAATAAACGATGAATCATCATCAAAACATAAATTTTATTTCCAACAATTTCCCCCTTTTTGATGATGTCAATACCCTCCTTAAAACAAATGCAAAAAGATAAAACAAAATAGTAAATAACACGATGAACTGAGAAATTATTGATAAGTGGGTCACAAAGCTGGGTAATAGAATACAACATAATAAAAATAGCTAAAGAGCAGCTTATTTTTACTTAACAGTTAAACTAAATGATTGTCATAAGCTTCAGTAATATTCCTCAAAGCATCATTTGTTGTAGTGCTTTCGATTCCATGGATGCTTGCCTATATGTTCCAAGATTCAGACAAATTGTGCTTGCCGAAAAATTTGCTTTTCAAAACAATTGCGAAAGTAAAAACAGATGTCCTCAATCTTCACTGGTGACTATTTTTAATAGATTCTGAATAAATTCAGGTTCAATCTTATCTGATTCTTTGTCTAGAATACCATCATTTTCCCATTTCATATGTTTGTTCCAGTAATGTATGAGAATCTTTTGCATTTGTAGGAATGTTTCTAGAGATTCTTGTCTTAATTATCCTTCTCTGGCTTGTAGATTTTTGAATAAGCTGTAGAGACGAGAATCCGAGCCAATTATTTTGTCAGTTGGCTCTGAGTATTTAGCAATTAGCTCCATCTCCTCATCAGTGAATTCTCCTCAAGCTTTCTTCAGTTCAGTCAGCTTATCATCAATGTTTCCAAGGACTTGTGGCATCTCAGTTGCATGGAATTTTAAGATATCCAAGCTTTCCCCCTTATTGACATCATCTTTATCAATCAGGCTCTTGATGTAATTGTTCATGTTCTGCTGAGTTGATGCCAAAATGGTTAGAGCTACAACTGAGTCCTTCATGCCATTTTCCATTACAGTCATTCTGTCAACCAAATTATTGAGAATCCCTTCCCATCCGTCTTGGGTTTCATATCTCCTTGCATCATTTTCAATGGTTGTTTTTCGAAGCTCAATCAGAGTGTCTTGGCAGTTACTAGTGACGATATCCATCTTCTTTTCAAGTTTGCTTCTTTCATTTTTGCTAGCCTCAAAGGATTTCAAAACTTTTCCAAACAAATTGTTATCGTCCTTCTGAATTCTTATTATCTCATTATGACAGAACTTAATGAGATCAACTTGACTGGGGATGTCTTTTGAGGTTCCGGATTGTTTATTGGCTTTGCTTGTCTCAGCCTCAGTTGACTTAGCTTGCTTCAGAGGTGAGAGAACAACTTGCTTCAGTTTTTCTTTCTATTCTACCGATCTTCTCCTTTATTCAGATTGTTTTCTAATTTCTTCCAGATTTGATTGATTAAAATTTCTTGCAGGTGACATTTGCACGTTGAATTCATCATCTGATCCTTCTCCAGCCATGTTTGCTACAGTTCTTGCTATTTCTAGCATAGATTTATCAGTAGGAGATTGATAACCTCCTTCTTTTTCTTCTTGTGCATCAGATACAGTTCTAGAGCCAGAACTTCCACTGTTTCGTCAGAATTACTAGAATCGTCATCAGTTTCTGATCAGTTTCAGTTTTCTTTTCTTGTAAAGAAGCGAGAATCCCTCTCTGCAAATTGGGATCTCCCTGTGAATCATTATCATCATCATCATCATTCTTTTTGGATCTTCCTCCAGCTGTGGCTTCCTTCCAGTAACTGTTTCTGATTAAAGCGTATCCACGATTTAAGAATTCATCGGTATTGATCATTTCTGATAGATTGGTAATGTTGTAGAGATCAAATACCCATTTCTCAGTGACTTCCATTTCTACTAGCTGATTTCTTTGATTTGCGATAGAGCTAAATTTCCAGATTTGATATTTGCGTAATCGCTCATAATCAGCTGTCATTAGTTCTCCATGATCAGGTATAGATTTAGATTGAGTGACAATTTCCTCAGTTCCTCTTGAGATCTCCTAGGCAACTTCCAGAGAATCTCCAGTTCTCACAACATCTTCAACTTGCATTGGGTCAGTTTTGCTGGTTTCTCCCTCAGCAGTAACTGGGATGACTGATGATTATTTTTCAATAGTTGAAACTGAGATTATCGGCTCAGTTCCTAAATCTTTGTTATGAACAAGTTCTTCAGCAACTTGTTCTCCAGTAGGCTCAAGTTCCAATTCAGTAACTGGGACTTCTTTCATTGTAGATCCAGTGAGTTCTTCTTCATTGACCAGCTCATCCAAGTGGATGACTTTAGTCGATCTTGATTCTACTTCAGCTCCTTTTTCCTTAGAATGAGAGGATGAAAATTCTTTGAATGATTCCTCAAATTCTAATATGGAAGCAAACTTTTGAGGTGTGGATCTAGATTATGAAAGTAACATTAGCATGTCCATAGTTTCTTTGTCAATTAATCTTTCTTCACTGTCCGATCCTTCATCGTCGTGCTCAACTCTCAGGGTTTGTTTCCCCTGAGTGTCAGCTTCCTTCTGTAAGTCAGCTTCAACATCTTGTTCTCTGTTGACAACTTCAGTTTCCTTTGTCATTTCAATTTCTTGTGAATGTGTAACTGGTTCTTGAATTGGTAAAGCTTCAGTTACAGATGCTGAAATAGATTTGGTGAGAGTAACTTCAGTTTTGACTTTTTGTGCTAATACTTCAGCAACTGAAGTAGTGACATTTGTTGGTGAAACTTCTACTGATTTATCAGTACGAAGATCAGATTTGTCTTTTTCTGAATCTTCTAACTTTTTCCTTCTTTCTCTTAATTCTTCAACTTGTTCCAAGGCTTCATCTCCAGTTAAAACTTTCTTCGACTTCCTGCTTTTCTTCTTTTTAGGTTCACTCTCAGAACCTTCAGCTTTTCTTTTTCCAGATCTTTCTTCTTTAACAACAATCTTCCCATCTGCAACCGATGTTTCTTTTCTCTTTGCAATTCCAAAGTGATCGAGAATTCTTTGAACCAATAATGCAAGCGTCTTCTTGTGATAGAATCGTCCTTTCTTGACATCAGTCTTCTTTTTAGGTGTGTCAATCGATTGTGCCACTAATTGATCAAAAATATATCTTTGCCAATTGAAACTTTCTCCAAACTAAATCAAATATAATAAATCCAATTTTGCTTCAGAGAGATTGCTGAAATTGTCTGCATTTCAAATTATGCAATTTGCTAATATCTTGGTGAGAAAATTGAACTCTGGTTTTGAGTAAACATGTGCTCTCGGTCTATGATACTGTAGACTCTGCATCAATTGCTATATCTTTCCATAATTTCTCTTTCTGTTCTTTACTCAATTTGATGGTTGACGTTCCTCCAGATTTGTCGAAGCCAAAAATCTTTGCAATTAGGTCTTCAGTGACTTTGATTTGTTTACCATTGACAGGTGTGGTAAAAGTGTGTGTGCTCTCTCCTTCTAGAGCTGTACTTCCAAATTCATAGAAGTCACCAATGATCTCCAGACAGACACTCTTCAGATTGATGTTAAACACATCATCCAAACCTTTGATTTTCTGTATTTTTGTTGCAATTTCCTTGGCTAGTGTTTGATCAGCATACTTGGCAATAAATTGATCAAGTGAGATGATCATTCCAGGTTCAATACAAGTAAAAGTCATTGCTTTCTGAATTTAATCGAAATTTGAAAAACTTTGTGATGATAGATGATAAAGAAGTAGATTCAAAATTTGAGTGCAAAGAATTATAGATGAAATTTCAAGGTTATTTATAAATAGTAGCAAGGGTAGTTGAGAATTGAGTGGGACTCAAAACGTCTTGTCATAAATGTTGTGATTGCGAAAATAAAGATTAGTGGAAAAGATGGACGGTTGAGATTAGAAAAGATCACGTATTTTCCTGACATACGTAGCTATAAAATAGTAAATAGAGTAGGTGCGGTGTATCTCCAGCTGTACATGTTCAGTCTTGTCCTTATAGTGAATTCAAAAACTCAGTTGTGAATACAACTCAGTTTTGTAAATCACACATTTCAAGTTCTCAGTTAGTGATTTCTTCTGCAAAACAAAATGAGGGATTTTTCGGGTACCCATATCTGTTTGGGTTCTAACTGATTAGTTTTAGATGATATACTTTTGTTCTTATACCTCTCTTGATATTTTGACAGAGTAAAGTCAGTTTTCACAAACATTTGCTGTTTTGTCCTAACGATTTTTGGTTTGTTCAGTTTGTGAAACTGATGTGATGGTTCACTCCAGTCTTCATCAGTGGGAAACAATCTCCCTTTCCCTCTGAGTCTATTATTCCATGAATGATCTTCATTCTTAGATGGATATGACTTGAAGATTTTTCTTACTGATCTGTAATCAGTTTTGCCTTTTCAGCCTTCTGAGCCTTCCTGTAAAATATGTTAGTTTCATGCTTTTTACCAACTGATTTTTCAGTTCTATCAGTTTGTGTATTTGGCTATGCCGAGTTTTTGTCAGTTCCAATAACTTTATCGGTTTTCTAAGTTCCTGACTATTGTGCAGTCACAAATTTCATTGCAACTGAACTTGGTCTGAACTTAGAATTAGCAAACCTTAAACCAAATCTGTCTCCAAATGGTTTTCCAGGTTTTAACTGAACGCTAGGAATTGGATCAACTGATGACTCTGTGATGTTCAGTACTTTTTTCAGTTCATCAGTTGGTCGGATTACCTTGGTTCCATTATTAGTCTTGATTAGATTGATCTCAGCATTTAATCTCGAAACTTCAGCTTTCAATAATTTTTTCTCCATCTGAGGAACCGTCATCATTCAAAACTTGCTTCCCATTATCATTGATATTTTCCTGTGCTACTCCTAGTAGTATGATTTCCTCATCACTTTCACCTTCATAGCTCATGGGTAGAATTTCAGTAATATCTTTGGCTTTTGCGATGGATGGTTCTTAAATGAAGGTTTCAGTCAGTTTGTCCTTCTATGCAATCAGCTACTCGTAGCAACTCATTTTCTGCTTCTTCTAAAAGATCACTTAGGGATGGAAATCGTCTAGATTCATCATCATACGTGTTGAAGTCAATATCCATGTTACTAAAATGAGGTTCTGGATTTGTGTGTGAGCTTGTAGTGCTGAATATTTCAAATACTTGATCCTGAAAGTCAGAAACAACATTCTGCAAATAGTCAGTCAGGGGGTTATTCAGCCAACTTCTAATTCTAGATGTATCCATTAAGTTTCAATAAAATGCTTTTACAACTGATACAGTAAGGGGTTTTCAACAACTGGTTTATAAGATATCTTTGGATCACTTCCCAAAGGAAGAACTGCTCCGATACCAATTGTTGGTCCCTTAGAAAGGCTAACACAAGTTTAGAGGGGGGGGGGGTTGAATAAACTTGTCCCTAAGAACTTGTGTTGAGTTAAGCTAACACAACTGAGTATAAGTCAATGATGACTTATCCTTAGTCTAGTTAACTGGAAGCGGATTAAATTAAGCCTTTAAAAGATATGAATTATCAGATATTGTGTTGAGTCAGTTTCTTATGTTTGCTGAAAGTATGAACCCTCAGTTCTTCTGTCTTCAATAACTGAGTCTGTGACCCTCAGCTCTTCATCAACTGAGTTTGAACCCTCGGTTCTTCAATCTTCTAGATAAGCCAACCAAGTTTGTGTCCCTCAGCGAACTTATCTATTTATTTGATGTGCTCGGTTTTCCAGTTTCTTAAAAGATCTCAGTTTTAACTGACTTCGTGTTTCTCATTTTCTCAGTAACCTAGAGTTATTACAGTGCTTGTCTGATTTAACTTATACAAATATCAGACTTTATTAAATCCTATACATTGATAGCTAGACATCTTTTTGCTTTGCACTATAACAGCTAGTTATGACACTTCATCAGTGGGGTCTAAAAACAATAACTGAATAAACGATGAATCATCATCAAAACATAAATTTTATTTCCAACAACCACACACTATGACACTAAGTAAAGTATGTAGGTCAGTCTAACGTACGCATTCTCTAATACATGTCCATGTACATTCCAAGTGTCTCTACACTTCGATAGACGAGATCTATCCCTGTCCTTAAAGACAGAAGACATCTAATACGCGCTAGCCTGTTTGTACTATCAATGCCCTATTTAATAGTACATAAGCCTACAGACATTTAAGTATCAAACTTATTAAAGTGATTAGAGATCTCAATAACCATAATCGCCTATCATTGTTTCTCTATCATAGTTTAATACTAAGGGCTTCATCATATAACAATTCATAATTGGTTCTCTAGAAGAACAAATATATGACAACATAAAAGCCATTTAATATATGTACAAACATAAAGAAATATTAGAAATGATCCGACCCGGTCGGATCTGGCCCAACCCGATTGGGTTTAGGACACAATTTCAACATTGAGGCCGGTCTTAGAGTGCCGAGTTGAGGTTGGACTTAGAGTGCCGAGCTGAGGTCAGTCTTAGTGTGCCGAGCTCGGTCGGTCTTAGAGTGCCGAGCTGAGGTCAGACTTAGAGTGCCGAGCTGAGGAGCTGGCGAGCTGAGAGCCCTTGTAGAGCTGAGGTCCTAGTGGCCCGAGTGCGTCTTTTATGAACTTTGTTGCCTAGTTGTGTTGGCTTTGTTTGCGTTGAAGAGGGGCGAGCTGGAGGGGGGAGCGGGTCGGCCCCCCAGCACTTTGTATCGAGCTAGCTATTTGCTGCTTCATTCCCATTGCCTTAGCCAATGATGAGAATCGTGATAGCATGAGGCAGGGCTGGGCCGAGGACCCTATCCCTTACTGGGCTTATGCCTTTTTTTCTTGATTTGGCGGGGCTTTGCTGAATTTAACATATCAATGGCCATCTACTCCTTGCGCTCTTCACTGTACAAGTGAGAGTCACGGAGTAAAGTTGTTGATGACATGATAACGGTCATTTTGTGCCCATTATTCTATGACCTTTATCCCCGATTCTAGTTTAAAGGAGCTATATTAGAGTAATAATAAGTCGTAATACGCTTAATTCACATATGTCGAGAGTTACGATTCATTATTATGTATTAAGAGGTTTTGTTATATTATTTGATATTACAGACTGTACTTCATGTTATATTTGTAGTAACTCATTTGGGAGCACAAGGATGGACTTCGGAGAAGCTTTAATGGATCACGACGAGTTAAGAAAGCCCAAGACATAGAAGAGGAAGAAAGCCCGGGAGCATGTATGGCTCGGTCGACCGAGCCTATGCATTCGGTCGACCGAGTGGGCCCGTAGTCCGAAGAAGTTCGGTACATTATTTGAGGCGGTTAGGGTTCGTAGTGTCGGCATTTAAGTCGGTTTTCTATGTCGGCTGAGGCTCTATATAAACACAAGTCCTTTGTATTTTTTATTATGCATTCATCAACATTATTTCATACTTACAAATAAACACATAAGGATTCTTTAGGCTTGTGGAGGTTGCAAGGGTTGCAAACATGTAAGCCCTAGTTTATCTTCTTGTCTTCTTTTTAGTAATCAATTTCCCAATTATGCTTTGATTATTTGAGTAGGTATTCATATCTAGATGAGGTAGATCTAGGATATGACGTTAGGGGCCGGTGATACCTTGTCTATAAGGATCCCAAACCCTACGTCCTCTACCTAACATCTACGGATGAATCCGTGTGTTTAATTTACGTGTATTCGATTAGTTTATATGATGTCCCGATAATTCGCTATATAATCCGATTTGTATATGAAACGCCGAGAAATATGTTCGGGGATGTAAATCGGGAGTTAGACTCTCGGGTGACCGAGAGGTGTCACTCGGTCGACCGAGAGCACCTATTCGGTCGACCGAGCGTTAGCAAACCCGTTTTCATCCGTTAATCGATCACGTCTTTATGATTAGGTTAGCTTAATTGAATCGTTATCTCGTAGGTATGGCTATGGCTACGTCACTCACTTGATTTAATTAAAACATGTAAAAAGGAAATACCGGTATAAAACTCTTAGGTAGGCTTATGAATTGATCTTCGGACTTTCAGCATTATCTAGGTAGGTTTATATTAGGGAATTGCGCGCACCTTGATACACGTAGATCGTAAACTAGCATGAGACTATAACTTGGTAATTGTTAGTTGGACGAGAGTTTGAGTGATCGTCTCAGAAGTACGCCTAACCAAAGGAATGTTGCCCGGACGAGGTGTACGGTTAATATCGGCATCCTTAGAGTAGTAAGCGTGTGAGTTATATGAGATGGAGGCACCAAAAGGCGAAGTCACGTAGCAATACCACGTTGATATAGTGACCTACCGGTGCTACATCAAGTTGTAGAGGATGACTCCCGTAGCCAATATAAAGGGATATGAACGGATTAATAGTAGATGAGTTTTGTTGTCATATAAATTATCTAGATCCAAGTAATTATGGTTATAATTGGGCGTTGATTACGTTATGTGTTTACGTGTTGTTTATATATTTGAGTGTGTTTTGCTTTCCTAGTACTTTATGTTGGTCATAGACCGTATTTGTTCAACGGAGTAACTAGTTGACTATTTAAGTAGGATCCACAAATTGATTCTCTGTGGGATCGACCTCGACTCTATCTAGCTATACTGCGATTGAACCTAGTTCACTTGCTAGTAGTTATTTAGGCATCGAGTTAGTAATTTAACTTGACCTCAATCAAGTTTTTGGCGCCGTTGCCGGGGAATCAATGGTCCAGCTTGCTTAAATAATCTACTTGATTATTTCGTTTTTGTTTCTGTTTTCTTTTGCAAGTCAGTAAAATAAAAAAAAATAAAAAAAAATATAATAATAATAATAAACAAATAAATAAATAAAAGAAAAATTTATATGTGTTCTGTATGTTCGGTCGACCGAACGATGTTGCTCGGTCGACCGAGCCCTTAATTGTTTTATATTATCTGACAGTACTGTTTCCCCTCTGTTTCTATTTTTCCCCGTCAGTAGGTTGTAAGCCTAGCAGCCAGCACGAGTAATCGTACCGATCGCTAGTTTATTGACCGTTTGTTGTTTTTCAAATATTGCGTATAATTGGACGGAAATCACTCACATAACCTCGCTCAAGATCAAGCAAAATGTCATCAATCGATTTTACCAAAGACCAAGAAGAAGTCAAGGTTTTACGAACAAAAACTACACCAAGGAAGCCGCTAACACCGAAGCTCATGGAAAGGATAGAAAAGATGAAAGCGAAAATCCGAGAGGCGAGGAAATCAAGAGAGGCTAAAGAAGCCTATTGGCAAAAAGGTATGTCTATTTTGAATCCAGAGGAAATCTCTTCGGATTCTGATTCAGCTTTAGATTATGATGATTACATGTCCGAGATAGAATCTGAGTCAGAGGGTAGCACAGCTATGAAGAGCCCTGTTGTCATCTGTTCTAGAGATGAAACATTGATTAAAGATGAGTCTCGACTGATGCCAAAGTTAGCAGACCCAGGAGCTTTTATGGTTGGAGTAACCCTAGAACAAACCCATCTAGGTTTAGCCTTGATTGATTCCGGTTCAAGCCTTAATATCTTTCCTAAAAGCCTTTGTGATAGGAATGTCATTTTAACACCCACTAACACCCCGCTCCAAGTTAGATTAGCGGATGGAACTAGGACAATCATGACTGGGAGACTGAACAACATGATTATTGGTGTGGGGCAACTACGGTTTAAGATAGACGTAGTGGTAATGGAAATCGAGGAACATCCTGAATGCCCAATCATTTTGGGTAGATCGTTTATCAACACCGCTAGAGCTTTCATGCGGATGACCGACATGAGATAGTATTGTTTGACGCTAAAGGTTCCGAGTGTTATGGGATAACAAATCCGAATTTCCCCGTACCGGCAAGTGTGAATGTGTTAGAAGTAGTTGGTTCGGAAAAGCTTGATGCCGCTCAAAGTCTAGGAAAGGATGCTGATGATAATGTCGATGATAAAGATGAGAGGGAAGTCCTTACTATTCTAAGTCGGAATAGGTCAGTTCAGCCCGCACCAGCCCCGACCAATGTTGAAGCTGTAGACCTACCTAAGGATAGGAGGACCAGAGCGAAGAAACGAACTAGAGAGTTCGTAACAAAAACTCGTCGAAATCAGAGACAAATCCAAAAGTAGGCGCTTGTCTGGATGGTCAATTCGACTGTCTTTTCATTGGACTGAAACCCAAGGGAAGGGCACTCGTAGAAAAGGACGGTCAAACTTTTTCGGTGAGAGCTGGCCGGGTGAAAGCCTGGCAAGTCAAGGGCAGTGTTTTAGAGTGATATTTTTGGAAGTCGAGCTACCGACTTAAACTGTAGAACTATTTCTATCCTTCGTTATTTTTATTTTATATTTATTTTTTTTATAATAAAAGTAGCATGAAACGATAAGAAGTTTTTTTTTTCTATTTTGCCATGTTCCGACGACTGTTGAGTTAAGGATGTGCAAAATAATTTTTTTATTTGAATCGTTTTTATGTGAAGTGAAGCGCTGCAATTGAATCTTTGTAGAAAAATTGTTGATTAAGGAAATGATAATGCGTTATTTTACAAATGCTTAGACCAGATTGTTTGATTTATTTATGATAAAAATGGGGTTGCTTTTATGCTTGAGACGACCTATTGGTTAGAAATTTTTTTTTGCGGTGAGAGTGAAATAATACATTTTGGCACTGTTATATATTGTAGTTATTTTACGGTATGTGTCAAATTTATTAAAATGGTCAACACCATTAATTTCTACACATCCCCACTCACCTTTCCCTCTTCCCAACCTTTAACCTTTTTCTCTTCCCAACCTCTTTATTATCCTAATTCAAATTTTCAAATTCCACCTTTCCACCTCATCAATCCCCAACAACTTTTCTACACCAATCACATTCCATCTCTTCAAACTCCATTTTTCTATTTAACCCACCATCCTCTCTTTCATTTTCCTCATTCCTATTCCCCAATTCCTTCATCCCAAATTCTCCATCCACCTTGTTTTCTCAAACCCCCGTAGAAATCAAATGGAAATGTTCGAAAATCTTCATCCATTTCACCATTTTCACTCACCTTGAAAAGCCTATCGAAATTTTTTTCGATCAATTGATTCAAATCACGGGAAGGGTAGAGAACCCAGGAGGCTATTTCGTCGATTCTCCACACTCGGTCAACCGAGTGATTGCTCTCGGTCGACCGAGAGTCGGGCCGCCCTTTCGTCGTCGCCGCGCCGTTTATCCGCCAGATGCCACCAAGAAGACGCGAGCCGCTCGCTTGTGGCCGTGGAAGGCGATATTCCAATGATCAACGGGGTCCCACAATTCGCGAGTCGGGAGGTATATTCTTCGTTTACTAATCATTTCGTTAATGCCCCCGTACATCGAGCTCGAGGTCTAGATTTGGAAAATTGTGGAGACGAGCTTCTAGAATTGGTGGAACGCTATCAATGGCGCGATGTCGTAGCACCCCCTGGCCGGGTCAACGTCAACTGGGTAAGAGAATTTTATGCTTATTTACGCGTACACCCCGACACCAATATCGTCCATATTCGTGGCCGACCAATTGTAATTTCTCCGGGTACGATTAATGCTTATTTTGGGGTGGATGTCTCGGAGGACGGGCCAGAGTATATGGGTACGTTTGATGGGTCCGATGCTTGGCTGGAGGAAGTTGGAGCCTATCTGGGAATAGAATGGACAGTAGGGGAGGTTGCCCGCACATTTGCGGAAACAGACTTTAGGAGATGGGAGGATAAGTGCCTTAATCGGCTTATTCGTTCCAATATCTTCCCGGCTAAGCATGTATCTACGGTTTACTATACTCATGCCACTCGCTCTATTGGTTGTACATGGGATGGCCTCGTGAATGTGGGGGCATTGATACGCAAGGAGATGACATACGATGCTCTCAAGCCTCGGCATACCTTACCTTTTGGTTCACTAATCACTACATTCTCGTGAGGAGCCGAGTGCCCGGTGTTAGGCGGCGATTCCTATGTGGAGCCAATGCCTATCCTATCTTTGAGTTCTCGTCCCACCGCCCGTCGTTCACGGCCACGACCAAGAAGGGGAACCCGAGGATGATGCCGACGACGCCGGCCCGAACAATTTGCAACTAGCACCATTCAATCCGGGATGGGATTAAGTATTTTAATTTGAGTGTTTGCATTTCCTATAATTAACGAGTTTTTATTTTGACTCAATTCTACTAGTATGTCGTGTTATATAGAGCAAGTTTCTCTCGTTACCTAAATCGAACTCATGTAATGTTGTGGACTTGTTGAAATGTATTGCAATGTAATCATTAAATTATGGACTTAAATATGTTTAAGGAAATTGTTATCCCTTTTACGGTCCCTTTTTCTGATTATTACCGTTTAGACTAATCCCGTAACGAGTTGCGAGCTTTGTTTAAGATATGTGTTGCGTTGATTATGCTTTCGCCCGCTATGGAGCCAATTCCCGTGCTCGATGAACTTTTCCGGTTTCCTAAGACTTGTTCACACTTCCACGCTTATCCGAGCTAAGTTTTTTTTTTTTTTTTTTGAGTTTGTTCTTTCGTTTTTTATACATTGAGGACAATGCATTGTTTAAGTGGGGGGTACAAGTCACTTAGCTCAAATGAGTAATTCCATATGTTCCCATATATCAAATAGTAAATAAAATGAGTAAAAAAAAAAAATTTAAAAATTTACACTTAGAATCACATTTACTTTTGTGAAGTCCTGATAACTATATCTAATAAGGAATAACCCATATTTCATGAGTACGTGATCACTTTATACTTCGCGATTTATTGATTAGTAAACTTAATGATATTCATATTGTCCGTTGCGAGTAGTTGTTTATTATTCAATTATTCAATACCCGAATCGAGTTGTACTACGCTTGTTATAAAAGGTAAAAATTATAATGTGTACATTGCATAGATAATTGATTATGCTTACCTAGTGTCAAATTTATCGTCTGATGTGTTCCTAAAAATTCTAGCCACAAAAGCTGAGTAATAAGCTGGAGACGTACCTGTGTTTGACAATGTTAAAACACTGGGCTTGTAGTAAGTTACCAAAGTAGCCTCGCGCTTGTGGTAATATTCGATGCTAATATTTGATCTAAGATAGAGGGAAATTCTAAAAAGTTTTCCTTCTTGAGATTGATAGTATCTGAAAAATATGAAGATATGAAAAGAATATTCAACTCTTGAAGAGGCTTTGAGTAGTACTCGGTCTCCAAGTCCAAAAACCCTATAGATACGCTCTTGCTTATTATTCTAGTGCTTGAAAAAAAATTAAAAGGCTAAGAAGTGAGAATACTGAAGTTGGTAGGTTAAGACTACGAAGTTTGCATAAGCTCTAATCTTGCTACGAATGTTTAAAACTCAATGCACATGCACACAACACATCGATTCATGATGGATAGTGGATAATGGATATCTGATGAGCATAGAGGATATGAGTTGATTTGAGTTTCTTGTGTCGATATCGTGACCACCGGAAAGTAGTTTATGGGGAATAACTTGTTGATATTTTGATCGGGACGATCAAAGGCTAAGTGGGGGGTAGTTGATAACGGTCATTTTGTGCCCATTATTCTATGACCTTTATCCCCGATTCTAGTTTAAAGGAGCTATATTAGAGTAATAATAAGTCGTAATACGCTTAATTCACATATGTCGAGAGTTACGATTCATTATTATGTATTAAGAGGTTTTGTTATATTATTTGATATTACAGACTGTACTTCATGTTATATTTGTAGTAACTCATTTGGGAGCACAAGGATGGACTTCGGAGAAGCTTTAATGGATCACAGACGAGTTAAGAAAGCCCAAGACATAGAAGAGGAAGAAAGCCCAGGAGCATGTAAGGCTCGGTCGACCGAGCCTATGCATTCGGTCGACCGAGTGGGCCTGTAGTCCAGAAGAAGTTCGGTACATTATTTGAGGCGGTTAGGGTTCAGTAGTGTCGGCATTTAAGTCGGTTTTCTATGTCGGCTGAGGCTCTATATAAACACAAGTCCTTTGTATTTTTTATTATGCATTCATCAACATTATTTCATACTTACAAATAAACACATAAGGATTCTTTAGGCTTGTGGAGGTTGCAAGGGTTGCAAACATGTAAGCCCTAGTTTATCTTCTTGTCTTCTTTTTAGTAATCAATTTCCCAATTATGCTTTGATTATTTGAGTAGGTATTCATATCTAGATGAGGTAGATCTAGGATATGACGTTAGGGCAGCGGTGATACCTTGTCTATAAGGATCCCAAACCCTACGTCCTCTACCTAACATCTACGGATGAATCTGTGTGTTTAATTTACGTGTATTCGATTAGTTTATATGATGTCCCGATAATTCGCTATATAATCCGATTTGTATATGAAACGCCGAGAAATATGTTTGGGGATGTAAATGCGGGGAGTTAGACTCTCGGGTGACCGAGAGGTGTCACTCGGTCGACCGAGAGCACCTATTCGGTCGACCGAGCGTTAGCAAACCCGTTTTCATCCGTTAATCACCACGTCTTTATGATTAGGTTAGCTTAATTGAATCGTTATCTCGTAGGTATGGCTATGGCTACGTCACTCACTTGATTTAATTAAAACATGTAAAAAGGAAATACCGGTATAAAACTCTTAGGTAGGCTTATGAATTGATCTTCGGACTTTCAAAGCATTATCTAGGTAGGTTTATATTAGGGAATTGCGCGCACCTTGATACACGTAGATCGTAAACTAGCATGAGACTATAACTTGGTAATTGTTAGTTGGACGAGAGTTTGAGTGATCGTCTCAGAAGTACGCCTAACCAAAGGAATGTTGCCCGGACGAGGTGTACGGTTAATATCGGCATCCTTAGAGTAGTAAGCGTGTGAGTTATATGAGATGGAGGCACCAAAAGGCGAAGTCACGTAGCAATACCACAGTGATATAGTGACCTACCGGTGCTACATCAAGTTGTAGAGGATGACTCCCGTAGCCAATATAAAGGGATATGAACGGATTAATAGTAGATGAGTTTTGTTGTCATATAAATTATCTAGATCCAAGTAATTATGGTTATAATTGGGCAGTTGATTACGTTATGTGTTTACGTGTTGTTTATATATTTGAGTGTGTTTTGCTTTCCTAGTACTTTATGTTGGTCATAGACCGTATTTGTTCAACGGAGTAACTAGTTGACTATTTAAGTAGGATCCACAAATTGATTCTCTGTGGGATCGACCTCGACTCTATCTAGCTATACTGCGATTGAACCTAGTTCACTTGCTAGTAGTTATTTAGGCATCGAGTTAGTAATTTAACTTGACCTCAATCAAGACATGATATATATATACCGTTGGCCGAGGTGACAGCTGTGGAGTGATCTATTGAGATAGCATAAGGATCATTTAACGTAGTCTGTTGGTTCCGTGCTTAGATAGCGAACAGACTTACGGAAGATTCGCTCGAGTGTGAGCTCCAAATATGATGCCGATCTGGAGTCGGGCTTATAGAAGGTTTGTTCGATAGTAAGCTCCATGTATGATGCCGAGCTGGAGTCGGGCTTATAGAAGATTCTCTTGAGGACGAGTTCCAAATATGATGCCGAGCTGGAGTCAGGCTTATATAAGGTTCGCTTGATGGTGAGCTCCAAATATGATGCCGAGCTGGAGTCAGGCTTATAGATGATTCGCTCGAGGGTAAGTTCCAAGTATGATGCCGAGCTAGAGTCAGGCTTATAGTGCTACACTCTGAAGCGGACGGAGTTATGATGCTGCGCTATGAATCGGACGGTCTTAGGTGTCGCACTATAAAGTGGACGGGCTAATGATGCCTTGCTATGAAGTGGATGGGCTTGGGTGTCGTGCTATGAAGCGGACAGTCTTAGGTGCCACACTATGAAGCGGACGGTCTAATGATGCCGCGCTTTGAAGCGGACAGGCCTATGATGCCGCGCTATGAAGCGGACAGGCTTAGGGCCATGCTATGAAGCGGATGGGCATATGATGCCGCGTCATAAAGCGGACGGGCTTATGATGCCACGCTATGAAGCGTACAGGATTAGGTGCCGCGCTGAAGCGGACGGGCTTATGATGCAGCGCTATGAAGCATACGGATTTAGGTGTCGCGTTATGATGCAAACGGGCTTATGATGCCGCGATATGAAGTGGACAGGCTTAGGTACCATGCTATGAAGCTAACGTACTTATGATGCCGCTCTATGAAGTGGACGGGCTTGTTGTTGGAGAAGAGAAATCCCATTTTGATGACGAACTGGCCTCTGGTGTGTTCCAAAAATAAGAAGTCTCGTCCCGCCACTTTTGGTCGGGTGAGTTCCCAAATCAAGAAGGCTCATCCCGCCACTTTTGATTGGAAGAGTTCAAAAAATAAGATAGCTCGACCCACCACATCCGGGGGTGAGCTCCAAAAAATGAAGCGTAATCATTCGAGTTGGTGAAAGGAAATAAATAGCAATGAGAGCTTGTACCTGCAGATCTCATATTGGAGAGATCGTATTTGGAGAGCTTGATAGCTCGTAGTGAAGAGCTTGAGAGTTGGAGAGCTTGTACTTGGAGAGATTGAGAGCTCATAGTGAAGAGCTTGAGAACTTGAGAGCTCGTACTTGAAAAGCTTAAGAGCTCGTATCTGGAGAGTTTGGAGAGCTCGTAGTGAAGAGCTGGAGAGCTCGTACTTAAAGATCTTGAGAGCGGGTATCTGGAGAGCTCATACATGAGGAGCTCATAGCTGGAGAGCTCGTAGTGGAGGGCTTGAGCATGGCGAGCTCATATAACTTCAAGAAAAAGGACTATGAATGACAAAAACTTAATGACAGGCATAAATCTCGTCATAAAAAATGTGTTTTAGTGAGAGGAAAAAAGTGTCTCTAATTAAAAGAGATTATTACTGACGAAATTTTAACTCCCGTCATTTTTCTTTATAATTCCCGTCATTATACCTTTCACAAAAAAATCCCGTCATTATAACACATACAAATTATAAATTTCTATCAAATTTTTCTATACACTATCAAAATTAAAGTTTTCTAAAACATCTTTTTCTTAAAGGTTCTTAGAAAAAACATAATAAATTTGCCAAAATTTTTAGGCGGTTCTTACTAAAAAAATGTGTATATATATATAATTTGCCAAAATTTTAGGCGGCTTCTTTCCCCCCAAATGCAATCCTAAATTCAATTCTTTTACACTTAAAAAAATCATTGTTTTACTTGAATCTTAATTTCATTTATTATTTCCACCGCATATTCTGGATAGAATTTACCTACATACATCTCCATCATAGAACTCTCATCTCCATCGCACAACTCTCATCACAGGACGCCAAACTCTCTCTGGTAAGAGCATCCCCAATGGCCATTTAGATTTTGGTGGAAGGCTGACATCCACCTGCCACAATTTAATTAATTTTTTATTGTAAAACAATTTGGTTCCACAATGACAGTATTATTCACGGTGAAATAAAAGGAACACCAAGTGGATGAATGATTTTTTTATTAATTAAAAGGGAAGATTGATAGGGATAATGTGTACTATTTGCCTATGACTTTGTGCACACGGGTGAATCTGAAAGGGGATAGACCCACCCTACCATCCACCGTAAGTCTTTTCAAGTGGTGATAATTTGAGCTATAGTGTGGGATTTTTGAGTTGTTTCAGGGTTTGCAGGTGAAATCTCTTTTCCCAAAGGTGGAAAAAAAGGCCATAGCCAATGCTCTAATTAAAAAAATACGATGGTGCTTCCACCGTTCTGTCTACTCTCTTTTTGTGTCACTGATCGTACACTTGCATACTTATATCCAGTTGATGATGTTTGCCTATTGATGTAAATTTTAGGGTTCAATTGCTAGCAAATAATCGGTGTCTTCGATTGGCAGGACAAGGAGTTTCAGTTACACCCGCAAGTAAAGGTGGGTTACATTACAATCTTAGCTTACATGATTCATTCTGCAAGTTAAAGTCTTTTTTTGTTCTTTTTGACTTGAGTAAGTTTTGTGTTCGATTGTTATTTTTGGTGTTAGGTGTGTTTTATTGGGGGATTCTGTGTTACATCTGTTAAGGTTTTGGAGAAGACCATTAATTTTATCTCAACAGAACCTTTTAAATGTGTCTGGAATGTGTTTTCTTAAGCTAAGAGATTGGGTTTGTGTCCCTTTTGTGGGTGGCTGGAGAGATCCATTATATCATATCATGGGATTTATAGCTGAAGCCTGAATGCCAGTTGTTTCTTCAGATAGGATTTATGTTTTTCTTGAATGGTTTTCAGTAGCAGGGAGAATATTTAATGTAGATATGTTGCTATACATTGATAAAACATTGGTGCCTACAAGTGAATGGGTTCATGAAGTTCAATATAACTAGAAAAGTTGCTCTGTTTCATTTGCAAATTGCAAGGGTAAAGTCTATTGAGGAGTTTTATGGTACCTTGAATTGCCATATCTGGTTGTTTTGTTCATGGAGATCTCTTTTATTTCTATTTAAAAATTTGTAGTTGTGCTGATTAGTGTAAAAATCTGGACTAACAATTTGCTGCATTAGCGTGGTAACAGATGATCCTAAAAAGTAAAAATAACATGAAACAGAAGCCTATTTATTTCCTTGCACCTGGTCAGCTGGCCAAGGAGCGCAGTTATGGAAAAAAAAAATTAAATTTAAATGTTCCATTTGGGAGTAAGAGGATACACGCTGTAGAACAACAGACAAATAATTTCTGCAATCATGAAATGACGGGTAAAAATGTTAAATTTAAGTAGACTTTGGAATGTACTATAAATTGATAAACTTGTGAAAAAAACATTTTATTCCTTCATGTAGGTGGAAATAGAGTCCACAATAATTTTGTTCATTATGGTGAAGATAAATGGGAAGAAAGGAATATAACAGAAGAATGTTCTTTCTTGGATATCTTGAGCATATGTAACAAGTTTTTTAACAAAAGATGGTAGTCATGGTGAAAAGATGTATGAGAATACAGGAAAAAGTGTTGAAAGTAAGTATGGTATGCGTAACATGTAGATTATCTTATATCATATATTATATTTTTGAGTTACACTATTAACATAGTTTTGAATACTATTTGTATTGATTACACTTGGCAGCTGAAAAAGTGAGAAAAGTGAGAGGAATGAACAAGAACATGAAAATTGTTTCACTGAAAAGTGGAGAAAAACATGTGATACAATTTTACAACAATCGTGGAGTAGGACCTAATCACACATATTGGTCTAGACACTTTGGGAAAATTGTGCGAGACAAGTAAGTATGTCCTATACGAGTGCGTACGTGGAAGGATGTGGCTGAAAATGAAAAGCAACACATGTGGGCTATGGCAAATATATTTTTAAGAATCCCCCTTGTTTATATGTTATTCAGAATGCACCATTTAGTCTTTTTTCTAAAAGTACAACAATTGTAAGTGGTAAATGCAGTAAAAAAATTTCCATACTATGTGAACATTATGCAACACCTATTGAGATCATCAAGTGTGCTGTGATCTTTGAATGTGATCTTATTTCAACATTTAAATAAAAAAAATTTGAGGTAAATGTAACGCCCCGTTCCCGTACACCGAGTCCTTATCAGGAATGAACGCTCGGCACAAATATTATCAAATAAATTCAATAATAGATGTAAGTCATACGTCATACATCAGAACTAAAATGACACGAAAGATAAAACGACTCGGGAAAACAAAAGATCGAATACACGGCTTTCAATGCTGCAAAAACTAAATCCAATAAAGAAAACTAATCATCCCAACCTTTAAATCCAAAAGAACTCAAACGGAACTAATCCAAAAGATAGACAACCGTGTTTGAACTTGAGTCAACAACTTTATTGAAAGAAATAAAACTAAAAGAACTAAGTCTTCAAGAGCTCCGTCTCACATGTCTTCGTCGAAGAACTCATCTTCATTAGAAACCTGTTCATCTTCTTTGGGGAAAGGGAAAGACAAACATAAAGTAACGGGGTAAGTACATAAGTACTTAGTAACGCGTAGAAGATCTTATAACTTCGGTCTCATAAAAAAATTGAAGCAACGCCGTCTTTTATTAATTCATTCCATTATTAGCCCTAGCTAACTATCATATTATGTTCATAGCATAACATGAGGTTACAAAGGTATCTAGCTTAGCTCAAGTTTGTTACATCATGAATAACAAGGGCACTATGCCTAGTACTAGGATGTACTAGGACAACTGGGTGCAACCTACTTAGAGACACGCTCTAGTAGCCCCGGGAATATCTGAGTCCCGATAGTGTGATGACCGGCAGAGTGCACTAGACGCTTTATCTAGCCAATCGATTGACCGGCGTGGGTACAGTCTACTTTGTCTAGTCAGAGAACACATCGCGATATGTACTATGCCTTACTGATAGGGCTAAATTGTAATCCGGTCCGCGGATCCTTATTCGTGTCCGTCTGACCACTAATATAGTGAAGGAGGCCACCGGCTGTTATTGTCCGCGAACTCACAGGCCAAATAGGGTCGCGAGCCTTTGTATTCGCTCCAAGCCCTTAGCCCCATGAGGCGCCAAGAAAGACTAGGGAGCCGGCACACGAATCCTTTCGGTTATCGGGTCCGCCAACGACCTCACATGAAATATTTAGCTCCGCTACGAGCTCATTAGTATAGATAAATATATGTTTGTACTATGTCCTTACTTGTAAATAAACCGAACTTTAGTCAATAATTTCCCTATAAATAGGGCCACCTGTAACCCATTCAAGGGACCACAATTTAATCAATAAAAAACATGGCAAAGCCAAATTCCCCACTCTCTCTTTTATACTAGCACCACCGCCGGAATCCATTGCCGCCACCGGGCACCACCGGCAAACATCACTTTTATACACTTTTATATAGCTAGATATCCATCACAACACCACCGCTGACAACCCGAGAAAATTTCGACATTATCAGTTGGCTCCGTTACCGGAAAATCGACATTTTCATCACTTTTCCGGTCATATCCGAGTATTTCTGGCGGCCTAAAACCACCCATTTTTTGTTTTCCGGCCAAGTGTTCATCAAGATCTAATCGATCTTCATCCAGATCTAAAAAATAAAAAATAAAAAAAATTATGGAACAGAAAGCTAAGGCCTTTCCTAGTGATTCATTTGCTAAGGTCTCGCCGGGAAAATGAAAGAAAAGCCACGGCTAATATCCAAGCTGAAAAAGATACAGCTTTTCTTCAAAGATCAGATGTGTTTAGAGAAGTGGTCTAATATGGAGACTTGAGCAAAGGTTCGAATTGAAAGTGAAATCGAGATGTGGAATATAGCAAGTTCGTTTCCTCTGTGATTAAAAGAGGATAGCAACGGAGGTATCTCCTTTCTAAAGCATCCAGCTGGCCCGGTTTGGTTCCATTGCCGGAGAAGATGACCGGAGCCGGAGCTCGGTTGCCAAGGATTAGAGCTTTGAAACGAGCAAATATTTTTCTTGCGGCCCCGAATTCCGAACCCATTACCAGGTGATTTTTTTTTATGCGGTCAAGAATCTGGATTTGTTTATTTTCATTCCCAGCAACACATGATGAAAGCTCTGTGGTGGGAGGTCATTGACTCTGTATGTGAAAGGAAGCAGCACCAACTTTTACCAACTCTATATGTGTGCGGCATCATCCAGGAAAAATCTAATAATAGGCTAATAGCAAGGATTATATATATATATATATATATATATATATATATATATATATATATATATCATACCTTTTAGGTACGTTAATATACGAATTTTTGGACGTCCATTTTGTCGTTTCGAACCCCACTATTGCTCTCCCTTTACCCGCTCTCCACCTCCCCCCCTCCCTCAATCTGCAGATCGGATACTACCTTCCCACCACCGCATTCAACGTCCAAACTAATGATGCCACCTCGCTTTCTGCACCACCGCTTTCAGCATACCATATGTGTTGGTGGACGACTATTGCTAATGCCTGTGCAATTATTCGACTCCTTACAAGCTTATCAATCTGCGTTCTTCTCAGGTCAGTCGTTCTCCTCATTTTATTCCTGGAATTGAATCGCACTCCCTTCATTCTGAGGTTGCTTTGCTCTCTGATTATCGAAGACGTTGTCGTCGCTCCTGATTTATGTTTATGGTGGTTCTTTCTCGCAGCCTGCTGTTCCTTTAAGACTATTTCATTCAGACGCTCCAATCAGGTTAGCTTTGTACTATCGATCCGGTGTGTTATGTTTTGGGTGTATAGCTACAATTTATGGGTTCTCCATTTACTTACTGCATGTATGCTTATTGATTCTGCTGTGCATTTATGCTTCTGTGATATTGTCTGCTTCAATACTTCTATTTCTGGAGTTGGTTCATGACTGTATTCATTAGCATCTATTGATTGTCGCTTCTCTGGTAGGTGGTGTAACAATGTTTAGCAATGGTAATGGTTCTTTTTGGCCTTTTTTATTTCGTTCCATGTGACTGTGCTCTTGCTTATTGGTTTGTTTGGGTTATTGCCTTCTTTTCTTTGCTCTGTTGGTTTTTTGTTCTTGTTGTGTCATGATTATTGGTTTCTTTAGTTCTGCATGTTTTTCGAATGATTCTTTAATGCGATGCATAACATGTTCTTAAAGCTCCCCTTCATCGTATTGGCTTTAGTTTTAGCATTGGATTGTTTCCTAGCTGCATTTTCCTTCTTTGCTTTCTTTATGTTCTTGGTACACCAATATATTCAAGTGTCTCCGTGTTTCAGGAACCTGAGCTGGGATTATGTGTTCACTTATTGCTTGGATTTGGACTGTGTCCTTGGTTTGCCTATGTTATTTCCATTTCTGATGTTCATGACTACGTGATCTTCGATTTTGTACCCTTGTAATTACTTCGTCATGGTCTCAATGAATACTATATGTAATCGAATGAGAAACATTACTCTGCCATTATGTTTTTTATGACCTTCGTTTCGTTATCTGAAAAACGTATTCGTGTGTATCATGCCTGTGTTTCATTTTGCGGTTACTTTGTTCTCCAACTTACTGGGTCGGGCGAGTCATCTCGACTTTTTCCCTGGGGTAACAATGTGCTTTCTAGCTAGGACCTCTCGTTTAGCTGTGTGTGTTTGTTCATCCTCTTTCCTGTTTATTTTACATTGTGCTTGATTATGTATTCACACCCTGCTCAGTATACGCTGTTAACTTGCTTGAGGTAATTTGTAATAAGCATGGTATTTTGTTCTGTATTCATAATATGTGCTTCCATATTTGTTGCCCATGAATCCTTTGTGGGAAGCTAACAAGTTTGTCACAACTTACTTGCAAATTCAATAATGGGATTTTGTTGGCTGATGTTCTGTGTTTGCTGCTACGCTTGTCAGATGTTCTGTGTCTGCTGCTACGATGTCAAGAAACAATGATATTGAACTTGAATACCATGGATATTATTTGTCCATTGTGGCTTTGAGTTATGTATTTTTTCTTTGACTTTACTGGAGTAGTTAGATAATTCACTCGTTACACTGCATTTACTACGTCTCCTTACTAGGTTGTTGTTTTATTGGTTATCAAGCTGTTTTAGGTTACGCTTGGATCTGCATTGTCTTATTATGCCTCTGATTAATGTTCACTGTAATTGATAGTAGATTAATGTTGGTTTCCCTTGCAGGTTCGGGTGGATAAATATTGGCTTTGCTGTTGCTCTTTATTAGTTAGCTCATAAGGTATTACTCATTTCCCTACTATATTTAATACGCCTATTTTCTGAACTTAAGTTGTACCTTGATGATTTCCCTTATTTACTAAAGTAGAAAAGATTGAATCTTTTATTTAAAATAAAAAGCTTTCAAACTTTTATTCTATATCCGTTGCAATTACGATTTTGGTGTTTTCGCTTGAGCTGTATTAATGAAAGCTTCATATATGGTTCTCGGAGGAGGAGTTTGGCCTGTCTGAATAAACTGTGCGATTGGTTCGAAGAACGTTCAGCTATTGGTACATTAATTATTGAACACGTCGGTCAGATGCAGATGACCTCAATGCTCCGATATTATTTTTCATTTTCCTAGGATTGTCGTACGACCAATCTTCTGAGAAATTTTGTTGCCCTAGATCTCTGTTCCAATGTAGGCATTAATTCATATTCCTACTAGATGGATAGTGAGAGACGTACAATCTAGGTATTAATTCATATTCCTACTAGATGGATAGTGAGAGACGTACGATGATCAATGAGAAGAGACGAAGGTCTTACGCAGCAATGAGCGAAGCTGAGAAAGATTCTTTCCTTCAACGCCGTCGAGCTCAGTACGCAGCCCGCAAGAATGCAAGTGCTTCTTCGGATACAGGCTGTACTGTTGCTGCTCTTGGTACTTCCAATGTGAACATCCAGAACACATGTTTAAGTACTGGCAGTTGTTCAACTCGTGACATTCAATCTCGTAAAGCATATGTTAACGCTTGTTCATATCCTACTGTGAATGCACGAGCTGAAATGCGCGCTAATTTACTACGCGGCAGGCTTGTATCTGTCACCTCTGACGAGCCAAGCACGATATTGCCTGAGGCAGCTCCCTGTGAGTACTGTAGTGCTTTTCGTTTTTTCCACGAACCACCTTCTTTCTGCTGTTCTCAAGGAGAAATCAGCCTGGCAATGTCTGAGATGCCTCAGATTTTGTCTGACTTATTCACTGAGAGTGATCCCGAGTGTATAGATTTCCAAAAATACGTCCGAACGTACAATAACAACCTAGCTTTCACTACTTTTTCAGCTCGAAAGGATAACGATCTTCTAAAAAATCATCAAGGTATTTATATTTTCAAGGTGCAAGGTAAGATCCACCATTTCCTTAATCCTCTGAAACATGGAGCTGAATCGCCTACTGGTATTCAGCTTTACTTCTACGATCCTCAGACTGAGCTTGACGAACGTTTGAAGGTTTCTCAGCGTTTCTCAAGAGACATCATGATCAGGCTGATGGATATTCTTTCTCGCAATCCTTACGTTGTGTTTCTACGACAACTAAAGGATCTACAATCTGTGGAGAACTACCAACTATACTTAGTAGCTAATCCTAAACTTGATCAAAGAGTATTCAACGAACCTACGTGCAATGATGTCGCAGGGATTATGTGTATTGGAGATCAAGCATCTTTGAATCCTCAGTGCCACATCCAAATATACTCCGAGAATACTGTACCGCACAAAATATGCCATAACTACGCTTGCTATGACTCGCTTGCATATCCTCTTTTGTTCACAAGAGGAGAGGCAGGATGGCATCATGGTATTGAGAAGCTTGCACCGAACATGCGTAAGCAAAACCGCAACTGCAAAACGTCTCTACCTCTTATACCTTCGAACATCACAAATGCTGAGCAGCTTATTTTCCAGGAAGATGAAGGTAAAACCTTCTGTTCCTGACTTGCAGCTTCTGCGCTATTTGTGGATTCCAATACTGGTCCTTGTTCTATGTTGTACAGTGCTTAAGTCTGGTGTACGCAAGCGCAATGTGGTGTCGTGCAGGCAATACTACTGCTATAAACTGCAAATACGTAATGGAGATAAGTCAATGTTGCTGCACAGCGGAAGGTTGTTGCAGCAGTACATAGTCGATATGTTCGTAAAGATTGAAACCACACGTTTGGAATATTACTATAAACAACAGAAAGAAATACGTACGGAGTGCTTCCAAGGATTAATTGATGGCCTAGCTTCTGGCCACAGTTCAAGTTCTAACGTGGGTAAAAAGTTAATCCTTCCCCCTTCTTTCGTCGGTGGTCCACGAGATATGAGGAAGAGATACATGGACGCTATGGCGTTAGTGCAGCAGTTCGGGAAACCGGATTTCTTCTTAACAATGACCTGCAATCCCGCATGGTCAGATATTACGAAGCACTTGCTTCCCAACGAACTGCCGCAAAACAGACCCGACCTATTGAGCAGAGTCTTCAAATCAAAACTCGAACTCCTCAAAAAAGATCTCATCCAGGATCAAATCTTTGGGAGACCCGACGCATTTGTATATTCCATAGAGTTCCAAAAGCGTGGTTTACCTCATGCACACATCCTTCTCATTATATGCAAAGAACATAAACCATTAAATTCTGAAGCGTACGATCGCTACATAAGCGCTGAGTTACCAGATCCAATAGTCAATCCACATTTGCATGGATTAGTGCTGAAGCATATGATCCATGGTCCCTGTGGAACAGCGAACCCAAGAAGCCCGTGTATGCAAAATAACAAATGTAAAAACAGATTTCCTCGGCAGTTCCAAGAGGCAACCACACATGGATGTGATAGCTATCCACAGTACAGACGTCGTGACAACGGCTTGAGTGGTAATGTACGCCGATACTTGATTGACAACCGGTGGGTTGTACCATACAATCCTTATTTGTTGCAAAAGTACGACTGCCACATAAACGTGGAGATATGCTCGACTATTAAGTTGGTTAAGTATATCTATAAGTACATCTACAAAGGTCCCGACAAAGTCGCCTTCCGTATGTGTCTTGTAAATGCTGAAAATGAGATCGAAGAGTACCAACGCGGACGTTGGGTTGGCCCGGCTGAGGCTGCGTGGCGTCTATACTCCTTCGATCTATTCGAAATGCAACCAGCGGTGATTGCACTACAATTACATCTTCCTAACAACCACTATATCTCTTTCGCAGTGAATCAAGACCTACAATCTCTGATCTCCAATACCTTCTTATCGAGAACCATGCTAACAGAATTCTTCCAAATGAACCACACAGATGCTACTGCAACATCTCTACAGCTTCTTTACAGAGATTTCCCTAAATATTTCACTTGGGATACTGCAACACGTACGTGGAATGCCAGAAAGAAACGCAAGGTCATTGGACGTATTGTATCTGCAGGACCAAATGAAGGTGAGCGATACTACCTCCGTCTACTATTAAACCATGTCAGGGCCCCATCGTCATATAGTCATTTACTTACGTACGACGGACAGATCTATGCAACATTTCGTGAGGCTGCTTTAGTAAGAGATCTTCTAGCAAGTGATTTTGATCTGGATAAATGCCTTGAAGAGGCTGTGCAATACCAAATGCCTAGCCAACTACGTCACTTATTCGCTTCTATCCTGGCATTCTGCTCACCATCGAACCCAAAATCTCTGTGGGACAAGTACTACCTATCCATGTGTGATAACTGCCAAACTTCACACCAACTACCTATAATGCAGCAGATAGAAATCAAGCGCAAAGCACTATTGGATATATCTCAGATTCTGGGACGCATGGGTCGTAGCTTATTAGATTTCCATCTAGGTACTGCATCGGATATGCTGTACAAAAACAGTGGACTCAGCAGGGAAGTTTCAAGTGAACGAGACATTATCGTATCAGACGAAGATGTCCTCAGTGTCGAACGACTTAACGCAGAACAACGTACTGCCTACAACACAATTCTGACAGCTGTGAAGAACCACGAACCATCTGCGTTCTTCGTAGACGGGCCTGGGGGTACTGGGAAAACCTATCTCTACAAGGCAATCATGGCCACTCTCAGATCTGAGGGTAGCATTGTACTAGCCACAGCTACCTCAGGAGTGGCTGCCTGTATACTACCAGGAGGTAGAACAGCGCATTCACGTTTCAAGATACCAGTTCACGATGAAACCAACAAAATAGCTAATATAAGCAAACAATCGGCCACTGCAGAACTTATTCGCCAAGCGAGATTGATTATATGGGACGAGGCTCCGATGGCACACAGAGAGGCAGTTGAGGCGTTTGCCGAAATGCTTAAAGACATAACCGAAACAGAACTTCCGTTTGGAAACAAGACTGTGGTCTTTGGTGGGGATTTTCGGCAAGTTCTACCTGTCGTTTCCGGGGCAAATCGGGAAGAACAACTAGATGCGAGCTTATTTCACTCTCCTCTATGGCCTCAGATAACACAATTACGGTTAACAGAGAACATGCGAGCGATAGATGATCCATATTTCGCTACGTATCTTCTAAGAATTGGTAATGGCACAGAACCAGAGGATGACAATAGAAACATAGTACTTCCAAACAACATCACCATTCCGTTCACTGACGAATATCAATCTGTTCAGCATCTAATAGACTTCGTGTATCCAGATATGATAGATCCCCATAATAACTTACATACATTGATGAATAGAGCCTTACTATCTCCCACAAATAGTTGCGTAGATGAGATGAATGATGCTGTTCTGAATAGAGTTCAAAGCAATCAAAGAACTTATATCAGCAACGACACTACCATTGAAACGCAAAACCAAGGAGATTACGAAGATTTCCTTAACTCGTTGAACCCCAGTAGCCTCCCGCCACACGTACTGCAGCTGAAAGTGAATACACCAGTAATGTTACTAAGAAACATCAGCCCCACTGAAGGATTGTGCAACGGAACTCGAATGCTTTGTAAAGAATTGAACACCCACACAATCGTGGCCGAGATTGGTACTGGGCCGTACGCTGGACGAACCACAATATTACATAAGATACCGTTGCAACCTTCTAAGAGTGAAAGGTTCGGAGTATCTTTCAAGAGATACCAGTTCCCAATCCGGCTTTGCTACGCAATGACTATCAATAAAGCGCAAGGACAAACATTAGAACGTGTAGGAATATATCTCCGTGAACCTGTATTCACACACGGGCAGCTTTACGTAGCTTTATCAAGAGTTCGATCATTCGACTCAGTAAAAGTACTTATAGCTCCGCCTACTTTGGCCGATCAATTAGATGATACAAAAACGCAGAATATAGTCTTCTCTGAGATAATTCAAATAATGCAAAACCAGATTGAACCTTAGGTAATGCACGACATTACTAAACAAAACATTACATATGCATATACTAGACAGTAAAAAATAATAACAACATAACTTATTCACTGCTATAGAGATTATTACATAGAATACCTACACATTTTTACTAACGCAAAACAATAAAAGCTTACTAACTATTCACTGTTTATCTGTGACTGTTTGATTCATAGTCTTATTGTGTGTCCCTAACAACATGACAACATTACTGGTACATCCACAGGTGCTAACACTATCTAAGCACATCCATGGCCAGAAAACCGCCGAGCAAAAATATCATTGAGGTACTTCCAACAACAACCGAATGGAGAGTGAAGGTCGTGGTTCTAGCAAAAACCCACCTACACAGAAGCGAGAAAGGCCGACGAACTCAAAAAGTACTTCTACAAGATGCCGAGGTACGCACATAAACTTCATATAAAACTACACACCCCTTCTTTGCAATCATTGCTAAACTATCTACTGATTTCCCTGATTTCACATAGGGAAGCATTGTAGAAGGAATAATGTGGGATGAAACAATTGACTTGCTAGACTCCATGTTCACTCCTGGCTCAACATATACGGTAGGAGGAGCTACTGTACAGCGGATAAAGCAGGATTTTCAACACATGTCCCCAGGCATGCCGTGGGAATGGATATTGAACAAAGCGACATTCATCCAACCAATCACCGATCCGGTAGAAACAATCCAATATCCAAAGTTGCAATCAGTCCCCTTTTACAAGCTGGCCACACTAGCAGGAACGAAGAAACCGTTTGGTAAGTCCATAAACTACAAACAAGAAGCAAATTACCAAAAATACACACTGTCAGACCACAGATATTATGAATAATTTACAAATACCACACTCACACAAAACCTGTAACTGCAATATCATTTACCTTCTCATTACTTCACACAGTAAATCCACCGTCGACAACATACATCGTTTATACATACATCGTTCAGATTTCACAATCTATCTAACAAAAAACATACGAACTTATATCCAATCTTAGACAATGGCTAACCATCCTAGATATCAACTAACAAATTTTGGCCATTACCAACAGATATGCTTGCAGTTGTCGTGGATGTCAAAGCGCCTAGAGAAGTAGAAGTGAACAGAAAGAAAACTCCACTACAAGATTTCACAGTAGTGAATGAAAAGTAAGTCAATTTTGCTGTAAAAACGAGATATCAACATTGCCCTTAAAACACACACAACCACAGATACACCAAAACTGACACAACTTTCTTCGCCTTTTTGATTGATTTGTGCATCTAACAACAGGTTACAAACTACGACATTTACAATCTGGGGTGACTTCGTCTCAATCATTGGACCTGAGATATATGAGCAAAGACACGAACTACCAATAATTGCATGCAGAAGACTTTTGGCAGGGGGTTACTCAGGTAATATGAAACAAACAGCTAACTCATAAAAGCATTCATACCAATTGCACACATCCACTCACCCAAAAAAATTAATGCAGGAGGCTCGCCATCAACCGTACCGTTTTCATACATCGCAGTCAATCCTGACTTTGAACAAGCTAGGCAACTAAGAACCTGGTAAAACCAAACACACAAGAAACCACAAAAGATGCCAACAAATGAACTAGGTATTTACTAACTTTTTACATTCTAAAATACAGGATCACGAACAACACAGATAACGTCAGAAATGCTCCAAAAACACCAAACAATCCACACCTCGAGCAAGAAGAAGAAGAGAACCAAGCTATACAATGCATTGACATTCCACAACAGTCAACTCACACCGAGGTAAATATCTAAGAAACCCTACATCAAACACTTAGATTGATACGAAAAAATAACCACACAAATAACACAAATTCCAACAGAGGTACTCGCAGGAAAGACACACCAAAGGGAGTATGTGCATTGGAGAATTACATCAACAGATACTCTACTCCACATGTCCCAAATGCACCGAACTTACGAAAGCCCTAGGAAATGAGGAATTCCGATGCCACACATGCAAGGCAAACGAAATAGCAGTACCGAGGTAATCTGACAATATGCTTAACTATATGAATAACAGCGAACACACAACTACAACATAAATCACATAACAAACATCCATTGCAGGTGCAAAGTGACAGTGCAGATCAACGATGGTATAAACGTTATATCAGCAACGATGTACGACAAACCTGCGGAGCAATTACCGAAAAACACCGCCACACAGATGCACCAAAAAGAGCCGCAGGTAAACAATTCACAACATGCGCATCAGCTTATAGTTCTATGTGTGTTTGAAACACAAAATCATATCTCGTGTAAATACGTTATTGACTGCCTGCCAAATGATCTTCACAGTGTATTCTTAGTCAGAAATATAAATATTCACTTTGCTGTGGCTTTTTAGCGTTTCTGAGTTGACAGAGTAACCACTATCGTTGTACTCATTGCACTTTTAAATATTCTGTGACCTGTGCACTCTCTCTATCACACTGAATCTGATATAGAGAACTTTATTCTGAGCTGTCAGTGTTTCTCAGTTCACAGAAAAGCTCCCATGGTTACAGCTGTTTTCTATATCTAGGGAAGGAGTTACATTGCGTACAAATGCAGCCAACACGAGAAATTCCACAATTTCCTAACTCAAACACCAGTTGTTATGGTTGCATACACTTTGTAGACATAGAAATTTGATTTCAGACAGTAACCAAAATATTCCGACTCACCTAGGTATATATTTGTCATTGTTCCCCCATTCTCCAGTTAGTTATTACTTAGATGTGTCATGCAGTGATTTCATTTCAACGTACAATTGGTTCAGTTCATTTTCCAATCCTCAATTCACACTGAATCGGATATATAGAACTTTGTTCTAGGCTATCAGTGTTTACCAGCTCACAGAAAAGCTCCCATAGTCACAGCTATTTTCTATATCTAGCAAAGTAGTTACATTGCATACAAATGCAGCCAACACGGGAAATTCCACCACTTTTGAAGTGACACAGCAGTTCTTATGGTTGCATACACTTTGTACACATACAAATTTGATTTCACACAGTAACCAAAATATTCCAACTCACCTAGGCATATATTTCTCATTGTTCCCTCATTCTCCAGTTACTTATTACCCAGCTGTGTCATGCACTGGTTTCATTTCAACACACACTTGGTTCAGTTCATTTTCCAACACTCGATTACCATTGTCAAGAACAGACTAACCCCCCTCAATATAATTTCAGGAAATACAGAATCTGCTAGCAACAATCAACGAGGAGCTGAATACGAAGAAGATAGCAGCAAAGATTGTACCATCAACAAAGGAGTACATGGATCAAAAAACCAGACACACCATCCTAAGCTGGACAGAGTCACAACCGACAAACATAACTCCAACTGACCCTAACAAATGCACCACAGAACTTGGAAGCACTCCAGGTAAAGATGTACCCAATAATCACACACACAACCGCAAATTCACACGACTACAACTACTATAGATAACATTACTAACCACTCTTAAACAATTTTTCACACGCAGAGAAGAACGAAGGGAAGAGACCAATAATAACAGCACAAGAAACCCATCAAGCTACACCAACAAAAAAAGTCAAGCTGGAATTCCCACCCAAACCCTAACACCCTGCTACTACAAAACCCAACAAGTAATAGACTTGCTTTTTGAAAAGTGTGGATTGTTTGGTAATTTTGGAACTGTTGCGTGAAACAAACAATCCACACAAGAAATATTCTGCTACCAAGAATCTTGTTTGGTTGTTTGGCATTTCGTGTTTTTGGTACAAACAACCTTAGCACCAGAATAAACTTTTGTAACAACCAAATAAGCAACTCTCTTGTAACAACCAACATGCTCACTTTCGTGACAACTCTGTATATATTCACTAACTATGTACAAATAATACTATGTATACTAAAGAACGTAGCAACCAACGCAACAGAACAAACATAAACAAAAGAATTACAAAACAAGGGCAAACGTGTGCAAAGCACACATATAAATACTAGTATATATATATATATATATATATATCATATCTAAGAAGTACTATATATATTTACATATCGTCGACTTTGGTTGTCGTTTAGCGTTTGTCTTTTCTGTCCAATTGTTTATGAGTTAATCTAGCTTCCTCACCGTTTTTTTCCCGTTTCCCCAGAATTGAACTCCACCACCGCCCGGCAGGTGCAATGGATGCCTTCCACCTCTTCTTTGTTGCCAGGAGTGTATATTGCCCTGGAGCTTGTATTTCTCTTCAATTGTGTTTTTCCTTTCACAGTGTTTTGGGTTTCACTTTCTTCGCCACTGACCTTCATCCATCTTCTGATTCTATGGATTCCGATCATTGTGCTGCTACCCCTCTCACTGTCCAAACCCTCAATCCTAAGGTATCTTTCATTTTAATACTAATTTCAGCCTAGGCAGGTGGCGGATCAGGAATAAATTAGGTGGGGTGGCCACCGAGCCTAAAACTACATATTTTATCCAAAAAAAATTCCAAGGTGGGGTCACCGGGGTCTAAAACATCAATTTTTATCGATAAAATGACACTTTTTAACAACAAAACTACATAGTTTTAATACTAAAATTTTTTTTTTTTTTTTTTTTTATAAACCGAGTGGGGTCACAGCACCCCCCCCTGGGGGCTGTGGATCCGCCCCTGAGCTAGACCATGGGTTTTTTTTGTGATAAATTTGGTTTTGTTGCTTCTGGTATTTGTAGATTCTGAATTGGGTCTGGAATTTTTTTTAATTCAATTCATGGTGTGTAGCTCAATTTGGGAAAAGTGTTGAATTTTGGTCCTTGAGATTGATTTTGACGGTTTTTTATTGTTATTATGCAGGTCCTGCAATGCGAATATGCTGTTCGTGGAGAGATTGTAAATTTGGCACGGGTACTTTATTTCCTTCTGATTCATTTTGTTCATCAGTTACCTTCGGAATTTGTGCCTGAGGGCAGAGGTTCTTCATAGTTAGAAGGCCTTTCTTAATGTTTATTTATTACAGAGGATTTGTTTTAATGGTTGGTTTTACAGAAACTGCAAGAGGAGCTAGCGCATAACCCTGGATCTCATCCTTTTGATGAGGTATTGTCCATTTTTCTAACCTTTGCTTTTGCGTCACTGATTTTAGGGTTATATGTTTTGCTATGTCTTGTGACCTTGTCATGTTTTAGTTTCTCCAATTTTAACAGCTCTTTGTCGCAGTGTTTTATCGTTGTTTGTGACGGGGATTGATTTTGTTAGGTCCTTGCTTTATGTGATCATCCAGCCATTTTGGACAAAAGTGAGACACAAGGGTTATTCAGGTTCAGCATCTCATTTGCTTAACTGCTCTTTGAATACATTTTGTGTTTGCTTGCATGATATCATAGGCTATAACTTAGAAAAGTAAATTATCCACCTGATTGTGAACATTCTAATAATCTAGAAAGATCAGACAATTTTGTTTGTAGTGTCATCTCAACTGCGCTATAGAATTTACATTTGGTATCTTGCAACTTAAAATGTCTTGCTAACAAAGCTCGAATCTGTTTTTTCCCTTTCTTTCTTTACATTTGGTATATGGCAAACAATGGCATGCTTTTTCTGTTCAAGTACCCATATAAGCATCGGTTTTCGTGCCTATATTGATTGTGTCCTTTATCACGTCTCTTACAATGGCATGCCTTTTCTATTCAAGTACCGTTATAAGCATCGGTTTTCGTGCCTGTATTGATTGTGTCCTTTATCACGTCTCTTACTTCCATATTATCTTGTATTGTCTAATTAATGAAAGGGGTTAGATCTTTGCTGTGTTAACTTATGTTGATTGTTTATGGTATTTTCAGTGCTGATTCAATAGAGCGAGCTTTACAGATTCTCGATGAAATTCCTGGAAGGGCAACTACTGCCTATAGTCATAGCCAGGTAAGACTGCAGTTTGGTTTTCCATGTGATTAATATTAAGACAGTGTTCCTGAGTTTGATCTGCTACATGAAACTAGGGTATCAAAGGTTTGCGTGATACCATAGCTGCTGGTATTGAAGCTCGTGATGGATGCCCTGCCAACCCAAATGATCTTTTTTTGACGGACGGTGCAAGCCCAGCGGTAAATTTTGACATTTATTATCCTAAGAGTATTTTTGCCTGTAATTATGGTCCACGCCTTCTTACTTTTGAGTTTTGGCATGTCTATGATTTCCCAGGTGCATATGATGATAGAATTATTGATAAGATCCAAAAATGATGGAATTCTTTGTCCGATCCCCCAGTATCCTCTCTATTCTGCTTCGATTGCCCACCACGGCGGAATTCTTGTACGTCTGGTTTCTTGTCGTTTGACATGTGCTTCACTGACAATAGTGAGATGTATTTGGTGGTTTACAAGGCTAATGTAATTCACTCCTTATCATGGAGTGGATTGAGTTTTTCATTTAGCTATTGCTTTTGTAAAGTATATTCTTGTGTGGTCCTTACTGATTTGCAATCAATTCAATTCTATTAAATGAGTCTTAGCTGATTTTGCAGGTTCCCTATTATCTTGATGAAGCAACTGGTTGGGGATTGGAGATATCTGAGCTGAAGAAACAGTTTGAAGCTGCCAAGTCTAAAGGTATCTGCGTAAGGGCGTTTGTTGTCATCAATCCAGGCAATCCAACTGGACATGTAATGAGGGTTTTAGGATGAATAGTTGCTGATGATTTGTTATATGTAGTGAAATGGTACTTCCACAGAAATATCTTGATAAAAGTTGCACTTGCAATTTGGTTGTTGCAGCAAGATGATCTAATCGTTCCACTCGACTCTTCATATATTTTCTCCCCTATGTAATTGTTTTGGTCTATTCTCTTTTATGAACGTGCAAACTATTTCTCTAGGTCCTGGCTGAAGGCATCAACGTGAGATCGTGGAGTTCTGCAAGAAGGAAGGCCTTGTTCTTCTGGCAGATGAGGTGATTAAATGCTGGATATTTAGTCCTACTGGTTGTTTGTTTTTTGTATTTTTCCGGAGCTTCAATTAGAAGTAGTTTGCGAGAAACTGCCTAGCAACGTTTGCGCTTTCTTGATCGCGTCGTCCGGGAAGAGGTATTTGTTGGAGAAAAACTACGTACCCAAAAAGGATGATGCACAAGCAGAGTATCAATGCACGACGTCGGAAGTGGTGGTGGAGAGGATGGCTGACCATATTGAGACAGATGAGTGCGTCAATGCATGCGGCGTTGACAGAAACACCGCCGGAATCTCCTCCGACGCCTTCTTTGAACCAAACTTTGCCCCCAAGCTTTGCTCTCCTGATTGTTATCAGAATTGTCTTAACATTGTTGATCTTTATTTCAATTTGGCTGCTGCTGAAGGTATTTTATTATAATTATTTTAAGGTTGTATAATTTCTGTATGATGCACGGACACGTACTCCATAAGGTCAGCGAGCGTGGACACGCGGCCGGACATGCCAGCCGGTCGAATTTGAATTTTAAAAACTTGGACGAGAAATGCTACGACTACAACGAAAATACACATTTAATTGTCACAACGGTGATCTATATCATTGATTTTTAATGGTGTAGATCACCTTTGTGACAATTGATTGTGTAATTTCGTTGTGTCTGTATCATTCTTCAATTTGGAAATGGTGTCCGGAAACCTGAACATTTTTTCTTCAGATGTTAGACACTATTACCAGATTTTGGACACCAATCAATTCAAAACGACCCAATTTAGTTCAAAAAATTTCTACTCAAGTCAAATCTGGTCTCATCTGGACCAAATGAAACACCCCATTCATATTGTGCTTATAGTTTTCTATAATTACATTTTAATCTCTATATATTTAATATTTACATTTTAACCCTATATTGTGTTACTGGATACGAATAATGATAAAGTGGTTAAATATACAGGAGTATTTTTGCCTACTTTGTGTGAGAGCCAGAACAACAACAACAATCATCATCGTACGATGTAGCGCTGCTTGAAGCATACAACAACCAAGAAAACAAATCAGAAGAACTGTAGTTTCCCCTGTATATGTCTCGTGTTCAGGTATCTCCTGTGGTCTTTAATCTGTACTATTATTTATGTGTGCTTTTCAGATTTTTTATCTGATAATGATTACTGCTGAAATTGAAAATATGTTACATATTTGTTTCTTAATGGTAGTTCTTTATGCCAAGTCATTCATAATGCAGTCTTACTTCTTGGGTGGGTTCCTTCATATTCTTTTGGATGTCTTTTTCCTCCAAAATTTTTACTTTTTTTTTTTGTTTTCACTCTTTTTCTTTCAAAGATATTACACATTTTCCTCTTTAAGCATGTCTTTTTTATTTGTCTGTTTGGGCTGTTTTCATGGCGTTGACATCTTATTTGTGGTCGTTTGTGCCAATCCATTGATAATGCCTCGGCTGCAGAGGATTTCCTTAAACGATCTTCAATTCACAGTTTTGTCATCTTGATTCCATTCCTGATACGAGGACAAGATTGAAGAGATGGAGGATGCAGCTCTCCTAAAAATCTGAAGGCTACGACGCCGGTAGTGTGCAACCAATACCAACCATCATGGTGAAAAAGCTACTTGAGCAGTTCGAATCATCATTTTGGCAAGCTTCCTTCCCCTGCATCTTAGATTACACCATTCTATGTTTGTTGAGGTTTTCGTTTTCATGTTCACATCCATTTTCTTTTTCAGATTCGTTCTCTCATACTGTTTTCTTGGCCTAAATAATAAGCAGGAGAAGAAACACAGATGGAGGTAAAGCTTGATATTCATTTTTTCCTTACACAGCTTAGTTAACCACTGATTTTCAAAGCCTAGACAATTTTTTTGATTGATTTTCAAAGCCTAGAGATTTTCCATTATCGTATAGAAAGTATATACACCATGGCTCATTGATGGACGTTACAATTTCAAAGACCTTAGCATAGATGGCACTCTGGTTCACAATCTTTAGTTTATTTGCTAGGAAGTTTTTCAATGAAATAGTTGCGAGTTGTATGTCCTCATGTTACATATGCTTCCAATGAAATTGTGATTTTCCATTGCTTAGATTTAGGTGGATTTGTGTCATTGTTGGCAAGTTCTGTAAGCAATTCGTGTTAGCTTGGATATTCTGCATCTGGATGCACATTTCTTTTATTTTCTCTGTTTGCATATTTCTTAAGAACTAGAGCTAGCGATTGTTTTGGCATGTTATTTTCTGCTAAAAATCACTTTTGACTTGAATATCACAGCAAATGAAAATGGTGAATACACCTGGATGGAATAAGATTGCAAGTCTGTAACTATGTTATTAAAAAAACCGATAGAAAACATTATGATTGGAAAACTCTCCATTTTGATCTTAGCTCTTCCCTGTACATGGCATCCTTGCTACATTGTACATAAAACCACTAACATAACACCTACGGATACCAAACCAAACAACATAGTACCACCGACGGACGTGTGCAACGCACACTGGTTGCAACTAGTATATATATATATATATATAGGTGGCCATATATATATATATATATGTATTATCTCTGGAAAAGTGGCAGCCAAAATGGAATTTCGGACTTACTGAATTCCGGCGAGCCTACCTGCGGTGCGGCTAGAATTGCCAAAAAAAAAAGAAAAAAAAAGAGCAGGGACCATCTTGTATTACCAAGTGCAATTAATGACGGTGCAATTAAAATGGTTGCCGATCACCTGAGATAATTTCCACGTTATCACTTACATGATGTTTAAAATTATTAATCTAACACATACGTTTGATTAGATGTGTAACTAGCCACCTCAGTTGATTCACATAAAAGGCTCACCTGTCAGTCTACTCCCTCTTCTTAATACCACTAGACTCTAACAAAACCTAGCACATACATAGATATCGATAAATCCTAGCTTATCGAAGCACAAGGCAAATCCGAAGCTTTCGACGGTCCCACACTTCATCTTTTTAGGGAATTCATATGGTGCTGGAACTAAACGCATCAAAAGCTAATTCGGGGCTTTGTCACATAAGGTTAAGCAGTAAAAATATGATTATGAAGCCTGAAACCAAGCTGACATAATAAAACAGTAAAAACGAAGTAAACAGGTCAAACGCCCGTTTGACACCCTGTAGACGCACGTTTGCCTTAAATGAACGTCGACTACTCCCCAACGCTTGTTCGTGAAAAATAGCCACATCCTGTATCAACTGTTAAACACTCAAACTCCCGTCCAAAATACCCAAACGCTCGGTTGAGCTACAACGGTCACAAACGCCCGTTTGCCCTTGTGCAAACGCTTGTTTGCCTGGGTTTTCCCCAGAAATCTGCAACTGTCTAACCGCGATTTCCAACCCAATTTTGCCCCAAACTCCAACTTAAACAGATTACAAACAACGAAAATAACATACAAGTTGCTCTATAACCTTACGACACCTTAGTCACACGTAAAGAACACCACGTTACCTTAAATTGCATGGTACTACGATCCGAAGCTTCAACCCGTCAAAGGTTTAACCTTTAACTTCAAACCTATAACCGATATATTTAAAAGGTCACTACGATGCTTAACTCAGAAAAACACAGCTAGCAACGATGATGAACAAACCCTAATATCAAGAACGATGAGGGGAAAACTTACGTTAACGGATTTAGGGATTGTTGATATCAAAAGCCACTTCTTTCTTTTTTTTCTCAAACTTGCGCCTCCTAGTTTATTTTTTTACGTAAAACAACAACTAGGTAAAATTAGGATTAGTTTTCCTTTTATAATCCCAATTATTTAATTAAATCCTTAAATGCAATAAATCCTTGTTAATCCCTTTTTTTCATTCCTTAAATCCTTTAATTAAATAACATAATATTCTGATTTTTGCTAAAAGACCGAATAGCCCTTTTACAAAAAAAATCGGGATATTACATTCCTCCCCCCCCTTAAGAGGAGTTTTGTCCTCAAAACTAGATCGTACCTTGTAGATGAGGGAACTCTGGAAACTCGTTGAACATGTCTACTTCCAATTCCCAAATTGCTTCCGTCGGTGCATGATTGCTCCATTGGACTAACACTAACGGGATCACTCGCCTCTTTATCATCTTTTCTTTTCTATCTAGAATCTTTATCGGCTTCTCAACGTATTAAAGATTACATTGCAAAACTTCCGGATCAATCTCAGATTCCACATCCACTTTAGATAGACACTTCCTAAGCCTCGATACATGGAAAACATTGTGGACTCTAGACATCGACTCTGGTAACCGAAGTCTATAAGCCAACTTCCTAACTCTTTTGATGACATCAAAAGGTCCGACATACTTTGGACTTAGCTTTCCATTCTGTCCGAACCTCTTGACACCCTTCATCGGAGACGCTCGAAGGTAAACTCTATCCCCGACCTCAAACTCTAGCGGTCTTCTTCTAACATCGGCCCAACTCTTTTGACGATCTTGAGTGGCTTTCAGATTCTTCCTTATCAACTCGATCTTCTCCTTGGCTTGCTGAACCATCTCCGGCCTTGTGATGTGTTTCTCTCCCACTTCATCCCAGTAAAGTGGAGTTCAACACTTCTTACCGTACAAGGCCTCAAAAGGTGGCATTCTCAAACTAGCATGGTAACTATTGTTGTAAGAAAACTCAGCCAAATTGAGGTAATCTATCCATGATCCTCCGGCATCCATAACACAAGCTATAAGCATATCCTCGAGAGTCTGAATTGTTCTCTCTGACTGCCCATCCGTCTGCAGATGAAACGATGTACTCAAATCTGTCTTCATCCCAAAAGCTTTCGTAAGCCCTTCCAGAAGCGACTGATAAATCTACTATCCCTATCGGATACAATAGATAAAGGCACACCATGAAGCTTCACTATATTGTCGATATACATAGTAGCAAACTTCCTTATAGGCATGTCCACTTTACATTGCAAGAAATGGGTTGATTTCGTAAGTCTATCCACAATCACCCAAATCATGTCATGACCGCCCTTAGTCTTAGGCAACCCTGTGATGAAGTCCATCGTGATATTCTCCCATTTCCATTCCGGTATCTCTAAGGGTTTCAACAAACCTCCTGGCCTTTTGTGTTTTGCTTTCACACTCTGGCATGTATCACATCTTGCCACAAACTCCGTGATCCCTAACTTCATGCTAGGCCACCAATATCTCTCATTGAGATCTCTATACATCTTAGCGGCTCCTGGATGTACCGCAAAAGCAATCTTATGAGCTTCATCCATAACCTTCTCTCTTAGGCCATCCACATCGGGCACACACAAATGGTCTCCGTACCCAAGATGACCACTCTTGTCCAACTGATAGCCCACTGTAGGCTTCTCTCGAGCTACTCACTTCAAATCAAACAACACAAGGTCCTTATCTTGCTTAGCCCGAATCTCATTTAGCAAATCTGACTTGCCATCAATGGCGCCAAATTCTGAGCTTAACCCTTCCGCTCAAACACTTGAATCCACATCCCATCCAACTGATCCACAACTTCTTGCAAGGTAGTGATAGCATTAACCGCTCTCCGGCTAAGTGCATCAGCTACAACATTCGCTTTACCAGGATGGTATTGAATGTCCAAGTCGTAATCTCTCACGAACTCCAACCATCTTCTTTGTCTCATGTTCAGATTCTCCTGAGTAAAGAAGAACTTAAGACTCTTATGATCCGTGAAGATCCTTGCCTTGACACCATACAAATAGTGTCTCTAATGCTTCAGAGCAAACACCACCGCTGCTAACTCCAAGTCGTGTATAGGGTAATTCTTCTCATGCACCTTTAACTGCCTAGATGCATAAGCAATTATCTTTCCTGATTGCATCAAAACACAACCCAAACCTGGACCCGATGCATCTGTATATACATCATAGTTATCAAAAACTTCCGGTAATGCTAACACAGGTGCTGTGGTCAACTTTTCTTTCAAAGTCTGAAAAGCTTCCTCACATTCATTGGTCCACTCATACTTAACGTTCTATTGAGTGAGCCACGTGAGAGGTGTAGCTATCTTAGAGAAATCCTGCACAAACTTCTGGTAGTACCCAGCTAAACCCAATAAACTTCTTATCTCAGTCACTGATGTCGGTCTAGGCCACTTAGAAACGGCTTCTATCTTCGATGGATCCACCTTAATGCCTTCTCCAGAAATATATGCCCAAGAACACTAACTTGGTCCAACCAAAACTCACACTTAGAAAAGTTGGCATACAGTTTGTTCTCCTTTAAGGTCTGTAGAACTATCCGTAGGTGTTCTTCATGCTCTTTCTCATCCTTAGAGTATACCAAGATATCGTCTATGAAAAGTATCACAAACTTATCGAGATAAGGCATGAAAACTCTTTGCATCAAGTCCATGAACTTTGATGGAGCATTAGTGAGTCCAAACGGCATGACCAAAAACTCATAATGTCCATATCTCTTCAACTGATGATAACCGGACCTAAGATCAATCTTAGAAAATACCTTCTTACCTTGCAACTGACTGAACAGATCATCAATCCTTGGTAAAGGATACTTATTCTTGATTGTCAGTTTATTGAACTCTCTGTAGTCGATGCACAAACGCATACTCTGACGATGGTGAAAATAGACCTGGCCACGTGTCACTCTTATAACATCCCAAGATTGTGAGAGAAAGATAAGAGGGAAGCATTTAGGGCCAGGAGCCCCACACCAGTAAGACCCTACCCCATGAGGGAGGTCTATACATGACCATCCCGACTACCGCACCGCGGTGCGGCTCGGTCTAGTCCGGAGGCGGGATATGCGGATCGGTCGGCGGCCGAGGAGCCCATCGAAGGCCGACTGGCTCTTTCCTTAAGTGATAAACAACACATGTGCCTATATTATAGGAGAATTCCTAGATTACCGGAAGAAAATCCCGTAATTGGAATATAATCATATTTATCTTTTGCTAGGGAAAAAGACGTGATGATCCTTAGGGTTTAAGGATGATACGACTTGTTTGACAAGAAAAGAGGTAAGACGCCTCCCTATATAAACAACCCTAAGGAACTACGAATGACTTGATTCCAATTTAGCTATTGGATACGTAGGCAACTTGAGAGAAACTAACTCTCAGGCTCAGTCTTAATCACACATAAAACGTTCTTGTTCTTGTTGAGTCGTGCTAGAGGTTATTTGGATCTGTAGGTGATATTCAACATCATCAATTGGCGCTAGAAGGAGGGTCCTTTCTCACGATTCAATCAAGAAACAGCGATGGTACCACCGAAAAATACCGGAAAAAGGACTCAAACAGCAGCAGCTAGGGATGCTGGAGAGATAGATCCAACTGCTACCAGTAGCCAACCCCAAGCTAACCCGGAGGAAACATTGGCGGATCCAGCACAACAGGCCTTGCTGGAGGGGCTACGTAATCTGGATATTCCGGCGTTCAAAAGTGTACTAGGTTTGGCCCTAAAAGGGCGAGAAGAGGAAGCTCCACCAAACGTGGACCCAAAGGATAATTGATGATGTTGAATATCACCTACAGATCCAAATAACCTCTAGCACGACTCAACAAGAACAAGAACGTTTTATGTGTGATTAAGACTGAGCCTGAGAGTTAGTTTCTCTCAAGTTGCCTACGTATCCAATAGCTAAATTGGAATCAAGTCATTCGTAGTTCCTTAGGGTTGTTTATATAGGGAGGCGTCTTACCTCTTTTCTTGTCAAACAAGTCGTATCATCCTTAAACCCTAAGGATCATCACGTCTTTTTCCCTAGCAAAAGATAAATATGATTATATTCCAATTACGGGATTTTCTTCCGGTAATCCAGAATTCTCCTATAATATAGGCACATGTGTTGTTTATCACTTAAGGAAAGAGCCGGTCGGCCTTCGATGGGCTCCTCGAGCCGCCTCGACCCGATCCGCATATCCCCTCCAGACTAGACCGAACCGCACCTTGCGGTGCGGTAGTCGGGATGGTCATGTATAGACCTCCCTCATGGGGTAGGGTCTTACTGGTGTGGGGCTCCTGGCCCTAAATGCTTCCCTCTTATCTTTCTCTCACAATCTTGGGATGTTATAAGAGTGACACGTGGCCAGGTCTATTTTCACCATCGTCATAAGCCCCCCAGGTCTGGCCAGACTACCTAGGAGCTGGGTAGACCTGAGATCAATTCGGACGCTCCAAGATAACATGCTTACCATGACACGTGTCCTTGCTACCGCTTAGACTGCCGCATTGAGTGCGAGAAACGAAGCGTCGTGACACAATAATGGGGCGGTTATTCCAAGGCCTCTTTTTGGGGTTTTATAACTCCTAGTCTCATCAATCCTTTCAGACGTCACTCCTTAAATCAAGCGTGAAGTCGGGACGGTTGCCATTCCATTCTTCCATTTCTTCGATTTCTCAAGTAAGCTTTCTTTCTTTTCTTATTCTTCTAAGTTTTTTCACGTTGTTAATGAGCGAGCCTATAATTCGTACCGATAGTTCTATTGAGGCGTTATTTGAGTCGAGCCGGAATTGGAGGAAGAAATCACCACTACCGGGGTCAATATCGAGAGACACTCGCTCTTTCTTTTTTCAATCCTCCCCTTCTTCCTCATCTTCTAGATTCGTCCTTTCCTTAAAGCCTTTATGGCTCGAAATCACAGCGACTGCCATGGCATCGATACCAAAATAACTCCCACAGATTTGACCCGCATCCGTAAACAATACAACCTAACAAATCCACTTTTCAAACCCATTATCCCGGCTCCCGGTGTTTACGCTTATCAAGCTCCGGCGGGTATCGTGCCGTGTATAGGGAGCGACTTTTATGTGGTTTACGGTTCCCTATCCGCCCGGCCATTTTATACGTCCCGGAGCACTACGACCTAGGGTTAGCCCGGATCGTGCCCAATGGAATAAGGGCGATAGTGGGCTTCGCCATTTGGTGCGGATGTGCTCGCATCCCCTTCAAAGTTCAAACATTTCGATTTTTTTTCGCCGCAAACAAGTGCCTCGGGCGGCCGGGTACTCGCTTCCCTCGTCGGGGGATTTCATGCCTGACGTTCAATTTACGGAGCCAGGAGATACCTCATATAAAGGTTGGAAGACCAGGTTCTTCTTCGTATGTCCAGAGGTGACTCGGAACCTGGGCAGGTGGAACTCCTCTGACCTGGACAGCGATCCGCGACCAACTGACGTGGATCAGAAACTGCTAGACGACATTCGCAAAAGTGGGGTTTATATCAGAGAGAAAAAGTACTCTTCTGAGATGATCTTGGTCGCCCGAGCTTGCCTCGCGGGTCCTGACCCGTACAAGGAGTTAGATAAGGAAGAATACAAAATATGTAGGGCTTTAATGTCTATTCCTTGCCGTACTTTACTATTTGCAAAATGTCTTTTAACATTTCTTATTACTTATTATGGCAGTGTCTTCCTTCGCTGATCTCTTGGAGGATGTGAATGACGAAGTGGTTCCTCCTGTTAACCTTGAAGAGCCTAACCAGGAGTCTGAGCAGCAGGAAAGTATGGAGCCGGGGCATCTCCGAGCTGCTGGGACTGTCCTGACCCCTACCTCAGCCCACCTCCTATCCAGACAACCAGATGACTCATCTGGGGAAGTGGAGAGGATAAATGTGGATGAAGATCAGGAGACAAGAGAGGATGCGATCGAGCCTAGCCGGAAGAAGAAGATAGTCTCTCCCTCTGGTCGGAAGAGTCGATCCAAGAAAAGGAAAGCGGGTCGGCAGACCGTTGAGAACGTCGAAGACTCTCCTGAGGAGCTACCTTCCCCAGGACATAATCGGTTGTACGAGCTGTCGGACCAAGACCTTGCTGCAGTGGTAAGCTCTTGAATAAATATGTCTGTCTTTCTTGTTTGTCTTTCTTCCTCTTGACTTTTTCTTTGGCCTTTGCAGGGAGCTCAGGTCGGTCAGGAGTTCCTGGATCGCCTTGCTGAGTCTGCGGCAAGCAAGGAGGCTCTGCAGGGAACAATTGAGGAGCTCCGAGCGAGTCGTGAAAGGCACAGAGAAGCCTCAAAGACTAAGGACCGGGAGATTGCGGCTACGAAGAAGGAGCGGTCGAGACTAGGACCAAGTGCACTGCTGAACTCCAGGCCAAGCACGATGAGTATGTAGCGGAGAACTCTGAGCTCGGGCAGGCGCTGGCGAAGGTCCGGGCTGAACTCACTACTCTGGAAGCTTCTCTTCCTGCTCGGGATGCCCGAGTTGTGCACGAGTATAAGTCCTCCGATCATCTAGCCGGAGCTCTGAAGGTCTTGCTGAACCCTGTCATGCAACATGGGTATACAACGGGTGTGGACGAGGCAAAGGAACAACGTCCTGAGTTGATTCTCTCTGACCTTGTGCATTATCGTTCCATGTACAAGGAAGGAGCAGGTCAGATCTATGATGCCCGGCTGAGCGAGTTTAAAGCAGGCGAAGACATTGGTGCCAAATACGCCCGACGTCGTCCCACTCCTCAGGGTACTGCGCCCACTCCATCTTTGACAGAGCAGAATCCGAGAACCCAGACCTGACTGTTCATCCTTGTTATTGTTTTGCTGAAAACTTTGAAACTTTTTTGTTGTCCAAGTTTATGTACTTTATTTATACTTTGTGGTGCCCTGCCCACTACGTTTTGTACTTTGGCTTTACTTTATTTTATTTTGGGTTTGACTTCTGTCTTATGGATGCCCCCTTCCCCCCCAGTATGGCTTGCATTACTGACGGTTTGGATGACATACTAAGTCTTGATAAAACTCTGGCCTGACCTGCAGACTTAGGAGGTTTGACTTTTGCAAACCTTCTGAGTATGACCTGACTCAGTTAAAAACCTGTCCTGGCTTGAGGACTCGGGAAGCTTGTGGTATTCAAGCTTTCGAGTCGACTTGCAGACTCGGTTAAATTACGGCTCGACTCGCAGACCGAGGAGGTTTGACTTTTGCAAACCTTCGAGTATAACTCGACTTAGTTATTACCCCGTCCCGGCTTGAGGACTCGGGAAGCTTGTGGTATTCAAGCTTTCTGAGGCTGACTTGCAGGACTCAGTTAAATTCTGGCCTGACCTGCAGACTGAGGAGGTTTGACTTTTGCAAACCTTCTGAGTATAACCTAACTCAGTTATTACCCTGTCCTGGCTTGAGGACTCGGGAAGCTTATGGTATTCAAGCTTTCTGAGGCTGACTTGCAGGACTCAGTTAAATTCTCGGCCGACACGGACCGAGGAGGTTTGACTTTTGCAAACCTTCTGAGTATAACCTAACTCAGTTATTACCCTGTCCTGGCTTGAGGACTCGGGAAGCTTGTGGTATTCAAGCTTTCTGAGTCTGACTTGCACAACTCAGTTAACAAAAGATAATCGCAGTACATATCATAATAATTTATAACATGAAAGAATCATATATTTTATTAGAACTCAAAGTGTTTGATAACACTTTCATTAAAAAAGACAACATAAATGAAAAGATAGAATCGGGCCTGGATTCGTTTCAGGCATAAAACTTCCTAAGGTTGCTGGCATTCCAGCTTCTTGGTATGGTCTGGCCACTCGCATTAGCTAGCTGGTAAGCACCTTTGCCATGAACTTTTACCACTCTGTATGGACCTTCCCAGTTCGGGTTAAGCTTCCCCTGGGGAATCTGCTTGCTGACCTCGTTTTTCCTCAGCACCAAGTCTCCTTCCTTGAAGTATAAATGCTTCACCTTAGAGTTGTAATACTGGGATATCCTCTGCTTGTATTTTGCCATCCGGATATAGGCCACTTCCCTTGCCTCTTCCAAATTATCCTTGGCATGTCTGAGCTCGACATCCTGGTCAGCACTTGCATGGAGCTCGGTCCTCGGGGAAGGAGCCCTATTTCACTCGGAATGATCGCTTCACAACCATAAGCCAAGGCAAAGGGAGTCTCTCCGGTAGCCGAGTTTGGAGTTGTTCTGTATGCCCAAAGAACGTTAGGCAAATGTTCGACCCATGCTTGTCTTTCTTCTTCTAATCTTTTTTTCAGCCCAACCTTGAGCTGTCTGTTTGTTTGCTCCACCTGGCCATTGGCCTGAGGGTAACCGACAGAGGTGAAATGTTGGACTATGCCCAGCTCGGCGCACCATGACTCGACCGCCCTATCTTCAAATTGCGTTCCATTGTCTGACACCAGGATCTTGGGTATTCCAAAACGACAGACGATATTTTTCCACAAAAATTTCTGTATAGCCTTCCCTGTGATGGTGGTCAAGGCCTCAGCCTCCACCCACTTAGTAAAGTAGTCGATGGCCACGACAAGGTACTGTAGGTTGCCTGGAGCTCGGGGTAGGGGTCCAACCAGATCTGCCCCCCATTGATAAAAGGGCCAAGGAGAGACCAAGGGAATCATGTTCGGGTTGGTCGGTGGGACAAGTTATCATGCACCTGGCATGACTTACACCTCATTACTAGATCGTCTGCATCTGCTTGCATGGTTGGCCAATAATACCCGAACAAACGGCATTTACGTGCTAGAGTCCGGGCTCCTGCGTGGTTTCCACAAATGCCGAGGTGGATTTCCCGAGCAGTAATTTCCTTCCTCCCCGGGTAGCACACCTAAGCCAAGGTGATATAAATGACCGTCCGTATAAGATGTCATCAAAAAGTGCGTACTCGCTTGCTTGCGCCTTTATCTTCCTGGATTGAGCCTTGTCGGTTGGCGAATACCATGCTTTAAATAGACGTTATGGGGTCCATCCGGGTGGCTCGTTGGCAAATCGGTTGAACTTCATTCAAGGCATAACTTCGTTCGGCCACCGCTTCTACCGAACTTTTTTGTCCGAGAAGAAATTAGATGCCGCTTTGATAGGGCATCGCTTTTTTGTTCCTGGATCGAGAGACTCGCTCTATATGGAATGACTTGAAGTTTTTGGTAAAGCTGTCGTGCCGCCGCCAAGTATTTCTTCATCGATTCCTCTTTTGCCTCATAATCACCCTTGATGTGGTTAACCACCAACTGGGAGTCACTTAATACGTGCAGGTTATCTGCCCCGAGCTTGTTGGCTAATCGGAGTCCGGTAATTAAAGCCTCATACTCTGCCTCATTATTTGTAGCCGCAAAGTTGAAACGCAGTGCATACGGAAATTCTTCCCCCTTCGGGCTGAGGAGCAAAAGGCCTGCCCCTGCTCCTTCTTTTCCTGATGCTCCATCCACGAAAAGGGTCCAGGTATCGACCTGCCCTGTCAGCTGTTCTTTATATGTCTCGACCTGAAGTCCTTCAGCCAAGAAGTCGGCTAAAGCCTGGGCTTTGACTGCGGTCCTGGGCTGGTAGTCCAGGTCGTACTCTGCTAGCTCGATAACCCATCTGGCTAGTCTTCCCGAGGTGTCCGGTCTCGCCAATATCCGACGCAAAGTGGTTGATCCGTAACCACAATGATTGAATGCGCTTGAAAGTACGGTCGTAACTTTCAGAGGCATGGACTAGAGCCGCAGCTAGCTTCTCCGCATTGGTGTACCCGAGTCTCGGTCCATGTAAAGCCCGGCTTACGTAAAATACGGTGTACGTATGTTTCTTTCTTCTCCGATCGGGGATCGCACCGATCGCCTCGTCAACTATCGCTAAGTATAAAAGCGAGTTTCTCCCTCCCCGGGGAGATGTCGGGGTTGGTAGCTCGGCCAAGTACTCCTTCAAATCGTCAAATGCCTTCGACCGTCCTCATTCCACTTTGGAAGGGACTTGCTTTCCTCAAGATTTTAAAGAATGGTAAAGCACGTTGCGCCGACTTGGATAGGAACCTACTCAGGGCGGCCATGCGGCCGGTTAACCTTTGCACCTCCTTGATGCTTCTGGGTGGTGGCATTGTTCTTAAAGCTTCAACCTTGTCCGGGTTAGCCTTAATCCCTTCTTTTGAAATCATGTAACCTAGGAATTTACTCGACCCGACCCCAAACGTACACTTTTTAGGGTTAAGTTTCATTTGGGTCGCTCGAGTACCCCAAACACTTCCCGGACGTCGGTCATGTACCGATCTAGAGACTCGCTCTTGATCAAGAGATCATCCACATAGACTTCCATGCACTTCCCAATTTGTTTCTCGAAGATTTTATTCACTGCTCTTTGATAAGTGGCGCCCGCGTTTTTTAGTCCAAACGGCATAGTGACATAACAGAAAGTTCCTTCTTCTGTGATGAATGCCGTCTCTCTCGCATCGTCCGGGTCCATGGCAATCCGGTGGTAGCCTTTGTATGCATCTAGAAAGGCGAAGATTTCAAACCCAACTGTTGAGTCAACTAACCGTCGATCTTAGGCGGGGGGTAACAATCTTTGGGACATGCTCGTTCGTGTCGGTAAAATCTACGCACATTCGCCGGCTCCCGTCTGGCTTTTTTTACTAGGACTGGGTTGGCGAGCCAGGTCGGGTAGAACACTTCACGTATGATCCCGGCCTGCAGTAACTTCTCAACTTCCCTTTGAATGGCCTCCATTCGATCTTTTGCGAATTGTCTTTTCTTTTGCTTAACCGGTTTCCGGGCTGGGTCCACGTGCAACCTGTGCAGAGCCAGCTCGGGGGACAAGCCTGGCATGTCATCCGTCTTCCAGGCAAACACGTCTCTGAACTCCTTTAAAATCTCAACGAGCTCTGTTTTAAACCGACCTGGGATCCATGATCCTATGTTGGTCGACAAGCTTTCTTGTTCCTTTCCCAAATTTACTACCTCGATCGTATCATCTCGATGACCAACTTTCTTCCTCCTCTCGGGAGCAACTCTTCCACGATACTGTTGTACCATCATTTTTCCATTTACGGTGGCCGTGTAACGCCTCCCGGCATTTGTTTCGACGTCACCTTTGACTTCTCTATTTGTCCCTTCCCGGTCGGGAATTTCAAACCGATGTGAGCCGGAGAGATCACCGCTCGTAGATCTATTAGGGCGGGTCGCCCCATGATAACATTGTAGGCCGATGGGGCTCGACCACCACATAACTCACCATAAGGATCCCGTCCCGAGGTGCTTTCCCAAAAGTGGTTGGTAAGGTGATCATACCCACGGGGTGGACTCGGTGGCCCGGCGAACCCGAATAGCGGAGATGATACAGTGCTAGCTCGCATCCTTTAATTTCATGGACCGAAATACATTGTAGTACAAAGACATTGATCGCACTTCCGGTGTCTACACAAATACGCTTCACCGTATGTTTGTTGATTACCGCCTCGATAACCAAGCCTTCATTATTGCCGATGAGGGGAAGAGGATCGCGAGGACCATAAACGACCTCCCCGGACAATCTTTGTCTTTTCCCGAGTCGGCCGGTCGGTGCCCAAGTTACCACTCGCCCCTCGGTCGGGACGATGTACTCGGACCGCCCGAGATGGTATTAATGGTATTGATGGGGCGATTATCCGGCTGCCCCTCCGGTCCCGGGGACGGATCCCTCCTTCGTCGTAATCATCCTTTCGGTCATGACCGAAATCTCTCCTCTTGTACTCCCGTCTACCCCGGGGTTACGGGTGGCGGGACCTATCTATGACTTCATCGAGTTTCCCTTCCATAACGAGCAGCGTCAATCTCTCTCTGTAAATCCCTGCACTGCTCTGAGTCGTGACCAATGTCCTTATGAAACTTACAGTATTTGGTTTGATCCTTTTTTTCCCGGGGACCCTTCATAGGAGGTGGAGTACGGGCAATGCCTTTTCTCTGCACTATGGCGAGGACCTCGCTCGCGTGATCGGTTTAAGGGGATAAAGTCCCTCTCTTGAAGGGCCCCTTTCTTCCCGAGTCGGTCGGTTATGGGCACAGCCTACCCGGTCCCATACCGGTTTACGCTTTCTATCGATCCGTCATCCGACCTCTCTTTCTTGGGGCTTCCGACTCCCTTTTTAACCGGTTGGCCTCCTCACCCCGACGAGTGTTTGTATGCCGATCCATACACTCATCCATTGTTTTCGGAAGTCGACCATTAAGCTTTGCATACAATCTACCTTCTCGCAGGCCTGCTACGAAAGAGGTAATCGGGAGGTGTTCATCAAGCATTCCCGACTCGCCTAGATTCCTCGTTGAATCTTTTCGGTATTGCGAAAGATCGTTTCTTCTTTTTTTCGACGAATTGTGAGGAGGTACGTAACATTCCTCCGGAAGGGTTTAGTCGTGACAAAAGCTTGTAGAAATTTTCTTCGGCCGGGTTTCAAAATTCTCAATTAATCGAGGTGGTAATTTCCGGAACCACTCACGGGCCCCGCCCGTAAGTAAGGCCGGGAAGGCTTTGCACTTCATCTCCTCGGGTGCACGAGCCTAGATTCATGTGCGTCAAATACCGAAAGAGGTGGTCCTGGGGATCTTTCGTTCCATCATATGCCTCTAGTTTTGGTATCTTAAATCTCTCTCGGACGTGGATAGTTCAAAATCGCTCCGAGAACGGTGATTCGATAGAGAGGTCGTCCGTTTTCTTTCCCAGGATCCCCTCTAATTCCGCCCTGGCAGCCTCCTGGGCCTGAGCCTTAACCTGTCTTTGCTGCGTATGAGGGTGGAGGAGAGAGTTTCTCCTCTTGTCTTCTTTATTCGCCAGGTTATCCTTTGGGTCCACGTTTGGTGGAGCTTCCTCTTCTCGCCCTTTTAGGGCCAAACCTAGTACACTTTTGAACGCCGGAATATCCAGATTACGTAGCCCCTCCAGCAAGGCCTGTTGTGCTGGATCCGCCAATGTTTCCTCCGGGTGAGCTTGGGGTTGGCTACTGGTAGCAGTTGGATCTATCTCTCCAGCATCCCTAGCTGCTGCTGTTTGAGTCCTTTTTCCGGTATTTTTCGGTGGTACCATCGGTGGTACCTGGCGAATAAAGAAGACAGAGGAGAAACTCTCTCCTCCACCTCTCATACGCAAAGCAAAGAAAGAAGTTAAGGCTCGTGCCCGGGGAGGGCCGGGGCGGAATTAGAGGGGATCCGGGAAAGAAAACGGACGACCTCTCTATCGAATCACCGTTCTCGCAGCAGATTTTGAACTATCCACGTCCAGAGAGATTTAAGATACCAAAACTAGAGGCATATGACGGAACGAAAGATCCCCAGGACCACCTCTTTCGCATTTGACGCACATGAATCTAGACCGTGCACCCGAGGAGATGAAGTGCAAAGCCTTCCCGGCCTTACTTACGGGCAGGGGGCCCGTGAGTGGTTCCGGAAATTACCACCTCGATCAATTGAGAATTTTGAAACCCCGGCCGTAAAATTTCTACAAGCTTTTGTCACGCCTAAACCCTTCCGGAGGAATGTTACGTACCTCCTCACAATTCGTCGTAAAAAAAAAGAAGAAAATCCGCAATACCCGAAAAGATTCAACGAGGAATCTAGGCGGTGTCGGGAATGCCGATGAACACCTCCCGATTACCTCTTTCGTAGCAGCCCGCGAGAAGGTAGATTGTATGCAAAGCTTAATGGTCGACTTCCGAAAACAATGGATGAGTGTATGGATCCGGCATACAAACACCGTCGGGTGAGGAGGCCAACCGGTTAAAAAGGGAGTCGGAAGCCCCTAAGAAAGAGAGGTCGATGACGTATCCGATAGAAAGCGTAAACCGGTATGGGACCGGGTAGCCGCGCCCATAATCGACCGACTCGGGAAGAAAGGGGCCCTTCAAGAGAGGGACTTTATCCCCTTAAACCGATCACGCGAGCAGTCCTCGCCATAATGCGAGAGAAAAGGCATTGCCCGTACTCCACCTCCTATGAAGGGTCCCCGGGAAAAAAGGGATCAAACCAAATACCGTAAGTTTCACGAGGACATTGGTCACGACTCGAGCAAGCAAGGTGGATTTACAGAGAGAGATTGACGCCGTCGTTATGGAAGGGAAACTCGATGAAGTCATAGATAGGTCCCGCCACCCGTAACCCCGGGGTAGATGGGAGTACAAGAGGAGAGATTTCGGTCATGACCGAAAGGATGATTACGACGAAGGAGGGATCCGTCCCCAGACCGGAGGGGCAGCCGATAATCGCCCCATCAATACCATTAATACCATCTCGTGCGGTCCGAGTACATCGTCCCGACCCGAGGGGCGAGTGGTAACCGGGCACCGACCGCCGACTCGGGAAAAAGACAAAGATTGTCCGGGGAGGTCGTTTATGGTCCTCGCGATCCTCTTCCCCTCATCGCAATAATGAAGGCTTGGTTATCGAGGCGGTAATCAACAAACATACGGTGAAGCGTATTTGTGTGTACACCGGAAGTGCAAATCAATGTGCCGTACTACAATGTATTTCGATCCATGAAATTAAAGGATGCGAGCTAGCACCCGTATCATCTCCGCTATTCGGGTTCGCCGGGCCACCGTCCACCCCATGGGTATGATCACCTTACCAACCACTTTTGGGAAAGCACCTCGGGACAGATCCTTATGGTGAGTTATGTGGTGGTCGAGCCCCATCGCCCTACAATGTTATCATGGGGCGACCTGCCCTAATAGATCTACGAGCGGTGATCTCTCCGGCTCACATCAGTTTGAAATTCCCGACCTGGGAAGGGACAGCAGAAGTCAAAGGTGACGTCGAAACAGCCAGGAGCTGTTACACGGCCACTGTAAATGGAAAAATGATGGTACAACAGGTATCTGTGGAAGAGTTGCTCCCAGAGGAGGAAGAAAGTTGGTCATCAGATGATACGATCGAGGTAGTAAATTTGGGAAAGGAACAAGAAAGCTTGTCGTCAACATAGGATCATGGATCCCGTGTCGGTTTAAAACAGAGCTCGTTGAGATTTTAAAGGAGTTCGAGACGTGTTTGCCCGGAAGACGGATGACATGCCGGGCTTGTCCCCCGAGCCGGCTCGCACAAAGTTGCACGTGGACCCAGCCCCCGGAAACCGGTTAAGCAAAAGAAAAGACAATTCGCAAAAGATCGAATGGAGGCCATTCAAAGGGAAGTTGAGAAGTTACCGCAGCCGGGATCATACGTGAAGTGTTCTACCCGACCCGGCTCGCCAACCCGCCTCCCTAGTTAAAAAGCCGACGGAGCCGGCGAATGTGCGTAGATTTTACCGACCCGAACGAGCATGTCCCAAAGATTGTTACCCCCCGCCTAAGATCGACAGTTAGTTGACTCAACAGTTGGGTTTGAAATCTTCGCCTTTCTAGATGCATACAAAGGCTACCACCAGATTGCCATGGACCCGGACGATGCAGAGAAGACGGCATTCATCACAGAAGAAGGAACTTTCTGTTATGTCACTATGCCGTTTGGACTAAAAAACGCGGGCGCCACTTATCAAAGAGCAGTGAATAAAATCTTCGAGAAACAAATTGGGAAGTGCATGGAAGTCTATGTGGATGATCTCTTGATCAAGAGCAGTCTCTAGATCATACATGACCGACGTCCGGGAAGTGTTTGGGGTACTCAGCAGTACCCAAATGAAACTTAACCCTAAAAAGTGTACGTTTGGGGTCGTCGTAAATTCCGGGTTACATGATTTCAAAAGAAGGGATTAAGGCTAACCCGGACAAGGTTGAAGCTTTAAGAACAATGCCACCACCCGAAGCATCAAGGAGGTGCAAAGGTTAACCGGCCGCATGGCCGCCCCGAGTAGGTTCCTATCCAAGTCGGCGCAACGTGCTTTACCATTCTTTAAAATCTTGAGGAAAGCAAGTCCCTTCCAAAGTGGAACGAGGACAAGTCGAAGGCATTTGACGATTTGAAGGAGTACTTGGCCGAGCTACCAACCCCGACATCTCCCCAGAGGGAGAAACTCGCTTTTATACTTAGCAAGTAGTTGACGAGGCGATCGTGTGGCCCCGATCGTAGAAGAAAGAAACATACGTACACCGTATTTTACGTAAGCCGGGCTTTACATGGACCGAACTCGTGTACACCAATGCGGAGAAGCTAGCTCGGCTCTAGTCCATGCCTCTAGAAAGTTACGACCGTACTTTCAAGCGCATTCAATCATTGTGGTTACGCATCAACCACCGCGTCGATATTGGCGAGACCGGACACCTCGGGAAGACTAGCCGACGGGTTATCGAGCTAGCAGAGTACGACCGGACTACCAGCCCAGACCGCAAGTCAAAGCCTGTGCTTTAGCCGACTTCTTGGTCGAAGGACTTCGTGTCGAGACAGATAAAGAATACCGACAGGTAAGGTGTCGATACCCGGACCCTTTTCGTGGATGGAGCATCGAAAAGAAGGAGCAGGGCGGTGCCTTTTGCTCCTCGGCCCGAAGCGGGGAAGAATTTCCGTATGCACCGCGTTTCAACTTTGCGGCTACAAATAATGAGGCAGTAGTACGAGGCTTTAATTACCGGACTCCGATTAGCCAACAAGCTCGGGGCGTATAACCCGCACGTATTCAAAGTGACTCCCGCTGGTGGTTAACCACATCAAGGGTGATTATGAGGCAAAAGAGGAATCGATGAAGAAATACTTGGCAGCAGCACATGCTTTACTAAAAAACTTCAAGTCATTCCATATAGAGCAGGTCTCTCGATCCAGGAACAAAAAAGCTGATGCCCTATCAAAACTGGCATCTAATTTCTTCTCGGACAAAAAAGTTCTGGTAGAGCAGCTGGCCGAACGAAGTTATGCCTTGAATGAAGTTCAACCGATTTGCCAACAGGCCACCTGGATGGACCCCATAACGTCCTATTTAAAGCATGGTATTCTGCCAACTGACAAGGCTCAATCCAGGAAGATAAAGCTGCAAGCAAGGTGTACGCACTTTTTGATGACATCTTATACAGACGGTCATTTATATCACCTTGGCTTAGGTGTGCTACCCAGGAGGAAGGAAATTACCCGCTCGTGGAAATCCACCTCGGCATTTGTGGAAACCACGCAGGAGCCCGGACTCTAGCACGTAAATGCCGTTTGTTCGGGTATTATTGGCCAACCATGCAAGCAGATGCAGACGATCTAGTAATGAGGTGTAAGTCATGCCAGGTGCATGATAACTTGTCCCACCAGCCAACCCAGAACATGATTCCCTTGGTCTCTCCTTGGCCCTTTTATCAATGGGGGGCATCCGGTTGGACCCCTACCCCGAGCTCCGTGCAACCTACGTACCTTGTCGTGGCCATCGACTACTTTACTAAGTGGGTGGAGGCCGAGGCCTTGACCACCATCACAGGGAAGGCTATACGTAAATTTTTGTGGAAAAATATCGTCCGTCGTTTTGGAATACCCAAGATCCCGGTGTCGACAATGGAACGCAATTTGAAGATAGGGGCCAGTCAGCGGTGCGCCGAGTCGGGCATAGTCCAACATTTCACCTCTCGTCGGTTACCCTCGTGCCAATGGCCAGGTGGAGCAAACAAACAGATGCGCTCAAGGTTGGGCCGAAAAAAAGATTAGAAGAAGAAAGACAAGCATGGGTCGAACATTTGCCTAACGTTCTTTGGGCATACGTAACAACTCCAAACTCGGCTACCGGAGAGACTCCCTTTGCCTTGGCTTATGGTTGTGAAGCAAGTCATTCCAACGAAATAGGGCTCCCTTCCCCGAGGACCGAGCTCCATGCAAGTACTGACCAGGATGTCGAGCTCAGACATGCCAAGGATAATTTGGAAGAGGCAAGGGAAGTGGCCTATATCCGGATGGCAAAATACAAGCAGAGGATATCCCAAGATTACAACTCTAAGGTGAAGCATTTATACTTCAAGGAAGGAGACTTGGTGCCGAGGAAAACGAGGTCGCAGCGCATTCCCCTGGGGAAGCTTAACCCGAACTCGGGAAGGTCCATACAGAGTGGTAAAAGTTCATGGCAAAGGTGCTTACCAAACCTAGCTAATGCGAGTGGCCAGACCATACCAAGAAGCTGGAATGCCAGCAACCTTAGGAAGTTTTATGCCTGAAACGAATCCAGGCCTGATTCTATCTTTTCATTTATGTTGTCTTTTTTATTGAAAGTGTTATCAAACACCTTTGAGTTCTAATAAAATATATGATTCTTTCATGTTATAAATTATTATGATATGTACTGCGATTATCTTTTGTTAACTGAGTTGTGCAAGTCAGACTCAGAAAGCTTGAATACCACAAGCTTCCCGAGTCCTCAAGCCAGGACAGGGTAATAACTGAGTTAGGTTATACTCAGAAGGTTTGCAAAAGTCAAACCTCCTCAGTCTGCAGGTCAGGCCAGAATTTAACTGAGTCCTGCAAGTCAGCCTCGAAAGCTTGAATACCACAAGCTTCCCGAGTCCTCAAGCCAGGACAGGGTAATAACTGAGTTAGGTTATACTCAGAAGGTTTGCAAAAGTCAAACCTCCTCGCCCGTGTGTCAGCCGAATTTAACCGAGTCCCGCAAGTCGGCCTCGAAAGCTTGAATACCACAAGCTTCCCGAGTCCTCAAGCCGGATTGTGGTAATAACCGAGTCGTTATACTCGAAGGTTTGCAAAAGTCAAACCTCCTCTCCGCAGTCGCCGAATTTAACCGAGTCTCGCAAGTCGACTCGAAAGCTTGAATACCACAAGCTTCCCGAGTCCTCAAGCCGGACAGTTTTTAATCGAGTCGAGTCATACTCGAAGGTTTGCAAAAGTCAAACCTCCTAAGTCCGCAGTCGCCGTAGTTTTATCAAGACTTAGTATGTCATCCAAACCGTCGCAATGCAAGCCATACCGGGGGGAAGCGGGGCATCCATAAGATTTAAGTCAAACCCAAAATAAAATAAAGTAAAGCCAAAGTACAAAACGTAGTGGGCAAGTGTGGCACCACAAAGTATAAATAAAGTACATAAACTTGGACAACAAAAAAGTTTCAAAGTTTTCAAGCAAAACAATAACAAGGATGAACAACAGTCCGGGTTCTCGGATTCGCTCTCCGTCGAAGATGGAGTGGGCGCAAGCACTCGAGGAGTGGGACGACGTCGGGCGTATTTGGCACCAATGTCTTCGCCGCTTTAAACTCGCTCGCCCGGGCATCATAGATCCGACTCCGCTCCTTCCTTGTACATGGAACGATAATGCACAAGGTCGAGAGAATCAACTCAGACGTTGTTCCTTTGCCTCGTCCACACCCGTTGTATACCCATGTTGCATGACAGGTTCAAGCAAGACCTTCGCAGCTCCGGCTAGATGATCGGAGGACTTATACTCGTGCACAACTCGGGCATCCCGAGCAGAAGAGAAGCTTCCGAGTAGTGAGTTCAGCCCGGACCTTCGCCGCCGCCGCCCGAGCTCGCAGTTCTCCGCTACATACTCATCGTGCTTGGCCCGGAGTTCAAGCGGTGCACTTGGTCCTAGTCTCGACCGCTCCTTCTTCGTAGCCGCAATCTCCCGGTCCTTAGTCTTGGAGGCTTCTCTCGTGCCTTTCACGACTCGCTCGGAGCTCCTCAATTGTTCCCCGCGAGCCTCCTTGCTTGCCGCGACTCGGCAAGGCGATCCAGAACTCCCGACCGACCCGAGCTCCCCGCAAAGGCCAAAGAAAAAGTCAAGAGGAAGAAAGACAAACAAGAAAGACAGACATATTTATTCAAGAGCTTACCACCGCAAAGAAGGTCTTTGTCCGACGGCCTCGTACAACCGATTATGTCCCGGGGAAGGTAGCTCCTCGCAGAGAGTCTTCGACGTTCTCAACGGTCCGCCGACCCGCTTTCCTTTTCTTGGATCGACTCTTCCGACCGGAGGAGAGACTATCTTCTTCTTCCGGCTAGGCTCGATCGCATCCTCTCTTGTCTCCCGATCTTCATCCACATTTATCCTCTCCACTTCCCGCATGAGTCATCCGGTTGTCCGGATAGGAGGTGGGCCGAGGTAGGGGTCGATGGGCCCCAGCAGCTCGGAGATGCCCCGGCTCCATACTTTCCCCGTCGCTCGACTCCCGGTTAGGCTCTTCAAGGTTAACAGAGGAACCACTTCGTCATTCACATCCTCCAAGAGATCAGCGAAGGAAGACACTGGCATAATAAGTAATAAGAAATGTTAAAAGACATTTTGCAAATAGTAAAGTACGGCAAGGAATAGACATTAAAGCCCTACATATTTTGTATTCTTCCTTATCTAACTCCTTGTACGGGTCAGGACCCGCAGTAGGCAACTGGGCAGCCAAGATCATCTCAGAAGAGTACTTTTTCTCTCTGATATAAACCCCACTTTTGCGAATGTCGTCTAGCAGTTTTCGATCCACGTCGCTGGTCGCGGATCGCCGTCCCGTGTCGAGGAGTTCCACCGCCTGTGTTCCGAGTCACCTCTCGGACATACGAAGAAGAACCCGGTCTTCCAACCTTTATACGAGGTATCTCCCGGCTCCGTAAATTGAACGTCGTGCATGAAATCCCCCCGACGAGGGAAGCAAGTAGTACCCGGCACCGCCTGTGCACTTGTTTGCGCCGAAAAAACAGTCGAAATGTTTGAACTTTGAAGGGGATGCAGGCACATCTGCACCAAATGGCGAAGCCCACTATCGCCCTTATTCCATTGGGCACGATCTGGGCTAACCCTAGGTCGTAGTGCTCCAGGACAGATAAAATGGCCGGGCAGATAGGGAACCGTAAACCACATAAAAGCTGCTCCCTATACACAGCACAGTACCCTGCCGGAGCTTGATAAGCGTAAACACCGGGAGCCGGGATAATGGGTTTGAAAAGTGGATTTGTTAGGTTGTATTGTTTACGGATGCGGGTCAAATCGTGGGAGTTATTTTGGTATCGATGCCATGGCAGTCGCTCGTGATTTCGCAGCCATAAAGGCTTTAAGGGAAAGGACGAATCTAGAAGATGAGGAAGAAGGGGGAGGATTGAAAAAAGAAAGAGCAGGTCTCTCGATATTGACCCCGGTAGTGGTGATTTCTTCCTCCAATTCCGGCTCTGACTCAAATAACGCCTCAATAGAACTATAAGTACGAATTATAGGCTCGCTCATTAACAACGTGAAAAAACTTAGAAGAATAAGAAAAGAAAGAAAGCTTACTTGAGAAATCGAAGAAATGGAAGAATGGAATGGCAACCGTCCCGACTTCACGCTTGATTTAAGGAGTGACGTCTGAAAGGATTGATGAGACTAGGAGTTATAAAACCCCAAAAAGAGGCCTTGGAATAACCGCCCCATTATTGTGTCACGACGCTTCGTTTCTCGCACTCAATGCGGCAGTCTAAGCGGTAGCAAGGACACGTGTCATGGTAAGCATGTTATCTTGGAGCGTCCGAATTGATCTCGTGTCTACCCGGCCTCCCAGTAGTCCGGCCGCACCCGGGGGCTTATGACGATGGTGAAAATAGACCTGGCCACGTGTCACTCTTATAACATCCCAAGATTGTGAGAGAAAGATAAGAGGGAAGCATTTAGGGCCAGGAGCCCCACACCAGTAAGACCCTACCCCATGAGGGAGGTCTATACATGACCATCCCGACTACCGCACTGCAGTGCAGCTCGGTCTAGTCTGGAGGCAGGATATGCAGATCAGGTCGAGCTGGCCTGAGGAGCCCATCGAAGGCCGACTGGCTCTTTCCTTAAGTGATAAACAACACATGTGCCTATATTATAGGAGAATTCCTGGATTACCGGAAGAAAATCCCGTAATTGGAATATAATCATATTTATCTTTTGCTAGGGAAAAAGACGTGATGATCCTTAGGGTTTAAGGATGATACGACTTGTTTGACAAGAAAAGAGGTAAGACGCCTCCCTATATAAACAACCCTAAGGAACTACGAATGACTTGATTCCAATTTAGCTATTGGATACGTAGGCAACTTGAGAGAAACTAACTCTCGTGCTCGCCTTAATCACACATAAAACGTTCTTGTTCTTGTTGAGTCGTGCTAGAGGTTATTTGGATCTGTAGGTGATATTCAACATCATCATACTCCCATCTTTCTTCTTCACAAACAAGACTGGTGTTCCCCACGGTGATGTACTTGGCTGGATGATGTTTTTCTCTAGCATGTCTTTAAGCTGAGTTTTCAACTCTTTCAACTCCACTGGTGCCATCCTATAAGGTACTTTAGCTACTGGTGATGCTCCTGCGATCAATTCGATCTCAAACTCTATAACCCTATCAGGCATATGTCCTGGCAAATCTTCCGGGAAAACTTCAGGAAAGTCCTTAACTAACGAGTCTCTCCTAACTTGGGCCTATGCTTTTCATTATCTAACGCATAAATAACAAAACCCCTGGCAACTCTTCTTCAAAGCTCTTAGGGCTTTAACTTCTGAGATAATCGGATGACGACCTTTGCTAGGCTTGTATACGTTACCCTGAAACGTCTTAGCTGATTTTCCTGGAACCTTAAAGATCACCCTCTTACCCCTACAATCCAGGTAGACAAAATTCTTGGACAACCATTCCATACCGAGGATAACATCGAAATCTGAGAAATCCAACACCGTCAAGGCATGCTGGCACTTGTAAGTCCCAACTCTAATATCATCTTGGGGTGTGACTTGAGCACATCTAGTAACGCTGCCCAAAATTGTGGTTATACTCAAAGGCCTCTCCAATTCCTTAAGAGGTAGGTTCAACTTCTTAGCCATCCTAGAGGAAACCAAAGTCCCTGAAACTCCAGTATCAAACAGAGCTGAAACTGCTAGATTATCTATGATTATGGTACCTAACAAGTGAATCAATTTAAGTACAAATATATAATATCATATGCGCGCTATATCATATTAAATATCTATAATAAATACAAACACTGAAAAGTACCTGTCACCACAAGGTCATCTAACTCCTCCGGTTCTGTATCTGCTGCAAAGCCATGAACTGGTCTGCTACCCATGGCACAATTACCCTGCTGGTTACCTCGTCCACCTACCTGATTACCTTGAGAGAGCTTCTTAGGACACGCCCTCGAGTAATGTCCCACTTCCCCACAGTGGAAACAACTCAAGCTACCTGCCATGTACTCTCCTGTATGTGTTTTGTTACACTTAGCGCAAACCGATGGCGTCCCACTTGTTGAACTCTTCGTGGCCGGATTTCCCGTCCTCTTAACACTCTGCTGCGGTGCTCCTCTATTACTTCCTTGATAATTCAAGAAAGACCTCTTATCTCCAACTACAACTATTGGTTTACTAGCAAATCTTTCCACAATCAAAGCTCTATCCAAACGCTTGCCATGCTGGTAGGTCTATCTCCTGGCATGCCCTTTGCCACTTCATGTGACAATCCTTCCATGAACTTGTCAATCTTTTTCTCCTCACTTCTCATGATTTCAGGGTAGAATCTGCCTAACTCATGGAATGTCTGGGAGTACAGAGTTCTGTAGTGTATCTTCATTGTTTCAAACTCAGAAATTCATTAGCCTTTCCATTCTATGCTGTTCTAGGAAAGTATTCCTTGTAGAAAAGGTCCTTAAACACTGCCCAATCCGTGATCCTTGGATTAACTTGCTCACAAGCTTCCATCCAACTTTCTGCATTTCCCGCCAACAAGGATATTGCTAGCTAAGCCCATTTAGATTCAGGAGCTTTACATTTCTGCACGTCCTCTCAAACCCACAAATACATAAATATGATGCTGCTGGCTCAACATTGCCAAAGAATTCTGGCACCCTGTGCTTCTTCATCTTATCATACCAATTCACTTGCCTGTCGTAACCCCCAAACTGATGATGCTGTATCGGCTGTTGAACTGGTGGAGCATTCTGAGCCGTTGGACCGCAAAATAACCCATAACGGCTGCTGAGGTGGATGGGGTGTGGGATACTCAACCGTAGGGGAAATAACATTCTGATGTTGTGGTTGAGGTTGCTGAACCTGCTGTTGGAGGTGGGTCTGTTGCGGGTAGGTGTAGCCAGGTGCTACAAAAGTATCCGACCTAGGCGGTGGTGGAGGTAGAACCGTTGGTTGAGGTGTAAAACTTTGTGGTGTGGAGGAAAACGCTGATGCGTGTGGACGACTGGAAAACTGACTTGCCGGTGGCATAGACAATTGCTGAGGTTGCACAGAGACGGTTGGGAAGGTACTCACCGGTGGATGAGAAAGTCCTTATCCTGTCTAGCTTGTGGTCATTAGAGGCACCGACATTCCTGGTGTTACTCCAGCTGAAGTGGTGATAATTGGTATGCTGGGGTTAAACCGTGAAGGACCCCCTTGTTGCACTATACACCTAATGACAATATCTGGTCCTTCATTGACCCCATGCATTATGTTGCTCACAGACGGGGTGTTCACTTGAGAAACTGTAGGGCCCTGGGTAGTTGGTCCACTTCTTCTCCTTCTCGGGATTCTGACTTCAGTAACCGCCTCGGTGTTATTCGTATTAGTTCATCCTCTAGTAAGAACCATTATGTATCCAAGAATAAAGAGGGGTTACCAAAGCTCTAACACTTATCTTAAAGAAGAAATCAAGTCCTACACAACAAAGAAAACCTCTCTTTCTGATACCAACTGTAACGCCCCGTTCCCGAACACCGAGTCCTTATACGGAAAGAGCGCTCGGCACAAATATTATCAAATAAATTCAATAATATATGTAAGCCTTACGTCATACATCAGAACTAAAACAACACTGAAGATAAAACGACTCGGGAAAACAAAAGATCGAACACACGGTTTTCAATGCTGCAAAAACTAAATCCAATAAAGAAAACTAACTCATACCAACCTACAAATCCAAAAGAACTCAAACGGTACTAATCCAAAAGAAAGACAACAGTGTTTGAACTTGAGTCAACAACTTTATTGAAAGAAATAAAACTAAAAGAACTAAGTCTTCAAGAGCTCCGTCTCACACGTCATCATCGAAGAACTCATCGTCATTAGCAACCTGTTCATCTTCTTTGGGGGAAGGGAAAGGCAAACATAAAGTAACGAGGTAAGTACATAAGTACTCAGTAACGCGTAGAAGATCGTATAACGACGGTCTCATAAAGAAATAGAAGCAACGCCTTCTTTTATTAATTCATTCCATTATTATCCCTAGCTAACTATCATATTATGTTCATAGCATAACATGAGGTTCCGAAGGTTTCTAGCTTAGCTCAAGTTTGTTACATCATGAATAGCAAGGGCACTACGCCTAGTAATAGGATGTACTAGGACAACTGGGTCCAACCTACTTAGAGACATGCTCTAGTAGCCCCGGGAATATCTGAGTCCCGATAGTGTGATGACCGGCAGAGTGCACCAGACGCTTTATCTAGCCAATCGATTGACCGGCGTGGGTACAGTCTACTTTGTCTAGTCAGAGAACACATCGCAATATTGTACTATGCCTTACCAAGCATTGCATGATGTTTAAGATTATTAATCTAACACATACGTTTGATTAGATATTTAACTAGCCACCTGAGTTGATTCACATAAAAGGCTCACCTATCAGTCTACTCCCTCTTCTTAATACCACTAGACTTTAACAAAATCTAGCACATACACAGACATCGATAAATCCTAGCTTATCGAAGCACAAGGCAAATCCGAAGCTTTCAACGGTCCCACACTTCATCTTTTTAGGGAATCCATATGGTACCGGAACTAAACGCATCAAAAGCTAATTTTGTTTGTATTTTGATAGTGTATGGTTAGATATTCGCACTTCGGTATATGATATTTTGAAATCCTTGAATAATGCATCTATATCTAACATACCTTTTGGATATTTTGTGAATAACTGCTATTGTGTATATTTTGAATATGAATTTATAAATGTGGATGTAGCTTATTGTTGGTTGATTTTTTTAAAGTAATGTTGGGTTTCAGAAGGTAATATTTTAATATTTATTTTTATTGGTAGATTCTTGTGTGGCACAGTGAGTGTACATTGTAAAAAATGATGATGATCACTTTCATCGACATATGGCGTTTATAAAGGTATTTTGATGTTATAATATCCGTAGATTGGTTAAATTGTATTATCATGGTAAATGTTGTGGTCATTACAAAGTACACATTGGTGACGATATATCCTGTTAGTAATTATGATGGAACCTAAATAGTGAGGGGGATACACTTTAAAATGACGGGAATATGCATCATTAAAAGCATATACTAAACATCATATGAAACTATAATGAGGGGAAAATAATATATTAATGAGCGGAAATGTCGTAATTAAATTGTTATTTATGAGAGGAAATTGAACCAATAATATAGGGATTCGTCCTCATTAAATCTTGATTCAATAACGGGATAAGACGTTATTAAAAATAATTCTTAATGACGGGTTAACACTGTCATTGAAGTGCCCTACAATTAATGACGGGAATCCTATCCTTTCATTAATTATCTTTATCTAGGGAGGCAGGCGTGAAAGGAAACTTCCTGTCATTAAAAGCCTTTAATGACATGTATCGGACATTTAATGACGAGAATTCCCGTCATTAAAACCTGATTTTCTTGTAGTGTATCTGGAGCTGATATATGGCGAGCTTATATCTAGAGAGCTCATATCTGGAGAGCTTATTCCGGTGAGCTCATTATGGCGAGCACATTCTGGTGAGCTCATATCTGGACGGCTTGGAGAGCTCGTAGTGAAGAGCTGGAGAGCTCATACTTGAAGATCTTGAGAGCTCGTTTCTAAATAGATTGGTGAGCTCATAGTGAAGAGCTTGAGAGTTAGAGAGCTCGTACTTGAAGAGCTTAAGAGCTCGTATCTGGAGAGCTCATAGTTGAGGGCTTGAGCATGGCGAGCTCATTCTGGAGAGGTCATATCTTGCGAGGTCATAACTGGCGAGGTCATTCTGGCAAGCTCATTCCGGTGAGCTCATTATGGCCAGCTAATTCTGGCGAGCTCATATCTGGAAGCTCATATCGAGCGAGCTCATTCCGGGCGAGCTCATGTTGGGCCACCTCATACCTGATGAATCTATGATAAACATGACGAAGGTCATGATGAAGACCTTCAAATCATGATGAACTGGATGAAGGTCCTGAGACTCGAATGAAGGTTCCGATGAAGTTCTTGATGAAAGCCAGTCGGAAAATAAGAAATGGGCGGTTTTCGAAACAAAAATAGGTGGAGATCTAACCATTGGATGAAGATCTTGAAGATCTAGAGAATTTTGGTAGATCTAGAAGAAGATCTTGATAAAGACTTGAATATCTAGATGAAACTCTTGTTGAAGCCTTAGAGATCTAGATGTAGATCTTGTTGAAAACATTGAGATCTAGATGTAGGTCATGATGAAGACTTGAAGATCTAGATAATGATCTTGATGAAGACTTGAAGATCTATATGAAGATCTTGTTGAAAGTACAACCGGAAAACAAAAAAGAGGTGGTTTTGGGTAGCCAGAAATCTTAGATCTGACTGGAAAATTGTTGAAAATGTCGATTTCCAGGTAGAGGAGTGATGTGATCCGGTTCATGCTCGGAGGATACCATCATTCGTGCTATTTATGAATATTATTTAATTAATTAGGAGTTGGTTTTATTTTATATTGGATTTTTCAAGCACTTTATTTATTTGTTCTTTTATTAGCCAATAAGAACATTTCGTTTCCGGCCAATAGGAAGTAGCGCATTTTTCATAGTGGGATTTTTATCCCACATTGTTTTTTAGCTTCTAGTTCTTTTGGTTGTAAGCCTATATAAGGCAAACACTAACTTTTTATTTGGTAGACAATTATTTTATGAGAAATCAAATTATTGAGTTTTACTCAACCAAGTCATAAGGCTTGAAAATCACTTGCGAGTGAGAATTTTCTTTGTCGTAGAAAGTTCAACCCTTTGAGGATTTACCAGCATTGTGAGCATTTGTTGGGCGTTCTCTCGCCTACGATTTAGTTAGATTACTAGGTCTAGGATCATTGGCTCGTCATTGTTCCCCTTAGTTACTTCTGGGCAAAACATCGATCCGGTTCCAACCGGAATCACATCAGTTGGTAACAGAGCTCAGCAACTTCGGTGAGCAAATATCCCTGTTTTAAATCTTTCTTGTTTAATTTCGTTTCTTAGATCAAAAAAAAAAAAACAAAAATTGATCGTACTTGTTCTTCCTGCATATTCTTCGTTGACTACCACAATTGTTTTACCTAATTGTTAGCCAATTTGTTGTCCAGCAGCTTGCCGTCCCAACACCAAAATCAACCTAGTTTACCTAATATTGTTTTGTTTTTCTTGCTTCTTTAATTGCAGCAGTCGGCTACAATCAACCAAAAAAAATAAAAAAATTCCCAGCCAAATCTTGCTTGATCTCGTTCCTGTTCTTATTGACAAAATCGAATCCTTTTCCACCTACATCCTTGCTTGTTGATATAAAAAAAAAAGGCTAGAACGTGTTATTGATTCTTATTCATCAGCTTTATTCATCCCCTTTTCGGCGGCTGTGTATACCCAAAATAAGGGTTTGACCTAGTTCAGGGTCAATTTGTAGTGTTTTTAATGATATATTTTACATCAATTTCCCCCGTAAGCAGCCGAACTTCCGATGCAGTTCTTGATATGATATACACTGATTTGACTCTCGACCTCAAGAGAAGATTTGTAGGGCTTGAAGAGAGGATTCTACAGGATTTTGAATCACTTCATTCCGACTTATGAGGCCCGAGATATGAGCGTTACAAGTTTGGATGCTGTTGCTGAATTCGAGTGGAAAATCCCGAAAACGACTCGTAATACGACGGGCTAGTCAAAAAGGCGTTTTCTGAAGAAGAGTCCTTAATGAAAGTTGTAGAGTTTTCCGAGAGCTTAATTATGACATTCGGATCATAATTTTTGGAGGTCTACAACTCAAGATATGAATTTTAGAAGTTTGAGTTCAAAACGTTAAACTGGCATCCACAGCTGCTGAACTGGCGTTTACATTCGTCAAGCGAGCGTCCAGGCCGACCTACAGCATTGCCGACTTAAAAATTGCAGCAGCCGACTTATGTAATTCCCTAATTAAAAAGGAATAATATTCCAGCCGCAATTCTCATAGGAAGCAGCCGCCTTACTCATCTATAAATTCAGCCCTTGCTTCAACCCTAATATCACAATAATAATATACCAATTAATTGAGCAGCCGCAATTTGCAAGCAGCAGCCGCAAGTGCTGAGGGCTCCAAGGCCGGTCACCCGAGCCTTGTGCTCGGGTGATCCGGGTTAGATTAGATGTAGTTTTTTTTCCGTTTTCGATTCATGAGTTCATCCATGTACCAAACCTTGTGAGTTTAATCTCTTTTTAATTTATTCAATCTCTAGTTTATTTTCATGATCTTTAATTTATTTTGTATCTTTTTATGATTATGATGCTATGTGTGAATTGAATCGGGAGATCGTTTACGATTGATAGTTACAACATACGGAAGTTGAGTAACGTTAGATCACCATAGAAAGATAGGATCTTTAATCATTAATGATGACAAGTTAATCGATTAATTATCTAGGTTGTTAGATTCTAAAATACGGAAGTTAACTTGAATCTACACCTTCGTTTTGTATGGAAAATCGATCTCAACATTCGGAAGAGGAGAGATCGATAATTGAATTCACTAAGGACTTAGGAATTCATAGCTTGAGAAATAGATTCACTAAGGAATTAGGGGTTTGTGTCTCATGTAAAGGTGAAACCACAATTTGAATTAAAATCATGAGATGAACTAGGATTGAAATCACTTGGCTTGTGCACTGTTTGATCCCATGTATCTTTAGTTTATGTTTTTATTATTTGTTATAGGTTAGATTTATTGTAGTTGATTTATTTGTTCTTTCGTTTATTCGTTTTCCTAAGTAACAATTTAGGAGATTAATTAGATTAGATTCAACATCGCTTTTCCCTGAGGATCGATACCCGTACTTATCCAACTTTACTAGCAACTACCCGGTATTCGGCCGGTTAGGAGGTAGTTTTGCATGGTAGTATAGGTTTATAAATTTTCTTTTCTTTTAATGATGCAAAATCTCCGCAACACCTAGTTATATTTTTATTCCTTTCCAGCAAACAGTTTCGGCTATAAAAAAAAATTAATAATAATAAAAAAGAGGTCTTTGAATTATTGACGTGAAGATCACACCTAGGTGTGAAAAAATTTCACACCTGTGAAACATTGCAGTCACCTAATTTCATTAATTTTTTTTCGTGTCCTTTACTTCTCACCTTTCATACTTTCATTAGCAACCCTTCACACATCATCCCACTCATTTCTATACCTTTTCTCGGTCTACACACCTAGTGTCCCTCCTAGAGAGTCGGTTTGATTGCTATTTACTTTTGCTCGCTCTTCTGGTTAATTTAACAATGGTACTTTATACGACTTAGAAAGAGGGGAGTGTAAACATGAGAGTTGTGAGGTAATTATGGGGCTGCCATCATTTAGTGGTGCACCTGATGGTGATGCATATTTTTACTGGGAAGCTGAGTTAGAGCACTATTTTGCACGTTATAACTATTCAGATGCGGATAAGTGCTACTTTGCACCACTTCTATTCACAGGGAAGGCTTCGCGATGGTGGACAGAAATAAAATTTTTGAGTCATATACATAAGGTACCAAAGATTAGTACGTGGAATGCAATGAAAAGAGAATTGCAACAGCAATTTGTGCCCCCTCGTTACTTGGCTAGAGTGATGCTTCAAAAAGAGGAGGATGCGAGGATAGAGGAAGAAAGACTCCGGATACTAGGGATACTCGCTAAGTGGAAGAAGCAATCTGAGCAGAGTAAGCAAGACACAGAACGGTTTAAGAAGAAAAGTGAACTGTTTTGGGCTAAATCTCCACGAAAATGTAAAGAATTGAAAGATGCCATGAGCACACGCCATGAGGACACTATTGCAACCGTTGAGGTGGAGAAAATTCATGATGAGAGGCTGCCTTGTCCTATTGTGGATGAGGTTATTAACAAGGTGGAGGCATTGGTTGACGTTCATCAGGTTGAGAGTGTTGAGGCATCTGAGTTTATAGTTGATGATGATGATGCTTCTGTGGTTGAGATGGTTGTTGCGGATGCGGAGACACAGGTGGCCACCGTTGAACCACCATTGTATTGTGTTGCCCCAGCATTTTCTTTGCAGGTACGTCATTATCCCCCACTTGCGGGTACCACAGGGTTATTGGATACACCCAATGCCGCCAATATATTGCATTTGGATGTTCTTGAAATTGTTGCCTGTGGCGGACAGCTGAAGCAAGCATTTGATGATCCATATTTGGAGCATGTTGATGTCTCTCATGATTTTCATTTATATGATCATCTTGCTCCATACCATGGCTTCATTCACCATTATATTCAGCCACGAGCCCGTTGGGCCGTTCCTTTAGTGAAGTACCGTGCGACCGCTCAACATGCTATTGATTTACAGATGTTTGTTCGCTTTATCTTTGATCCCGGCGTACCATTGGAGTTTATTTTTGTTTCTCGCGATGTTGTGCGTGATGAAGGTCTGTTCTATGACATCCTGTTGATTCGAGGACGAATCCTTTCGAACCGGGAGGGAATGATGTGATCCGGTTCATGCTCGGAGGATACCATCATTCGTGCTATTTATGAATATTATTTAATTAATTAGGAGTTGGTTTTATTTTAGATTGGATTTTTAGCACTTTATTTATTTATTCTTTTATTAGCCAATAAGAACATTTCGTTTCTGGCTAATAGGAAGTAGGCACATTTTTCATAGTGGCCATTTATCCCACATTGTTTTTTAGCTTCTAGTTCTTTTGGTTGTAAGCCTATATAAGGCAAACACTAACTTTTTATTTGGTAGACAATTATTTTATGAGAAATCAAATTATCGAGTTTTACTCAACCAAGTCATAAGGCTTGAAAATCACTTGCGAGTGAGAATTTTCTTTGTCGTAGAAAGTTCAACCCTTTGAGGATTTACCAGCATTGTGAGCATTTGTTGGGCGTTCTCTGCCTACGATTTAGTTGGATTACTAGGTCTAGGATCATTGGCTCGTCATTGTTCCCCTTAGTTACTTCCTGAGGAGCCAACTGATAATGTTAAAAATATCGCTAGTAAATAGTAGAGTTTATCTGGTTGAAATCTGGCTGATTTGGGTGATTTTACCGGTGGTTGAGTGGTAGTGTTCAAGAACAAGATGAAGATCTTTAAGAGAAAGATGAGGGGAGAGTTTGGTGTTTTGAGTTTTTTCGGGCTGAGCCTTAAGTGGCTGCCTACGTGCCCTTTGTAAGGGATCAAGCCAATGCATAGTTCGTAGAAAATGAGTGAGCCCCATTTTTTCAAGGGTGTGATGTTGCTATTTATAAGGCCATGAGTTGGTTGTCACCAGGATGTTCGACGAGCCGGTGAGCTGGAAAGCTGGGAAGCTACTGAGCTGGTTTCGAGCTGAGGTCGAACTTAGAGTGCCGAGATGATGTCGGACTAGAGTGCCGAGATGAGGTCGGTCTGAGAGTACCGAGCTGAGGTCGGACTAAGAGTGTGGAGCAGAGGTCAGTCTTAGAGTGCCGAGCTGAGGTCGGACTCAGAGTGTCGAGTTGAGGTCGGACTCAGTGTGCCGAGCTGAGGTCGGACTCAGTGTGCCGAGCTGAGGTCGGACTCAGGGTGCCGAGCTGAGGTCGGACTCAGATGTGCCGAGCTGAGGTCGGTCTCAGTGTGCCGTGTAGAGGTCGGTCTTAGAGTGCCGAGCTGAGGTTGGACATAGAGTTCCGAGCTGAGGTCGGACTAAGAGTGACGAACAGAGGTCGGTATTAGAGTGCCGAGCCGAGGGTGGTCTTAAAGTGCGGAGCTGAGGTTGGTCTTAGAGTGCCGAGATGATGTTGGACTTAGAGTGCCGAGATGTGGTTGGTCTGAGAGTGCCGAGCTGAGGTCGGACTAAGAATATAAAGCAGAGGTCGGTCTTAAAGTGCCGAGTTGAGGTCGGACTCAGTGTGCCGAGCTGAGGTCGGACTCAGTGTGCCGAGATGAGGTCGGACTCAGAGAGCCGAGCTGAGGTCGGACTCAGAGTGTCGAGCTGAGGTCGGACTTAGTGTGCCGAGCTGATGTCTGTCTAAGAGTGCTGACCTGAGGTCAGTCTAAGAGTGCCGAGCAGAGGTCGGTATTAGAGTGCCGAGTAGAGGTCGGTATTAGAGTGCCGAGTAGAGGTCGGTATTAGAGTGCCGAGCCGAGGGTGGTCTTAGAGTGCCGAGCTGAGGTTTGTCTTAGAGTGCCGAGCTAATGTCGGACTTAGAATGACTAGCTGAAGAGTTGGCGAGCTGAAAGCCCTTGGCGAGTTGAGGGCCTGGTGTCCTGAGAGCGTCTTTTATGAACTTTGTTGCCTAGTTGTTTTGGCATTGTTCGCGTTGAAGGGTGGCAAGCTGGAGGGGCTAGCAGATCAACCACCCAGCGCTTTGTATCGAGCTAGTTGTTTGCTGCTTCATTCCCATTGCCTTGGCCAATGATGAGAATCGTGATAGCATGAGGAAGGGCTGGGCCGAGGACCCTATCCGTTACTGGGCTTATGTCTCTATTCTGGATTTGGCGGGGCTTTGCCGATTTTGCCATATCACTACTCAGTGCTGAATTAGAAATGAAGGATTAAGGTGCAGCCAAGTAGGTTTTGGGGATGGAGATCTAGAGATATAGAAGTCAAAAGAAGCTGTATTTATCTCAGCAAGGCTATATACAGAAGATATTGGATAGATTTGGCATGTCCAAAAAAAAGTGTCCATTTTTTGAAAATATTATAAAATTGACAATTTTAGTGGAACAATTTATTTTCACAAAGTTGACACTTTTTCATGGGACATGCCAAATCTAGACAATATCTTCTGTGCATTGCCTTGCTGAGATAAATACACCTTCTTTTTACTATATCTCCATATCTCCATCCCTAAAATCTTCTTGGGTGCACCCAAATCCTTCATTTCAAATTCAGCACTGAGTAATGATATGCCAAAATCGGCAAAGCCCTGCAAAATCCAGAAAAGAGACATAAGCCTAGTAACGGATAGGGTCCTCGGCCCAGCCTTGCCTCATGCTATAAGGATTCTCATTATTTTCCAAGGCAACGGGAATGAAGCTGCAAACAACTAGCTCGATACAAAGCACTGGGGGGCCGATCCGCTCGCCCCTCCAGCTCGCCACCCTTCAACGTGAACAAAGCCAACACAACTAGGAAACAAAGTTCATAAACGATGCTCTCAGGACACCAGGCCCTCAGCTCGCCATGGGCTCAAAGCTCGCCAAACGTTCTCAGCTCGCCAAGGGCACTCAGCTCGGCACTCTAAGTCTGACCTCAACTCGGCACACTATGACCGCACTCAGCTCAGCATTCTAAGACCAACCTCGGCTCAACACTTGATGGGAGTCAACTTTACATGATTCCGGTGCATTTTCCACCCCCGTTTATCCCACTTTTAGCACATTCTCGGTGTTTTTAGACCATTTTCGGGTAATATCGTGAGTTTATAGCACGGGGAGTAAATCCGTCGCTTTGATAGTTTACTACCTCTTTTTAGTGATATTAACCCATTCCCGAGCACTTTTACCCTCCGGAATCATTTGTGTGTGTTGTTCGTTCATGAGATTGTAAGGTATAGGTGTCACGAGAACCCGGAAGGCGAATATTTATGATGAGAAGTATGATCAAGGTGCAAGAATGAGCCAAGGAAGAAGAAAAATGAAGAAAAAGGAAGAAAAATAGATGGTATCTTCACGCTACGTTCTGTTCAGAAGAAATTCGACCTATGATGGAGGCATTTTATGGTCATGGACTCTTCATGAAAGTTGTAGATAATTGAAGGAGATTTTCCAACGCACTTCGAATCACTCAAATCGGAGTTCTACACGCAAAGATATCATGGTTTTACTGCAGTCAGAAAACTGCATCATCCCAAACGCGCGTTTGGAATTTCATCCCAAAACGCGCGTTTGGGACCTTTCAAACGCGCGTTTGGGGCCATTTTCTGCGGATTTTCACCCTATCTATAAATACAACTCTCCAACGAACATCAATCTATCTTTTTTACAACCTTGGGCACTCTTTGACCCATTTTCTTTTGATTATTGTAATACTTAATTTCCACTTCCCTTAGCTTAAAAACACCAAAACATAGGTAGATTTTACCTCCTCTTAGCTTAGATTTCCATTTTCTCTCCTAAGATTTCACCTTTTGTGTGAAGCTTTCTATTGTACTTTTGGATCTCAAGTCGAATTTCTCTCAATTTATGGTATATTTCTCTTCTCTTTTACTTATTATGGCTTTCATTTTCTGTTTTGTGTATGTTTTGATTAGTATATTAGTAGCTAATCTTTTTTAATAGTCGAATCATGTGAAATTTAGTGAAATCACCCTTTGGGTGATGAAATTGGGAGTGGGTAGTGCTTTTTATTGTTGTATCTTGCATGTTTCACGTATTAGAACTTATTATAACAAATTTGGGCTAGATTGATCACCTAGGTCAAATTCACACACATCAATCTTGAGAGTTGTTCAGATAGAGGGGTGTGGGAAAAGGGGTTCTATGATCACGGCGTAGACCCGGCTTAGTTGTTATGCCCGGGCCCAAAGTGAGGTTACTCGTTTTAACGTTTAAGCGGCTCTAGTGCATAGCATGTTTCGTTAGTGAATCTTCCTTAGGGAAGGGTAGTTAACTTGGCATAAGGTGTTAGGAGAGAGTTGTTCAGACCTTAACACCGAGATTAGGAGTTTGCACCCATGAAATTGAATGCGAGAATTCGTTTGTTATAATGCACACTCCCGGTTTTGTCTATCCTTGGGGTTGAAACTAGCTATTTTGATCATGGTTCGGCTATGTCCCTTAATCAATCTTTAAAACTTAGTAGTTTAATCTTATTTCTTTCTTTTCTATCTTTAGACTTGTTAGTATAAATCACTTTAGTGTCGTTGTAGTAAACAAACACTTTAAAAATATTGATCACCTAGACTAAGTAACACGTTCACTTTGGTACTCACGAACACTTTTCCCTTGGGTTCGACCTCGTACTCCTGTAGCTATTCTAGCAATCGACACGGTACACTGCCGGTTAGAGAGTTAGTTTACCCACGGTTTCGAGTACTTATAAATTGTTTTTGGAGGGTGAATTTTAAGCTCAATCAAAATGGCGCCGTCACCGGGGAAATGTGTGCTATTTGTGATATCTTGCAAGTGAACCGATGGCTTGGGCCTAGGTATTATTTTTTGTTTATTGTTGTTTTAGTTTTGTAGTGAATGACCCGAGGCTCTCGAGAACCACTTGAACCGTACGTTAAAGATATTTAAGCTTATGCAAGAAGAAGAAATAGTCGAAGGAGAAGAGGTCAGAGAGTAGAAGCTTTAGTATCGGAGTTTGAAAGAGAAAGTTCAAGACTCGAAGAGTTAGATATGGCTCAAACCCCCGGTAATGGGAGTGGTGAAGGTCAAGGGTTCGTGGACCACAACACCACCGGGGATACCTCAAACACTCATCAAGGAGGATTTTTGGGTGGTAATCTTCCTCAAGGGGGACTCAAACAACAAATGTCGGATTAAATGGAGTGCCTATTCAAGATCCACCCATAGTGATCAACAATGCACAAATGAATGGAAATGCTCAAGATGGAAATCATGCCAACAAATTTGGTCAAATGGACCCTAATTTCATGCAACAATATCATCAATGGATGATGGCCCAATTTCAAGCTCAACATCAACAAGCTTTCCAACAACAAACTAACCAAGTGCATGCTCAACAACAACCACCGGGTGACAATCAAGCAAATGGGATCCCAAATTTTTGGATTCAGGGTCAAGAGGCTACTCTGAGTGGAATGACATGTAGAGATTTTGTGACAACGCCGGTTGGAAGAACGGGTCATAGTCCAATCCGAGTACCTCCGGTTGCCACCACTAACATGGAGATTAAGCAAAGTGTGATTAATTTATTTGGAGATAATGCTATATTTAGAGGGACCCCCACTGAAAATCCTTATATGTTCATTGATCATTTCCTACAAATTGTGCACATTACCAAGATAAATGGAGTCGGTGAAGAAGCGCTTAAACTTATGCTATTTCCCTTCGCCTTGACGGAACAAGCCAAGACATGGTATGACTCATTGGCTCATGATTCTTTGCACACTTGGGAGGATGTGGTTATGACATTTCTATTCAAGTATTACCCACCATCAAAGACATTGGACATGAAAGAGGCTATTATCTTGTTTAATGCCTATGAAGGAGAAGAATTGTATGAGTCCTGGGATAGATTTAAAGCGTTATTGAGAGAGTGCCCGGGGCACGGCTTGCGTCCTTTTGAGGTAGTTCATGCCTTTTTCCGAGCGTTGGAGCCGGTGCACCATGGGACCTTGCATGCTTCGTGTAATGGGGATATTATGAGGATGGTACCGGAGGTGGCTTTGAATCAAATCGAAAAATTGCCGAGACCTCAAAGCAATATGTGTCTTCAAGTAGAAAAGGGCCAAGGAGTAAAAATCCGGGATTGGGTGAATTAAAGGAAGTGGAGACAAATGAGCAATGTCAAGCTAAGATGCAAACGATGGAGAAAAGGTTGGAGAACCTTGAAAGAGAAAATGAAAGGCAAGGCTTTGCCAAATATGTGGAGGCCAACATTCGGCTAAGGATTGTGGGATGACACACAAATCTCAAAATATGTCATATTCACGATCCTCAATGCAAGGACAAGCTAGTTTTTCGTCACAAGATAGTCCAACCGATCTAGCCAAGAAAATGATGAACATGTATGCCATGGGGCAACTGAGTGCGGGGCATTTTGGCTACAATCCGGTTACGAATCAATTTCAAAGCGCTGAACAACGCCAACAAAACGAGCAACCGGTTGTGGATAATTCTCAATGTTATGAGGTGAATTATGTGGGGCAAAGTCAAGATGGTAATTATTATCAACAAAGTGATGGTTCTTGGAGAAATAATAATCAAGGTTGGGATCAAAACCATCAAGGGTAGAATTGGAACCGGTATTTTGACCAAGGCCAAAACCAATCTTATAGGCAAAATCAAAGTTCATTTTATCAAGCGCTTAACCAACAAGCCCAATACTATCCTCAACAATCTCAACATCAACAACAAGGGGGTACTTACCAAGCAACTCCTCCACCACTTGCTCCCATTCCTCAAAAGAGTGCAACCGATGTCATATTGGAGCAAATGAACAAAAAACTTGGCGGAGATAAAAAAGGACATGGTTGAGATGAACTTCAAACATGGGTCCGCCATTCGAAATCTCGAAACACACATGGGGCAAATCACCGATAATGCCATGGTGAACTTGAAAGGAGGCTTACCGAGCGACATGGAAAATAATCCCCAAAATGTGAAGGCCCTATTTTTGAGAAGTGGTAAAGAGGTGGGTGTTGACAATGCTCGAGGAGAAAGGACTCAAAATCTATCAAAGAGAGAAAGGGGTATTGATGAAGATGATGATTTCTATAGGCCGGTTGAGGAAGAAGACTTGGAAAAAAGAAATATTGAGACAGAGTTGGAAGCAATGAGATGAGAATTGAAGGCCGTAAAGGAAGAGTTGGCGAATGCAAAGAAAGAGGAAGTGATAGAGAAGGAGAAGGAGTTTGTGGCAATTGACATTAAAGAAGAGGAACCGAGTAAAGCAATGGAGAAGAAGGGCACAAGTGAGACCTCACCTCCACGCGTGAAAGATAAGAAAGGTATAATCCCGCCTCCCTCTCCCGATTTTGATTTAAGTACTTTACCCTACCCACCTAAAGGTCATAGACAAAGTCGTTTGAACCAAGCTCAGAACCGTTTCATTGAAATTTTGCGTAAAATTGACTTGACCATTCCTTTTCTTAAAGCACTTGCAAACATGCCTGCTTATTATAAAGTCTTAAAGGGCTTGTTAAATGATAAGAGTAAAATGGAAGGTTTGGTATGTTTGAATGAAGAGTGTTCGGTGATTTTTGATAGTAAGATACCCCCGAAAATGAGAGATCGAGGTGGGTTCACCATCCTTATTACTATTGGCGATACTGTGATTGAAAATGTGTTGTGTGACCTAGGAGCTTCTGTGAGCTTAATGCTTAGGGCCTTGTATGAAAATTTAGTGTTGGGTGAGCTAGAACCCACGGGGATGACCTTACAAATGGCGGATAGGTCGGTTAGGACATCTTTGAGGGTAGCGGAGGATGTTCTTGTGCAAATAGATAAATTTACCTTTCCCGTAGATTTTGTCGTCTTAGACATGGTGATGGATTCTAAGACTTCGGTTTTTCTTGGTCGTCCTTTCTTGACTACGAGTGATGCTAGCATAGATGTGAAGAGTGGTGATATTACTTTTCATGTGGGTAAGGAGAGCGTGACATTGAATGTTTATAAGTCTAAATCTCTTGCTTGTCATTCTGTCGAATCTACTTTTTCTTGCGTTGTTGCTACCACTAACCCACAGGTTGATAAGGAGCTAACTGTAGAAGACACGGTGGATGCACAAAAGGTCGTTGATGGAGTGAAGATCAAGACCAAGGATAAACCGAGATCGCCCGTCTCACCATCATTGTCTCATCCAGACCATAAGCCACTCATCATAGACCCGGGAATTGGATTTAAAGTCAAGTTGAAGAAAAAGGGAACCCTAAGCAATGTGCACCTTAAAGAGAAACCGGAGCGGGAACCAGGAAAGAAAATATTGAGTGTTTGGCAAGAGGTAACTTCACGAGCTAGAAGAGGTACCTCATGTGTTAACTCCACCCCTTTAAAACCCCCTCGCGGTGTCTCTCATGAATATACTTATGATTGATATGCTATGTGTTAAGGTGCTTTGTGATGCTTTGTGGTTCGGGTCGTTGTCTTGAGTCTTTTGTGGTATGAGTCTCTTTGGTGCCATTAAGTCGATGCTAACGACGTTAAATGAAACACTTCTACCTTTTCTCGCCTGTGCCAATAGTATAACTTTGAAAAAAATTGGCACTATATAAGTCATCCCGTCGAGCCAACAACACAAAACAAAGGCGCTTGGGGGAGCCAACCCACCTTTTTGGTAGTAATAATGTTTTTGGAGTGGTCTTTGGGTGCAAGAGGGGAGAGTTTTGTCTTAAAAGAGAGGTTGGCGTGAGAATTTCCTTTTGGTTCCGGCTCTTGTACATAGACGGGGATGTTTTTATGTGAGCCTCTGTGGCTTTATTTTATGCATGGATGCTCTGTGTTTCTTTTGATAATCTTTACATCCAGTGCGATTCCCGTCTAGTATGCTTGATATGCTTCGAGTCATAATTTGTGGCATGGCTTCTATTTTTTTATATCTCGTATCTATCACCATCTTTTGGCACGTGGACTTTTCCCGTGCATGTGTTTGCCTTGGTTTTTGTTTCTATGGTTTTAGATACTCGAGATGGAGCTTACTAGAAGATGTCACGTGGGCTACTAGTGCGCCTTTCTGCCGGGTTTTGGTCAAACAGCTAAGTCTTTTACTCTTTTTTATCTCTCACACACTGAGGACAGTGTTTCGTTTAAGTGTGGGGTGGGAGACTTAGCAGTTTTCTTGGTTTTGTTGTTAAATGTGCTTAATATGTGGTATGCTTAGCCTATGACCGGGCTCAAGTCGATTTTTGGGTAAATTTTAAAAATTTTCAAGGGTCCTTAACACCGTGTTGTGTGTGTTATTTTCATACTCGAGTGGTGATCACCTTAGTAGGACCCCGTACGTGTACACTGCGGTTTACTATTATCTTGAGAATGGAGTATCAATTTCACGTAAGCTATACTTTGTGCACAATTTGATTGCTACTACCTCACATACCACTAGACTCGAAGCGAAATAGAAAGGTTGCCTAAGTAGGACACGGGATGACGGTCATGGCGTCTCGTTGACCAACCAGAGCCAAATAAGCCTTATCCCGAAACGTTAGACCTTCGTAGCCTCTCTTAGCCTTGATAGAATGGTCTGACCACCATTCGTTTTATAGCCGTTTTGTTACTCAGTCAGAAACCTACCTTGAGCCTTAATTATGGTCACATTTCCTTCATTTATACCTACGAGTGGACTTAGTCTTTTGTTAGTCCACACTTGCTAAGGCAAGTGTGGGGTGGGGGAAATGATGTTTTGATGGGTTGGTGTTTCTTGGTGTTGAGCTATAAGGAGAAGGGGAGCTCATTTGGGCCTAGTGTTTGGGTTTGGCCCAAAAAGAAAAGAAAAATCTGTGAAATTCCTTATATTCCTTCTCCAAAAAAAAAGTTCAAAATAAATTAGCTCTCATTGAATAAAAGTTTGGAGTAGATTGGAATAAAGGGTTGGAATGAAAGGAATGAGCTTGGAAGTGATTTTTATGATGTTAAGGGGTTGGGATAGTGAAATAGGTGCTAAAGTATTCGATCTCGCCTCATGACACTTGAAACATAGTTGAGTGTGGCAATGAGTTCGGGTATGTTCGCATCCTATAGTTCCCAAAGTGCTTAAATTAATCAAAGAGGAGTTTGGATGGTTTTTATGGTAGAGATAAGGTGGTTCATTTGTTGATTAGGTTCACTCGTACTTCTTTTTCTCCAGTTCCCAAAATATCCTTTTCGATTAACCAGAATTACCTTAGCCTAACATTATAACCTGTCAAGTCCTTCCCGATCGTGTCCAAACTTAGTAACCTTGATTGGTGGAGAGGCTAGTGGGTATGAAACGGTTGGTAGACTTTAGCTTTGAGCACTTGGCTGAAACGGTTGGTAGATTTTAGGATTCAAGCCCCGACAATCACTTTGAGCACTTGGCTTTAGCTTGACACCACACACACTCCATTTTTTTGATAATGTTATACCGGTGTGTATATGTTCGTGTTTCTTACTTTGTGGTTACCTCGAGAGTGTGAGTAGTAGCACCTACATCACAAAGTTGAATCCATTGGTTGGTTTTAAAACGCCTAATTTACTCGAGGGCAAGCAAAGGCTAAGTGTGGGGTGGTTGATGGGAGTCAACTTTACATGATTCCGGTGCATTTTCACCCCCGTTTATCCCACTTTTAGCACATTCTCGGTGTTTTTAGAGCATTTTCGGGTAATATCATGAGTTTATAGCACGGGGAGTAAATCCGTTGCTTTGATGGTTTACTACCTCTTTTTAGTGATATTAACCCATTCCCGAGCACTTTTACTCTCCGGAATCGTTTGTGTGTGTTGTTCGTTCATGAGATTGTAGGGTCTAGGTGTCACGAGAACCCGGAAGACGAAGATTTATGATGAGAAGTATGATCAAGGTGCAAGAATGAGCCAAGGAAGAAGAAAAATGAAGAAAAGGAAGAAAAATAGTTGGTATCTTCACACTACGTTCTGTTCAGAAGCAATTTGACCTATGATGGAGGCATTTTCTAGTCATGGACTCTTCATGAAAGTTGTAGATAATTGAAAGAGCTTTCCAACTCACTTTGAATCACTCAAATCAGAGTTCTACACGGGAAGATATCATGGTTTTACTGCAGTCAGAAAACTGCATCATGCCAAACGCGCGTTTGGAACTATTTCAATCGCGCGTTTCGGCCCCCAACTCTCTGTTCGTGAAGCCCTTTCTTCAAACGCGCGTTTGGGAATTTAAACTGGCGTATTGATGAAGCAAAACGCGCGTTTGGGACCTTTCAAACGCGCGTTTGGGGCCGTTTTCTGCAGCTTTTCACCCTATCTATAAATACAACTCTCCAACGAACTTCAATCTATCTTTTTCACAACCTTGGGCACTCTTTTACCCATTTTCTTTGATTATTTTAATACTTAATTTCCACTTCCCTTAGCTTAAAAACACCAAAACATAGGTAGATTTTACCTTCTCTTAGCTTAGATTTCCATTTTCTCTCCTAAGATTTCACCTTTTGTGTGAAGCTTTCTATTGTACTTTTGGATCTCAACTCGAATTTCTCTCAATTTATGGTATATTTCTCTTCTCTTTTACTTATTATGGCTTTCATTTTCTGTTTTGTGTATGTTTTGATTAGTATAATTAGTAGATAATCCTTTTTCTTAGTCGAATCATGTGAAATTTAGTAAAATCACCCTTTGGGTGATGAAATTGGGAGTGGGTAGTGCTTTTTATTGTTGTATCTTGCATGTTTCACGTCTTAGAACTTGATATAACAAATTTTGGCCATATTGATCACCTAGGTCAAAATCACACACATCACTCTTGGGAGTTGTTCAAATAGAGGGGTGTGGGAAAAGGAGTTCTATGATCACGGCGTAGACCCGACTTAGTTGTTAAGCCCGGGCCCAAAGTGAGGTTACTCGTTTTAATGTTTAAGCAGCTCTACTGCATAGCATGTTTCGTTAGTGAATCTTCCTTAGGGAAGGGTAGTTAACTTGGCATAAGGTGTTAGGAGAGAGTTGTTCAGACCTTAGCACCGAGATTAGGAGTTTGCACCCGTGAAATTGAATGCGAGAGATCGTTTGTTATAATGCACACTCCCGGTTTTGTCTATCCTTGGGGTTGAAACTAGCTATTTTGATCATGGTTCGGCTATGTCCCTTAATCAGTCTTTAAAACTTAGTAGTTTAATCTTCTTTCTTTCTTTTCTATCATTAGACTTGTTAGTATAAATCACTTTAGTGTTGTTGTAGTAAACAAACACTTTAAAAAGATTGATCACCTAGACTAAGTAACACGTTCACTTTGGTACTCACGAACACTTTTCCCTTGGGTTCGACCTCGTACTCCTGTAGCTATTCTAGCAATCGACCCGGTACACTGCCGGTTAGAGAGTTAGTTTACCCACGGTTTCGAGTCCTTATAAATTGTTTTTGGAGGGTGAATTTAAAGCTCAATAAGCACTCTATGACCGACCGCGGCTCGGCACTTTAAGTCTAACCTCAGCTCGGCACTCTTAGTCCGACCTCGGCTCGGCACTCTAAGTCCGACCTCGGCTTGGCACTCTTATCCGATCTGGGCTCGGCACTCTTAGACCGGCCTCAGCTCGGCACTCTAAGACGGACCTCAGCTCGGCACTTTAAGTCTGACCTCAGCTCAGCACTCTGAGTCCGACCTCAGCTCGGCACTTTAAGACCGACCTCACCTCGGCACTCTCAGACCGACCTCACCTCGGCACTCTCAGTCCGACCTCGGCTCGGCACTCTATGACCGGCCTCAGCTCGGCACTCTAAGACCGGCCTCCGCTCGGCACTCTGAGTCAAACCTCAGCTCGGCACTCTGAGTCCGACCTCAGCTCGGCACTCTCAGACCGACCTCAGCTCGGCACTCTCAGACCGACCTCAACTCGGCATGCTAAGTCCGACATCATCTTGGAACACTAAGACATATCTCAGCTCTGAACTAGCACGGTAGCTTCCCAGCTTTCCAGTTCGCCGGCTCGTCCAACAACCTGGTGACAACCAACTCATTGCCCTATAAATAGCAACATCACACCCTTGACAAAATGGGGCTCTCTCATTTTCTAAGAACTACGCATTGGCTTCATACCTTACGAAGGGCACGTAGGTAGCCACTTAAGACTCAACCCAAAAAACACTAAACACCAAACTCTGCCCTCATCTTGCTCTTAAATATCTCCATCTTGTTCTTGAGCACTACTACTCCACCATTAAATTGTATGGTAGAGTATTTATAAAATTGTTCCACTAAAAGTGTCCACTTGTATACTCTTTTCTTTTTCAAAACATGCATTTATTATGAAATAATGGTATATATGTCCATTAATATTTTAAATTCAACACATCAATTAGTTTTTTTAATCTGTGTACATCATAAAAATTGGACACTTTTTATGAGACGGATGTAGTATTTATAAAAAAAGAGCACGGTGCTGGTGCCTTGAGAGTTTTCAATTGTATAATACTACCGCCGTCCCATACTGTAAGTCCATTTGGCGTTTTCACACAAATTAAATTTTTTGATTAAATTGGTTATGTGTCATTAATTTTGATGAAATATCTAAAATGATCATTGACAGTTATTAATGTAAAGAAGTGAAAAGTCAATGGTTATTAATAAATTAGTGGTAAAAGAAGAAAAATTTAATAAATGATTTATTGGCGGATTTATATTATGAGACAGAACTAAAATGTTACATGAACTTATATTTTTGGACGGAGGTAGTATACTAATATTGGGAAACAGTCTGTACACGTTACATGTAAGTATTACAAATAGAAGTCAAAAGCTTTGGAGCAAGTGCACCCATTACATGTTATTATAAATAGAAGTAAAATCTTTGGAGCAAGTGCATTAATTAATGTAGTATCCGGAGTATCCGTCGAGTATCGTTATCCGATATATATTGGATACATGTTTATGGGATGAAGTTTTTGTGCATCTTATTAAGTCACTCTACGTCTTTTTATTGGCTTATATTATAAATCATTCTATATTACTAAGGAAGTATTTATTATTTTTTCTCTATCTTATCCCTAATTTATTAACGATACAACTATTTTTCAATACTGTATGATTATTTTATTGTTGATAGTCAAAGGACATTATAAGCATTTTCCTTATAATTTATGATATTCAAATTTTTTTTTAATCTATGTGAAATAACTTAAATGACTTATATTTTGAAACGAAAGGATGGAGTATCTGGGATTAGTAGCCGAGTTTGTTTCCTTTCAACTTTTGCATTTAATACCTTTGTATGGTTCAAGACATGAAGCTTCATGATTTGAGAAAAAAAAAACTTCTCGAGACATGATCGAACGATTCAAATTCAAGTTTGAATGTAGCCATATAGGTTTTCAAGTTCGTGTCGTAACATACATTAATGGGCAAATTGTTAACAAACATTTGTATTCAACACTATTTTGACAAAAAAATATAAATGACACGAGGGTAATTAAATATACTATTAGTATTAGATATAAATTTCGCTACATCGCATTTCATTGCACACATACCAATATCATTTGTAGTCAACGCTGTTTTGATTCTTTAATTACATTGAAAAAGTAAAGCAATCACTAGATCATTTGTATTCTCCCATATGACGGTAGTGATACGGAATTAGACGATTAAAAAAAAATTTAAAAAATAAAAGACCGGCCAGACGTTCAAAAAAAAATCGTCTATCTGAAATCTAGGGTTTTTTCTCTAGTCATAACTTATTCAAAGCCTCAAGAACAACGAAAATACAAAGAGGGTGGTGGTTGTGTAATGTTTTACACTGCACTTGATATTGATCAAGCTGCCTACTATCCAATGCCTGGATTGGAATCAAGTCTTCGTAGTTCCTTAGGAATCGTTTATATAGAGGGGCTTGTACCCTAGAGTTAGCGTGTGGCGTGTCCATGGTGGACACTGATTGACATGCTCCCTAAGAAAAAAGATTATGACTAGCTGATCTCCTTGATTTTAGGAGATAATTGTGATATTCAAATATTCGTATTTAAGTGATAAAGATTGGAGCCCTTATGACTTGGGATTCCTTCCATAATTACCTGTTCATTACACACATGTGAAATAAGACTAAGGATCGACTCTGGCCTACTTAGCTGACCCGAGCCGAACCCTTCTGTGTTTTGGCCGACCTACGGATGTCGGGGAGGATAGCCGAGCAAGCATTAGCCCGGACTCTGGTGTGCGTAAGAGGCTTGGTCCAGAACGGACTTAGGCCGATCTGTAAGTTCGGACACAAGTAGGTTTGTACAAGTATTGGCCGACCTGCAGGGGCCGGTATAGTGTTTGTGCCTATCTTACTTGGAGGTCGATCCTGAGTAATGGTCGATCTAGAGGGGTCGGGGAGAGTGGCCGAGCCACTCTGGCTTAGTTGCTGGGGCATCCGACTCTTTAGAGGGGCTCTCTCATTTTACACTTAATGTTGAGCCATCGCAGAGGTGCCACGTGGGGAAGTTCAATTCTTGGCATCGTCATAAGCCCCTCAGATCCAGCCGAGCTTCGTGAGGTCGGGTCGGATCTCCTTGCGTGTGGAATCCTGACTTGGTTTTTTAATTTGTAAGTTTTGAATTTGATTGGCTAAGTGGCAAAACTAGCTGTGACGTCATTACAGTTGTACCTGGAATCAAGGCGTCGTTGCCCACTAACACTAACTAAGGTCGTTTTTTGAGGTAAGTGGGGGGGGGGGGGTTATAACCCCGTCAGGTCAATCGTTTCATCACAACTTTGTCTATTAAACCAGAAGATTTTCTGCCGGTTGCCGATTTCTATTCTTCGTCTCTCAATCTTCAAATCTATTTTTGCAATTAAGTGTTTCTCCCTTCGTATTTTAGCTTTGTAGCTTGATTTCTCTTGTCCTTAGATATAAACCTTTCTTCACTGGAACCCTAAGTCTGACTTCATGGAGATGGCTGTTTCGGATAGCAGAGACGACATGTCTATTTTGATTCAAGAACACCTGGACGAGATGTGTGAGCGGTATGGGGTTAACAAAGCAAGATTTTCCCCAGAGTTGCCTTCGGAACCGCATTTGTTTGCTCCGGACCCACCGGAAGGTTTCTGTACTGTTCATCGGGAATATTTCGAGGTGGGTATGAGGGGGCCTTTTTGCCCGGTGCTTCCCACCGTACTCTGGCATTACGAGCTAGGGATTTCCCAAGTAGCCCCCAATGGTATCAGGGCCATCATTGGGTTTGCTATCTGGTGCCGGCTAGTAAACCTAAAGTTTAACGTAAAGAATTTTAGGTACTTTACCACCGCGTAGGGGTAAAGGACAATCCCTTCCGGTATTATAATTCCAGGAGGCAGGGCCGGTCAACCGACATTCCCATACTTCCCAAAGGCAAGGATTCTTTCAAACGATGGAAAAAGAGATTATTCTTTGTCCGTCACGAAGATCACCCTAAGCTGAGTGTATGGAACATGGCCGATTTGACAAAGATGACCGTCCGGAGCTACCGGACATGTTGGTGGAGAAGATCCGGGAGTCTGGGTACTCTGTCGAGTGGCAGAATCTGTATGACGAGCTGATCACAGCTGCTCGGTTAGAGGATGCGGGGCCCGACCCTTACGTTGAAATTACTAAAACTTAGTGGAATTCATGTAGGACCATTTCCTCTGCAATTTAGCTTTGCTGTGGTGTTTATGCCTTTGTCCGACTAATGTTTTGTTCATATTTGTAGTGGCCAATTTTGCCGACCTACAAGCCGGGGCAGAGGGGGAAGTGGCGGTTCATCAGCCCGAGCCGACACCGTCCGTCCGGATTGCGCCATGGAGGATCCTTCTTCGTCCGCTCCCCCTCAGGAGCAGGTCACCCTGAAAGATGCCGAGGAGGTGACGGAGAAAAGCTTGTCCCTGGGGAAGAAAGGGCGGCTGAGGCCGATCCCACACGAAAGTCGTCCCTCAAAGAAAGGCAAGTCCAAATCTTCAGAGGGAGCTCAGGAGGAAGCTGCGTCCGAGCAGCAGCGGATCGCCGTCATGTCTGACAAGGAATTGGTGATTATTGGCTGTAAGACGGTGGAACTGGTAAGTGATCTCTGCTTACTACTTTTCATTTCAAAGCCGGGCTTGCAAATGCTTTAACCTTTTTTCTCTGATTGTTCAGGGGGCCACGATCGATGAGAAAGTTTTTAGGAGGATGGGAAAAGGCTCTGGGGACTTGGCTACCCAAAAGAGTAAGATTGCCGAGATGAGGCAAAAACAAGAAGGTATAAAGGCGGCTGCACAGCTTAGGGATGCAGAGATGAAGTCTCTGCAAGCTCAAATCTTAGCTCAAGAAGAAGAGCTGAAGTCTTTTGTGAGCGAGCTTGCCGAGGAGAAGAGGATGAAGGCAAAGGAGGTCGCCGACCTCCAAGCGTGAGTGGCCGATCTATAAGCCATGATCCCGGTTTGGTGCGCCGAAGCTATCCAGGGGTATAAGGCTTCGAAGGACTTTTCTATGGCCCTATGGATGATGCTAATCCCTCTCATGTACTATGGGTACACTCAGGGGATAGACGAGGTAAGCATTCAGTATCCTTCCTTTGTTGTAGATGATCTTCCTAAGAAGATTTATTACAAACCTGGGATGAGCCAGTTTTATGATGAGCGGTAAGGGACTTTAAGTCTGGGTGGCTATTGTTTCCAAATATGCTACTCAGCCTACTACTGGAGCTAGCTCGGCCCCTTCTTCGGAGCCTCAGAAAAGTTCAACCCCCGACTCTTATAGTTTCTGGGAGTTCATTTTTAAAGAATTTGTACTATGTAATTTGGTATTTGCTTAGTAAAGAAATTTTTGAGTTATCTTTTGTTTTTGTTTATTGTTAACGTATGTTTTCATTGTTGATGGGGTGGGTGTGCCCCCCAGTATGCCATCCATTATTTTGAGTTTTTGGATGGCATACTTGTTTAGATAGATTATAGGTCTGAGCCCATCACGTGGGTTCGGACACGTGTAGACTTGACCTGTTTAGCTCGTGAGGGGGAAGGCTGGATTGCATCATCCTGTAGAAAGATTTTAAGGGGAATGCTGCCTGGAATTCCTCTCTGGGTTTTCACGATGGAACACTCATGTCTGTATATAAGGACGAGCTCTATCCGTGAGCTCTATTAGCTTTAGTTCTTTGTTAGCCTATGACAAGCAGGACTAAGTCTGACCGACTTTAGGACAAGCTGAGTCAGGTTAGATGAATTTTACGTAACCGCGTGGTGAGCAGGGCCAGATCGGACAGACCTCATGCGTGGAGTTTTAAGGACAAGCAGGGGCAGGCTAGTGCTGGCTTCTCGTTTAAAAGCACGGCGAGAGGGGCCAGATCGGACAGACTTCTTGCGTGAAGTTTTAAGTACGAGTAGGGCCAAGCTAGTGCTGACTTTTTGTTTAAAAGCATGGCGAGAAGGGCCAGATAAGACCGACTTCTAGCATGAGGTTTTACCGTGGGGTATAATGGGTAGATGGTCCGTACAAACTATAAAAACGAGGCAAAGAAGCAAGTAAATGATGAAAAACAAAATTTATTCAATGAAGGAGAAGTATCCAAGACAGATAGTGAAAAGGACAAATAGAACTAAAGTGCAAGAATGATAAATAGTCTCGAGAAAGCAATAAATGATAAAGACTTGCCAAACCGATCAAGCCAAAGCAAATCCTTTGTCCTTGATAATGGTCGTGTAGCAGCTTCGAGCGACCTCCAGATCTCAACTAACTGCGGGTGGTCGGGAACATTAAGCTGATGTGGGCTGGGGAGATCATGGCCCGAAGATTGATAAGAACAGGCCTTTCCAAGATTATGTTGTTTGCTGACGACGATTTGACCACGACATAGTTGACCATTAGAGTCCTTCCCGTTGTTTCTTTCCCGAACGTTGTCGCGAGCCGCACCATCCCAATGGGATAAACATGACGACCAGTAAATCCGAACAAAGGTGCTGAAACTGGAGTCATCTTGGACTCCTTAAGGTTCATTGCCTGAAAAGCTGCAAAGTATAGGACGTTGAAGGCGCTTCCAGTGTCGATGCACAACCTCTTTACCAAATTTTTGTTCACCACAACTTCTATGACCATACCTTCATTGTTCGGGACCAGGGGGAGTGAGTCCCTAGGCCTATAGCTTACTTCCTTAAAATGCGTCTGATTTCCTCTGTTCGCCTGTACACCTCCTGGTCGGGCGTTAAAGCTGCCGACCTCGAATGCACTGCCAGGGCCTCGCACAATAGTGTTGATAGTGTTAATCGATCGATTGTCCATCTACTGATTGATGGAGGTCAAATTGTAGTGTATTTTTTATATGAGATTACCTCCTTTTACATGTTATTCATGATTATTTTGGCCTATTATGGGTAGTATATGAACGATATTCACTTATATGCATGTTTCGAGACTAATAACGTTTTCGTCCTAAAAACTCGTGTTTTATGTGGATTTCGTTACGTTTTTGTCAATGTATATTATGCCTTGGTGTTCGTGTCTTTGTTTTCAGGCTTAGATTGATGTATAAGGTCGAGAATAAGGAAGTGAGTCTCGAGAAAGAACAAGATTTGGGGCCAAGGAGGAGAAAAGAGTGAAGAATCATTGATGAAATATGAACCAGTCACTTCAGGGGCATTTTGGTCACCCTTGGGGACACTTTCAGGTAGAGTTGTCTTGAGGAAAGTTGTAGAGGATTGAATCAGCTTTCCAATTCATTTTGAATCATCTCATTTGGAGCCTTATAATTGAAGTTATGATGAAAATACTGAAGCTTGGTGCAAACGAGCGTTTAAGGAGCAATACTGAGTACTGAGAGTTGGCCTTTCAGGCAAACGAGCGTTTGCCTTTCCACAAACGCTCATTCATGGTTGGGATGCGGCAAAAACCTATAAAAAAACCCTCATTTTCGGTTCCATATGGATATATTCAGTACTTAGACGTTTTAGGGTTTCTTAGGGGCGATTTCCATTAGTTTAAACGTTGTTTTAATCCTTATATCATTGATTTAATTCCTAGCAACTGTATACAACTTTCAAAGCTTAGATTTTCGATTCATGATCCAAGATTTCATTTTTGAAGGATAATTTCATACAATTCAAGGTTTCATCTTTTATGGTAATTATTTTTTGTCTTTCAATTATTTGATATTGTATTTGATTATTGCTTTCATTATTAATTCATTTTTCAATTCCATCATGAGTAGCTAATCCATTGTGTGGTCGAATCATGTGAAACCAAGCGAACTAGCCATTGGATAGATGAGATTGGAAGTGTGTAGTGTGTAATTGAATGGTTAATGATTGTATTCACGTTCTAAAACTTATAATAACCGTAAGTGGATTATATTGACAACCTTGTTCACTATCACACACATCAAACTTACATATGTATTTTGCGGTGAGATGTGGATAAGGGGTTTTAGAATCGTGGCGTAGACCCGGCTAAGCTAGTTAGCCTGGGCCCAATATGAGCTTGGACATCGTTAAACGAGCGACTCTAGTGCATATCATGTTAGGTTAGTCGGTTTTCTAAATGGGGGATTGGTTAGTCTTGCATAGGGTGTTTATATCGAGTTGGCACCCGTAAATAGTCTTAACTGAGTAAGGATGGTTGGTAGGATAATGCACACTTTCCATTGACTCCATCGAGAGGGTAAGAGTAGCTTGTTGGATCATGGTTCGACTATGCCTTTTAATCATATTAGTATAATCTCTAGTATAATCATTACTTTCTGCATTAGTATAACTATTCCACCCTATTGTTGACCTAGACTAAGTCATAAGTCGACTTTGGTTCTCAAACCTAGTCTCTATAAGATCAACCTTGCTACCGCTGTATTACTACTGACCCGATACTCTGTCGGTTAAGGTTAGTCAGTTAATATTTCGGCTATCACTGATCTTTATTCGGAGACTGATCTCATCTTTGCTGGGGCTCTCCCGATCTTAGTTTTAGTTCCTTTGTGGGTAATCCCGTCGTCCCCGACGTTCGCCATACCGAGGTCGTTCCACCACCTCATCCAACTTCCCATCTGCAATCGCTGCATCCACGTCTTGTTGGAAATCTCTAAAGTTATCGAGCTCATGCCTAGTGTCTTGGTGATACGTACAAAATTTGCCATGGTCCCTTCGGTCTGAGTGGGCTTCGCAACGGCGTAGGAGTTCTCGCTAAACCCTTTCTTTCCGTGATTGCAAGCGCTTGTTCCTGAGGCCTGTTTAACATCGGGAAGTGTCACGGCTGCACGGCACTTTTCTTCTCGGATCGGCCCATGGCCGAACCGATCGTACGATCTTCCGATGACTTCCTTTTCTTGTCAGAAGTATCTTTGGTCTTATCCTTCTTGGACTCTGACTTTTCCAACTCTCGATTCAGCCGATTGGCCTCTTCTCCTCGACAGTGTTTGAACGCTATCTCCAGGGTCTTCCAGAGACGCAGTGAGCTTGCTGCTTAGCTTGGCATATAGCCTCCTCTCCTGTAGTCTTGCCACAAAGGACGCGATCCAAACATGATCATAGGCGTCTCGCACTTGAAGTGACTCTTCACTGAACCGCTTAAGGTATTGCAACGCGGTTTCGTCTTTCTTCTGTTTGTGAGAAAACGAGTGGGTAGCATTCTTCTGAAATGGCTTTTTTGTGATAAAAGCGTTGAGGAACATCTTTCCTAAAGTATCAAAATGATAGATTGTCCTGGGTGGTATCTTCTTGAACCATTCTCGAGCTCGGCCGTTGAGTAGTACTGGAAACACCTTGCACTTCATCTCTTCTAGGGCACATTCAAGATTCTTATGCGTAAGGTACTGGAACAAGTGATCCTGAGGGTCCTTGGTTCCATCGTAGGGTTCCAACTTTGGGATCTTGAACCTCGTTGGTCGGTGATAGTTGTCAATCTGCTCGGAAAAAGGAGATTCGAGGGCCAGGTGTGTTGATCTCCTTCCGGCTATGGCCTCGAGTTCAGCCCGAGCTGCCTCCACCGCCCGGGGCACGACCAGTTGTTTTGTCAGATTTGATGAAGTCGAAGGATCATCCCTCTTGGGTCTTTTATGCCTAGGAGGAGAAAACGTTTACTGCCAGGTCCCTCATTTAGGTTATCCTCCTCCAGATCTTGTTCCTATAAATTCTCTCCCTGATGGATCTCCTTCCTGCAGATCCTGATCCTATGAATTTTCCTCGAGGGGATCCTCTTCCTCCAGACCATCCAGGTCTTCATCTTCTTCGTCCTCTTTTGCCAATATAGCATTGAGAACAAACTCTTTAGCTGCGTCACCTAAGACCGTGAGTTGGTCTACCAACGCCTGGTGGGTTACGTAAAGAGAGACTTCTTACTGCTATTGCTGTTGATTCTGGTTGTTAGCATTTGATTCAGTCGCATTGTTGGCGTTCCGCCATTGGCGGTTTGTTGTCGCATGGTCACCATATTTATTCTGGAGCTTTTCTTAAGATTATCAAATAAAGGGCCCTCCTTCTAGCGCCAATTGACATCCCAAAAAAAATCTAGAAATTGGTCTTCAAAAGTGGGGTTAGCAAATTGTTGAGAAGTTGACGCTGGAGAGTATTGGGAAAAACAAGCATGGAAGCGAAGAAGAGATGAACTCACATGTATGGTTTCAAAAAATGCTCTAAGAAGCAAAATATTGTATATTATTCAAGCCTGTTTAAAATCATCCCACAAGGCGGGATTTTATAGCTATCCGTATACAATACTTTCCAAAAATAGAAAACTACAGAATATTTCATGAACATAAAATCCGTGCGGAAATCACGACACTGATTACATAAACCTTCCTAAATGAATGGATCCGGAATCGGATCATTATTGAATGTGCAATTAAAATAACAAAAACTTGAAAACATGCTAAAATCTTTGTTGCCCAAAATGGATGGCAAAATAGCTGATTTTGACCTCAAAACGGCCGTGAACTGCCTCTGACAGTTCACCACGTCGTCAGCGTCGAAAAGCGCTTTCGGAAATGGGGTCTTGTGCGAAACGGACTCCGGAGCCGAAAATTACGGCCACAATACTATCACGTTTCTGAACGCTCTCTTATGTTCATGTATTTAATTGCGATTAACGTGGAATCCGACAACTCCGCATCAGATGCGCCCGCATAACTATGGCATGGACTCATGTCTACCATGATAGATCCAAGGATATAGAAGTTGACACTCACTATATCAGGAACTGGTTCTTCAAATAAAGCTTCATGTGAACTACACACTACAACAAAAAACATAAAGATCACGGTTTTTAAGTGTAATATATTCACATTAGTCACGGCTTCCAAAGTGTGGCATATTAAGATGTGACATAAAGTACTTTAATCTAATCATAGTTAAAAACTGTGATCTATTATAATAGTTATCACACTTAAAACCCGTGATCTATTATAGTTTTTATCACACTTAAAATCCGTAATCTATTATAATTTCATCACATTTAAAAACTGTGATCTATTATAGTTGTGATCACACTTAAAACCGTGATATGTTATAGTTGTTATCACACTTAAAAACCGAGATCTATTACAATTTCAACACATTTAAAAACTACGATCTATATTAGTTGTTATCACACTTATAAACCGTGATATATTATAATTTAAATAACACGTATAAAAGTGTGTTTTTTGAAAATGATATATAAAGCACATATATTTTTCGTCCAAGTGTGACGCGAACCCGGATATTCCGGATTAACGAGCCATACTAATTACAACTAGGCCGATGCCTTCTTTCATCTAATTTTCGACCACACTAAACTAAGATCTCATTATAAAATATCATATTATTTTAATCACAGTTAAAAACTGTGATTGATTGATGTTTTGTCTCAGTTTTCCTCGATACCGTGATAATCAAAATTGTGATGTATTTCAGTTTTCCTTGTCTTGGTTCTTTTAAAAGTGTGATCTTTATATTTCTATAAGTGTGATCTATGTCTCTTTTTGTATTATGGATATAATTTATCTCAACTTTTCTATAATTGTGAAAAAATATTATGCGAATTCAGTCATTTTTTAAAAATGAGATTAATTGATATAATTTTTCTCGCTTATTCAATAACCGTAACAAAAATATCATATCAATTCAGTTATAGTTTAAAAGTGTGATTGATTGGTATAATTCATCTCGCCTTTTCAATAACTGTGACAAAAGTAACATATCAATTCAGTCACTGTTTTAGATGTGAGATTGAGTGATATAATTTATCTCATTTTTTTAGTAATAGTGATAGAAATATCATATCAATCCAGTCACAATTTAAAAATGAGATTGATTGATATAATTTATCTCGGTTTTTCAATAACTGTGGCAGAAAAATCATATCAATTAAGTCACACTTTAAAAATGTGATTGATTAATATAACTTATCTTAGTTTTTCAATAAGCGTGATAGAAAGTTGTATGTGTGATATTTGTATTTTATTTGTCTCGGTTTTATTAAAATTGTGATTCTTATCATACTTAAGTCTGACCTATATCATATTTTACCACATTCTTTAATTAGTTTGGGCTGGAGTGGGGTGGGGTGGTTGGGGCTGAAAAAATGTAGTTGTGTAATATACACCCTACACTTGTGATGTAATCTGCATCTATGATGTTGACATGTGTCCTTGTCTAGATGGTACTCCTAGCTCATACATATTGTTATACTAGTGAATTGGGACGCCGTGCAACGCACGGCGTGCCCATGCTAAATATTTTAACTTAATTGTCGAATTATTAAATAAAATACTATGTAATTAATATATCACTCCATACATTCACGACACAACACACATCAAATGACGAATAGAATATACGATGGCTAATAGTATATAGAGTTGTGAAAGTGCGAATACAAAAAAAATTCTGCTCCGTAAGACCCTCTCAGAGCATAGATTACTTCGCTGAAAACCTGTCCCCATCACAAAAAAGTCCAAGATAAAAAAATGTTGTATATCAACATTCACGGTAAAGAAAAATGCCACTCAATTTTACATAATTAAGATATCAAATTCTTTTTGTGTAAGGTATTAAGTCTCGATATTGCAACCAAGATGAGATCTAATGATGACAACATAATAACATAAAGTATTCTAATAAAGCCATCTCCACGTTATGTTCATCAATGCAAGAACTAAATCCTAATGATAACAAAAACTGAACATAGATTCTGGAAAATTAAGGTGAAAGAAACAATTGGACCATGCATACTACCGGTTTGCCCATTTTCTGGGATTAGATGTTTGGAAAGGTTATATGCCAAATAGAATCCTCTTATCTTTTAAACAATCACTAACACAGTTTCAGGAACAACATTTAGAGAGAGAAGAAAATTATAATAAATCCATATCATCAACTTAGACTATGATACCTTCATTCCACCCATTGTTGAGCCAATCAGCACCTAGCATCGAGTTTGTCCAATTACCACCATCAACCATTGCTTTCTCCCAAACAGTCAAAAAGTTAAGCATGAATTTATCCATTCTTTTGGAGAACTTTGGAGAAACCCAACCATCCGTCAAGTAAAATTTGTTTTCTCCTACAATTCTCTGTAAAGGACTTTCAAATTCTAGAACAAGTGATGTCAAAAGCACATTGAACAAGACTTGTTAAAGAGCAGAAGGCATGAAAACAATATTTACATCAAACTTTTCCTAATATATCTTCAGCCATTGTTCATGAAATAACAATGTGATAATCCACATAATCGCCTACCAAATGACGATTAGTTAGGTCTCTTGTACGATACAAATCCTCCAACTATTTTCAATCGCACAACTAAGTAGACATGGTCTATGTATAATAATAGTACCTTTGAAGAAGCCATTGCAACAAGTCTTGGAGAAGAAGCCATTTTGAACGATAAGTTGGAACAATCACACACACTGCATAGTAAAAACATAATGTTCAAAAACACATGGAGAACTCTACAGGAAAACAGCACACCAGGGACACCTAATGGCTAATTGTGATTTACTGCTAGTGAACATCAATTGTTGTCATGTTTGTAAAAAAATGTGTTCTCCTATAGGTCAAAGGACTGATGTTAAAGCACAAGGCTACTTGTAGGTCATTTTTTCTTTTTACATGTTTAACCACTACTTACCATAGAAAGTACAAACAACAAATATATTTTTTTAAAGTATAAAAGGGAACAAGGAGATGAAAATGTGTTCCAAGAGTACAAAACAGAACACAACTAAAATAATAGTTGGCTTATTATAGCATCAATACAAGAACTATTCAACTGCTATTAAAAGAGAAAGACACAAATAATAGAATAGTTCATTTAAAAAATTGCTTATTTATTAATATGATTCATGGAAACATACTGAACATCCAATATGTTTAACAACTACATAATATGTATTTGTAATAAAAACAAGAGCATATAACAAGAATAAAAATGAGAAGATTGAACACCAAAACAACCAGAAGAAGCATAAAAATATGCATGAAAAGAGCTTACCTTTAACATACGTCCCCAGCATTAGAAGAAACAAATCTCCAACATAAACACCAACCAGCAAAAGGAATTTCTGTAGTAAATGTAAGATCAAATGAGTTATTTATTCTGTAGCAAATGAAAGAATAGATGAGGTTCTTCTATAAAGAGTATACTCATATATATTGGGTCGTTTGATGAGTGAAAGAAGATTATGTTAAACCTACCAAGTGAGGCAGGCAGCATTTATTCAAAAAATTTAATAAATTCAATAACGTGACACTTCTGCAAATCAACCTTTTACATTGAAGATGAGAAATGCATCGACGAAATAGCTGATGGATAAAAACCATTCCTCAGCAAACTAGCTTTAATTGAGTAGATTGATCGGTTGATCTGTGACAATAGCTGAAGCTTTAATTGTCAACAAGTAGATTCATTAATCATGAATGATAAAGCATCACATGTTACCTGAATATCACCCGTAATATCTAGCAGATAAACAACCAATTTCAGTATGCGTTTTCAAATCATCCATTATTCACATCAAACTCTCAGCTCATTTTTGAGCCCTATTGAAAACATAAAAAAAGGATAAGAAAGAGATAAAAGAGGCAAAGAACTCATTGCATATCATGTAATGAAGATTTAAAGAATATATAACTCACCAGAAGAGATAGCTTCCAACAACTAAGAATCTCTTCCATGCCGCCACACCTGAAAGAAGGAAACAAAAACAAATCATCAACACAAAAAAAAATATAAGCATCAGTAAAAATTATCAATAAACAATTGTAACAAAGCAAGCAAAAAGGCACATTGTTGTTGACATAAATTACGAGGCAAAGAATTCTGGAGTAACGATCAAATAACAATCAAATAAAACCATGCAATGCTTCTTCACGTATTCAGTAAATTTTTCACGGGTTTCTGTTTCAATGCTTCACTTCTTCACGGGGTCAGTACGAAATTTAGCTCTTTCTGGCTCCATATCAGATTCAAATACATTCCCATTCCGATTAATCTATCGTAAAGATTCGTACTAGAGTTTTTTGGGCACCAATGAATAAGTCTCAGGTCATGGTTTCTTATTTGAACAACACTGAAAACTGTGAGAAAAATGGCCAACTCATGGGATTGTATGTTAACACTATATAGTTGAATTTCATTAGACAACATGACCAAATGGATAAAATATTCTTTTCAAATTCTCAGAGAACATTGGAAGAAAAGTTTAAATTTTTTTAGCTTCCCACACATTATTTCATCAAATATAAAAGCATTCAACACATTGTTTTCGCATCCAGGAAAACACAAACCCTAAGACCTCAATACAACCACCCACACCATTGTAACGCTAAAACAAATTAAGAATAGAAAATAAATACACAAACATGCAAACCAATGAGCCAGAGAAGGAAAAGGTTGGAAGATACCAAATGAATCAAACCTGAAACACCAGATTCAGGAAATTCTTCATGGGCTCCTATTGCAAAAAAAAAAATTCAATCTAAGTTAGGCAGGAGCATTTAATAATGAAAGGCAAGCAAAAAAGACTTATTTTTACGAGAATATAATAATGAAAAGGAGACAGTTGTTTTGGGAAATAACCAGCCACAACACACACCAAATGGTGTAAAAATTCCAAAGCAAAAGGCTGAAGCTTCAACCCATCACCATTTGGAAAAAATGATTGATCTGGTAAAAGCAAACCCAACTTGGCACCTTTTATCTACAATCATCAAAAGATGCCACTTTTTCAAGCAGAGAAAGGTTACGAAACAAAACAGCAAGAAAATCCACTATTCAAAGGCTCAGATATACCATAACGAAAAACCAAAGATCAACTATATTCCATCACAACATGGCTACGAACCAAGAGGCAAAACTCGAAAAAGCTTCGTCATTCGAGGTCGCCATGCCAAGATATTGAAAATATTGATCAATAAACTACATCTTATGTTAGCCTCACAACCTTACAACCGACAGCGTATATGACTGAGTGAAAATCGACAAATACACCCTCTGTGCATCAGCATGCCTGCAAAACAAAAATACAGCCACCGATGACCGATGTCTCTTCCGTATGACCGGCTGTGCATGACCTAAAGAAAGAGAAAGAGAAAGGAATGAGAGCATAAGGTCTGAACCCTCAGCAGGTACGGCACATCTCCGCCAGGAGAAGGCATGGGGATAACTGAGAGCGTAAAAATGGCTGAAGCTGCAAAGTCGTCACACCGACCAACAAATATAATTTTTTACTAACAAAGCTTCGAAAGGAAGCTATACCTAAAGCTTTGGGAAAAAATTTAAACCTTGGACGGGTCGTTTGATTTGGCAGCCATATTGAATTATGGGCCGAAATAAAATTAAAAAAAGCCCAAACACTGGAAAAATTCAAGAAAGGGACACGTCACCCAATTTTTTCCTCTCTTATTAGTGTAGAGAGATATGGTTCTAAAAGAATATAATGGTGTAATCTAGACCCTACATTTGTGATGCAATCTATCTCTAAGATGTTGACACGTGTCCTAGTTCAGATAGTACTCTTGTAATCTTTTTTGTTGTAGATAATACAATCTAGTGAAAGATTCAGCTGCACATTCATTCAAATTATCATTCAGTCTCTACAACTAAGCCATTAACGAATGTCATCAGACTAATGACAAAAATGTATGAGAACTCAAATTAACTTTGGTTAGCCAAATTTTTGGTCCCTGTATTTACTTTCTGGAGTGTTGTACTAAGATATAGCTATGGACTTTTGAATTGTATATTAAAAGCTAACTCAAATATTAGAAGGCCCAACCTATATTAATAGCGGTTTCTATCGGCAACACGAATTTATTATTGACACCTTTTCTTTATTATTATTTTTTATTTACTTGATCACTACCCCTAAATTGTTTTTCGGCACCGCTATACGCACGTCTGTACCACTGACGTTGTGTTTCACTTACAACGTCGGTGGGTCTGACGTTTACACCAACCATACATTTATAACTGTAATATCAGTGTCACTGACGTTGATATTGAAAATCAACGTCGGTGTCAGTGACGCTCGTACCGAAAACAAATATCAAAAGTAAAAGAATATTATGTTGGTGTCAAAAGTAATTTTAAGGGTTCCAATTAAAACAATAAAAAAATGTGGTGGCAATAGACGCCACCGTGTTAAATTGTCCATTCCAGTTAAAAATAATAACAAATTCGTCCACATTAGCTGAGAAAAAAAGAAATTATTGATCAGTAGAAAGAATGTATCCCCTCAAAGCTACAAATACTTAGCGTTTATTCATCACATTTTGTGACGTTCCAAAAAATCGTCTATCTGAAATTTAGGGTTCTTTCTCTAGTGATAACCTATTCAAAGCCTCAAGAACAACGAAAATACAAAGAGGGGGTGGTTGTGTAATGTTTTAAAATTCACTTGATAGCGATCAAGCTGCCTACGTATCCAATGCATGGATTGGAATCAAGTCTTCGTAGTTCCTTAGGGATCGTTTATATAGAGGGGCTTGTGCCCTAGAGTTAGCGTGTGGCGTGTCCATGGTGGACACTGATTGGCGTGTTCCCTAAGGAAAAAGATTATGACTAGCTGATCTCCATGATTTTAGGAGATAATTATGAAATTCAAATATTCGTATTTAAGTGATAAAGATTGGAGCCCTTGTGACTTGGGATTCTTTCTATAATTACCTGTCCGTTACACACATGGGAAATAAGACTAAGGATCGACTCTGGCCTACTTAGTTGACTCGAGCCGAACACTTCTATGTTTTGGCCGACCTACGGAGGTCGGGGACGATAGCCGAGCTGGCATCAGCCCGGACTCTGGTGTGCATAAGAGGCTTGGTCTGGAAGGGACATAGGTTGATCAATAAGGTCGAACACAAGTAGGTTTGAAAAAGTACTGGCCGACCTGCATGGGTCGGGATAGTGGTTGTGCCTATCTTGCTTGGAGGTCGATCCTAAGTAAAGGTCGATCTAGAGGGGCCGGGGAGAGTGGCCGAGCCACTCTGGCTTTGTTGCTGGGGCATCCGACTCTTTAGAGAGGCTCTCTCACTTTACACTTGAGGTTGATCCATCGCAGAAGTGCCATGTGGGTAAGTTCAATTCTTGGCATTGTCACTGCCTTAGGCGGATGTGAACTCTTTGCTTTCATTTTATTATTCCGTATTTCTTGCTTCTACTTTTGATTTCTACTTTAGCCGAGCGTGAGAAATTACCTTTTGATTTACCAGAAAGGCATCCAGCAGCTTGTCTGAAAATGTTGTTTTTGATAAAAAAAACTAAAACAAAAACTGAACTAAAACTAGCAGGAAAACCATCTAAGAGGACTAGCGAAACACAAATTTGAATTTGGTCTTAGATCAAATTTGATTTGATGGTTTTCAAAAAAGGTGCCTGACGAGGACAAATTTCACCACGCCACGTGTCATGAATATAGTACCCAACTAATAAGGCATGAAGACCTAATATCCTTAGCTTTAAGGGCCATGAGCACCCGCATAGGCCTAAAGGTCGATCTCCACCCCTAAGAGGGAAGCTAACCAGGTTGAGCCTCAGTCTACCGCAGGTCGGTCAGGACAGAATAAATGCTGACCTGGGCAGATCGGTCACCTTGGGCTCGGATGCTCACCACATGTCGGTTAGAGCGTACAATGATAAGTACATGTATATCAGGATAATTATGGAAATAATTCTAAGCCATTAAGACTCTGATCTTTATCATTTAAATCTTATATTTGAATACCATGATTATCTCCTAAAATCAAGGGATAATCACAGGCTAACAATACTTGTGATGCACGAAAATAATGTCTATAATGGATTCAGATCATGCAAGCCTAGGGCATAAGTGTTCCCTATATAAACGTTCACAAGAACTACGACAGACATGATTCCAACACAGGCTTTGGATAAGTGGACACCTTGGGAAAATCCCAGGCTCAGTCTAAATCACCCCCTAAAAATCTTCCCAAATTCATATTATTTTCTACCTTTGTTGCCTTGATTCAATTACCACTGGATTAAAGGCCCAGATTATTACCCAAACGACAATTTGTTTCATCAATTGGCACTAGAAGGAGGGTCTTCTACTGGTGATTGGTCAAGATTCATTCTGATTGCATCTAAATGCAAAGACATGCACACAAAAAGCCTCTAAAAATGCCCAGAACGCTCATAACAATGACACCGAGGAAGAGGATAATATGGATCCGGACGATCCAACGAAACAATCGTAGGAAGTATCCTTAAATACTGAGTAGCAGGCTGTTATTGATCAATTGGTGGATGTGGATCCCGCCACTAGGTAGGCCATCCTCCAGGCAGTGCAACCCGAAGAGGGCGATACAGAGGAAGGTACAGAAGGGAAGAGCAAACAGGATGATGAGGCATCTATCTCGAACAAATGGAAAAGGGCACTGGATGCCCGGGTTAGAGAAGCAGCACGGGAAGTGGTCAATGCCATGATGGGTAGAAAGACGGACGACTTCTCCTTCACTTTGCTTTTTACTAGACAGATCGATGAGTACGACCGACATGCTGGGTTAAAGGCTCCAATTTTGGATCCGTATGATGGTTCCAAGGACCCATCAGATCATCTCTTCTAGTATGTTACCTAGATGAGTTTGTTTAATGCTTCAGATGAAATGAAGTGTAAGTCTTTTCCCATGTTGTTGGCGGGTCGAGCTCGTGAGTGGTTCCCCTAGGTTGGTTTCTAAGTTTTTGGAATGGTGTAGGATGTTCATCAATGCCTTTATTATGGAAAAGCCATTCCAGATAAACACAATCCATCTCCTTACAATCAAACAAAAGAAAGAGGAATTTATCCTCTAGTATCTAAGAAGGTTTAACGAAGAATCGGTGCAAGTTAAGGACGTGAATGATCTCCTATTGATTGCCTCATGTGTAGCTGAACTGCATGAACGGAGGTTAAATGCTAAGCAAAAGCACAAACTTCCAAGGACCATGGAGGAGTGCATGGACGCGGCTTAAAAGCATTGCCAAGGTGAGCAAGCGAATAGGCTAAAGCGAGAGTCGGAGAAGAGTCGGAAAGAAAAGACGGAAGATAAATCCGACGGGAAAAGGAAAACGGTCTGGGATCGGGCAACTGTCTCGACCACAGATCGATCAGGTAAAAAAGGAGCTTTGCAAGAAAGGGACTTCATCCCCCTAAACCGACCCCGGGTACAGGTTTTAGCGATCATGGAAAGAAGAGGACTGGCCCGGACTCCCCCACCAATAAAAGGTCCCCCAGAAAAAAGGGATCAGAGTAAATTCCGTGCTTACCATAAGAATGTGGGGCATTCATGCTGCCATAACAAAAGGAAGATTGGATGAGGTCGCAGATCGATCTCAAGACCCAAAGCCCTGAGGTCGGAGAGATTTCAGACGCTGTGCGTACCGGGATGATCGGGACAAGCAAGAGGAGTCGTGAAGAATGAGGGACCGAACACCCGAAGCTGATCGTCAGATAGACAACCACCCAATCAACACAATCAACACTATTGTAGGCGGCCCTAGCGTCAGTTTGAAGGGTCTGAATGGCCAGGTCGTAAAAACCATGATTTATGGCCTAGAGGACCCATTCCCTATGATAACCAACAATGAGGAGTTCACAAGAACCTAGTGAAGCGTATATATGTTGATACTGGGAGTGCTGCTAAAGTCTTGTATCATTCTGTATTCCAGTCAATGAAACTAAAAGACTCATAATTAACACCTGTCTCTGCACCACTCTTTGGTTTTCCAGGGCCTCCAGTTCATCCAATGGGGATGATAAATCTAGCCACTAAAATTTGGAGCAAGACACTGATGGTGAACTATGTAGTAGTAAAAGCTCCGTTAGCATATAACATCAATATGGGAAGACTAGTGCTGATCGAACTCTGAGTTGAGATCTCACCAGCCCACATTAGCCTGACTTTTCCTACCATGGAAGGTTTTAATGGAATTCAAAGGAGATTTAGAAACAGCGAGGAGCTGCTACACAGCGATGGTCAATAGGAGAGGAGTTGAGATGGCACAAGCGGAGACAAGCTACAGGCAATACTTATTTTCTTTATATTTCTGTTCTTTGATGCAATTATCGTAATTACCTATTTTTAATACTTTTTTATTTTTACCTTTGGATGATTTTAGTTTGCACTTGGTGGGTGCTCCTTTTTTTTATGCAAGTTATAATTTTTTCTTTATCTTATGCAAAAAGAATGATGCTTGTTTAGTTGCAGAACCCATATACATGTGAAGTTGGCGAAAGACAAACATTATTAAGTCCACAGGACGGACGAGCCTAGTTCTGCAGGTCGGTCTCAGTGTAATTTTATTAAGTCAACAGGACGGACACGCTGAGATCTGCAGGTCGGACTCAGTGTAATTTTATTAAGTCCACAGGACGGACAAACAGAGATCCGCATGCCGGACTCACTGTAATTTTATTTGAGTCCGCATGACGGATGAGCTAAGTTCCGCAGGTCAGACTTAGTGTAATTTTATTATGTCCGCAGAACGGACAAGCTGAGATCCACAGGTCGGACTCAATGTAATTTAATAATGTCCGCAGGACGGAGGGACTGTGTTCCGCTGGTCAGACTCAATGTAATTTTATTAAGTCTACATGATGGACTGACTGAGATCCACAGGTCGGAGTGTAATTTTATTTAAGTCCGCAGGACGGACAAGCTGAGATTCGTATGTCGGACTCGGTGTAATTTCATTAAGTCTGCAGAACGGACAAGCTGAGATACGCAGGTCGGACTCAGTGTAATTTTATTAAGTCTATTACATGGATAGACTGTGTTCCGCAGGTCGGACTCAATGTAATTTTATTAAGTCTACAGGACGGACTGACTGAGATCAGCAGCTCGGACTCGGTGTAATTTTATTTAAGTCTGCAGGCCGGAATAGCTGAGATTCGCATGTCGTACTTAGTGTAATTTTATTTAAGTCCATAGGAAGGACAAGCTGAGATCTGCAGGTCGGACTCAGTGTAATTTTATTAAGTCCACAGGACGGACAAACAGAGATCCGCATGCCGGACTCAGTGTAATTTTATTTGAGTCCGCATGACGGACGAGCTAAGTTCCGCAGGTCAGACTTAGTGTAATTTTATTATGTCCGCAGAACGGACAAGCTGAGATCCACAGGTCGGACTCAGTGTAATTTAATAATGTACGGAGGACGGAGGGACTGTGTTCCGCTGGTCAGACTCAATGTAATTTTATTAAGTCTGCATGATGGACTGACTGAGATCCACAGGTCGGAGTGTAATTTTATTTAAGTCCGCAGGACGGACAAGCTGAGATTCGTATGTCGACTCGGTGTAATTTCATTAAGTCTGCAGAACGGACAAGCTGAGATACGCAGGTTGGACTCAGTGTAATTTTATTAAGTCTATTACATGCATAGACTGTGTTCCGCAGGTCGGACTCAATGTAATTTTATTAAGTCTACAGGACGGACTGACTGAGATCAGCAGCTCGGACTCGGTGTAATTTTATTTAAGTCTGCAGGCCGGACTAGCTGAGATTCGCATGTCGTACTTAGTGTAATTTTATTTAAGTCCATAGGAAGGACAAGCTGAGATCCGCAGGTCGGACTAATTGTAACTTTATTTAAGTCCACAGGACGGACAAGATGAGATCTGCAGGTCGGACTCAGTGTAATTTTATTAAGTCTGTAGGACGGACAAGCTGAGATCCGCATGTCAGACTCAGTGTAATTTTATTTCTGTCCACAAGACAGACCGGCTGAGATTCACAGGTCGGACTCAGTGTAATTTTATTTAATTCCGTAGGATAGACAAGCTGAGATCCGTAGGTCGGGCTCAGCTCCATTAAGCTTGCAAAAAAGTGCAAACTCGTAATGTTCTAGGACCATCTCCACAGGACGGATCTGGAAAAAAATCAGGTCTGGAAAAAGGTTATAACCTCGTATTTCATACCTATGAACTGAAATGAAATCTAAAATTCAAAAAGTGAAGAGGCAGACTCTAAGTGTGCCATTCAAATAACACAAGTAATTGAAGGACACACTGAAGGGCTTGATCAGAAGATCAGAGAAGACAGGCCAAAGCGCATTCAAGTAAGTAACTGCTTTTAAATAAGTATTAAGACACTTGCGTAATATGAAAAAAATTTAAATTTTTTGCATATATTATGGATATGATATGAATCATATATAATCAAGTAAACTTAGATATTTCTAAAAACAAAAAGTACAATCTAAAAATCTAAGACCGAGGAGTTGAACTCTGTTCTGGTCTCATAACTAGACCGAACCTATACTGGATTATATGTGCAAGAGTTGCGGCGAGCTCAGCCGCCAGAGCATTCTTCTTTGCCCGGAGTTTGGCAATGACCTCCCCCATCTCGGATGTCTCTGCCAAGTGCTCTCTTTTCATGGATTCAAGAAAATCCTTATATGAAGACCCTAACTTCTGCAGTTCGGTTTCCTGAGCCTGAAGTTGTTGCTTAGGAGACTCATTCTCCTGGATAGTGGATTGCAAACTCTGATTGAGCTGACCGCGCTGTGCAGACCCCCTCTCCAGATCGGTGATCCTCTTCCTTAAATTCTCTATACAAGAAGAGGCAATTGTTAATCTCTTAAAAGTCTCCTCCGTTACGAGACCTCCGTAAAAATAACAAGTTAAAATTCATAAGGAATGAAGCTCAAGGGAAGAACCATGAGAGACTGTTAAAGTTAATTACGTATTCATTGGTACTAATTCCTTCGTTAGCCAACCTTTCATTGCTCATCTCCAGTATGGGGTCAGGTTCCAGCTCTTCATCATCCCCTTCCTTAAGGTCAGTTAGCTCGGGGGTTGATCTATGGAGGCATTGGTCCGGCCCCTCTTTCTTGGTCGGCCACCTCTAGCCTCAGAATGGCCCATTCGAGCCAATGGGGTTTAATCATCATCATCCTCATCATCCAGGATGTCTATAGTAAGAGCTACAACTTCCACTCTGGGCACGAAAGAGCATGGAGTGGTCTCCTTTTGATGCCCCGAGATCGGAAAAGCCATAACGGTGCTAATGGGCACAGCGTTCGTTACAACCCTCATAGCTCGAGGGAATGCATGCTCCCCAGTATGCATCCTTTCCATGGAAGCGTTCTCATCGACTTGCACTACTCCTGCAGCGGCTTACAAACCAGCAAAGGTTGCCACTGCAAAAAAGACAGGAAAAAGGAATTGGGTTACCATAATAAAAATCCAATATAAAACCAAAAATATTTCTATAAACTAAACCCTACACGTGGTTTGCTCATTATCATTAAATTGTATGTAAGGGTCAGGCCTAGCCTCTTCGAGTCTGGCTATCCGAATTAGCTGAGACAACAACTCCTTGGTGAGAATAAAGGAACCAGAGTCCAAAAGTGCCTGGACTTCAATGAAGTCAGCTATCTGAGGTGCGGCGTCCTTGTTTACATTGTTAGAGCTCCATCGGCTGAGCTCAGTATGTCCTCCATTCCAGGCAAAGAAAAAGAAGGTACGCCAATCTGTGGATGGTGAAGGACCGTCAACCATGTAAGCCCGGACACCAGACCAGCATGGAAATTGATACCACCGGCTGGTCCGGATTCTTTTTGATCTGGTGAAAACCCCTGAAGAGGTTTACAGAGAAGCAAACTCTGCCCACCCAACACCGATGGAAAACCCTATGATGCTCCTAACACCGTTAGGTGCCACATGGGAAGCACCATTGCCATAATGCCTTAACACCTCAACTGCCCTTCATAAACCGCGCAATTCCCTTTATCTGGCCTTCGTAAACCGTGCAATAGCCGTTTGGTGAACGATAGCCATAGGTAAGAGGATCATTAGGGAGCATATGGGCCAACACATCTCTGTTTATCCCGTTGTCTTGGCAGATATAATCTAGGCTGCTCTCGGATAGGACAGAGCATATTCCATAGCTTCCTATCATCCTCTTGGTCTCAGTGCAAATTTGGTGCTTGAAGGCAGGATCAAAAGTCCTGAAAGAAGGATGAAACTATGAAGCTAGGGTAGGACGGACTAAAGCCATGTAGTTTTTGGTGTCTGATTCGGAACTAAACAATTATTTTATATAGGAATTGGAAGGGATCGAAGCTCTCATTGGAAAATAGGAGAGAGGTAGACATAATTTAAAATAAAAAAATCAGAACTGAAGACTTACTCAAAATCTATCAGGGAAGTGAAGTACTTTCCATCCTTAATCTATCATAAACGTAGGAATGATGCTTTATATGACAAGGGGCTAAAAACCTCAACCCATTCTCAAAGAAAACAATTGTTCTATAGAGGAATTGGAAGGGATCGAAGCTCTCATTGGCAAATAGGAGAGAGGAAGACGGAATTTAAAATAAAAAAGCAGAATCGAAGACTTACTCAAAAACTATTATGGGAAGTGAAATGCTTTGCGTCCTTAATTAGTTCAATCAAAAACTTTGGAATGACGGTTGATATGACAAGGGGCTATAAATCTCAACCCATTCTCGAAAACCGTCCCTTGTAGTTGGCTGGAAACGCTTGTAGTAGGTGGGAAATGTTTCGGTTTTCAAAAAACAATAAGACTGGATTAATGGCCAAACCGCACCACCTGGCACGGTTGACTCTTTCAGCACTATTAAGACAAGTACCGAACTCCATAAAGGCGGAGTTGAGCAAAATCATAAAGCAATCAACATAAATCTGACCTGGCCTCCAGAGTTCAGCTAGATCTAGGGGGCAATGACGAGGACAAATTTCACCACGCCAATTAGTTAGGTACTACACCTAACATTCATGCCTTATTCACTCTATGGGTTGAGTATAAGTATACATCTATAATCGGTAGAGTTCAGTTTCGGGTTTATGGTGGCGTAATCCCGGAATTAATAATTAATGTACTTATTCTGTTCGACGAATAATTAATTATTGGAGCTACTGGTTATAGGTCCATGGTCCCCGATGTGGCTTCTGTAATTCGGACTTGTAATCTTGTTACTTGGGCCTCAGTGATAATTAATTGGTTGGGCTAATTAATTGATATGCATAGATATTATTTAGTTGGACTAAATTATATAATACACATGGAAGACATTTTATGTGGGGTGGCGCCAATATCATCATTTAATTAGAGAGAAATTAGTTTTCTTGGATAATTATTTGACATGTGATTTATCTTTTATTTGTTAAATGATAATTCATGGAATATTAGATAATAATATGATTTATCCTAATTTGTTTGGGATAATCATTTTATTTATCTTTTATTTGGAATAAAGGATTAATGTAATAATTATCTCTTAATTATTTAATCCTTGGAGGGCAAGGATTACTCTCCTATATAAAGAGAGTTCTCCCAAGTCTTAATGTTAAGGAAAATTTCGACCACCATCAAATAAAAGAGAGAAAAAATTAGTTTTCTTGTCTTGGGTTTTTAGTAGAAGAAAAACTTTGAGTTTTTTCTTGGTGTTGCATATCAAGGAGGCTCGTGTATCAAGAAGGGTGTCCACCAACCGCCGTTTGGAGAACACATCGGAAGATCAAGGCGACTCTTCCCGTTATTGGTAACATAATCTTAAACCCCCTTGTAGTACTTAAGTCCTTTAATTATGAATTGTGTCATATAAATCGTGATCCATCCGCTGCGCGTAGATTTAATTCGTTTAGATCTAAGAACCTGCATCCTTCAATGAAGACCTAATATCCTAACATTAAGAGCCACGAGCCCCCGCATAGGCCTAAAGGCCGATCTCCGCCCCTAAGAGGGAAGCTAGCCAGGTTGAGCATCAGTCCACCGCAGGTTGGCCTAGATAGAATAAAGGCCGACCTCGGCAGATCGGTCACCTTGGTCTCGGCCGCTCGCCGCAGGTCGGCTAGAGCGTATAATGATAAGTATATGTATATCACGATAATTATGGAAAGAATTCTAAGCCATAAAGGCTCTGATCTTTATCATTTAAGTCTTATATTTTAATACCGTGACTATCTCCTAAAATCATGGGATAATCACAGGATAACAATACTTGTGAGGCACGAAAATAGAGTCCATAGTGAACACGGCCTATGCAGGCCTAGGGCATAAGCGTTCCCTATATAAATGTTCACAAGAACTAGAGCAGACTTGATTCCAACACAGGCTTTGGATACGTAGGCACCTTGAGAAAATCTCAGGCTCAGTCTAAATCACCCCCCAAAATCTTCCCCATGTTTTATTTTTCTACCATTGTTGCCTTGATTCAATTACTACTAGATTAACGGCCCGGATTATTACCCGACGAGATTTTGCTTCGTCAATGCCGGTGCCGGTGCCGGCCTGGGCGGATCCATGTTGTCTCATGGGGTCACGTGACCCCACTGAGATCCGAGAATATTTTTTAGTATTAAAACGATGTAGTTTTGTTGTTAAAAAATGTCGTTTTGTTGTCAAAAAATAAAGTTTTAGGTTTTGGTGACCCTACTGAACAATTTTTTTTTTATTAAAATGTAGTTTTACTGTCCGATGACATCACTGAAAAAAATTCTGGATCCGATATTGTGTGCCGGTGCCGCAACCTTGAGTTTTCAATTGTATAATATCGTAAAAACATATAACATGCAATTATAAAAAATACAATTAAAAAAAAAAAACAGCACGGTGCCGGTGCATGCGTTGAGAGTTTTCAATTGTATAATAACTTAAGAAACAGTGTGTACACGTTACATGTTACTATTATAAATAGAAGTCAAAAGCATAATATGGAGGTCAAGTTCATGCTTCATTCAATGAATCTGAGCTCCACAAATCTCTTCCTTCTCGTATCTTCTGCTGTTGTGCTAATTATTCTTACATGGAAGAAATTTCAAGGTCCCCACAAGATTATCGGTGAATTTCCACCCGGTCCACCAGCACTGCCTCTTATCGGAAACATCCACCAACTAGTCGGAACGCTTCCGTATGTGGCGCTACATGATGTAGCCAAAAAATACGGGTCATTGGTGTACTTGAAGCTCGGCCAAGTTCCTATAGTTGTTGTATCATCCGCAGAGTTGGCAAAAGAAGTTCTTATCAATAAAGATCCGGTCTTTGCAGATAGGCCGAAAAGATTAGCGTTCAATATACTATGCTACAACTCTATGGATCTGGCAGTTAGTTCTTACAGTGACCACTGGAAACAATTACGCAAGATATGCGTAATGGAGCTATTAAGCAGGGAGAATGTTCGATCCTTTGGGTATATTCGACAGGAAGAAATCGTGAAACTCACAAGCACAATTCGATCGAATTTAAGGGAGCCAATAGACGTAACGAATTTGGTTTATGGCTTTTCAAGTTCAATAATATGTCGGGCAGCGTTCGGCAGTGTGAGCATGAATAATGAAAAGATGACCAAATGGATAAAGGAAGGTCTACACTTTGCAGGAGGCTTCCACCTGGCTGATCTTTTCCCCTCCTTCAAATTCTTGGCCATCGTATCCGGGTTAAATAGTAAACTAATTAAGGTACACAAGGAAATGGATTTAATAATTAATGAAGTTCTTGATGGGCACAAATCTAACCACGCAAAAGGGAGTAAGTGCAATTCTGAATCAGGAGATGAAGACCTCATCGATGTTCTACTCAGACTTAAGGAGAGTGGTAGCTTAGATATTCCAATCTCGGATCAAAACGTCAAAGCCGTGATTCTTGTGAGTTCAATTTACCTTTTTGTTCCAATATATAATTGTAATTTTTTTTTTCTTAAGGGAAATATATAATTGTAATTGAAAAGTCTAAATTAATGGTATAATACAATTCAATTAACGCAGGACATGTTTTCTGGTGGAAGTGATACATCAGCTGCCACTATTGAATGGATTATGTCGGAGTTGATTAGGCATCCAGAGGTAAGGGCTAAAGCACAAAAGGAAGTAAGAGAAGTGTGCAAAGGGAAAAAAGCTATTGAGGAAGCCGATATTAAGAAAATGACCTACATTAAAATGGTGATTTATGAAACATTGCGACTCCACCCGGTTGTTCCAATTGTTCCAAGAGCTTGTAGGGAAGAGTGCACGATCAATGGATATACCATCACAAAGAACACTCAAGTGGCCGTTAATATATGGGCAATCTTAAGAGACCCTAGTTATTGGGATGATCCGGAAATCTTTAAACCAGAGAGATTTGAGCACACGTCCACAAAAATCATGGGAAATAATTGTGAGTATATTCCATTTGGCGCGGGGAGGAGAATTTGCCCTGGTGTTGCATTTGGTCTTGTTGATATTGAAATTTCAGTAGTTCATTTATTGTACTACTTCAACTGGTCTCTTCCAATTGGCATGAAACTAAAAGACCTAGATATGGAAGAGCATTTCGGGCTTTCGGTGAAAAGGAAGAGCAACCTTAACCTGGTTGCCACAGCATATGACCCATGAAGTGTTACATACCACCAAACTTCTTCTGATGAAGCATTTTTTTCACTTTCAACTGTTCATTTATAGATTGGACAACAGTACTATTTCGGTATGAAAACTTAATGCAAAATTGATGCTAGTTGTTCGACTATTTGGTTATATGTGTGCATTGTATTATGTGTGTGTCGGCCAATGTGTAAGCCGACTTGATTAAGGCGTGTTGTCCAAGGCCCATTAGGGTTATGGTTGTGTATTGAGCTGGGGTTTTCCTATATAAAGTAATAAAGAGTAATGAAAGGGACCATTGAGAAACCCCTCTTTCTTTCTATTGTCTGAAGTGTGTATTTTCTAACATGGTATTAGAGTCTCTCATTCACTTTTCTCTCCATAAGTGGAAACCCAAAAGCTCCAAAAAAAAAAAAGAAAAGGTTTTCTTCCAGTTTTTCGGGATGGAGATCAAAGCAGACTCCTACCCTTATATGTTCAATCTGATGTCAGCACCCACAACAACCACTTGGGTTAAATTAAATGATAAGAACTACATGTTATTGTTAGGTGTAGTGCCCGAAAGACATTTATCTAATTGTTTTAAGACATATTTAATAATTCATCTTATGATATGCAAATATGCTTATATTAAGACACTACTGAAAACCGTAATTATATTGATTATGTAATCACATAACTCAGTGTATGGCTATACACACGAGGATTGAGTTTGTGAGATATACTTAAAATTAACTTAGTGCATAGCGTTTTTAATCAAGAGTACGGGTCTCATGATTAATTTGCTAATAATGCGCCCGTAACACTTTTGTGTGACAGTCTTATCCGGACTGTCGGTAATAGGGTACCTAGTGGGGCATTTATATATGGTGATAATCATATAGGGTTGGACCGATTTGATTTGAGTTCTCGATATAATTCCGTGATCGAGAAGTCTTATCGAATCATACGATGATCATATATGGATTAATCTTAATCCTGACGTGATCACAGACAACTGCTTAGACTAGGGTAGAGTTTGATGTGTTAGTAAGGATCGCTTCGTAGTATGTGGTCCGACACTTCTCGTTGGCTCTATTCTGGAATGAGTGAGTAGTCTGTGCTATCACAGATATGGAATCCATTCCTTCCCTCGGGAAGTAGACGACAGTTCCCTTATTTGTTAATCCTAGAAACTGATCGATCCGCGGAGTTCATATTATATTAGTTATGAACTAATTGATCACTAGGTGGTTAATGGTAAATAAGGATAAGAGGTTTCGAGAAGGGTTTACGGAGATATCCCGAATCGAAACGAACAGTCTATGGAGGATTTATCTGTATGTAATGATTATATCAGTAGACGCTTATCGACTCAAAGTTGAGTGTAAGTTTATACCTATATTCAGCAGAGTTCAGTTTCGGGTTTATTGTGATGTAATCCCGGAATTAATAGATTGAATATTATTGTTCGGTCTGACAAATAATTTTATTTAATTTATTGTAGCTACTGAATATGGGTCCATGGTCCCCGACATGGCTCCTAATATAGCATATATGTTTTCTCGTCGTTTCACCTCAATTAATATTAAATGGTTGGATTGGACTATTTAATAGATATGTGGATTAATTGTTTAGTTGGACTAAATAATTAAATACATGGAAAAGAAATTTTTTGTGGACTCGACCCAATTTGTGTTAAAATGCGTGTAGCCTATTTCCCAATTAGTGTTGGCGCATTTGTTACTAAATAATTAGAAATAAATTGGTTTTCTTGGATAATTATTTAATGTATGATTTAATCATTTATTTGTTAAGTGATAAATCATGGAATATTAGATAATATATTTATTTATCCTAATTTGTTTGGGATATATTATATATTTATCTTTTATTTGAAATAATGATTATTATAATAATTATCTCTTAATTATTAAATTCTTGGAGGACATGGATTACTCTCATATATAAAGAGAGTTCTCCCAAGCATTTTGACAACACATATATTTCGACATGTTGAGAAGTATTAGGCTTAGAATTTTCGGCCTAAGTACTTGGGTTTGAGTTTTATGAAAATTTCGGGTTTTTCTAAGGTAGCATATCGAGAAGGTCCGGCGGCTTGAAACACCATCCACCTGGTGGTGTTTGGAGACACACGTTGGAAGACTTTGGCTTCTCAACTAGTCTCTCAACTTGCTCGGATTGGATTGACCTTGTTCTTGGCGTTTTGCACCATAAAAAGGTTGGTAATCTAACCCCTCGTAGGTTAGATCTATTATTTATGTATTTTGTATTGTTTAGATCTAGATCTATTCTCTTCCGATACGTAATCGGGTGGATCTATGATCCATCCGGCGATATTACATCCTACAGTTATTGTCCCGGCCGATCTCAAAATATTCTTGACTGGAAATGTTTTGGATCATCATCTTGTCAAAGGCGGGAAAAGATGACCCAAGGGCATCATCATGGCGTCAAGATGATGCTCAAATTATGTCACTGATGTTGAACAGCATTGAGCCGAATATCAGCTCCACTCACTTATACTTGAACTCGGCCAAAGACATGTGGTCTAGGCTGCGTCATATGTGTCCCGGTTCTAAAAATTTGTCACGTGTGAATGATGTTTGCAAACAATTATTTCACCTCCTGTTCATTTTATTGCTGCAATATTGATGTTGTACTTATTGAGAATGTGTGAATGTTGTTGCTGTCATGAAAAGGCCTTTACAGAGACATATTAGAAGGAAAAATGATTTAGGCCCCGGGATTTGGTGCACTGAAATTAAAATACAAAAAATTGTTTGGAAGATTACTGCTACCAAGTTATTAATATTTGAGAAGAAAGAAACCTTTATCAACCTTTGTCAACAAATGTGAACGCTACGGAGAAACAAAGGAAAGATATATGTGTGATCCGGTTTCTTTCCGGATTAAAGCATGAATTTGAGCAAGTTCGTGCACAATTCTTGGTGGGACCCAACTTCCGACAGATCCGGAAGCGTTCATTCCTTAGTACCGCATGTCGATTCATCATAAGGGTCTCTGGACCCAATAAGTCGGGGAAATTGTTGAGGAAACAGCTGCCTTTGTGACATATTTTAATGCAGGTAGAGGATGCCGAGGTGGAAGATCGCCCCGTGCAGGTCGGGGCATTTCTCATTGTGGAGCACGTTGGGGCCGATCTGATAAGGGATCACTTCAGTGTGATCATTGTGGCAGGTCGAATCATAATATTGATAATTGTTAGGATCTTCACGCGAAGCCTAGGAAAGAGCACACGGATCTGAACCAGGCCCAACAACGTATAGGGTCCTCGGCCTAGCCAGTCCCTCCTTCATAAGCCGGACCAAGCTGAGTATAATCCAGCTCGCCCTTAAAATTCTCATCGTTGGCCCATGCAACGGGCATCGATCAGCAAAACCTCCAGCTCGACACAAAGCACTAGAGGCCGACCAGCTCGCCCTTCCATTAGCTCGGACCAAGCCCACTTAACTAGGCATAGAGTTCATACAAGATGGTTACAGGTGAAGAACCCATAGTGGTTACAATACATGCTCCCCCAAGCAAAGCTCGTCCAAACTAAGCTCGCCCAGCGACCTTATAGTCAATTATGTCTTGATTGTATTTAATTATTCCTTATTGCCTCCTTTGTAACCGCCGACTCTAGTCCCTATAAATAGCGGCATCACCCCTATCCTCAGAACTACATGACTTTGGCTTGATCCCTTGCAATCAAAGGGTACCCAGGTAGTATCTCATGACGCAAGCATAATTATAAACACCTCACATTTTCTTTTTATGGTTATTATTGTTCTTATTTTTCTTACTCAGCACTAATAACTCACCGTAAATAGTTGGCATTATCAGTTGACTCCATTACAATGTTATTTCTTGGTTTTTCGGTGGCCTAAAACCGCCCAATTTTTGGTTTCCCGGGTGACCTTCATCGTGTTCATCCTGATCTCCACCAGGTTCGACCCCATTCTCCGGATCATCATCAGGTTCATTGGGATTTCGCAGATCACCACCGGGATCTTCTTCAGATTCGAAAGATCTTCATCACATCCGTTCCAGATCCGACACACCTTCATCGGATCTCCGGATCTCCAAAGCGGAATGTTTTGTAGACCTCCATCAGAATCATAATGGCTCAGGCCAGATCTTCAGGTCCTTCTTTGTTCGATGTCTTGCCACCCACGACTAGGAATCCAGGCCAAAACACGGCAGTCAACCGATGGGGCCGATTATGGTCACGCTCAAGCACAGCACCCTCTATGCGACCCAAACGTCATGTCGCCTCCTACAACATGGAGTCCGGCCCAACCTGATGCGAGTTCATTTCTCAATAAAAGATCTAAATCTAAGGAGACCCTAGCCTCCTTAACCACATCGGATAAAGGAAAATACACGGTTGGAGCATCTCACCTAGCTCACTCACGACCTCACATCCCACCGAGGAATCATATGAAGAGATCTACGCTAAGGCATTTCTAGAACACGCCAAGTACATAGAGAGAATCAGTCAGATAAATCAAGAGCTTCTAGTCCTGCAGAGGCCATCCCTCCCGATTAGCGAATTCGTTCCTCGACTTAAACCGCCTACGGATGGTGAGCATGTAGGCCTTACGGCCCCATCACATGGCACTTCTTCTCGTTGCCTTGGGAGGGAACAAAATAACCATTCAACATCCAAACGAGTGCCAGAAAGATGTTCTGCCCTTGACCGCCTTGGACCGGGCCACACTGGATGCACCGAACATCCTGAACAAGAAAATACTGTGAAGTCCTATCAGCCCCATCACAACGTAAGGGCAAGGCTAAAGGAACGAAAAATCTTGGTCGGAAAATGTGTCCAGACATTCCGTCCAGGCCACTCTTCTAGATGAGGACGCTGAGCTCATGAAACAAATCAATGAAGATCAAAAGAGAAAATGTCGGCAAATAAAACAAACCCACCTGGGGTACAAGCGTGCTCGACGACAGACTTATGGAAGAAGCTCCTAAAGGGGTACACTACCCCTAAATTTCAAAGTTATACTGGGACGACCTGTCCTTATGACTTGTTCACAGCTTTTTATAGCAAGGCCTCATTAGCCACCAGGAGTAGGGTTGCATTGTGCATCACCTTCGTTGGCACCATGTAGGATAAAATGGCTCTATGGACCAGAAACTTTCTACCAAGGTTGATAAGCTCCTAGCCCAATTTCCAGGCTAAATTTGTTGCCCGGTTCAAATCAGACGGCTGATGACACTCTAAATGGTACCAATAATTATACCTATATTCACCCCGAATTCTGCTCGAGAGAGGATAGATAGGCTCGTTATTGCTTAGAATATATGTTAAATGCTATGTAAGTGTTTCCAGGATCGTAATTATGCATCTATGCTATTTTCCTGATGTTTTGGTACTGTTTTGTCTCGTTTTGTGTATTTTATAGGATGTACCAAATCTGGAGCATTGGAGAACGGATCTGGACCAAAAAGAATGCATTGGGCTGAGTAATTGAATTCCAAGAGGAAGCCTGCTGAAGAAAAATAAGAATAGAAGGCCCGGTAACCCGAGGGTTAGGCCGGTAAACCGGTGACTTATTCAACACGAAATTTATTCTACCGTATTTTCTAAGTCGGTTAGGGTTTCAGAGAGTCTTAAGCCGGTCATTGTATCTATATAAGGCCGCATTATCAGATTATTGTATAAGTCTTCATAGTTTATTATGAATTCTTCAAATACATTATATATTTTGTTGAAATAAAGTTTTCTTGAGCTTCGGAGAGTTGCTTTTGGTTTCCTCCCTTCTTCCATCATCTCTAGCTTGAGTAGATCGAGCTAGATCTCCATTGTTGAGGGTAAGAAGCTTTGAACGTTCTTTTATCGTCTTCAATATGGTAGATATGTTCGTATTTATGTGTTTTAGTTAATCTGCATGTTTAACAACCCCATAATTTACTTCTTTCAATCGTATTGAGCAATGTCGATCCATAAATTAGGAAAAGCCACCCTCGGTAACCCGGCGGTCTATACCGGTTTACTGAGGCATAGTTTAGAAAACATAAACTGGGATTCACTACAGCTACGTTGATCGGCAGAAATAATTAAAACGAGTAATAGGTCTGACCAATCTAGTATTCGTAATTCGTAAATTAACATGAAGGACCACAAGTGAAGTGTTAATTTGGACATAGTCTTGATGGACCCTAGGAACGTGCTGGTCAGTGTCGACAGTTGTCTAGGCGGGTTAGCGGTTTGAGGTAACGCTCAATATCGGCAGTTCTAGTTCTTTATGCGTATGGGCTAATACAGACCAATTAAAGAGGGTAGCTTGCGTATAGATTGTCTACTGCTGTTGTCGGAGTAGATAGGAGTAGGAATTGCACCCGTAGCTGATAAATATGATAATAATCATTAAAAGCTCGTGATTAATCTAAGGAAATTATGTGGGGAAGTAAACATAACGATTAACTAAACCAAGTTCGTAGATCGGTGAGGAGAGGGAGAGGTATACCATGTTTGTTTTCTTTTATGTTATTGTTGGTCAATGACCGCCTATATGTTGCTTCTTAATTAGGTTCGAATCGTTTATATGTATAAGTTACATTGTCTATGTGGGATCGACCTTGACTCGTATTTACTATACTACGATGTACCTAGTGTTCTTGCTAGTAATATCGACGTTAGTGACTTACACGCGATCAACGGCCAACCAAAGAAATTTCAAGATGACCTCTATGAAATTCGATGGGGACTTGGTGAGTCAACCTGCAGCTATTATGATTGATTCATCAAGATTTATTATCCGAATAAAGGTCTCACACATAGCGTAGTCATATCAAGTTTCAAGAGCGGCTTGCCGAAGGGCCAATTCAAGTTAGAATTCGCAATTTGGTTGATTGAAAACCTACAACAGATGCTCTCATTGGCTAAAGAAATTCACTGCCACCGAAGCTGCTCCATCATCGTCATCTAGATGAAAAAACAAAACTGAGCCCAGCTCGACAAACAAGGGTCCAAGCCGCAATAGTAAAAGCAACAAAAAAAACCCGAAAAATTCAAAGAAGAACAGTTCATGCCGCTCATAGGCCCTATATTATGCATGAGGTCAAAGATGATCTACCTACTCCTTGACAAAAGAGACCCGATCAATGGAGAGATCATGATATGACCATGTACTGTGATTATCACAAAGATCATGGGCATGACAATAATTCTTTCCTTCTATTGAAAAGAGAGATCAAAAAACTAGTCTCTCGAGGAATCCTCAACGTATACAATGCAGAGGAAAATAATGCCCAACGAGGCAACCTTGCAGCCTGACCTTTGAGAAGAGAGATTCCTTGAAGCACAATTTTTTTCATTCTAGGTTATGGCTTTTACTCCCTCAAGAGTAATTACAACTTTCTTTATTTTTGGGTTATGGCATTCACTCTCTCGTGTGCTAATGTGAGCAATTATGCTTTCTTTATATTGCACCACACAACCCGCCCCATGAGGCGGGACGAGCACACATTTTGATTGATGTTTTAATTAAAAGTTCAACTATTAGCATTCATTCACTCTTGAATGTGCTTGATTACGCTTTATTTTTATCGCTTTGTTATGCTTTGGTCGTTTGTTACACAAAGTTAATGAGACCGCAATCTTATCCTCGTAATACTTTGGTCGTCTTCTACACATAGTAAGCACAATATGTAAAAATCAAGATCGGCCGACCACAATATGCCGATCTTGACCATAGTAACTATGCAAACAACCTGGAAATAATGTACAACATGTAAGGCTCGGACTTGGGTTATGACATTCACCCTCTCGTGCATCAATGTGAGTGATTACACTTTCTTATCAACACTCAACCCACCCACTAGGCAAGACAAGTTTATGTACGTCCATCTTTACATCTCTCAAACCGGCCAATCATTTGTTTCTGACAAGCTTGCCCTTAGACGTCCTCGACCTAATCAAAAAAATGGTGCCACTATGCTATGCTAGATCAACAGCTGGAAAATCAGTCCGGCATTGGAGAAAATTTCACCAAGAATACATGTCGAATGAAGACATGCGGTAAACATGCAGTAGTCATACCAAAAAGAGCTGAGCTCAAAGTTATACGATCGAACGTCCAGACAAAAGAAAGGCGGATGTGCATGGCCAAATCAAAGTTAATAATTACAAATCATGTTTGGAAATATGGGCTGAAGTGTTGCAAATATTGCAAAACAAATGGAATCACCACCAGGACTCTTGGGGCGGATTTGGGTTGGTCACGTCTGCTTCACGATCAGCAGCCTCGAATAGATCTTCCACTGTTGTCTCATTAACTGGTCTCGCAGTACCCTCACACTTGAAGGGCACAAGTAACTCACCAGCTGGTATCTCTTGGTGAGGTGAGGTAGACGACCCATCCTCCAATTCTTCTTCCAACAGTGCAGAAAGATTCTCTGGCTCGACCAAGGGAGGAACCCACACCTCAGCGCATGCATCCCTTTGCTTCTACACATAATGTGTGATGAGAGTCAAATTGGCTATCATTTTCTATGTAATTATACCCCGTTTATACCTCGTTTTATATATTTTCTATGATATTTGGTTGTATATTTATGTATTTATACCGTGGTTATCATTTCGGGACCTAGGACGTAAAGTCCGGGATTCTCGGTCTTTTTCGGTGTAATTTACTATACTCTCGGTCACCCTAGTGTCCTGTAGGTATTATGTGTGGTATTTGTTGTGATTTTGTACAGGAATTAGGTGTTTGAGATGTCCGGAAGGCGAGATACAAGGATTGGAACGTGTGCCCGAAGCTTAAACATTCAAACGGACCAAAACGCGGTGGTACTACAACCATACCTTCCATTGATCTGCATTTTGATCTACTTTAGATGCATTTTATGGGCTGGACATATTCATGAAAGTTGTATAAAACTAAATGATCTTTCCAACGCATCTTAAATCACTCAAATCGGAGGTCTACAGACAAAGTTATGGCTGTTTTTCTGAGGGTGTGTCAGCTAGGCGCGCGCTTGACAAATATTAGGCGCACGCCTAGCAGTCAATTTTGGCCAGAAGGTTCAGTACGTGTTTTTATCATCCTAGGCGTGCGCCTACACTTTCCTAGGTGCACGCCTAGCGTCCAGAACTCATAAAACTCTATAAATACCCCCATTTTGGATCTAGATTCACACCCCCTTCTTCCCAACTCGTTTTTCTTCAGTTTTCATCGTTTTTCTTAGCTTCAATCAATTTTGTAGATAGTTTAGCTTAGATTAGGCTTAGAATTTTGTAATCCGTTGATTCTCGGTGATATCTTGATGCGTTGTTGATGGGATTTCGTTCGGTGGATCGATTTTCTACGGCCTATAATATATTTAGAAATTCGTTTTCCTTTCTTGTTTGTGTTATTTTTATTGTTGATTTCTTGTTGTTTTTGTTAGTATAATGAGTAGCTAATTTCTCGATAGTCGAGTTATGTGATATTCTTTGAAATCGAACCTTAGCTTGTTCATGTGGTGTTCTTGATGTTTGATTGTTGATTCTCGATGTTACCAATAGTTCTAGAACTTATTCTTAACCATGTTTGTTAAATTGGCCATTTAATAATCGTATCACACGTATCGTCTTTATAGTTGTATTTTGTGAGAGGATACGGGAGCCTGGGTTCTAGGATCACCGTGTAAAACCGACTGAGTTGTTCAGACTCGGTTTCGTTGTGAGGTTTTGTATCGACTTGTCGAGTGTTTCATGAATCGTAGACCGTGTGAGGTTAGTTAAATCCGTTGAGCAGACTGTTGAACCTGACATTGGAGGGTAGATTATTGAAATAATGTCTATTCTCAGGGCCAGGAACCGACATCCTTTGTGACATCGAGAACGTTTAGGTGAATCAAGAATACCTCGGGACTTGGCTAGGGTTTGTTAGTATTAGATTGGATCATAGCTCAGCTATCTCTTTTATATAGTTTTAGATCTTTCTTTTGTTTTTTATATTTAGTTTGTAGAACCGGTGATCTGACAAATCACCATGTTCAATATGTGTGTTGGCCTAAACTAGGGACAAGACCGACTTTGATACTCGACCAGATTCCCTGTGGGATACGACCTTGACTCACCAGTTCTAGGCTACAGTTGACCCGGTACACTGTCGGTGAGATTTGACACTTAGACTAGGCCGATCAAGTTTTCTGGCGCCGTTGCCAAGGAATCGGGTTGATATATTATAAGTTAGTTACGGTCTTAGGATTAGGTCGTTTTTCGTATTTGTTTTTTTATGTATAGTTTGTTTTATTTTGTTGTTTTTGAAGTGTCACACCATTTACTTCGGTAGTGGTAGTGACAAGTTACTACGATTGTGTTCGTGTTGTTTCCTTGATTTGTAGATAATGAATCCATACTACAATTACGTCTCCTATCCTTACCCATTCGGATATTACAATTACGGTGCTATGGGTTACCAAACACAACCATTTTATCAGTTCAACCCATACGACGCATCTTATGGAAATGAGTGGGATAATGCCCCGAGTTACTTTGATCAACAACTCGATACTTCTCCACCTCCGGAATCAGAGGCCTCAACGGAGCAACGGATGGCAATTGTGCAAACTGTTGAAGAGTTGAGTAAAGTGGTCCTAGTGCACCATAATGAGCTTCGAGAGTTTCAAGATGGCTAGACTGCAATGCAAACAACCATACGAAACTTGGAGCTTAAAGTGCAACAACTGTTTGAGGAGTTTGAGAGGAGAGAGCAAAAAAGTATGATTGAAATCACCACGGAGGAATGCTACGAGAATGGTATGAATCTTGTTTCTGTTGAATCACCTATTCCATCTTTGTTTAGCCCTACTGTTATACCTACGGGGGTGTACCCTATTGAGTATGTTGTTGATTTTGAGCCTAAATGTTCATACTTGGTGCTAGAGTGGTTATTGGTTGGTATATGTTTTAGTTTGGGGAAAGTGAGTTCGTTGTTCTGTGCAATGGACCCATCGAACAAATCGTGGTGGTTGGGATTGAGCCCCATAATTCTTTTGTTTCATTTTCAAGGGATGCTCAATTCCTACGATTTTGCTAGGGAGAAGCAACAGTTTGCTCTCCTTTGGTATAGTTATCTTTGACATAGTTCGGGGTAGATAGTCGAGCTGAGGACTCTAAACTCAGAATGTGTTTTTAATGCTTTTCTTTCCCCTCGTGTTTCACTGTGTTTCCTTAGTTTCTATTTTCATACTTCGGGTAAATTTGTTGTTATATAACCTGAAGAAGTGTGTTTTGGGGGGTTAGTGTGGTGTTTTTGGTTTTGATGAGTTGTGGTAATCCGGGTATTTTCATTGTCTTGTACTTCATACTTGTACACCTTTGGTGTTGGTTGTGTATATTTTATAAGTACAGGTACCCGGGGAGTTCATTTTATGGATGCCACATGATCGTGCTTGCATTTTTTCCTGCTGTAAGCTAACTTTTCTACCCTTATCATTCATGTTTCATTTTAAAGTAGGGGTAGTCGGTTTAGCTTCGATGTTTTGTTTTCATGTGGAACGAGTTATACTTAGTGATTGTTATTCCTATAGTGTAAAATGAGTCGTTTTTAGAAATTTTGATGCCTTTGACATTGGTTTTGATACATTGAGCCTTTTGATAGTGTTTTGATTAAACATATAGTGATTATACGAATGCATTTCATTTGAGTTGGGATCTTGTATTGAGAATGGAATAGTCCTATCACGTTAGCTTCGACTTCATGAATCACCTTGACTAGTGAACGATTATGGTAGTTATTAATGACCCGGTTAACTACTGAGTTTGTTAAATTGGCCATTAAATAATCGTATCACACGTATCGTCTTTATAGTTGTATTTTGCGAGAGGATACGGGAGCCGGGGTTCTAGGATCACCGTGTAAAACCGACTGAGTTGTTCAGACTCGGTTTCGTTGTGAGGTTTTGTATCGACTTGTCAAGCGTTTCATGAATCGTAGACCGTGTGAGGTCAGTTAAATCCGTTGAGCGGACTGTTGAACCTGACATAGGAGGGTAGATTATTGAAATAATGTCTATTCTCAGAGCCAGGAAATGACACCCCTTTGTGACATCGAGAACATTTAGGTGAATCAAGAATACATCGGGACTTGGCTAGGGTTTTTTAGTATTAGATTGGATCATAGCTCGGCTATCTCTTTTATATAGTTTTAGATCTTTCTTAATTCTATTTTGTATATTTAGTTTGTAGAACCGGTGATCTGACAAATCACCACGTTCAATATGTGTGTTGGCCAAAACTAGGGACGAGACCGACTTTGGTACACGACAAGATTCCCTATGGGATACGACCTTGACTCACCAGTTCTAGGCTACAGTTGACCCGGTACACTGCCGGTAGGATTGGACACTTAGAAAAGGCCGATCAATATGCCAGCTCGTCGTTAGTATGAGGCACTAAGTTGTGGCAGGCCCTCAAGGACAGAGTGAACATCTTGGAAGAAGCCAGTTCACAATCTATGGCAGAGTGGGGTTGCGCTCAACAAAATCTCTCAATGGGCATCTTTCAAAAGATTGAAGCCCTGGTAAAAACCCTCCAACTTGGTAGCTAGCAGTGCGCCCTCATAATCTTGGGACTTTCTAAAATCATCAACGGCTTCACCCGGGCATTAAGCAAACTATTGTGAACCTTGGCTTTGGCATCCTTGAATTTTTGGGCAAGATGTCAACTCACTGTTTTTCTTAGTACATAGGCTCTGGGCCTCCTCCCGAGCCTTTAACGCAACCTCCCGCTCCATCCGGGCATGTTCAAGCTCATGCGCCCTTCACTCAACATGAGTGGACAAACTGCTCACTTTCTCCTCCAGGGAAATCACTCTCTCGTCCAGCATGATCTTATTTAATTTCGCCTCCACAATGATCGCGTCGACCTTGATCTCAACATTAACAGCCCACAGTTTCTCACTTTCCAACTCACTTCCAAGGGCTATCAACTTTTGCTTCTCGGTTTCACAAGCTTTCTGCAAGCAAAACTACTTGCCTTATTACAGTCGCCATCTGAATATCGAAATAAGTCCGGATGCCACACTATACGGGAAAAAACAAAAACAAGTGCTGGAAATAAATGGAGAAAAATAATCATTATTGAGCACTCGCCAATAAGCCAAAAATATCATTGAGATTAGGAAGGAAGTCCCTTGTCTGATCCCATGGCGTGATCCGAGCAGCCATTCCAGCTCCTACGTCCTGGGTTGGTCCATCAAGGTAGGTCATATCTAGATTCAACAAGAGAGGAAGGTCCATGATCGAGTCCGCCACAGCTTTTCCATCATGACGGTCCTCAGGGTGATAAAACCCTTCTCTCATCCATACCGGTCTTTCTCTAGGAGGTGGGTAAGAAGCTGGTGTCACAGTGTCCTCACCTCCCTCGGGTGGATTTGACCCAAAGTCTTTGCCCTCTCCCTCGGTGTTCTCTACAACAAGCTCTTTTCCTAACCGCCACTGAAACGTCTCCGGCTCGGTCACTTTAGCTCGTTCCATGTTCGACCTGCAACATAATCTTTGGCAATTAGAAATGTGCCCTCGTCATCGGCCATCCTTTGCCTTTTGGCACTAGGAGCAACGGTCTCGACCGCTTCCGAGCTCTCAATGTTTTTCACACCCTCATCATGATATTTGATGAAAATTCTCTGCTTATCTTATCTGTGAAGGCCACATCTGAATCGGAAATTAGATCTGGAACTAAAAAGGTTGACAAACAAAGGGAGCTTCAAGTAGAATCAGTTGAATTAAAAGATTCAGCCGAGGATAGTCAGGACTCAGCAGAACCAGAGCTGGATCCAAACCAGTCTGATGAACAAGGGTCATCAGATACTCAAAAATGGAAGTTGGTCAGTAGTGTATAGCTCTCAGTAGAGCTAGAAGGACCAATGTTGGACCCCAGAAGGTATGAGTTTGAGGACATGGTTGGATATGCACTTCAGGTAGCAGAAGAAGTAGATGGTTTTGAACTAAACACCTACAGGGAAGTTATGACATGTTTAGAGGTGTCTCACTAGCTTGCTACCATGGGAGATGAAATGGAAGATGAAATGGAATCACTATAAAAGAATGAGTTTTGGGATTTAGTCAAACAGGAATAGGATTGATTGGTGTTCAGCTCCAAATGGATCTTCAAGAAAATGAAAGGAATATCACCTGTGAAGGGTATCAGAAACAAGAGGGTTCGGTCAGAAAGAGGGGGTGGACTAGTAGGAGTTATTCTCACCTGTGGTTAGACACACTTCCATCAGGGTGTTACTAGCAGTAGTGGCACATCAATAATCTTAAGCTTGAGCAACTAGATATGAAGACATCCTTTCTACATGGGGAGAAAGATAAGGATATATATGTCTCAACGAGAGGGCTTCCATGTTCCTAGCATGGAAGGGTTTGTTTTCAAGTTGAAGAAGTCCATGTATGGACTTAAGCAGGCCCCAACACAGTGGTATAAGAAGTTTGACATTTACATGATTAAGCTGGGCTAGAGCAGGAGTCCATATGATTGTTGTGTTTACCACAACAAGCTAAAGCTTAGTTCAGTCATCTATCCGGTTCTATATGTGGATGATATGCTGATAGTTGTCATGAACAAGTCCGATATTCAAGATCTAAAGAATTTGCTCAAAGATGAATTTGAGATTGATGCACATAGATCAAGTGAAATTAAAATACTTGACCACCATAAACCAATACTAGCAAGAGGACTAGGTCCATCGTAGTATAGCTATAGCGAATCAAGGTCGATCCCACAGGGAACCAAATTGTGGATCATTTATATATAAACAATTAATCATTCATGTGAAGGACACAAAGGCAGTCTACGACCAACAAAAGACAAGAAAGGTAAAGGACACGACTCGACACAACACATAAACAACGTAATTAACCTCCCCAGTTATCATGCTATTGTTTGGATCTAGAGATTCTTTATAATTAAGCTAGACTCGACAACTATTAATCCGATTCGTATTTCTTTTATATTGGCTACGGGAGTCATCCCCTAAACTAGATCTAGCTCCGGGTAGGCCATCCAGATCACTATGCTACATCACGTGACTTCGCTTTTTCGGCCTCCATCTCATATGACTTGCACGCTTACAAAACTAGGGATGCCGATATTAACCGTATTCCTCACCTAGGCAACATTCCTTTGTTCAGGCGTACTTCCTAAGCGATCGCATCAGTCTCCGTCCCATTAACACTAACTTTTTAGGTATCATGTTAATCTACGATGTACGTATAACTAGGTGTGCACAATTCCCTAATACAGAACTGATCTAGATCTCGCTGAAAGTCCCGGAAGATCAATTCTTGAGCCGACCTAGGAGCCCTATATTGGTATTTCCTAATCATACGCTAATTAAAACAGACGAGCAACGTAGCCGTAGCCATACCTAATAAGATAAGAAATTCTAGGTGGACAATCACACCATAAAGACGTGGCTAGATTGACGCGGCGAAAACCTAAATCTTAGCGTTTCTACATACGTAACGGATAAAATAGAGACTCATAAAGAAATTATATAGATCTACTAAAAACACGGTTGTCGATCATACCAAAGTCATCTATAGGTCACAGGATAACAGATCTGGGCGTGTGGATCCTTATAGACAAGGAATCCCCACTGCCTCATATCGTACCCTTAGATCTACATCGTTCGGTGAAGAACGAACAAACCTCAAACAATAAATAATAATTGGGGACTTAATTACAAAGAACTAAGAACAAATAAATACAAGAACTTACATTACTGCAGAACTTGCATAAAAACAGCTCTAAGAAAAACTGAGAATTTTATTATAAACTGAGAAGTGTATATGGTCGTGTAGGGTGTGTAAAAGGCGTGTATTGTATGCCTTTATTTATAGGGGTTCAAGCTAATTAAGAGATATACATCAAATTATCAAAACAAATAAGAGATAACTCCCGGCCGATCTCCAAAAGATGAAGTGCGCCCCCCCTTCATGCATATCCTCAAAGTTGGCACCATCTTGGAGTCTTTTGTCATGCTTATCCAATCTTTTCGTGCTAATCCGATATTTATCTTGAATTTCCTTTGATTTATCTTGAGATTTAATTCTTCCATTTGTATTTATCCTCCATAATTATCCAAATCTGCAAAATAGATATTTATCCCCAAAATAAATCATATTTAAATAAAAATGGATAAATACCAAAATATATAATATAAACGGATAAATACCAAATTATATACTATAAATGGATAAATACCAAATTATATAATATAAATCATATAACATTAAATAATCCATATAAACAGGTGATTTATCATAAAATATACATTATTATTCTCGATTTAAGGTCAATGTTGATGACTTTTACGGGTATAATTTGACCGTCATCAACTACCCCCCACTTAGACTTTGATCGTCCCGAACAAAGCATCAATAAGTCATTCCCCAAGACAACATTTCCCGTGGTCAAATCATACTTACGCAAGAAACTCGAGTCAACCCATACCATTCATGCACATAAGGTATCCATTATTCACTACTCGCTATGAATCGAAGTGATGTGTGCATGTGCATTCAGTTTTATATAATCTTGGCAAGATTAGAGTTTATGCTAACTTCGCAGTCTCAACCTACCAACATCACTATTCCCACTTCTTAAGCCTCGCAATGGGTAAAGACATGGTGAAATAAGCAAGAGCGTTATCCATAAGGTTTGAATTTATTCTCATTTTCATATTTTCAAGCATTAAAAATTCTCAAGAAAGAAACTTGCTTTACAAGTAAATTATGCATTGCAAGAATCCCCTTTCACGGATTGGTCAATAACATGAATATTACCACAAGCGCGAGGCTACTTTGGTAATGTTACTACAAGCCCAATGTTTAACGCTTTGTCAAAACGCAGATAATTCTCAAGCTTATTACTCCGCTTTGATGGCCAGAAGATAGGAATACATCAGCAGATAAATATCGACACTAAGTCTACATAACCAATCTTTCTACGCAATGTACACCTAATTTCTTCAGTTATTATGATTCGTGCGATAAACTCGATTCAAAGATTGAGTAATTGAATAATAAATAACTATTTGCAACAATTTGCATGAATATCCTTAAATTTACATTCACATAAGTATAAAATGATTACGTACTCATGCAACTTGGTTCCTTTCCTATCAATTCTTAGCTAGGAACTCACAATTCTAAGGGTGTGAGATAAATAATATGGCATTTATTCAATTTTTTTTCCAGTTTTCCACCGTTTCATTCAATTTTCAATTACAACATATCATAGCTAAGTCTCCTACCCCCCCACTTAAACATGGCATTGTCCCCAATGACAAATAAAAATGAGAATTTAAGAAAAAGACTTAGCTCTGGAAACGGCTCTCAAGTAAATGCAGAACATCGGAGTAATCTAAGCACGTCGTGGAGAAGCAAGTGAAAACCTGCTGAAGCAAACCAAACAGAAACTCCACGAAACCGTTAATAACATGTCAATGGAAGTTATAAAATAATGTGGCTGTAATTAGATATAAAATATCCAAAAACACTTTAAGCCACTTTATTTCATACAACCAATGACAAGTAAAACCAAGGAGTTAAAACGAATCGTTCAGACACGAATACTAAAAAAAATACATATAGACGCAAAAAGAAAAATACTAAATAGAAAGAAAAATAAACAAGCAACTAAAGAAGGTAGTCTTCATTTATAATCTCCACCGCTGAAATATTCTTAAAACCGGGTGGAGAAGACAAAGATCAAAAAGCATTACCCCACGTGGGAAAACACGAGGTTGACTGGATTAACCATGCATTTAATCCAGCGCAAGAGAGAAACTTGGTAAGGTATAACATATTGAATGTGACCTATTGGTAAAAGATAGGATCAGAAACTCGGCGCAGACGCTTCACGTTTGGATTGGATATCAACAACTTAGGGAGATGTAGCTTCTCCTCAAAATTACTAATAACCCAATGTATCACGTAAAAGTCATAACTGTCATCAACAAGGTCGGATCGGTGTGATTGCTTAGAATAAAACTCATCATATATATGCCGGAATGGTCAGAAAAATTGTGAAACTGAAATCTTCCGGTAAAAAGAGAAGTAGTATTTTGATCGAACCAAAGACTTTTAAAATCGAGCTAGGGTCAGAGCTACACGTACTCCAGCTAGGATCATGAAAACCAAAATGATAAAAATAATCATTAAAACTTAGCCATATCTCTTATTCCGCAACAAAAGGTTAATTGGTAAACAAAATGGAGGTTGAGAGTATGATGGGTTTAGAAAAAGATATATAAGGATGGTAAGCAAAGATAAAGGGTGGGTAAGAAATTGTGTGTTGGGTGGGTATTGGTTAAGGGATTGGGTTAGGGTGGGAGAGTGAAATAGATGGAAAGAAAGAGAGGGGATGAAAGAATGGTTAGAAATGTGAATTGTGAGGCAGATTGGTGAGAATAGAAAAGGTTGAAGGGTGAAAAGGTACAAAGGAAAGGATAAGGGTAGTTGCAGAATGAATTGCACATAACTTTGGATTTTCACTCGGATCGCCATTGTAGAAAGTTTTGGAAGTTGACAAAAAATTGTTCTTATTCGCACCAATCATTCTCTGTTACATTTTCAGTAATTCTCAAGCTCTCTTAATGCTTCCATCTTAAGATTGATTGCTAAATTTCCTTTTCTTTAGCAATTTCTCGACTCTCCTAAGAAACTCTAATTCACGTGGCCTAAATTGAGTAAATCAATTGTGCACATCCTTAGCCCAATGGCCATCGGAACACGGAAAAATAAAAAAAACTCAACATATGTCACGTTACTCTTATTGGACAAAAAACCTAAAATCCTAAAAAGAAATCCTAAGGGTTTTAAAGAATTAGTTCTGAGTTTAAAGTCCTCAGCTCGACTTTCCAAAAAGCATCCTTGTCAGTCATCCTTCATAGTTCGCCAGACTTTGACCCTTTGAGCACTATAAGAGGTGGGCTCGTCGCTTTTGCGGATTAATACCCTTCCCTTGGTTGTGAGACCTAGGAAACGACATCTATCCATACCATTTACACAAAGCTTTTACCTCGGCTCTCGTTTTAGGAATGAGTGAATTCTAAGGAGATTTAGTCCTAGGGACCCATTTTAATCACATCCACTATAATGCTGCTTCATTATGCTCTCTCAAAACTCAACGTCTTCTTTAGATTGCGAATTCTTAAAACTACACAAATTGTTGCTCCCATGGCCAGTAGAAGCAATCTCATGCATAGGACAATGAGATTTTGACAGAACTACGAGGAACTCTTTATTCACTGCTTCCTTCATCGACTACATGTTTCCCTATACACTCTCGATGAGACCGTGGGTGCAGAACCTTCCACACTAATAAAATTAATCTTACAAACCAACTCCGGGCTAAGATTCATACTCAGGTTCATGTATAGGCTAACTTATGCTCAAAGGACCAAAAGATAGTAAAACATAAGCAGAAAAGGTAGTACCTTGTCTTCAACATTGTACCACGAATAATTCCAACCTTTTAATATTTATTTTCTCGGAGCCATCTTGGTGGTTTAAAGGTGTTGCTTCCATCGCTTTTCCCATCGTAGATCTGTAGCTCCACATGTCGCTGGGTAATTTACTCAGCGCCCGTGAAAAATTACTGACTAAGATTATTGCTTCCCTGGTTTCTGCAAACAGAAGAAAAACAAAACGGACGTAGACTGATTTTATCATGGTTTCCCATGCTGCTATCAGACCTACGGATTAAACATACCGAGATAAACAGACACACGAAGTCCCAGAAAACAGAACCAGGCATGCTAGCAGCGAGAGGCAGTCTCGCTGGAAGCGAAACCAGCTGTTCCAGATTCTGGAATTTTTACACCGAGCAGACAACCAGAGGGACTCAAAAATATAAAAGCAGACTCTAAAACATAAAACTCGACATGAATAAAAAATTATTTATATATAAAATTGACCGTTGGTTCCCCGGAAACGGCGCCAAAAACTTGATGCACGTAGATCAAGTGAAATTAAAATACTTGACCACCATAAACCAATACTAGCAAGAGGACTAGGTCCATCATAGTATAGCTATAGCCAATCAAGGTCGATCCCACAGGGAACCAAATTGTGGATCATTTATATATAAACAATTAATCATTCATGTCAAGGACACAAAGGCGGTCTACGACCAACAAAAGACAAGAAAGGTAAAGGACACGACTCGACACAACACATAAACAACGTAATTTACCTCCCCAATTATCATGTGATTGTTTGGATCTAGGGATTCTTTATAATTAAGCTAGACTCGACAACTATTAATCCGATTCGTATTTCTTTTATATTGGCTATGGGATTCATCCCCTAAACTAGAACTAGCTCCGGGTAGGCCATCCAGATCACTATGCTACATCACGTGACTTCGCTTTTTCGGCCTCCATCTCATATGACTTGCACGCTTACAAAACTAGGGATGCCGATATTAACCGTATTCTTCACCTAGGCAACATTCCTTTGTTCAGGCGTACTTCCTAAGCGATCGCATCAGTCTCCGTCCCATTAACACTAACTTTTTAGGTATCATGTTAATCTACGATGTACGTATAACTAGGTGTGCACAATTCCCTAATACAGAACAGATCTAGATCTCACTGAAAGTCCCGGAAGATCAATTCTTGAGCCGACCTAGGAGCCCTATATTGGTATTTCCTAATCATACGCTAATTAAAACAGACGAGCAACGTAGCCGTAGCCATACCTACTAAGATAAGAAATTCTAGGTGGACAATCACACCATAAAGACGTGGCTAGATTGACGCGGCGAAAACCTAAATCTTAGCATTTCTACATATGTAACGGATAAAATAGAGACTCATAAAGAAATTATATAGATCTACTAAAAACACGGTTGTCGATCATACCAAAGTCATCTATAGGTCACCGGATAACAGATCTGGGCGTGTGGATCCTTATAGACAAGGAATCCCCACTGCCTCATATCGTACCCTTAGATCTACATCGTTCGGTGAAGAACGAACAACCTCAAACAATAAATAATAATTGGGGACTTAATTACAAAGAACTAAGAACAAATAAATACAAGAACTTACATTACCGCAGAACTTGCATAAAAACAGCTCTAAGAAAAACTGAGAATTTTATTATGAACTGAGAAGTGTATATGGTCGTGTAGGGTGTGTAAAAGGCGTGTATTGTATGCCTTTATTTTTAGGGGTTCAAGCTAATTAAGAGATATACATCAAATTATCAAAACAAATAAGAGATAACTCCCGGCCGATCTCCAAAAGATGAAGTGCGCCCCCCTTCATGCATATCCTCAAAGTTGGCGCCATCTTGGAGTCTTTTGTCATGCTTATCCAATCTTTTCGTGCTAATCCGATATTTATCTTGAATTTCCTTTGATTTATCTTGAGATTTAATTCTTCCATCTGTATTTATCCTCCATAATTATCCAAATCTGCAAAATAGATATTTATCCCCAAAATAAATCATATTTAAATAAAAATGGATAAATACCAAAATATATAATATAAACGGATAAATACCAAATTATATACTATAAATGGATAAATACCAAATTATATAATATAAATCACATAACATTAAATAATCCATATAAACAGGTGATTTATCATAAATATACATTATTAGTCTCGATTTAAGGTCAACGTTGATGACTTTTACGGGTATAATTTGACCGTCATCAGAGATGAAGGATTTGGGGGATGTAGATAAAATTCTGGGAATGGAGGTTTGAAGAGATAAGAAGCAGAGGAAGTTGTTATTTTCTCTGCAGGGGTATATTGAGAAGACATTATCAATGTTTGGCATGTGAGCAGCCAAACCAATGATACTCCAATGGCACCGATTCTATGTTTGCCTGGTATGTTTGCTCCACAGTCAGTAGATAAGGAAGAATATATGTCTTAGGTTCCATATGCTAGTGCAATGGGCAGTCTAATGTATGCTATGGTTTGCACTTGGCCTGATTTGGCTCAGGCAGTCGGTGTTGTCAGCAGGTTTATGGCTCAACCTGGGAAGGTGTTGGTCCCTTGAAAATGCTTTGGTTAAGTTTAGAGGAGGGGAGGGGGGTTGAATAAACTGAACACTTAAAACTTTTGGAGTTGACAAACTCAACAAGGTCAGTAGCCTGCTGACTCTCAGTAGTCTGCTGACCACTCTGTAGTTTGCTGACTATTAGAGTTACTTAATTTGTTGCAGCGGAATATATGTAAATTTAGCCTTATTACTTGTTGTTGAAAATATGATACTAAGTATTGGATACTCAGTAGTGTAAGTGTGTGAATCAGTTGCTAGTTTCATTAGGTTGATGTGATCAGTATAGAAAATGAAGAAAGTAAGTAGGCAAATTTTATAGTGGTTCCAGGTGGTGTAATCCTGTCAGTCCACTCTTCTCCTGTGATGTTGGAGGAAATTCACTAGAGATCCTTGAGGTTGCAGTTACAAAAATCCCTAAGTTTTTTGTCCTTCACCAATGACTATGGCTTCACAAACTGAACACTTCAAAAAGGTCGGATTGCTGCTCCAAAGTATTCCGCTGGTCCTTGAAGGGAATGATTGCCTCTTTACCAGCTCCCCCACAAACAACAGTTCTTGACACCTAAGTGCTTCTCTGTCTTCAGCAGGTTTCTTGTAAAAGAAAGGTTGAATCAAATAAATGATTCAGTTGTTAGCAGCTTGATCAGGAATAAATGATCAGCAGCTTGAAGTTTTCAAGTGTGTGTACTTGATGTAACTTGATAGCAGGTTACACTTGAAGAAATATCTTGATCAGTAAGTTTAAGCTGAGTGTATGTTAGCAGGGTGATTTTATTGATTAAGATCATGATAGCTTCATATGAATTCTTATGTTGTTCATCATCTTCAAACTGAGTCAAAAGTCTCCTTTTTATAGGTGTGAATCCCTTGACTTGTGTTTGAATTTCAAATATAACTGTTTTAGATTTGTCTCCATCTTGACTTGTTCTTTGTCTCTGTTCATAGTACTGACACTGTCAGTCAGCTTTTTGTCAGTTTTCAGACTATCCACCCTTTGACTTATATTCATTGGTTTATCCTCTGGGTCTTTCTAATGTTCCTTTTATCATGACCATTGATTTGTTGACAAAATCAAGGCTTGTAATCCATCCTTATCCATTTAATCTTCCAATGTAACTTTGATTAAATCGAGATTTACATTCAGCAGATACCTGGGGTATATCAGTCTGCTGATGTACAACTTTGTCAGTTGATTTTAGTCTGCTGTGTTTTTAGTAACACTTCAGCCAACTGCATCTCATCTAACTTTTTATTGTGAAGTTAGAGTACACCATTTTGAACATAACTAAGTTGCAATCACCTCTTGATATTATGGAACTTAGACCTTGTACACAAGGTATATGTAATCAGTTTAGGTCATCACAGACTTCCCTAAATTCTGATTCCATATCCTTGACTTTAAATACTAAGTTTGATCCCTTAGCCTTCAATAACTGAGTTTGAACCCTCAGCCTTCAGTCTTCAGCAGGTTCCTAGTCAGTCTACTGACCTAGACACTCTATAGACCTAGACATGTCTGCTGATAAGGTCAGCTGACCTATTTACAGTGCTTGTTTGATCAAACCTAAACAAAGATCAAACTCTAGTAAACCTATACAATTAATCTAGACATCTTTTTGCCTTTGCTCTATAACAGCTAGTCTGGCACTCATCATTAAAACTTAAAATATGTCCAACAATTCCCCCATTTTTAGTGATGATGCCAATACCCTCCTTACAGCAAAGGAAAAAGATAAAGAAACAAAGACAGAACAAATTTAGTCATTCTCCATTAAAATCATATTTGTTCAAAATTATTACAAACTAGAATCAGCAAAAAGAAAATTGCATAAAGGAGTGTGCTGATCTAGTTCATGTCCCTGTCTTGTTCCTTCTTCTCATGGAACTCTCTGATTTCATTGACAATATCTATCATCCATTGATTTTCCCTAATGGAAAAATCAACCCAGGTGTGTAGCTCTTTCCACCATTTCCAGGCTTCAGGTAAAGTTAACCTTATATTATGAACATTGAAGCCTTGTCCTTTGTTGAAGTGTTTGAATTCCTCCAGTGAATCCCTTGCTGTCTGAGTTCCCATTCTTTGACCTCTTCCACATCTGCCTCCTCTTCCACCTCTACTAGAAGATCTCATTGACTTGACCCTTACTTCCCAGAATTTAAGTCTCAGAAAGGAATTCAGTCCCTCCTGAAATCCCATGTCATGATAGGGTCACTTCTTTCCATAGTACAGCTTCTTGTATTCCTTCAGAAGATCATCAGTCAACTGTATCCTGCCAGGTGCAGGTTTATTGAACTCATTTATGTCATTCTCCCATTTCTTTTTACCAAAGATCCTAGCTGCTTCCTTTTCTTCTGCTGTATGGCCTTTTCCCCCCTTATTGACATCATCAATAAATCTGGACAGTAGGCCATGAACACTTTCTTGTGTGATTACCAAATTTGCAAGTTGACCTTCCATTATCTCAGTCCTTGGGTCAACTGCAGTGATCCTTCCTTCAATAGTCTATTCCAGCAGATTGATCTTCTCAGTAACCTTTGGATCCAATGCAGCAGGTTGAGGTGCCACAGCAGGTTTAGGTGCCTCAGCAAACTTGTCTAACTTCTTGTGCAAAGAGGCAACCTGTTCATTCAAATTTTTATCTCTATTTGCAGCAGTGGTCTTTATACCTCTGACATCTCTAATTAAATCATATATAGAAAATTGAGCAGAGGTAATGTTGGAAGCAACTGTTCCAGTAGTTCTTCCTCTATTTTCTACAAGATTCACCAAATCTTCAAATCTCTATTCACTATTCAGTTGATTCCTCAGCTATGTAATATCATTCCTAACAGCCTTCAACTCTTCCAAAACATGTGCTGGTACAACACCAGCCATACCTCCAGCCATTTCTCCAGCAAAATCACCAGCAGGCTCTTCAACATGATAATCTGCCCTTGGTGTCCTGACAACTATGGCTCTTGTCCTGTCCCATTCAGTAGGTTCAGGACCCTCCTCAACAATATCTCCAAAGATCTCATCTATTGCAGGTTCTTGTGCAGGTTGAGGCTCATGCACTACTTCTAAGATAAGTATTTCTTCAAAAATTGGTACATGTACCTGTTGGGGCTCAGCATCTACTTTTTTTTCCTCAGGCATCTAGAACTCCTTATCACTGAAATCATAGTCAACAAGCTGTTCTTCAGTAAGGTCAATAGCAGCTTGCTGGCTGTCTTTGCCCTCAGTAGCCTTGGCTTCAGCAGCTTGTGCCACAAGAAACTGTTTCACAACAGCCCGTTCTACAGCAGCCTCCACACAATGCATAGGGGATTCCTCCAATCCCAACAAAAGTTCCAACCTTTGTCTCAGCACTGTTTGATCCTCAGTGACTAGGACCTCCTGTTCCGACCTGTGTTCAGTTGCTGTCTGATCCTCAGAAGACTGAACCTCCAAATCTTCAACTCTAACTTGAGGAAATATAGCCAAATTTTCTTTCAAAACACCATGAGCCTCAGCTATCTCTTTTAAGGTTTCAGAGGCTCGTGCTAAAACTTTATCAGTCTTAATGCTGTCTTGGTACTGTGCAAATCCTTCAGAATAGACATCAGATACTTCAACCAATAAAGTGTCAGACATACTGATCAGCCTGTTATCTTCATGAGCTATCTCAGCATTAATTCAAGCTTCCAAATCCTCTATAGTAACATTCTCCATGTCTTCATCCACATTACCAGTCTGTTGGCCATCAGCAGACTTGCATCATCAGCAGATTGATCTGTTGTTTTGTCTTTAGACCCCTGTCTTACATCCTCAGTACGTCTTTTCAATGCAGTGCCACTTGGTTGGCCTGGAAACGAAGGGTGATCATCATTAGAATCTGAAGATGATGAATCATCATTGTCAGGTGTATCTTGTGGTTCTCTGAACATAATGCTTCCTCTTTGCTTCTCTCTTTCAATAATATCCTTCAGCCTCGTTTGCAGTTCAAATGTATCAATCAGTCCAAGCAAGTTCTCTACTCCCAACTGGTTAAATGACCATTCTTCAAAATTAGTCATTGGTTCTGCATCTGGTTTTTGTCTCTAATAAAAACCAAACTTCCAAACAAAGTAATCTTCAATTTTATTGAAGTTGGGATCTACCTTTTCCTTCTTAGACTTCTTTACCCTTCTACCAAAAGGCATTGTGAGCCTTCTTGGAGCAGATTGCTCAGCTTGTTGTCCTTCAAATGTTTCAACAAGATGAGTCAATGTAGCTGCATCAGATACAAATAGGTCAGTAGGTTCTTCAGGTTGTAGATTAGTACCTACTACCTCCATCGGTTCAACACTAGGTTCCCCCTGAGTCTCATGCTCTACCAGAGGATCTTCAGCAGTTTTTTCTTCCACCTGAGTTGTAGCATCTACAGTAGGGTCTTGAACAGGCATAAAAATTTCCACAGCAGGTTCAAGTTCAGCAGTGTGCTATGGTTCTTTAGTTTGTTGTGTTAGGTGTAGTGCCCGAAAGACAAATATCTAATTGGTTTTATGATAGAATTAATAAATCATCTTATTATATGCATGTATGCTTATAAGTAAGACACTACTGCAAACCCTAAGTACCTCGTTTATGTAATCACGTAACTCAATGTATGGCTATACACAAGAGGATTGAGTTAGTGAGATGTACTTAAAATTAACTTAGTCCATAGCTTTTATTAATCTGAGTACGGGTCTCTAGATTAATTTGCTAATAATGTGCCCAGAACACTTTAAGTGTGACAGTCTTATCCGGACTGTCGGTAATAGGGTACCTAGTGGGGCATTTATATATGATGATAATCATATAGGGCTGGACCGATTTGATTTGAGTTCTCGATATAATTTCGTGATTGAGAAGTCTTATCGAATCAAAATATGATCATATATGGATTGATCTCAATCCTGAGGTGATCACAGACAACTGCTTAGACTAGGGTAGAGTTTGATGTGTTAGTAAGGATCACTTCGTAGTATGTGGTCCGACACTTCTTGTTGGCTCTATTCTGGAATGAGTGAGTAGTCTGTGCTATCACAGATATGGAATCCATTCCTTCCCTAGGGAAGTAGACAGACAGTTCCCTTATTTGTTAATCCTAGAAACTGATCAATCCACGGAGTTCATATTATATTAGTTATGAACTAATTGATCACTAGGGGGATAATGGTAAATAAGGATAAGAGGTTTCGAGAAGGGTCTACGGAGATATCCCGAATCGAAATGAACAGTCTATGGAGGATTTATCCGTATGTAATGATTATATCAGTGGACACGTTATAACTTATAGTTGAGTGTAAGTTTATATCTATATTCGGCAGAGTTCAGTTTCGGGTTTATGGTGGTGTAATCTTGGAATTAATAGATTGAATATAATTGTTTGGTCTGACGAATAATTTTATTCGATTTATTGTAGCTACTGAATATGGGTCCATGGTCCCCGAAGTGGCTCCTAACATGCATATGTTTTCTCGTCGCTTCACATCAATTAATATTAAATAGTTGGATTGGACTGTTTAATAGATATGTGGATTAATTGTTTAGTTGGACTAGATAATTAAATACACGGAAAAGAAATTTTTCATGGACTCGGCCCAATGTGTTGGAAATTTCGAGTGGCCCTAATTAACCTAGGGTTTGGCCGAAATTTAGGTTATTTAATTATTAAGAAATTAGTTTTCTTGGATAATTATTTAACATATGACTTATCTTTTATTTGTTAATTGATAATTCATGAAATATTAGATAATAATATTATTTATCCTAATTTGTTTGGGATATATATTATATCTTTTATTTAAAACAAGGATTAATCTAATAATTATCTCTTAATTATTAAATCCTTGGAGGACAAGGATTACTCTCCTATATAAAGAGAGTTCTCACAAGCCTTATGGAGATCACATTTTTTCGAAATACTGGGAGGAAAATAGCTTAGAAATTTCAGCTATTTTTCCTTGGGTTTGAGTTTTAGAAAACTTCAGGTTTTCTAAGGTAGCATATCGAGGAGGTCCGGCGGCTTGAAACACCATCCACCTGGTGGTGCTTGGAGACACACATTGGAAGACTGTGGCTTCTCATCTAGCTTGGATCTTGGATTGAAGATTGTTCTTGGAGTTAATTCATCATAAACTGGTAAGCAATCTAAACTCCCTCGTAGGTTTAGATCTATTGTATTTATGTATTTTGGTTGACTAGATCTAGATCTTGTACTTTCCGCTGCGTAATCGGGTCAATCTATGATTGATCCGGCGATATTACATCTTACAAGTGGTATAAAAGCCTTTGATATATCAATCAAAGTATGTGAATTTTAGATCTAGGAGTGGAAGAAGCATGTTTAGATTGTTTTTTGTTTTTCGTTTGCTTTTCTATATGCATCGAAATTTATTCATGTATGTTGCCTTGTGATTGTCGTGCTTGAAGAGATGGATTGGGGTTGGTATTATTTACTCGTTAGATCTATTGTAAACTCATATAAATTCATTTATGTGAGTATAGGAAATTTTGTAATTTTTGTTTCCTAGAAGTAGATCTGTTTTGTTTCTGTTCAGTTTTTTATTCATTCCTGGAGATTCAGCCGTTGAAACGAAAATCCCTCCAGTCAGAATGAAGACTCAAAGTTGAGTAACAGGCCCTCAAAATTTCTTGACGATCGGAGTCCATCTCGATGTCCAATTATTACAATAAAGTTGATGTTGTGTCGTAAAAGCACTGCAGCCCCAGCTGTCAGTTCGTCGAATTTCTGGAGGAGATTGGACCATTGAAATGAAGATCCAACCATTCATTGAAGCAGGAGGAGTGAAGAACAGGTCCATAAAGTTTCATGACGATCAAAGTTTGTTTGGATGTCCGATTGTCGATAAAACGCGGCAGCAGCAGATTAGAAAATAGTAAACCCTAGTTAGGGTTTGTGTTTTTTTAATAGGTTAGATACGGGGGTACCAACGATCCATCTCGGTGTTTAATTTTTCCGTTTAATTTTTCGTGTATGATCGAAATTATGTGATAGAAACCGGAAAATTGCCATGACATGCATCATATCATGATTCCACTCCAATGCATACATGTAGCTAGTTTATTTCGAATAAATTAGGCATGTATAACTCGTATAATTAGTTAAAAAGCTTTTTTTTTAATTAAGTCACATATGATCCAACGAATAAGACGGCTTAGGCTTGCCTACTTAACCGACCCTGTTTGGAGTACTTTGATTTATTTTTCATTATTGTCAAGACTGAAACCGTAATTAGTAAACCCACACTTTTTCAAAATATTGAGTGGGAGCGGGGAATGCGATAGCCGACCCCACGGCCTCTACTATAGGTGCAAGCACGTGAGAGAATGGTGACGCCTCGTGCCGCTTTGATTTCAGCCCCCTTCGGAGGGTGTTCATCGCTATCAAAATTCAAGGCTTGGTCTCCGAAAGGATAGGATTTCGGGTACTCGTTGGGTCACTGACGTGCCCTCGTAGGCATACTCGGGGCGTACTCTGAGATCTGATATAATAGGTCACACTCATTAAGGGTGTTTTAGAAATATCTTGGCTAGAAAAAGGAAGGTAATCAATGATTAAAGTCCGGGATGTCTGATTCTCGTGGGATGTTTGATTCCCAATGTTTAATCATTGAGAGAGATTGTCTCAGTTTAACCATCATAGTGATGATATCGACCCTCTCGGACAGTACTATGCGAGGTTAAATCCTTGGTATGGTAGGATAAACTTTTTATAGTTTATTATTCCTAAAATAAAAATCTAGTAGTGAAAATGTATTTTTGAATTTAACTTTCTGTCATATTTATTTTACAACTAAATCTCTAGGCTACTAATCTGTTAGTAGTAGGACTTCATTAAAAATGTGGAAAGTAACAAGTACGTTGTGAATTATCAATAAATGCAGTTAATTTTTCGGAAGAGATTTTTCCCTTGAGCCTTTAAAAACTTAAGTGACATAGTATAGTTATGTCACGGATGTCACTCGTGTTCAACGAGAGACGACCATACTTAGTTTACAAAAGATGATATAGGACTATCAGAAAAATTCATTTAGTGAATTTTAAAAGTGTAATTACACAACAAATTTCTAAATTGAAAAATTTGAAAATCATATACATAAGGCGTTGCTAGTTAAACGGTATTTGGAACCGATAAACTAGTGGGAGCCTTAGTCTTATGATTTGTTGCTTTTCTGAATCATTAGAAATGTGTAATGGACTGCACAAGAGTTTTTCCATTCATTGGAAAAACAAGAATAAAGCGTTACTAGTTAGACAGTATTTTGAACTGATAAACTAGTGGGAGCTTAGTTCTGGAGATTTTATAATCTTTGAAACATCATGAACACAGCATTGCTAGTTTGACAGTATTTGGAACTGAAAAACTAGTGGAGCTTAGTTCTAGGTGATGTACTAATCTTTGAAAAATCATAAATACAAAGTGTTGCTAGTTGGACGGTATTTGGAACCGATAAACTGGTGGGAGCTTTGGTCTTATGATTTGTTGATTAGAAAAATCGAATAGTCCAAGATGGTAACACATCATTAGACATCCCACAGTTCAAGAGTAGTATCTACTCAAACGAACAGCTAGTTCAAGACAGTTTCCATCTAAGGAAAGTCGAGAATGGGAAAGAATGTTTATACGTGTTATTCATCTAAACTAGGTAGTTTTAAGGATAAACCGGAAAATTAATAAATTGGAAATTAGAGATAAGGAAAGTGATTTCGGATCACTGGCCAATGCATCCTTAGCAATTTTCTCAAAATCTAAGTTCTTTGGAAGAACTAGGTAGCTTTGCATTAAACGATAAATAAAATAGACAACAGGCAGTTATTTCAGATAGACTAGTGGGATTGATATAAGGAAATGAATCTCGGATTCAATTCTTGAGTATCGCAGAAAATTAATTTTCTGTTTCGAACAAACGTATTCATTTTCAATAGGATAATTTGTTTGTCTTATTGACGATGAATATAACATTCGTAGCACGAACCCAAGACTCGGACTTTTGTTTGATAAAGTCAGAACCACTAAGAAATGCTGAATAAGTATATGTAACACATGTTAAACAATATAAAAGCAAATGGTTTCCGTATTTACATAAACACTTCTTTATATACTCTTAATTAGTGCATATTCCCTAAAGACAAGATCTGAAGACTTTCTTAGGGTGATTCCTATCTCCCAGTCAAAGGAACACAGTCTCAAAGGAACAATGACTAAGTTTCCTTTCAATCAGGAAAGGGTAATAGATTTTAAGTAGTAACATAGCTTATTCATAACAACCTTCGGGGTCATATGAAAGGTACAAGCTAGTGGGAGCTTTTGAAGTAGTGACATCTTGTCTAACAACTATTCGAGACTCCGGTATGTTTATCCAAAATATTTGGAGGAAATCTCTGATTTCACCAGAGATAGAGTATTACATACTCACAAATAGGTTATTGCGTAGTCTTCGGGACTGATGCTCGGCCTGCCTCCCAGTGGAATGTTTTCACTAAAGGATACACCATAAATTTGCCTTATGTAGTTATTGATGTGCTACGATACACTGCTGAACTCATTTAAGATATTAGTTGCAAAAATAACGGTTTACGTTGTAATGAAAAACCGAGAAGTCTACATAATAGATGCCTACGCATTTCTGGATAAGGAGTGAATTCTGTTCACCCCACTTCCGTGAATATAGACATTTAGCATTTAGTGCTTGAAGGTAGGACTGGAAATTTAGCGTACATGTTCAGATCGTGAAATATCTTAATGCATTGAGTAATGGTTGATTATAAAACTCGTAAAATCAGAGAATGACGGTTATACTGTCAAACTCGGTCTGATAGAGTCTATAAATAACAACCTTAAATCTTGAAGTATTTGTACTCTATATAGTACCAATAATTGTACCAACATTTACCCTGAATTCTGCTCAAGAGAGGATATATAGGCTCATTATTTCTTAGAATATATGTTAAATGCTATGTGAGTGTTTCTAGGATCGTAATTCTGGTAACCCGAGGGTTAGGCCCGGAAAACTGGTGAGTTATTCAGCACGAAATTCATTCTGCCGTATTGTCTAAGTCGGTTAGGGTTTTAGAGAGTCTTAAGTCGGTCATCGTATCTATATAAGGCCGCATTAACAGAGTTCTTCATATGGTTCATAAGTCTTCATAGTTATTTATCAATTCTTTAAATACATTATATATTTTGATGAAATAAAGTTTTCTTGAGCTTTGGAGAGTTGTTATTGGTTTCCTCCCTTCTTCCATCATCTCTAGCTTGAGTAGATCGAGTTAGATCTCCATTGTTGAAGGTATGCAGCTTTGAACATTCCTTTATTGTCTTCAATATGGTAGATTTGTTCGTATTTATGTGTTTTAGTTAATATGCATGTTTAACAATCCAATAATTTACTTATTTTAATCGTATTGAGCAATGTAGATCCAGAAATTAGAAAAAGCCACCCTCGGTAACCCGATGGTCTATACCAGTTTACCGAGGCATATTTTAGAAAACCTAAAATGGGATTCACTATAGCTACGTTGATCGGCAGAAATAATTAAAATGAGTAATAGGTCTGGCCAATCTAGTATTCGTAATTCGTAAATTAACATGAAGGACCGCAAGTGAAGTGTTAATTAGGACATAGTCTTGATGGACCCTAGGAACGTGCTGGTCAGTGTCGACAGCTGTCTAGGTGGGTTAGCGGTATGAGGTAACGCTCAATATCGTCAATTCTAGTTCTTTATGTGTATGGGCTATTACCGACCAATTAAGGAGGGTAGCTTGCGTATAGATTATCTGCTGCCATTTTCGGAGTAGATAGGAGTAGGAATTGCACCCGTAGCTGATAAACATGATAATAATCTTCAAATGCTCATGATCAATCTAAGGAAATTATGTGGGGAAGTAAACATAACGATTAACTAATCCAAGTTAGTAGATCGGTGAGGAGAGGGAGAGGTATACCATGTTTGTTTTCTTTTTATGTTATTTTTGGTCAATGACCGCCTATATGTTGCTTCTTAATTAGGTTAGAATCATTTATATGTATAAGTTGCATTGTCTCTGTGGGATCGACCTTGACTCGCATTTACTATACTACGATGTACCTAGTATTCTTGCTAGTAATATCGACGTTAGTGACTTACACACGATCACATATGCCAAAAATAATCTTATAGCTTTCAATCTTGCAACAGGGGCATATGTCTCATCAAAATCTATTCCTTCTGCTTGAGAATAGCCTTTTGCCACTAGTCTGGCTTTATTTCTAACATTGTTACCAGATTCATCCAATTTATTTTTGTATACCCATTTTGTTCCAATTATATTTGCATGACTACGCCTCTCCACTAGTGTCCAACCCTGGTTTCTTTTAAACTCATTCAATTCTTCTTGCATAACAATTATCCAATCTGGATCAGATATAGCTTTGTCAACCATTTCAGGCTCCATTTGAGATAGAAAACAAGTAAACATTGCTTCCAATTGTCTTCTAGTCCTTACACCTTGCTGTATGTTACCAGTTACTTGTTCAGCAGGGTGATTCTTTAACCATTGTAAATCATGATTTGTTTGATTTACTGGAACCTTATCTTCAGTATGCTCTGTTGTTACTTCAGTAGCGGGATCATCAGATCCTTGAACTGCATCTGTGGTTGCATCAGTAGTGTTACCAGCAGGTTCTTCCGCAGGGGCAGAATCAGAAACAGTTAAGTCTTTTATCTTTTCCAAAACAACAACATATTCTGGATCAGTGACTTGGAGATTCTCAGCAGGTTCTGAAACTTCATCTTCCATTCCAGTGAACATAGGTTGATCAAACACAACATGTATTGATTCTTCATGTTTCAATGTCCTTTTGTTCAGTACCCCGAATTCCTTGTTGACTGAAGAATATCCCAAAAATATTCCTTCATCTGATTTTGGTTGGAATGTCTTCAGTTGTTCCTTATGATTTAAAATAAAACATTTGCTTCCAAATGGATGGAAATGAGATATATTTGGTTTTCTTCCATTCCATATCGCATAAGGTGTCTTCAACAGTTTCTTGTTCACTGAGGTCCTATTTTGTGTGTAGCATGATGTATTGATTGCTTCTGCCCAATATCTTTAGTAATGCTTCACAAATCATTGTCCTCCCTGCTTCTTTCAAAGTCCAGTTTCTCCTTTCAGCAAACCCATTTTGCTGAGGTGTTCCAGCAACTGCTAATTGATGCAGAACATGATTTTGTTCACAATATTCTCTTATGAGTCTATTGAGAAACTCAGTACCCTTGTCTGATATGATTTTCACTACTGACAAACTTTTCTCATTTTGCAGTCTTTTCAAAAGTTCAGGCATCTTTTGAAGTGTTTCACTTTTCTTGTTGATAAAAATTACCCAAGTGTATCTTGAATAATCATCCACAACTACCAGAGTGTACTTCTTTCCTGTTACACTTGTTGGTATCACTGGTCCAAATAAATCCATATGCATTAATTCCAAAACTCACTTTGTTGATTGTTTAGTCTTGGACTTGAAGCTTGACTTTGTTTGTTTACCTTGCTGACATGCATCACATATAGCATCCTTTTTGAATGTGATCTCAGGTAAACCAAACCAACTTGTTTTGCACTAACTGATTGATATCATCAAAATTGAGATGATTCAACTTCTTATGCCACAAACAATTTAGTTCTGACTTGGTATGCACAATCAGGCATGTCTCTAGAACAGCAGTAGACCAATCCACAACATACATGTTTTGTTGTCTTCTTCCAGCCAACACAACTTGTTCACCTCTTTCACTAATGACAATGCAGTAGCCTTTGTCAAAAGTGACATTGTCACCCATGCCACTGAATTGACCAGTACTCAGTAGGTTGTAGTCTAGTCCTTCAACATATGCAACATTCCTGATAGTCAATCCATTCCTCACCCGTGTTCCATACCCTCTTGTATATCATGGTGTATTCTTGTTTCCAAAATTGACTCTTGGACCATCCTTTGCCACATAATTTGATAAACAGTGCTTATTATTTGTCATATGTCTGGAACATCCACTGCCAAAGTACCAGACACCCTACAAAAAAAAAATTAATGAATTTTAGGTACCCAAAACTGTTTGGGTCCATAGTGGTCAGTGGTAAGCATGACCCTTGACAAATTTCCAAAATGTCTTCTTTGAAAAGTATTACACTTTTGTTCATATATGTATCCTACATTTCAATACATTCTAACATTTGGTTGTGTAGGATTCACATATGGTTTCTGGCCTTTTGGTACATAATTCTGTTTTAAGTGTTTTCTTTTTTCAGAAGCACTAGCATAACCATTAGGTTGCGGTCTGTTGGTCCTTTGAAAAGGATTTGGTTAAGTTTAAAGGGGGGGGGGGGGTGAATAAACTTAACACTTAAAACTTTTGAGTTAACAAATTCTGCAACTTCGTGAGTCGCGATACTTCGATAGTCCGATGATACCTCGTAACCGCCGATAAATAGTAGTCTACTGATAGTTGAGTTTGCTGAATTTGTGCAGCGGAATTATATCAAAATTAAGCCTTAATACTTGTTGTTAAATATGATACTAAGTATTAGATACTCAGTAGTGCAAGTGTGTGATTTCAGTTGCTAGATTCAGTAGGTTGATGTGTAATTTAAACTACGTGCAGAATGTAAACGCTGAAAGTAAATAGGCAGGTTTTATAGTGGTTCTAGGTGGTGTAATCCTGTCAGTCCACTCTTCTCCTGTGATGTTGGAGGAAATTCACTAGAGATCTTTGATGTAGCTTTTACAAAGATTCCTAAGGTTGCTTGTCCTTCACCAATAACTATGGATTCTGGCGAAAGCGGGAACAGTAGGATTCTTCGCTCCCGAGTCTTCCACTTGGTCCTTGAAGGGTAGGATTGCCTCTTCACCACCTCCACCGCAAACAACGAGTCTTTCACACAAGCGTGCTTCTTGTCTTCAGCAGGTTCTTTATAAAATAAAGATTGAATCAAATAAATGATTCAGTTGCAGCAGCTTGATTAGGATGATATAATCAGCAGCTTGCAGGCTTCAAGTGTGTATGCTTGATGTAGCTTGAATGTAGAAAACTGTAACACCCCGGTTCCCAATCCCGTCGGCCGCCGGTATTGGTCACCGTAGTGCCACTCCTCACGACACACAGTCGTGGCGGTAACATGCAACATTCCACAACAGAAAGAAAATAAACATTCACCATTCATTATTTTAAAAGAAAATATTAAAGTGAGTGCAAATATCCCGAAGAAAATGAAATTATCAGGAACGTCAAAATCTTTAAAATTTAAAATTCCAAATAATGTAGAAAACATGTGACTGCGACTACGTGGCTCTCAAACCCCGCGACATCCCAGCAACAAGCAAACATCCATAGAAGTACCTGCTAAGAATCTGCTCCCCATAAATGGATCATAGCAGGGTCAAACGAAAGCAAAACCGTCAACTATAAAGTTGAGTAAGAATAAATCTAGTATACGCAAGGTAAAACCAACCCACGGAAAGTACCATCAATTTATGAAGGACCCAAACAATCCACAAAAGTTACGACCAATCCATAACGGATACCATACATCACAACTATCCACCTAAAGGTCCCGAATGTGCACATCCCTCAAAAGGGTAAAGCCCTAGAGAGGAGGATCCTAGAGGTCACCCAATGGTACCATTAATTAAATGGACCATCGCATACTGGGGTGCAAGGAAACCTTCCCGGGTTCCCGGCTTCGGGTGCTACCCTATCGGCCCGACCATACCAATGTCTGCAACTCCCCAAATACGCTAAGGTCATTGAAGTCGTAAGGAAACCTTCCCGGGTTCCCGGCTTCGGGGGCTACCCTATCCGGCCCAACCACTACGGGTCTACGAACTTCGATGCCTAATATCCGAATCTCACCAAGACACCACAATTCTTGACTCACCAGAGCGTAATCTACAGAACATATTCGTAAGGCTGGCCAACAACCCACAAAGAAGGAAAACAACATAGACTGGACGCCCGTTTGAGAGGCCGGACGCCCGTCCAAGGACTCTACTAGACGCCCGTCCAAAATATCGGACGCCCGTCCAGAATGTCAGGACGCCCGTCCACTTTAACAGAATTAGATCCCGAATGTAAAATGACCCCTCGGACGTCCGTCCGGGTAACCCAAACGCTCGTCCAAGGAAATTACCCGGGGCGGACGCCCGTCCGTAAAACCCGGACGCCCGTCCACTTTAACGAAGTTAGATCCCGAATGTAAAACAACCCCTTAGACGTCCGTCCAGGTAACCCAGACGCTCGTCTGAACTGAAATCAAGGCAGACGCCCGTCCAGAAGGCCTGGACGCCCGTCCACCTGGGTTTCATCTCGAACCCTAAGAATTCTACACGCGATTTCTGAGCCGTTTCACAACAAAAAAAGCAGCAAATACAACATTTTAAGCCCAGAAATCTCCATACAACAGTATCTTATCAACTATAGATCTTAACCAACACAACAACACACTATTTCTACGTATAACATCCCCGAAACAGGACAACCAAGCATAGACACCCTTAAATAAAACTTGACAGCAAAACGTAGAAATATTCTTACCGGTTAGGCTGCGTTTCTTGAAAGCCCTCTGCTATCGAGCTAGAATCGTTCCTCTACGAAGCCCGAATCTATATATAAACAAAACAGTGATCACCAAACAATTCTAGTGATCCCCAAAGATAGAACCCTAAATCGTACAGCCCCCTTATCAACGCATAAGAGGATCGGCCGTGGCCTTTGGTCGGCCGATCGTCATGCTCGAGATGTAGGAAAAGAAATAACGATGCTTACCGATGATGGCGACGACGAATTCCTAAACACCAAGGAGAGATTTTTCTCTCCTTCTTCCTTACTCTTAGCCGACGGCAAGGGAGGGTTTTGGGGCTGAAAATTTGTGTTTTGGGGAAATAAGGAGGAAAAGGAGAAAAATCCTTTTTAATCTATTAAATGATTAAGACTTCTTTTTTTTTTTTTTGTAAATTCCTCCATGAACTAATAAATCCCATAATTTCCCAAATAATAGATCTTTTACTTAATTAGTTAGGAAGTCAAAATTTCGGGATATTACATCCTTCCCCCCTTAAGACAAAACTTCGTCCTCGAAGTTCGGATTCGTACCGGGCGTTGTTCCACCCCCCCTTAAAACACCCTTCGTCCCCGAAGATAAGCAAAAGGATTTTACGTACAAGGCTTGAAGAAAATGCATACCTTAAGGGAACAAATGCGGGTACTTCTGTCGCATTGCATCCTCAGCTTCCCATGTCGCCTCCTCAGTGGCATGGTTAGACCATAGGACCTTGACGATGCTAACCTCACGTCCCTTTGTTCTCCGTACCTTGGTATCTAATATCTGCACCGGTACCTCCTCGTAAGTCAAGGACTGATCTAACTCAACCACCTCCGGTTCAATCACGTGAGAAGGATCACTCACGTACTTGCGCAATTGGGATACATGGAACACGTTATGCACTTTATCCAAAGCCGGTGGCAAGGCTAGTCGATATGCTACTTCACCTATGCGGTCCAAGACCTCATATGGCCCCACGTACTTGGGACTCAACTTTCCCTTTTTTCCAAAACGCATCACTCCTCTGGTTGGTGATACTCGTAGCAATACTTTATCGCCCACGACGAACTCAATATCCCGGCGGTGTAAGTCTGCATAACTCTTCTGCCTATCCTGGGCAGCCTTCATCTTTTCTCGGATTATCTGCACCTGCTTAATCATATCTTCGATCATCTGCGGTCCCAAAATCGCTGCCTCGGACGAATCGTCCTAACAAACCGGACTCTTGCATTTCCTACCATAAAGTGCCTCAAAATGTGCCATCTTAATACTGGCATGGTAGCTGTTGTTGTATGAAAACTCAATAAGATCGAGCTTTTCCTCCCAGGAGCCTCTGAATTCTAATACACATGCCCTCAGCATGTCTTCGAAGGTTTGTATGGTCCTCTCCGTCTGACCATCGGTAGCAGGGTGAAAAGATGTACTCATTCGTAGCTCCGTACCCAAGGCTGCCTGTAGCTCTTGCCAAAACCGAGATATGAATCTCGCATCTCTATCTGACACAATACTGCTGGGTATACCATGTAGTCTCACAATCTTTCTCCGGTATGCCATAGCCAACTCCGTCTTACTCCAAGTGTCTTTCATCGGAATGAAATGCGCCGCTTTGGTCAGTCTATCCACAACGACCCAAATCATATTATTCCCTTTAGGGCTCCTCGGTAATCCGCATACAAAATCCATGGAGATGGAATCCCACTTCCAAACCGGCACATCCAACGGCTGCAGCATACCCTGTGGCCGTCGAAGTTCAATCTTGACCACTTTGACACAAATTCTGCTACCTCGCGTTTCATATTTGGCCACCAAAAGGTTTTCTTGAGGTCTTTATACAATTTGTCTCCTCCCGTATGAACCGAATAAGGCGTACTATGAGCTTCACTCAAGATCCGCCTCTTGAGTTCTTCGTCGGCTGGTACACACCACCGACCCTTAAACCGGATACTACCGTCCTCGTGTAACATAAAATCAGCTGCCCCATCTGTACCAAATTTGGCTTTCTTTGCCTCGATCACCTTGTCACCCACTTGTCTCACCCGGATCTCAGCGTATAATTCGGGTTGCAAGACGAAGTCGCTTTTATCTCCGCCTTTCTGGATGACACAAATATCCATACGGTCCAACTCTTCTCGCAATCTGATCCGAGCTACTTCCTCGCACAAGGAATGAATCAATTTCCGACTCAAAGCGTCCGCCACTACATTGGCCTTCCCTTCGTGGTATTGGATTTCCATGTCATAATCTTTAATTAACTCCAACCAACGCCTCTGACGCATATTGAGCTCCTTCTGTGTAAATATGTACTTCAGACTCTTGTGATCTGAAAACACCTTGAAAGTTATTCCATACAAATAGTGGCGCCATATCTTCAATGCGAAAACCATAGCTGCCAACTCCAAGTCGTGAGTTGGGTAGTTACTCTCATATGGTTTCAGCTGCCTCGACGCGTACGCGATCACTCGCCCCCGTTGCATCAGTACGGAACCCAGTCCGTTCTTCGACGCATCGGTATAAACCTCAATGTCCTCATTTCCCTCTGGTAGTGCTAAAATAGGAGCTGTAGTCAACCGTTCCTTAAGCAGTTGGAACGCCTCCTCACATTTTTCATCCCACTTAAATCGGTTCTCTTTCTTCATTAATGCAGTCATCGGCCTCGCAATCTTGGAAAAGTCTTTTACAAATCTTCGGTAATATCCAGCCAAACCCAAGAAGCTTCGAATTTCTGCAACATTCTTAGGTGTTGGCCATTTCGCCACTGCCTCTATCTTGCTCGGGTCAACGGATACACCATCTTTCGAGACAACATGCCCCAAGAATGCCACTCGTTCCAACCAGAATTCACATTTAGACAGCTTCGCATACAGTTGTTTTTCTCGTAAGATCTGCAGTACGAGCCTCAAGTGCTCGGAATGTTCTTCCTTAGTCTTAGAGTAGACCAGGATGTCGTCAATAAAGACTACTACAAACTGGTCCAATTAGGGTTTGAATACCCGGTTCATCAAGTCCATGAAAACTGCTGGTGCGTTGGTCAATCCGAAAGGCATGACCGTGAATTCGTAATGTCCGTACCTGGTACGAAAGGCGGTCTTTGGGATATCCGCATCTGCTACCCTGAGCTGGTGATACCCTGATCGCAAATCAATCTTCGAGAAGATACCTGCCCCCCGTAGTTGGTCGAACAAGTCATCAATCCTTGGTAACGGATACTTGTTCTTCACTGTGACGTTGTTCAGCTCCCGGTAATCAATACACAACCGCATACTACCATCCTTCTTCTTCACAAACAACACCGGTGCTCCCCACGGTGACACACTCGGTCGGATGTACCCCTTATCGAGCAGTTCTTCCAATTGTACCTTCAGTTCCGCTAATTCTTTAGGTGCCATACGATATGGTGCTTTCGATATCGGTCTGGTCCCGGGCATCAACTCCACCGCAAACTCTACCTCTCTCTGGGGTGGCATACCTGGTATCTCATCCGGGAATACATCCTCAAAATCACGGACTACCTCAATGTCCGCTAGTTTAGGATCCCCTGTGCTTACATCGTGTACGTGACACATAAACAACGGGTATCCTTTCTTGACGAGAGATCTCAACGTCACCACTGAAATGATCTTCACGTTGGGTTTATTCACAAACCCCTTGTAAGATACTCGCACCCCTTTAGGGCCTCTCAAAGTCACTTTCTTCTGCTCACAGTCAATTTTGGCTTTATGCCGGTTCAACCAATCCATACCCAAGATAACGTCGAAGTTCTCGAGGGGGAACTCGATCAAGTCAACCGACAAGTTGACTCCCATAATTACTAACGGTACGTCTCTATACAACTTAGAGCATGGCACTAACTCTCCCGACGGTTGCATAAACTCACTGTTAATCACTTCGAAAGTAGCTAGACCCAACCTCAAAACATGCGAACCCGCTATAAAGGAACATGATGCGCCCGAATCAAAACGTACGTAGGATAAAAATGAGTTAACCAGAAAATTACCCGTCACTACGTGGTTGCTCTGATCGGCCTCCTCTCTGCCCAGCGCGAATAATTTCCCAGTCTGATTTTCTCTAGCTCCCTGAACTGTGCTGGCCGACCCTGATGGTCGGTTCCTATTTCCACCCGTGGCCGTAGGTGTACCCCCCTGTCGGCTCTGTGCAGGGGTACTACTCTGCTGCTGGTTACCCCTACTCATATTGCCCGTATTACCCCTTGGAGCTCCACCCATGTTGCTTCCCGTAACCGATGCCGACCCGGCAGGTGTTGGATCCGCAAAACATTCAAACCGTCTATGTCCAAACTTCCCGCAGTTGTGACACTGAACTTGTGCACATGAACAATCGGTACCCGGGTGATTTCCTTGACACCGCTTGCAGTGATAACTTCGTGGCCGACTAAACCCCTGAGAGTTACCCCTAGCTGGCTGACCACCGCTGCCTCTGGTAACGTGGGAATTTGCCGAAAAGGAGGGCCATACTGGAGGGGTCCCAGAATTACTGCGCTTTTGCTGCCCCTGATTGTCCTCAGAGACACTCTTCCTCTTGTTGGTAGCATATGCTGCTTTAACCTCTCTCCGAATTCTCTCAATGTTGCATGCTACTTCACACATCTCTTTTAAGCTCGTGAAGCCCCTACTAGCCCCCATACGATCCCGGATCGCCAAATCTAAGTATTGCTCAAACTTCACCATCTTGGCCTCTTCAGTCGGCACTAGCTCAGATGCATAAACCGCCAAGTCGACAAACTTCTCATAATATTCTTGAACAGTCATATCCCCCTGTCGGAGATTATCGAACTCAACCCGCAGCTCTTTCCTCTTAGATTCGGGAAAGAATTCACGCCTCAGCTCCTGCTTAAACTCGGTCCAGTTCAGTGGTACCACTACTGATTCCCCTTGCTCATTTTCAATATGGGCCAACCGATCTTTGTTAGCACTCCACCACAAATCAGCCCTGTCAACCAAGTAGAAGGCAGCTTGATCGACCTTCAGTTCCTCTGGACAGCCTAGAGTGGCGAAGATCTTCTCGAACTCTCTAATCCACCGCTCGAGTCCCTTAGGATCTCCCTTACCATCGTACTGACTAGGCCTCTGCTGACTCACAGCCCTAGTCATGCCGGTGGTTGACCCCTGAGAACGATCCTCTGTCAGCTTGTTGACCGCCTGAATCAGGTCTTGATTCATCTTAACCAACTGATCAATCAGCTGGTCCCTCTCATTTCCATTCCTAGGAGGCATAGCTAAACTACAAAAGTAAACAATCATGTATTCAATTATTACCTATATCATGCCACAGAATATTTCACATATACTAACACCTACTGTCCAAAATTAATTGCAATACACAGCCACATTTCCACATACATCAGGACTTACCGTACCTTCCTTACATAGAACTCAATACCTACCCCACATATCCTCACTGTGCTTATTTTAGTGAATTCATTCTTAGGGTTCATTTTAGGTGGTGGTCCTGGAGTCGAACGTCTCTGATACCACTTTGTAACACCCCGGTTCCCAATCCCGTCGGCCGCCGGTATTGGTCACCGTAGTGCCACTCCTCACGACACACAGTCGTGGCGGTAACATGCAACATTCCACAACAGAAAGAAAATAAACATTCACCATTCATTATTTTAAAAGAAAATATTAAAGTGAGTGCAAATATCCCGAAGAAAATGAAATTATGCGGAACATCAAAATCTTTAAAATTTAAAATTCCAAATAATGTAGAAAACATGTGACTGCGACTACGTGGCTCTCAAACCCCGCGACATCCCAAAGCAACAAGCAAACATCCATAGAAGTACTGCTAAGAATCGCTCCCCATAAATGGATCATAGCAGGGTCAAACGAAAGCAAAACCGTCAACTATAAAGTTGAGTAAGAATAAATCTAGTATACGCAAGGTAAAACCAACCCACGGAAAGTACCACCAATTTATGAAGGACCCAAACAATCCACAAAAGTTACGACCAATCCATAACGGATACCATACATCACAACTATCCACCTAAAGGTCCCGAATGTGCACATCCCTCAAAAGGGTAAAGCCCTAGAGAGGAGGATCCTAGAGGTCACCCAATGGTACCATTAATTAAATGGACCATCGCATACTGGGGTGCAAGGAAACCTTCCCGGGTTCCCGGCTTCGGGTGCTACCCTATCCGGCCCGACCATACCAATGTCTGCAACTCCCCAAATACGCTAAGGTCATTGAAGTCGTAAGGAAACCTTCCCGGGTTCCCGGCTTCGGGGGCTACCCTATCCGGCCCAACCACTACGGGTCTACGAACTTCGATGCCCAATATCCGAATCTCACCAAGACACCACAATTCTTGACTCACCAGAGCGTAATCTACAGAACATATTCGTAAGGCTGGCCAACAACCCACAAAGAAGGAAAACAACATAGACTGGATGCCCGTTTGAGAGGCCGGACGCCCGTCCAAGGACTCTACTAGACGCCCGTCCAAAATATCGGACGCCCGTCCAGAATGTCCGGACGCCCGTCCACTTTAACAGAATTAGATCCTGAATGTAAAATGACCCCTCAGACGTCCGTCCAGGTAACCCAAACGCTCGTCCAAGGAAATTACCCAGGGCAGACGCCCGTCCAGAAAACCCAGACGCCCGTCCACTTTAACGAAGTTAGATCCTGAATGTAAAACAACCCATTAGACGTCCTTCCAGGTAACCCAGACGCTCGTCTGAACTGAAATCAAGGCAGACGCCCGTCCAGAAGGCCTGGACGCCCGTCCACCTGGGTTTCATCTCGAACCCTAACAATTCTACACGCGATTTCTGAGCCGTTTCACAACAAAACAGAAGCAAATACAACATTTTAACCCCAAAAATCTCCATACAACAGTATCTTATCAACTATAGATCTTAACCAACACAACAACACACTATTTCTACTTATAACATCCCCGAAACAGGACAACCAAGCGTAGACACCCTTAAATAAAACTTGACAGCAAAACGTAGAAATATTCTTACCGGTTAGGCTGCGTTTCTTGAAAGCCCTCTTCTATCGAGCTAGAATCGTTCCTCTATGAAGCCCGAATCTATATATAAACAAAACAGTGATCACCAAACAATTCTAGTGATCCCCAAAGATAGAACCCTAAATCGCACAGCCCCCTTATCAACGCATAAGAGGATAGGCCGTGGCCTTTGGTCGGCCGATCGTCATGCTCGAGATGTAGGAAAAGAAATAACGATGCTTACCGATGATGGCGACGACGAATTCCTAAACACCAAGGAGAGATTTTTCTCTCCTTCTTCCTTACTCTTGGCCGACGGCAAGGGAGGGTTTTGGGGCTGAAAATTTGTGTTTTGGGGAAATAAGGAGGAAAAGGAGAAAAATCCTTTTTAATCTATTAAATGATTAAGACTTCTTTTTTTTTTGTTGTAAATTCCTCCATGAACTAATAAATCCCATAATTTCCCAAATAATAGATCTTTTACTTAATTAGTTAGGAAGTCAAAATTTCGGGATATTACAAAAACACTTGAAGAATTCTTTGGATCAGTAGCCTTAAGTTCAGTAGGTTCAGCAGGGTGTTTTTCAGCTCAGTAAAATATCTCCTCAAAGTTTATCAATTTTCATCAATCATCACCTTGTTTCTGAGTTGAAAGTCCTCTATTTATAGGCAAGAATGCATGTGACTTGTATTTGAAATTCAAATGTAACCGTTCCTTGTTTTTGTCCCATCTGATTTGCATTCTGTCACTATTCATAGGACTGACACTGTCAGAATTCCTTTTTGACAGTGCAGTCTGTCCATCCTTTGACTTATATCCAATGGTTAAAAATCTGAATCATCCCAACATCTTTTTGATCTCAGCCTTTGATTTGTTTGATAAGTCAGAGGTAGTTGGCTGTCCTTATCCATGTAATCTTCCAATAATCTTGAATTAATCGAGGTATTTTATCAGCAGGTTCATCAGTCTGCTGAGATACCTATCAGTCTGCTGAACTTTAATTTGCTGTGTATAAACTACAATGCAATTGACTTCTTTTATCTAACTTTTATTTGTGAAGTTAGATTACACCTTTTTAATTATAACCAAGTTCCAAACATCATCCAACTTATGGAATTTAGACCTTCTTCACAAGGCATATAGAATCAGTTTAGGTCATCAGAGACTTGCCTAAATTCTGATTTCATATCCTTGACTTAAATTACTAAGTTTGATCCCTTAGCCTTCTGTAACTGAGTTTGAGCCCTCAGCCTTCAGTCTTCAGCAGGTTCCTGACTAGTCTACTTACCTATCTACCCTAATCATATGGATCAGTCTGCTAATATGAATCAGCAGCCCTTTACAGTGCTTGTTTGATCAAACCTATTCAAAAATCAAACTCTAATAAACCTATACATTTGATCTAGACATCTTTTTGCCTTTCCACTATAACAGCTAGTCTGGCACTCATCATCAAAACACAGAAATAAGTCCAACAATTTCCCCCTTTTTGATGATGATGCCACTACCCTCACCTAACAGCAAAGCAAAAAGATAAAAACAAAAACAGAACAAGTATAGTCATCTTTCATTATAATCATTTGTTCAAAGATATTACAGTCTAGAATCAGCAAGAACATAATGCCGTTAAAGTATGTTGATCTACTGTCTTCTTTCTCTTTCTTGTCTGGCCTTCTCCACTTGTTCTTGATAGGCCCTGATTTATTCTATCATATCCCTCATCCATTCATTTTCAATCAGTGTAAAATCAATGTAGGGATTGACCTCTTTCCACCATTTCATGTAAAGTTCTTTGAATTCATCAAGTGAGCCCTTTGCTTTTGTGATAGGCAAGTTCATATCACCTCTACCACTTCTTCCACCTCTTCCACCTCTGTAAGTTGCCCTTAAGGCTTTGACTCTTGCTTCCCAAAATTTCAATCCCAAGAAAGAGTTTAGACCTTCATGATATTCCTTGTCATGATAAGGTTTCCTTTTGTTATAGTATTCTTTCTTGTATTGTCTGAGGAGATCATCAGTAAGTTGAACTCTGCCAGGTGCAGGTTGTCTGTAAGCATTAGTCTCATCCTCCCATATTTTCTTTGCAAAGAGTCTTGCAGCCTCTTTTGCTGCTGCTGTTTGGCCTTCTTCCCCCTTAGTGACATCATCAACAAACCGGGACATTAGGCCATAAACACCCTCCTGAGAGATTACCAGATTATTTAGTTGACCTTCCATAATATCAGTTCTGGTATCAATTGCAGTAATCCTTGATTGCAGGGTCTCTTCCAGTAGATTGATCCTTTCAGTAACTTTAGGATCCAATCCAGCAAGTTGAGATGTTCCAGCAGCCTCAGCAGGCTTAGGTGTAGCAGCAAGGTTGTCAAGTTTCTGATGGATGGAAATAAATTGGTCTTTCAGAAACTTATCTTTTGCAGTATTTCCAACCTTGATTCCCCTCACATCTAGTATCAGATCATTCACAGCATTTTGAGTAGATGTGAAGTTTGAAGCAACTGTACTAGTAGATTGTCTGTTTTCATTCACCATTTTCATCAGTTCTTCAAATCTCTCTTCCTGTCTATCCAATTGAGTTCTCAACTGTTGCATATCATGCCTCACAGTCCTTAACTCATTCAACACTTCTACTGGTATCTCACCAGTCATTCTTCCACCAGTAGCCTCATCAGCAGGCTCCTCAACATTGTATTGTGGCCTCTGATTGCTCACAACCAATGCCCAACTCCTATCTAGTCCAGTAGGATTAGGTCCTTGATATTCTTCTAAGATAGGATCAATGGCTGGCTCTTCAAAAATAGGTACAAATGCCTATGGTGGATCAACATTGACATTCTCTTCTTCAGGCATTTGGAACTCCTCATCACTAAAGTCATAGTCCAGCAGCTGCTCATCCATATTAACAGCAGTCTGCGACCATCTTTCCCTTTAGTGGTCTTGTCTCCAGTAGGCTCCACTACAGCAGCCTCTTTAGCAATAGGGGTATCCTCCATACCTAAAATAGGTTCCAACCTTTGTCCAGGTGTTGTTTGAGACTTAGCAGCCTGTACCTCCTGTTCCAACTCGTGTTCGTGAGTCTTGTTTGTAACTCTCAACAACTTTGTACCTCCTCTTCAGCTCTTTGTGGATTGAATATAGCCTCATTATCCACTTGAAATCCTTCAGCATGACCAATTTTGTTCAGGATAATGGCGGGTTTAGTAAGAATGCCCTCAAAGTCAAATCCATCTTGATATTCAGTAGATTCTTCTGAGCTGGCACTAGGTTCAGTTCAGTAACCTTCTCTCCATCCAAATCCTCACTCTGTTCAGCTTCAGTTTGTGCAGTAGGCTCTACAACATGGAATGTAACGGATTCATCAGCTAGCCTACCAGCACTTAAATTAATTCCTTCATTGATCAATGCTTCCAGATCATCCATGGTGAGATCCTGTAGATCCTCATCCATCTCTCCAGTCTACTGGCCCTCACAGACTTACCAGTATCAGTGGACTGTTGTGCAGGTGGTTCTATTATTATTGTAGTCCCACTGGTTCCTCCTGGTCCAGAGGGAAAATCCCCTCTAGAATCTGATGATGAGGATGAATCATCATTGTCATCTCTTGGATCCCTAAACTTGATACCCTCCTCTTTCTGTTGTTCATCAAATAAGTCCATCAATCCGGATTGCGGCAAAGTGGTATCAACTAGGTCCTACAAGTTCTCTACCCCCAACTTGTCAAAATCCCATTCTTCAAAATCTGTCATAGGTTCAGCAGCTGGCTTTTGTCTCTTGTACAAACCAAACTTCCATTGGAAATAGTCAGCAACTTTCTAAAGTTTGGGATTTACATACTCTTCTGTTTTCTTCCTTTCTTTCACATGCCTTTCAAAGGGCATGAAAGATCTTCTGGGAGCAATTCCAGTGCCTTGTTGACCTCCAAAGGTTCCAACAAGCAGGTTCATAGTTTCTTCAACAGATGTTTGAAAGTCAGTAGGTTGTTGAGGTTGTAAATTTGTGCCTACTACTTCCATCTGTACAACACTTGGTTCCCCCTGACTTACATGCTCATCAGCAGGGTTAGCAGCGGACTGCTCTTCCCCCTGAGTTCTTGCAACACTTGCAGGGTCTTCAACCAATTCTTCCACTACCATAGCAGGTTTAGGTTCAGTGGTTTGCTGTGGGTCTTCAGTAGATACTACAGCAGGCTCAGGGTCAGTAGACTGCTGTATATCTCCAACAGATTGCTCAACAACAACCTGTCCAGCTTCAGTAGACTTAACAATCTCTTCCGGTGAGGAGTCAGTAATTTCCATAGGCTTGATGATAGTCAAGGGCTCAGCCTCAATAGCCTCTTCTTCCTCTTCTATTGATGCTTCTTCTTGGATTCTTTGTGCCTCCAAATTTTTCAGTTCTTTCCCTTTGCCATACTTTTTCTTTGTGGCAATCTCCTTCATCCTCTTGGAGAGGGGTTCATCATCATCAGTTCTAGTAGACTTTCTCTTTCTACTAGCTTCCATCTGTTGTTCCCTTAGAATCTCAACAACAGTTATTCTTGCAGCAACAGCAGGGTCAGTACTTTCAGATTCAGTTGGACCCTCAGCAGACTCAACAGTCTGTGCTGTTTGCTTCTTTGTCTTCTTAGGCTTTAAGATTTTAGTAATCTTCCTTGTATCTACAGCCTTTCTTTTCTCCGTGGTCTTCTTTGGTGCAGCAGGTTTGGTAGATTTCTTCTTAGTTTGCTGAACCTGCTCACCACCAGCATCACCATCATCTCCATTACTATCATCATCAGCAGCAGGGTCAGCAATATCTTCATCATCATCTAGACCAGGAATAGCATAATCAATTTCCTTCTTGTATCTAGACTGATTGATCTTCTCAGGTTCAATATCAGGAACCTCCAAGTGATTCAGCAGGGTCTGAACCATCAATCCTAAGGGCAGGGCCTTGGATTTCCTTTTTCCCTCTTTTTCTTCCTTGGCTACCTTCTTCATGTAATGGATGAAGTAACCAGCCCAATCAAACTTCATGCTCCTGCAAATAATCATCATCAACTCTATCTTGGGTCCAGATAGAGTGTCCATACTTCCAACCAGTCCAAGTATGTTCTTTGCAATGAGTTTGCTCAGCAGACTGTACTCATTCCCAATATGTCTGCAATTGATGCCTGGAGTGGATTTGGTGGCTGCATTTGTCTTGATTTGATCGAAAAAAGCCATCTTGGATAGCCCCATTGCTTCAGGATTTACTGGACCATCCACTACTTCATCAAATCCAAACACTTCCCTCAGTAGACTAGGGGAAACTTCAATCTCCTCAGCATTCACAGTTGTCTTGAATGCTTCAGTTCCTTCTTCCACAACCATGTTCTTCCAGAAATCAATAACATTATTGTATGATATTGTTTCTAATCTGATATTGAGTATATTAATCAATAACATTAATGGCCAATTCAGTTTTGTTTGCATCAACAACAAAGCCTCTTACACTTTGGCTTGATTCAATCTGGACATCAATCTTTTCTGCCATTGTTATGAGAAAACTGAGATGAAGAAGATGGATTGTAAATCCGTGTTCACACAGTGTGAAATTTGTAGTGATAAAGCAGATTTTGCAAGTAGAGAATATGCTGTGTAACAGTCTGTATATATAGACAGACGGTAGTTGTAACTGTCAGTGCACGTACATTCATGTCAACCACGATTAATCTGAGTGAATGTGGTCTTGACATGTGGCCCATAACTCATCCATAACGTTTGTAACCGTTGGATCGTGTTAACTATGGTAATAAAGGATAGGATAAATATCCCGCCAAACTGCTTTTTGACTTTAGTAAAGTTTGACTGAATAACGTTCCATTCAGCAGGGTTGTCCTCAGCAGGGTTGGTTCGACGGTACCGCGATAAAGGTGCTTCGCAGTGCCGACAAAGTGACTCGCGATCCTTGATTTCTTCTTGTTTTGTTCAATTGATAATACAAGATGAAGTTTAATACCAATGACTGATCTGTCAAGTGAGCTCACCCAACATGACAAAGACAAATCCCCTTGGCAACCTCATTTACTCAATTTTCCAAACATAAGTACATGGAATTGTTGATACCAATGACTAATCTGCTAAGTGAGCTCACCCAATCATAACAAAGACTAATCCCCTTGGTGAATTCCAGTGCACTGCTGATTATCAGTCAAATTTTATAATTCCAAGTTCAGTCCTTAATTTGGCAAATCTTTCGCTATCAAGTGGTTTAGTGAAAATATCAGCAAGTTGATTTTCAGTAGGGATATATAGAACCACAACATCTTTCTTTTCAACATGATCGCTTATAAAGTGATGTCTCACATCAATGTGCTTGGTTCTTGAGTGCAAAACAGGATTTTCTGTGATTGCAATTGCACTTGTGTTGTCACACATAATGGGAATTTCCTTTTCTTCAATTCCATAATCCCTTAATTGTTGTCTTAGCCATAGTACTTGTGCACAACAACTTCCAGCAGCTATATATTCAGCTTCAGCAGTGGAAGTTGATATTGAATTTTGTTTCTTGGTGAACCAGGAGACCAGTCTGCTTCCCATCAACTGACAGGTTCCTGTAGTGCTTTTTCTATCAATCTTGCATCCAGCATAATCAGAATCTGAGTAGGATATAACTTTGAAGCTTCCATGCTTGGAATACCATATCCCTACTCCCAAAGTCTCCTTTAGATACTTGAGAACTCTCTTGACTGTACCTAAATGACTTTCTTTAGGTTTAGATTGAAATCTTACACAAACACCTACAGCAAAGGATATATCGAGCCCGCTTTGGTAGTGAGGTACAACGGATCGCCTATCATCCTTCGTATAAAGTCGATCAACATCTTTGCCTTCTTTATCTTCATCCAATCGATGTTTGTACTCATTGGAGTTGATATCTTAGTCTTGTTTTCCATACCAAACTTCTTCAAACAACTCCTTGGTATACTTGGTTTGATGAATGAAGATTCCATCTTTCATCTGTTTAACTTGCAATCCCAAAAAGTAGTTCATCTCTCCCATCATACTCATTTGGAATTTACTCTTCATTAGATTTGCAAACTTTTCACAAAGTAAATCATTTTCAGAACCAAATATTATGTCATCCACATAAATCTGTACTAGCAGGGTGCTGTTCCCTTCACTGTGAAAAGAGTCTTGTCAATGGTGCCTTTTGTAAAACCATTATCCACCAAGAATTGAGAAAGAGTCTCATACCATGCTCTTGGTGCTTGTTTCAATCCATAAAGTGCTTTGTTGAGTCTATACACTTTATCTTCTTGATCTTTAACTTCAAATCCAGGAGGTTGTTGTACATACACTTCCTCCTCTAGAATGCCATTCAAGAATGCACTTTTGACATCCATTTGATATACTTTGAAGTTCTTATATGCAAGCATGTGCCAAGAATAATCTGATAGCTTCCAATCTTGCAACAGGTGCATAAGTTTCATCAAAATCTATTCCTTCTGCTTGAGAATAGCCTTTTGCAACTAGTCTGGCCTTATTCCTCACAATGGTACCAGATTCATCAAGTTTATTTCTGTATACCCATTTAGTACCAATGATATTTGCATGACTTGGCCTTTCAACTAGTGTCCAAACTTGATTTCTTTCAAATTCATTCAATTCTTCTTGCATAGCTATTATCCAATCTGGATCTGAAATAGCTTCTTCAACAACTTTTGGTTCCATTTGAGATAGAAAACAAGTAAACATAGCTTCCAGTTGTCTTTTAGTCCTTGCACCTTGATGTACATTGCCAATAACTTGTTCAGCAGGGTGATTCCTTAACCATTGTGGATTCTGGTTAGTTTGATTATCAGGAACCTCATCTTCAGTAGGGTCTGCTGTAGCTTCTTCAACAACAGGGGGTTCAGCAGATCCTTGAATTGCTTCAGTTGTTGCATCAGTAATGTCACCAGCAGGGTGTTCAGCAGGGGCCGTGTCAGAAACTTTTAAGTCATTGAATCTTTCCAAAACTTCAACACAATCTGGATCAGTGACTTGTTGATTCTCAGCAGGTTCACAATCTTCATCTTCCATACCAGTGAACTTAGGTTCATCAAACACAACATGGATTGTTTCTTCATGTTTTAGTGACCTCTTGTTCAGTACCCTAAATGCCTTGCTGACTGAAGAATATCCCAAGAAAATTCCTTCATCTGAATTTGGTTGGAATGTCTTCAAGTGTACCTTATGATTTAGGATAAAACATTTACTTCCAAATGGATGGAAATAGGATATATTTGGTTTCCTTCCATTCCAGATCTCATAAGGTGTCTTCAGCAGCTTCTTGTTCACTGATGTTGTTTTGTGTATAGCATGCGTATTGATATTTCTTGCTTGACCCAATATCTTTCGGGTAGCAAAGCTTCACATATCATTGTCCTTCCCGCTTCCTTTAAAGTCCTGTTTCTTCTTTCAAAGCAACCCATTTTTGCCGAGGTGTACCGACAGCAGCAAGTTGATGTAGTACACCATTCTCGTTCACGATATTCTCTTATAACTTTGTTGAGAAATTCGGTACTCGATCGATCTTATCTTTATTCTCGTTAAACTTTTCTCATTTTGTAATCTCTTTAAAAGATTAGGCATGCTTTTGAGTGTTTCACTTTTCTTGTTCATAAATATCACCCAAGTGTACCTTGAATAATCATCCACAACCACTAAGGTGTATTTCTTTCCTGTTACACTTGTTGGAGTTATTGGTCCAAATAGATCCATATTCATCAGCTCCAACACTCTATTAGTTTATTGTTTAGTTTTTGACTTGAAGCTTGACTTTATCTGTTTACCCTGCTGACATGCATCACATATAGCATCCTTCTTGAATGTGATCTCGGGTAAACCAATCACCAGCCTTCTTCTTCACCAACCGATTGATATCATCAAAGTTTAAATGATTCAACTTCTTGTGCCATTACCAATTGAGTTCGGACTTGGTATGCACAATCGAGCAGAGTTTCGGAACTGCAGTAGACCAATCCACAACATACATGTTTTGTTGTCTTCTACCAGCAAGTACAACTTGATCACCTCTTTCACTAATGACAATACAGTTGTTTTTGTCAAAAGTGACCTTGTATTCCATGTCACAGAATTGTCCAGTGCTCAGCAAGTTGTAGTCCAGTCCTTCCACATATGCAACATTCTTGATTGTTAGTCCATTTCTCACAAGTGTGCCATATCCTCTTGTATATCCAGATGTATTCTTGTTGCCAAAGTTCACCCTTGGACCATCTTTTGCCACAAAATTTGATAAACAATGCTTATTCTTTGTCATATGTCTGGAGCATCCACTGTCAAAGTACGAGACACCCTACAAAACAAAGTTAATACATTTTAGGTACCCAAACCTGTTTGGGTCCATAGTGGTCAGTGGTAAGCATGACTTTTGGTAAGTTTCCATAAGGTCTTCTCTTAAAAGTGTCATACTTTGGTTCATACATGTATTCCACACGTACATAAGTCCTAACAGTAGGTTGTGTAGGATTCACATATGTTTTCTGGCCTTTTGGTTTATAATGCTGTTTGAAGTGACTTTTGGTATTAGAAGCATTAGCATAACCATTTGTTTGCTGTCTGTTAGGAACAGCCCTGTAATATGGAGTCTGCTGAGGTCTTTGCTGAGGCCTTTTATAGGTCCTCTGTTGAGTCCTTTGTTGATTCCATTGCTTAGGTTTTACCCTAGCAGCATGGTTATACTGGTTGTTTCTATCAGCAGGTACATGAATATTCCAATCATCATCAGTAGGGAACAATCGACCTTTCCCCCTGAGATAAGTATCCCTTGAATGATTAACATTTTTAGATTTGGGATTCTTATCCTTGGAATATTTCTGACCTTTACCTTTTTATGGTCCAGCAGACTTGGTAGCAGGTCTGCCATCAGTGGGTCTAGAAGGTCCAGCAGTCCTATTTTTAGATTTGTTCTTTTTGTTAGGAGCTGTTGACTTCTTTGACTTCTGATTTTGCTTCCTTGAAGTATTCTCAGTAGGTTTCACTGCCTCAGCAACCTTACTTGGAGTTGGATCTTGTGCTGGTACAAACTTAGGACCAATTTCGGTGCTAGGTTCCAGTAACCTTACTGGATCCACTCTTTTTGGATTGTTGAGTTCCAAATCCAAGCCCTGTCTTATCACCATAAGGCTTTCCAGATTTGTATGCAGTAGTGGAGCAAGATGGCTCAGCAGATTCAGGGGCTGCTGGATGATCAGCAGGCTTACACTGATTCTGTCCAACACCTTTTTCCTTACATTTGAGAACTCTTAATTCAGCTTTCAATCTTCCAACTTCTAATTCAAGAGCTTCTTTTTCAGCCTTCACAATCTCATAACCAGATTGTATTATCCTCAGTTGATTAAGGATGGCATCCAAAGTCTCATTATTGTCAGAATTTCTAGGATTTGAACCACAAGTTGATTCACAATCACTTCCAGCAGGAGTGTTGATGGATATAGTATTGTATACCTCCTCATTTTCATCCATATTGGCCATCAAAGCATAATCTTCCATATCAGCAACCAGTGCTCTGTCATCTGATTCATTCCCTTTTTCAGATTCCACTTCATACCCTGATTCATCTTCAGCAACCATAGCCTTCTTGCCATGACTTCTTTGTTGACTCTTGGTCTTCAGTAGGTCTGGACAATCAGGTCTAAAGTGTCCAGGCTTCTTGCAGTTGAAGCAAAGATAATCAGGTTACTTGCCTTGTTTTAACTCAGGACAGTCAGGTTTGAAGTGTCCTGGTTTCTTGCAATGAAAGCACAGATAGTCATTGTCTTTCTTTGATTCTTCTTTCTTTCTTTCAGTAGGCCTTTTTGTGAAGTTTCTTGAAGGGGCCTTTCCAGTCTTCATCATCCTGATTTTCTTGCTCAGTAGGGCAATCTGCTCTTGCATCTCATCCAGCAGATCATCTTGTTCTCCAGAAGTTTCTTCCTGATGTGAAGTAGCCAATGCAGTGGTCTTTGGCTCTTCTTTTTCAGTCTCAGGTACAAGCTTTTTGATGAATTCATAGGCCTTGAGATCTGAAAACAACTTGAAGGTGTCTTCTTCATGCAACTTTCTCATTTCTTCTATTGCAGTCACCTTCATTTTCCAAACATCTTTTGCAGGTAGAGCCTCCAAGATTTTGGTGTTTATTTCTTCTTTTGAATAACTTACACTCAGCAGGGTAAGTTCATCCAAGATTGCATTAAATCTTGATTCCATTTGCTCAATTGTTTCATTTGGTAGCATCTTGAACTTTTGAAACCTCTTTTTGACCACACTGATTTTATTCTTCTTTATTGCATCAGTGCCTTCACAGATCAACTGTATCTTGTCCGAAAGTTCCTTTGCAGTTTTGCAATCTTTAACCTTCATGTACATATTGCTATCCAAGGTTCTGTAAATGATGTCAATAGCAATATTGTTGAGGTTTGCTCTTTTTCTGTCTTCTGCGTTTCGTTCTCTTTTTGGTTTAGGAATGTACTCAGTTGTATCACCCACTGTTATTGCCTTAGTAATCTCCAGTGGTCCATCAGTTAGTACATCCATCATCTCATCATGAGTTGCAGCAAGGTAAGCCTGCATTCGACGTTTATACTCATCAAATCTATCTAGAGAGCACATCAGCATAGTTCTAGCATACTGAGTGTTATCCATGATGCAAGTCTTTGAAAATCAGTAACTTGAAAGAAAGTTTCAAAGAATTTTCACAAGCATAACAAGTAGGATTTCTTCAGAACAGAAGCACTGCTCTGATACCAATTGTTGGTCCCTTGAAAAGGCTTTGGTTAAGTTTAGAGGGAGGGGTGAATAAACTTAACACTTAAAACTTTGGAGTTAACAAATTCTGCAACTTCAAGAGTCCGCGATACCTCGCAGTCCGTCGATACCACGATAACTGCTCGATAAACGTAGTCTCTCGATAGTTGAGTTTGCTGAATTTGTGCAGTGGAATTATATCAAAATTAAGCCTTAATACTTGTTGTTAAATATGATACTAAGTATTAGATACACAGTAGTGCAAGTGTGTGATTTCAGTTGCTAGATTCAGTAGGTTGATGTGTAATTTAAACTAAGTGCAGAATGTAAATGCTGAAAGTAAATAGGCAGGTTTTATAGTGGTTCCAGGTGGTGTAATCCTATCAGTCCACTCTTCTCCTGTGATGTTGGAGGAAATTCACTAGAGATCTTTGATGTAGCTTTTACAAAGATTCCTAAGGTTGCTTGTCCTTCACCAATAACTATGGCTTCCCAAACTGAAAACTGGGAACAGGTAGGATTGCTGCTCCTGAGTCTTCCACTGGTCCTTGAAGGGTAGGATTGCCTCTTCACCAGCTCCACCACAAACAACGAGTCTTTCACACAATCGTTCTTCATGTCTTCGACGGGTTCTTTATAAAATAAAGATTGAATCAAATAAATGATTCAGTTGCAGCAGCTTGATTAGGATGATATAATCAGCAGCTTGCAGGCTTCAAGTGTGTATGCTTGACGTAGCTTGAATGTAGAAAACACTTGAAGAATTTCTCTAGATCAGTAGCCTTAAGTTCAATAGGTTCAGCAGGGTGTTTTTCAGCTCAGTAAAATATCTCCTCAAAGTTTATCAATTTTCATCAATCATCATCTTGTTTCTGAGTTGAAAGTCCTCTATTTATAGGCAAGAATGCATGTGACTTGTATTTGAAATTCAAATGTAACCGTTCCTTGTTTTTGTCCCATCTGATTTGCATTCTATCACTATTCATAGGACTGACACGGTCAGAATTCCTTTTTGACAGTGCAGTCTGTCCATCCTTTGACTTATATCCAATGGTTAAAAATCTGAATCATCCCAACATCTTTTTGATCTCAGCCTTTGATTTGTTTGATAAGTCAGAGGTAGTTGGATGTCCTTATCCATGTAATCTTCCAATAATCTTGAATTAATCGAGGTATTTTATCAGCAGGTTCATCAGTCTGCTGAGATACCTATCAGTCTGTTGAACTTTAATTTGCTATGTATAAACTACAATGCAGTTGACTTCTTTTATCTAACTTTTATTTGTGAAGTTAGATTACACCTTTTTAATTATAACCAAGTTCCAAACATCATCCAACTTATGGAACTTAGACCTTCTTCACAAGGCATATAGAATCAGTTTAGGTCATCACAGACTTGCCTAAATTCTGATTTCATATCCTTGACTTAAATTACTAAGTTTGATCCCTTAGCCTTCTGGAACTGAGTTTGAGCCCTCAGCCTTCAGTCTTCAGCAGGTTCCTGACTAGTCTACTGACCTATCTACCCTATTGATATGGATCAGTCTGCTAATATGAATCAGCAGCCCTTTACAGTGCTTGTTTGATCAAACCTATTCAAAAATCAAACTCTAATAAACCTATACATTTGATCTAGACATCTTTTTGCCTTTGCACTATAACAGGTAGTCTGGCACTCATCATCAAAACACAGAAATAAGTCCAACACTGTCCGTTAGGAACAGTCCTGTAATATGGAGTCTGTTGAGGTCCCTGCTGATGTCTTAAATAACTCCTCTGCTAATTCCATTGCTGAGGTCTAGGCCTATCATTATGGTTATGTGTATTATTTCTAGTAGTAGGGGCAGGAACATTCCAATCTTCATCAGTAAGGAACAATCTACCTTTCCCCCTAAGATAAGTATCCCTTGAATGATTAACATTTTTAGGTTTAGGATTCTTATCTTTGGAATATTTCTGATTTTTACCCTTTTGTGGTCCAACAGACTTTACAGCAGGTCTGCTATCAGTAGGTCAAGAAGGTCCAGCAGTCCTACCTTTGGATTTACCCTTTTTGTTAGGAATCATTGTCATTTTACACTTCTGATTTTACTTCTTTGAAGTCTTCTCAGTAGGCTTTACTGCCTCAGGAACCATCTTGGGAGTTGGATCTTGTACAGGTACAAACTTAGGATCAATTCTAGTACTAGGTTTAGTAACCTTACTGGATCTACCCTTAGTAGATTTTTGAGTATCAAATCCAAGGCATGTTATATCACCATAAGGCTTTCCAGATTTGAATGCATAGGTAGAACCTGATTGTGCAGCAGATTCAGCAGCTACTGAATATACATCAGACTTATGTTGATTCCGTTCATAATATTTTTCCTTTCTTTTGAGAGTTCTTAATTCAGCATTTAATCTTTGAATATATGCTTGAAGAGCTTCTTTTTCAGCCTTCACAATCTCATAACCAGATTGTATTTTCCTCAGTTGATTAAGGATGGCATCCAAAGTTTCTTCATTGTCAGAATTTTTAGGATTTGAACCACAAGTAGATTCACAATCACTTTCAGCAGGAGTATTATAGATACAGAATTGTATACCTCCTCACTCTCATCCATATTGGCCATTAAAGCATAATCATCCATATTAGCTATGAGTGCAGTGTCATCTAATTCATTTCCTTTTTCTGAATCCACTTCATAGCCGGATTCATCATTAGCAACCAATACTTTCTTGCCAGATCTTCTTTGTTGATTCTTGTTCTTCAGTAGGTCTGGACAATCAGGTCTGAAATGTCCAGGTTTCTTGCAATTGAAGCACGTATAATCAGGTTCCTTCTTTTGTTTCAAATCAGGACAGGCAGGTTTGAAGTGTCCTGGTTTCTTGTATTGATAGCACAAGCAGTCATTATATTTCTTGGATTCTTCCTTCTTCTTTTCACTTGATTTCTTGGTGAACTTCCTTGGAGAACCCCTTCTTGTTTTCATCATTCTAATTTTCTTGCTCGGTAGGGCTATTTGCTCTTTCATTTCATCCAGTAGATCATCTTGAGCACCTGATGGTTCTTCATTATGTGTAGCAGCCAATATAGTAGTGGATGGTTCTTCCTTTTCAGTATTAGGAAAAATTTTCTTACTGAACTCATATGCTTTGAGATCTGAAAATAATTTGAAGGTGTCTTATTCATGTAGACTCATGGACTCTTCTATGGCAGTAACGTTCATTTCCCAAACTTCCTTTGCTGGTAAGGCTTTCAAAATTCTTGTGTTGATCTCTTCCTTTGTATACACTACATTCAGCAGGGTGAGTTCATCCATGATAGCATTGAATCTTGACTCCATTTGTTCAATGGTTTCATTTGATTTCATTTTTAAGTCTTGGAACTTTCTTTTGGCCACACTGACTTTGTTTTTCTTGATAGCATCAGTGCCTTCACATATCAGTTGTAATTTTTCCCAAAGTTCCTTAGTAGTCTTGCAATCCTTCACTTTCATATACATATTTCTATCCAAGGTTCTGTAGATTATATCAATAGAAATGTTGTTAAGGTTTGCTCTTTTTCTATTTCAACACCCCACTCTCTTTTTGGTTTTGGAACAATCTGAGTCTGATTATCCACAGTTATAGCTTTTGTGATTTCCAGTGGTCCATCTGTCAGCACATCCATCATTTCATCATGTGTTACAGCTAATAAGCCGGCATACGACATTTATACTCATCAAAATGATCTAAAGAGCAAATCAACAAAATCCTAGCATACTGGTTGTTATCCATGATACAAAGCTTTGAAAATCAGAAAGTTGAAAAAGTTTTCAAAGGTTTTTCACAAGCACAACAAGTAGGATTACTTCATAACAGAAGCATTGCTCCGATACCAATTGTTGGTCCCTTGAAAAGGCTTTGGTTAAGTTTAGAGCGGGGGGGGGGGGGGGAGAATAAACTTAACACTTAAAACTTTTGGAGTTGACAAACTCAGTAAGGTCAGTAGCTTGCTGACTCTCAGTAGTTTGCTGACCACTCAGGAATCTGCTGACTATTATAGTTACTGAATTTGTTGCAGTGGAATATATGTAAATTAAGCCTTATTACTTGTTGTTGAAAATATGATACTAAGTATTGGATACTCAGTAGTGTAAGAGTGTGAATCAGTTGCTAGTTTCAGTAGATTGATGTGATCAATTTACTAAATGCAGATAGTAAGTAGGAAAATTTTATAGTGGTTCCAGGTGGTGTAATCCTGTCAGTCCACTCTTCTCCTGTGATGTTGGAGGAAATTCACTAGATATCCTTGAGTTTGCAATTACAAAAATCCCTAAGCTTTTTGTCCTTCACCAATGACTATGGCTTCAGAAACTAAATACTTGAAACATGTAGGATTGCTGCTCTAAAGTATTCCATTGGTCCTTGAAGGGTAGGGTTACCTCTTCACCAGCTCCACCACAAACAATAGTTCTTGACACCTAAGTGCTTCTCTGTCTTCAGCAGGTTTCTTGTAAAAGAAAGGTTGAATCAAATAAATGATTCATTTGTCAGCAGCTTGATCAGGATGAAATGATCAGCAACTTGAAGTCTTCAAGTTTGTGTACTTGATGTAACTTGATAGCAGGTTACACTTGAAGAAATATCTTGATCAGTAAGTTTAAGCTGAGTGTATGTCAGCAGGGTGATTTTCTTGATTAAGATCTTGATAGCTTCGTATGAATTCTTACGTTGTTCATGATCTTCAAACTGAGTCAAGAGTCTCTTATTTATAGGTGTGAATCCCTTGACTTGCGTTTGAATTTCAAATATAGCCGTTTCACACTTGTCTCCATCTTGACTTGCTTTTTGTCTCTGTTCATAGTACTGACACTGTCAGGCAGCTTTTTGTCAGTTTTCAGACTGTCCACCCTTTGACTTATATCCATTAGTTTATCCTCCGGATCTTTCCAACGTTCCTTTTATCTTGATTATTGATTTGTTGACAAAATCAAGGCTTGTAATCCATCCTTATCCATTTAATATTCCAATGTAACTTTGATTAAGTCGAGATTTACATTCAGCAGATACCTGGGGTATATCAGTCTGCTGATGTACAACTTTGTCAGCTGATTTTAGTCTGCTGTGTTTTAGTAGCACTTCAGCCAACTGCATCTCATCTAAAATTTTAATGTGAAGTTAGAGTACACCATATTGAACATAACTAAGTTCCAATCACCACTTAACATTATGGAACTTAGACTTTGTACACAAGGTATATGTAATCAGTTTAGGTCATCACAGACTTCCCTAAATTCCGATTACATATCCTTGACTTTAAATACTAAGTTTGATCCCTTAGCCTTCAATAAATGAGTTTGAACCCTCAGCCTTCAGTCTTTAGCAGGTTCCTAGTCAGTCTACTGACCTCGACACTCTACTGACCTAGGCAGGTCTGCTGATAAGGTCAGCTGACCTATTTATAGTGCTTGTTTGATCAAACCTATACAAATATCAAACTCTAGTAAACCTATACATTTACTCTGGACATATTTTTGACTTTGCTCTATAATAGCTAGTCTTGCACTCATCATTTAAACTTAAAATATGTCCAATAGAAGGAATACTAGATTGCTGTGAAGAGGATGTTTTGGTAATTTAGGGGTACATTTAATATTGGACTCATTTATGAAAGTTGTACTCAATGTTTAGTCACAGTGTACTATGATTCTGACTATGCTGTTGATGTGGGCACCAAGAGATCAATGATTGGGTATGTGTTTACTTGGGGTGGTTCAGTGGTCTGTTGGAACGCAACTTTACAAGCAACAGTGACATTGTCTACTACTGAATTAGAGTATATGGCACTGACTGAAGCAGCAAAAGAGGCAACTTGGTTAAATGGGCTAGTAAATGATCTAAGTCTGCATGAAGATCAAACTAGGGTGCAATGTGACAGTTTGAGTGCAATATGCTTGGCCAAGTATCATGTTCATCATGAGAGCCAAGCATATTGATGTTAGGTACGATTTTTCTAGGAAATGAGAGGAGGGTCAAAGTTGAAAAGATTAGCACTAATGTTAATCCTGCTGATATGTTCACTAAACCAATTCCAACAGGCAAGTTTCATTTGAGTCTAGACTTGCTGAACGTCCAAATCATTTAATCTATATCTGGGAATACACTACTAAAGTAGGGGTTCCGCTGAGGTATTCAATCTCGAGGACCAAGAGGAAGTCTAACACTTGGCTATGCATCTATTTCCGTTTGGTCTGCATGGAGTTCAAGTCAAGGTGATGGTTTGTAATGGTGACATAAACTATGCATACTGAGTTTGGTCAGCTGAGTGGCACACTCAGCTATGTCTGGTGGAAGCCTGTGGTTTGGTGATGACGGTCAAATTATACCCGTAAAAGTCATCAACATTGACCTTAAATCGAGATTAATAATATATATTTTATATTAAATCACATGTTTATATTGATTATTTAATGTTATGTGATTTATCATATATAATTTGGTATTTATCTGTTTTTATTTATATTTTGGTATTTATCCGTTTATATTATATAATTTGGTATTTATCCGTTTCTATTTTATTATTTACTTTGAGATAAATATCTATTTTATAGATTGAGATAATTTTGGAGGATAAATACAAATGGAAGAATTAAATTTCAAGATAAATCCAAGGAAATCCGGATGCATTAAAGATAAAGATCGGATAAGCACGAAAAGAGGAGTAAGGCATGACAAAAGCCAGCAAGCCAATCCAAAGATTTGCGCCGACTTTGGAGGACACGCATGGAAGGGGGGCGCATTATTCTTTTTTGATCAGCCGAGAGTTATCTCTTATTTGTTTTGATATTTTGAAGTATATCTCTTAATTAGCTTGAACCCCTATAAATAAAGGCATATCATACACGCCATATACAACTTTTACACCTTAGACACATTACACAATTCATAATAAAGTTCTCAGTTTGTCTCAGAATGGTTTTTATACAAGTTCTGAAATAATGTAAGTTCTTGTATTTATTTCTTCTTTGTTCTTTGTAGTTAAGTCCCCAATTATTATTTATCGTTTGAGATTGTTCGTTCTTCACCAAACGATGTAGATCTAAAGATACGATATAGGGCAGTGGGGATTCCTTGTCTATAAGGATCCACACGCCCAGATCTGTTATCCGGTGACCTATAGATGACTTTGGTATGATCGACAATCGTGTTTTTAGTAGATCTATATAATTGCTTTTATGAATCTCTATTTTATCCTTTACGTGTGTAGAAACGCTAAGATTTAGGCTTTCGCCGCGTCAATCTAGCCACGTCTTTATGGTGTGATTGTCCACCTAGAATTTCTTATCTTAGTAGGTATGGCTACGGCTACGTTGCTCGTCTGTTTTAATTAGCGTATGGTTAGGAAATACCTATATAGGTTTCCTAGGTCGGCTCATGAATTGATCTTCCAGGACTTTCAGCGAGATCTAGATCTGTTTTATATTAGGGAATTGCATGCACCTAGTTATACGTAAATCGTAGATTAACATGACACCAAAAAAGTTAGTGTTAATGGGACGGAGACTGATGCGATCGTCTAGGAAGTATGCCTAATCACAGGAATGTTGCCTAGGTGAGGAATACGGTTAATATCGGCATCCCTAGTTTTGTAAGCGTGCGAGTTATATGAGATGGAGGCCGGAAAAGCGAAGTCACATAATGTAGCATAGTGATCTAGATGGCCTACCCGGAGCTAGATCTAGTTTAAGGGATGACTCCCGTAGCCAATATAAAAGAAATACGAATCGGATTAATAGTTGTCGAGTTTAGCCTAATTATATAGAATCTCTAAATCCAAACGATAACATAATAATTGGGGAGATTAATTACGTGTCTTTATTTGTGTTGTGTCGAGTCGTGTCCTTTATCTTTTCTTGTCTTTTGTTGGTCGTAGACCGCTTTGTGTCCTTGACATGAATAATTAATTGTTTGTATATAAATGACCCACAATTGGTTCCCTGTGGGATCGACCTTGATTCGCTATAGCTATACTACGATGGGCCTAGTCCTCTTGCTAGAATTGGTTTATGGTGGTCATGTATTTTATTATCACTTGATCTTCGTGCATCAAGTTTTTGGCGCCGTTGCTGGGGAACCAACGGTCAATTTTATATATAACTAATTTTTTATTCATGTCGAGTTTTCTGTTTGTAGTCCGTTTTTAAGTTTTTGAGTCCCTCTGGTTGTCTGTAAGTTGTAAATAATTCCAGAATCTAGAACTGCTGGTTTCGCTCCCAGCGAGACTACCTCTCAGCGAGCCTGGTTCTATTTTCTGGGACTTCGCATGTCTGTTTATCTCCGTATGTTTAATCCGTAGGTCTGATAGCTGCATGGGAAACCATGTTAAAATCAGTCTACGGTCCGTTTTTTTTTCTTCTGTTTATAGAAACCAGGGAAGCAATAATCCGAGTCAGTAATTTTTCGTGGGCGCTGAGAAATAACCCAGCAACATGTGGAGCTACGAATCTGCGATGGGAAAAGCGATGGAAGCAATACCTTTAAGGCACCAAGATGGCTCCGAAAAAATTTTAAGGCTTAAATTCCTCGTGGTATAATGTTGAAGGCAAGGTATCACCTTTTTTGCTTATGATTTACTATCTTTTGGTCTTATGAGCATAAGTTAGCCTATACATGAACCTGAGTATGAATCTTAGCCCGGAGTGAGTTTAAAAGATTACTTTTATTAGTGTGGAAGGTTCTGCCCCAAATCTATCTCATCTAGAGGGTGTAGGGAAACATGTAGTAGTTGAAGGAAGCAGTGAATAAAGAGTTCCTCGTAGTTTTGTCAAAATCTCATTGTCCTATGCATGAGATTGCTTCTACTGGCCGTTCGAGCAACAATTTGTGTAGTTTTAAGAATTCGCAATCTAAAGAAGACGTTGAGTTTTGAGAGAGCATAATGAAGCAGCATTATAGAGGATACGATTAAAATGGGTCCCTAGGACTAAATCTTCTTTGTATTAACTAATTCCTAAAATGAGAGCCGAGGTAAGAGCTTAGTATAAACGGTATGGATAAATGTCGTTTCCTAGGTTTCACAACCAAGGGAAGGGTATTAATCCGCAAAAGCGACGAGCCCACCTCTTATAGTGCTCAAGGTGTCAACATCTAGCGATCCAAGAAGAATGACTGACAAGGATAATTTGGAAAGTCGAGCTGAGGACTTTAAACTCAGAACTACTTCTTTAAAACCCTTAGGATATCTTTTTAGGTTTTGTTTTCTTTGAGTCAAATAAGAGTAACGTGACATGTGTTGAGGTTTTTTATTTTGCGGTGTTCCGATGGCCATTAGGCTAAGGATGTGAAAAACTTTTTTACTCAATATAGGCCACGTGAATTAGAGTTTCTTAGGAGAGTCGAGAAATTGCTAAAGAAAAGGAAATTTAGCAATCAACCTTAAGATGGAAGCAATAAGAGAGCTTGAGAATTACTGAAAATGTAACAGAGAATGATTGGTGCGAACAAGAACAATTTTGGTCAACTTCCAAAACTTTTTAGAATGGCGATCCGAGTGAAAATCCAAAGTTGTATGCAATTCGTTCTGCAACTATCCTTATCCTTTCCTTTAAACCTTATCACCCTTCGACCTTTCTATTCTCTCACCAATCTGCCTCATAATTCACGTTTTTAACCATTCTTTCATCCCCTCTCTTTCTTTCCATCTATTTCACTCTCCCACCCTAACCCAATCCCTTAACCAGTTCCCACCTAAAACACAATTTCTTACCCACCCATTATCTTTTCTTACCATCCTTATATATCTTTTTCTAAACCCAACACACTCTAAACCTCCATTTTGTTTACAAAATACCTTTGTGTTGTGGAATTTGAAATATTGCTAAGTTTTAGTGTTTATCTTTTATCATTTTGGTTTTCATGATCCTAGCTGGGGTACGTGTAGCTCTGACCCTAGCTAGATTTTAAAAGTTTTCGGTTCGATCAAAATAAAACTTATCTTTCTACCGGAAGTTTTAAATTTCACACTTTTACGCCTATCCCGGCATTTCTGGATGATGAGTTTTGTTCTAAAATATCACACCAATCCGACCTTGTTGATGACGGTTCTGACTTTTATGTGATAAATTGATTGATTAGTAATTTCGTGGAGGAGCTACATCTCCCTAAGTTGTTGATATCCATTCAAAACGTGAAGCGTCTGCGCCGAATTGCTGATCCTATCTTTTACCAATAGGTCACATTGACTCTGTTATACCTTATCAAGTGTCTCTTTTCCGCTGGATTAAATACCTTATCAATCCGGTAAACCTCGTGTTTTCACACATGGTGTAATGCTTTTTCATCTTTGTCTTCTCCACCCGATTTTAAGAATATTTTTGTAGTGGAGGATTTCGATGAAGACTATAATCTTTAGTTGATTGTTTATTTTTCTTTCTATTTAGTATTTTTCTTTTTGCTTCTATATATGTATCCTTTTCTTATTCGTGTCTGAACGAGTCGTTTTAACTCTTTGGTTTTCCTTGTCATTGGTTGTATAGAATAAAGTGGCTTAATTTGTTTTTGGATATTTTATATCTAATTACTGCCACATTATTTTATAACTTCCATTGACATGTTATTAACGGTTTCGTGGAGTTTCTGTTTGGCTTGCTTAAACAGGTTTTCACTTGCTTCTCCACAACGTGCTTGGATTACTCCGATGTTCTGCATTTGTTTAAGAGCCGTTTCCAGAGCTAAGTCTTTTTCTTAAATTCTCATTTTTATTTGTCATTGGGGACAATGCCATGTTTAAGTGGGGGGTAGGAGACTTAGCTATGATGTGTTGTAATTGAAAATTGAATGAAACGATGAAAAAATAAATAAATAAATAAATAAATTGAATAAATGCCATATTATTTATCTTGTACCCTTAGAATTGTGAGTTCCTAGCTAAGAATTGATAGGGAAGGAACCAAGTTGCATGAGTACGTGATCATTTTATACTTATGTGAATGTAAATTTAAGGATATTCATGCCGATTGTTGCAAGTAGTTATTTATTATTCGATACTCAATCTTTGAATCGAGTTTTACCGTGCAAATCTTAAAGAAATCATGTGTACATTGTGTAGATGATTGGTTACGTAGACTTAGTGTCGATATTTATCTGCTGATGTATTCCTATCTTCTGGCCATCAAAGCGGAGTAATAAGCTTGAGAATAATCTGTGTTTTGACAAAATGTTAAACACTGGGCTTGTAGTAACATTACCAAAGTAGCCTCGCGCTTGTGGTAATATTCATGCTATTGACCAATCTGTGAGAGGAGGATGCTTGCAATGCATAATTTACTTTTAAAGCAAGTTTCTTTCTTGAGATGTGTTAATGCTTGAAAATATGAAAATGTGAAGAAAAAAATATCCAACTTTTAAGAGGCTTCGAGTATTTTTCTCGGTCTCCAAGTCCAAAAACCTTCTGGATAACGCTCTTTCTTATTCCACCATGTCTTTACCAATGCGAGGCTTAAGAAGTGGGAATATTGATGTTGGTAGGTTGAGACTGCGAAGTTAGCATAAACTTTAATCTTGCCACGAATAGATAAAACCAAATGCATATGCACACACTTCGATTCATAAACGAGTAGTGAATAATGGGTAACTAATGAGCATAAGTGGTATGAGTTGACTCGAGTTTCGTGTGTAAGTAAGATTTGACCATGTAATATGTTGTCTTGGGGAATGACTTATTGATGCTTTGTTCGGGACGATCAAAGTCTAAGTGGGGGGTAGTTGATGACGGTCAAATTATACCCGTAAAAGTCATCAACGTTGACCTTAAATCGAGATTAATAATATATATTTTATATTAAATCACATGTTTATATTGATTATTTAATGTTATGTGATTTATCATATATAATTTGGTATTTATCTGTTTTTATTTATATTTTGGTATTTATCCGTTTATATTATATAATTTGGTATTTATTCGTTTTTATTTTATTATTTACTTTGAGATAAATATCTATTTTATAGATTGAGATAATTTTGGAGGATAAATACAAATGGAAGAATTAAATCTCAAGATAAATCCAAGGAAATCCGGATGCATTAAAGATAAAGATCAGATAAGCACGAAAAGAGGAGTAAGGCATGACAAAAGCCGGCAAGCCAATCCAAAGAGTGGCGCCGACTTTGGAGGACACGCATGGAAGGGGGGGCGCATTATTCTTTTTTGATCAGCCGAGAGTTATCTCTTATTTGTTTTGATATTTTGAAGTATATCTGTTAATTAGTTTGAACCCCTATAAATAAAGGCATATTATACACGCCATATACAACTTTTACACCTTAGACACATTACACAATTCATAATAAAGTTCTCAGTTTGTCTCAGAATGGTTTTTATACAAGTTCTGCAATAATGTAAGTTCTTGTATTTATTTCTTCTTTGTTCTTTATAGTTAAGTCCCCAATGTTTGAGATTGTTCGTTTGAGATTGTTCGTTCTTCACCGAACGATGTAGATCTAAGGATACGATATGGGGCAGTGGGGATTCCTTGTCTATAAGGATCCACACGCCCAGATCTGTTATCCGGTGACCTATAGATGACTTTGGTATGATCGACAATCGTGTTTTTAATAGATATATATAATTGCTTTATGAATCTCTATTTCATCCTTTACGTATGCAGAAACGCTAAGATTTAGGTTTTCGCCGCGTCAATCTAGCCACGTCTTTATGGTGTGAATGTCCACCTAGAATTTCTTATCTTAGTAGGTATGGCTACGGCTACGTTGCTCGTCTGTTTTAATTAGTGTATGGTTATGAAATACCAATATAGGACTCCTAGGTCGGCTCATGAATTGATCTTTCGGGACTTTCAGCGAGATCTTGATCTGTTTTATATTAGGGAATTGCATGCACCTCGTTATACGTAAATCGTAGATTAACATGACACCTAAAAAGTTAGTGTTAATGGGACGGAGACTGATGCGATCGTCTAGGAAGTACGCCTAATCACAGGAATGTTGCCTAGATGAGGAATACGGTTAATATCGGCATCCCTAGTTTTGTAAGCGTGCGGGTTATATGAGATGGAGGCCGAAAAAGCGAAGTCACGTAATGTAGAATAGTGATCTAGATGACCTACCCGGAGCTAGATCTAGTTTAGGGAATGACTCCCGTAGCCAATATAAAAGAAATACGTATCGGATTAATAGTTGTCGAGTTTAGCCTAATTATATAGAATCTCTAAATCCAAACGATAACATAATAATTGGGGAGATTAATTACGTGTCTTTATTTGTGTTGTGTCGAGTCGTGTCCTTTATCTTTTCTTGTCTTTTGTTGGTCGTAGACCGCTTTGTGTCCTTGACATGAATAATTAATTGTTTGTATATAAATGACCCACAATTGGTTCCATGCGGGATCGACCTTGATTCGCTATAGCTATACTACGATGGGCCTAGTCCTCTTGCTAGTATTGGTTTATGATGGTCAAGTATTTTATTATCACTTGATCTACGTGCATCATTTGGTCAGCACAGCAGTGGGTTGCCGTTGAGCCTGGTGTTTAGCTGAAGGAAGTCACCAGAGTTGATCAACTGTTGAGCCTGCTGAGTTGGTTCTCAACATTACTTGGGGAACACGTCTGCATGTGTTGGCTATTAAGGCGATTAGGGTTGGGTTCCCAAAGCCTATAAATACCATATGTATTTCATGTAAATTGTAACTTTTCTGTGTTAATAAAATAATCCCCGTTTGTCCGTGGAGTAGTCGGCACATTGCCAGAAACCATGTTAAATCTGTGTTTTTTTTGTTTATGTACTTGTTATTTGTTTAATTTCTGATCGTATTCATAAACACAATCACTTCCTGATCGATCCGTCATAATAATTACCGTATAAGATTTCTACTTTTGTTGGATTTAGATTGGAATGTTGTACCGCACCTGTGATCGAGCTGGAGTATATAAATGCTTTTTGCTTGTTTAACACGAATTATAGGTTTTCAAAAGGAAAGATGGAAAAAAAAATTTGAAAAAAGGAGTCATGTGGTATTTTAATTTTCTTTCTGGAACGGATGGGAAGTCCATTTATTCCTTTCCTAACACAATAATTAGTAATTTCAACATATATATATACAGAAAATAACACAATATGTTATTTTTATGGCTTTCGATTATGATTTGGCCGTGGGACATAAGGTTGAGGATTGTAATGTGGCGGTGGTTGTTTATAAACGTGAGGTGCATTATTGTGTCAAGATACAACTCCGGTTTGTACTAAAATTAGCAAGTAAAGCAAGTAAATGATGAACATAAAAATCTGTATAACTCTAGTCAATACAATGTGAGTTCGACTAATTATCTTTTTGTTTTTAATAAACGAAGCTGTTTATTATAGATTGGAAAAAAGATTCATACAATACCTTCTCTTGACCCTCCTCTTATACTAAAAGATGTAGACGAAACATAACTCTACCTCCTTAAAACATATTAGTGGCAAACCCAGTGTGGGGAAATCCATATAGTAGGAAAGAGTACAACACCCTATGTCTCCAAAAAGTAACAAACCCCAAATAAATACAAGGAAATATGAGTCAAAACATCAGAGAAAATAGATCCCAAGTCTGATTTTACAATAATGACTCCATTTCATCTCCTATGGGAGTAAGCCATTGAGATGTTTCAGAACATGTCACTGCTTACCTGTAAATAGAAGGCTCAAAACCATCCACTTTCATCTGCAACTTGGAGTGCATATCCAACCATATCATAAAACCAATACCTCTTAGGATATACCCCAACATTGGTTCTTCTAGCTTTGCTAACAACTATACTCTGACCAATATCTGTTTCACACTCAGCTGACCCTTGTATAGCTGACTGGCTTGGATTCAGCTCTTGTTCAGCAACCAGACAAGATGAGTGCTGACTTGGAAAAGCTGAGTGTTGCATTTAAGCTGACTCCACCTGCAGCTCCACCTATTTCTCAGCCTTCTCAGATCAAACACTGGTTTTAGAATCTGCAGACCTCCCTACTGATGAGCTGATCATAGAATATTCATGAAAGACCATATCTCTGCTTTGTATGACCCTGTTCTCTACTGAAGACCGAATTCTATAACCTTTCACCAAACCACCATAGCCTACAAACACTTCGTTCTTGGCTCCAGTTTCCTTTCATTAACATGATAGTAAACTGTGCTCCAAAAACCCCTTAGAACTGAGTAGTTAGTAGGCTGGCCTGACCACACCTCAAATGGTGTCTTAAGATTGATCCCTCTGTGAGGACTCATATTGATTACAATAAGGTTAGTAGGAGTGCCATTGTGTTCTTAGTGCTTTATGTAGACGACTTATTGCTCATAGGGAATGATGTGCCTATATTACAGTCAGTCAAAGCTTGGTTATCCAAGAACTTCCCAATGAAGGAACTGGGTGATGCAGTCTATATTCTAGGAATAAATATCTATAGAGATAGATCTAAAAGGTTGCTTGGTCTATCACAATCCACCTACATACACAAGATGCTGAAGAGATTCCACATGAAGCAGTCCAAGAAAGGATTGCTGCATATGTCACATGGGGTCTACCTGTCAAAGGGAATGAGTCCTAAGACAGAGGAGGAAAGGGCACAAATGAGTAAGATCCTTCATGCTTCGGCAATCGGGTCTATCATGTATGCCACGTTGTGCACAAGATCAGATGTCTCGTACCCTCTTAGTATGACTAGTAGGTACCAGTCCAATCCAGGTGATGGTCACTGGATTGCTGTCAAGAATATCCTCAAGTACATGAGACGTACTAAGGATATTTTTCTGGTTTTCGGGAATGATGATTTAGTCTATGAGGTTACACAGATGCCAGTTTCCAAACTGACAAGGATGACTTTAAGTCACAGTCTAGATTTGTTTTCACGCTTAATGGCGGAGCAGTGAGCTGGAAGAGTTCCATGCAGTAGACTACTGCAGTCTCGACAACGGAAGCCGAATACATAGCACCCTCGGAGGCGGCAAAGGAAGCAATTTGGATGAAGAAGTTCTTTACTGAACTTGGTGTGGTTCCCTCCATTGAAGGTCCAGTGCCTCTGTACTTTGATAATAATGGAACGATATCTCAGTCAAAGGAACCAAGGTCTCATCAGAAGTCAAACAAGTGTTACGGCGCTATAACTTGATTAGAGAGATAGTAGATAGAGGAGATGTAAAGATAGAGAAAGTCCACACTGATGATAACATAGCCGATCCGTTAACCAAGGCGTTGTCTCAAGCAAAGCATGAGAAACATGTTCACTTGCATGGGCTTAGGCATATGGGTTATTGGCTTTAGGCCAAGTGGGAGATTGTTGGAAAGATGTCCTAAACCCAATCGGGTTGGACCGGATCCGACCGGGTCGAGTCGTTTACAATCTATTTAGTTCATGTAATAACTTTATTATGATTAATAAAAGCACTTATGTTATTATATATATTGTTTATCTTCATATTGTTTGTTGTATATATATATATATATAGTAACGTCCCTAGTATCAAACTGTGATAGAGAAACCATGATAGTGATTATGGTTGATGAGATCTCTAATCATTATAACAAGTTTGGTACTTAAATGTCTCTAGTCTTATGTATTGTCCATGGGACATTGATAGTAAAATCAGACTAGCACGTATTGGATGTCTTCTATCTTATAGAAGGTAGGGATAGAACTTATCTATCGAAGTGTAGAGATACTTGGACTGTACGTGGACGTGTATTAGAGAATGCATACGTTAGACTGACCCGCTTACATTAAGTGTCACACTATGTGGAGGTTGTGTAATTATCCTTTAGACCGGAGACTTCATGGCATCACGGTGTGGATTGTCATGCTTTGACACTATTAAGATTTCCCGTAGCCACGGGGCGATCATGCGGTAGTGATTGGGTATGATATTGAAGCATGCGGAGTATACATGATTGGTCGTCCGAGAATCGCTTATCCTATGATTGCGATCGAATATCTGAAATGGCCTTCTTATAAGGAATGTCTAGCTCTCGAGAATCTTTGCAAAGTGGGAGTAAATGTGTTATCCCGAGAGAGCTTGGTATCCAGATTATAAGATACGATCGTTAATATATTGACACTCGAGATACGATCGTATGGATATTATTACAGCGATTGGATTGTAAGTTACACGGTAACTGCTTCACATGAAAGGTAGTAGTCATTGCTTTTGACTCTTCCGATGATTGAGGGTCACGGTGTGTTGCTAGACGCTATCCCGTGATCGTTAGGTATGAAGGGCATTTTAGTAAATTGCATTTTGTGTCTACGGCCAACATATTCGGAAGACTATCGGGTCACTCACATATGAACTTCGAGTCGGATCAAAATGCGGTTACAGTCTAGACTATAAAGGTTATAGTGATAAATTAATATGGTGGCATTTATTTATTATTAATAAATAAAATACAATATATTAATTATATACAAAATATATTAATTAAAGAATATTCCGAAAGTCAATTTATTGACTAACGGGGCGCAATCTATAAGTGTATAAGATACACTTGGATTGTGCACTTTAATTAATAAGATTACCATAATATTAATATAAGATATTAATTGATTTTGGAAAAATAGATTTTTGGTAATAAGATAATTATATTCAATATAAGATATTGGTAAAATTAATTATAATTAAAGAGATAAATCAATCTAATTGATTTTCCTTATTTTATTGGGAAAATGTTTTCTTCTCCTCCACTAATCATAGGGGCACCACTTTGCCTATATAAAGGAAGTAGGTGTCAAGCTCTTTTGTACATCACAATTGCAAGAGCTCATAGTTCTTGTGTAAAATAAAGAGCATCCTATAGTGAGTTGGAGAGGGAGGAAAAAGGCCGGTCTAGCAACCGGAGTTTTCCAATAGCAATCCAAGGAGGCTTCCGGCGATGAGTTCGTGTGGATTAGCGATAAAGGCCGGACGCGTGGATGGCTTGCGCACTGTACTACTCTCCGTTGACGGTCAAAGCGACGATCATATAGATCATCAAGGTATTACCATCAAACTACTTAACGTGTTTATTGCATTAAATGAAGAACGATCTAGTAAAAGGAAATCAAATTTTAAATTCCACTGCGTTAAACTAGTGATTTCCTAACAATTCCGACAATGATCCTTTGGCGGTTAGGGTTTAGGAAATTGTTCCTATAAATACCAATTATTGTAATCGATGTGAATGCAATCCATCTATATTTTAGTGCATAGTAAATATCTTTTTTCATTCCTTGGAGTAGTCGGCACAACACCAGAAACCACGTCAAATCTCGTGTTCTTCTTGTTTCTGTTGTTATCTGTGATTTTTTACATTAGATTGCTTCTGTGTTTATTTCTTTCGCATCTAGATTCTCAATCATGTTATAACATATACCTAGTCTAAGTTGCGATTGATGTGTAAGACTCAAGTTGTGGTCTTGTCTGGTATTCATAATCTCTTGTAATAGTGTAGATCAGATCTGGTAACCGCTTCTTGTAAAGTTATACCTGAATCCACAAGTCTAAAGTGTTAGGAAATCAACTCGTTTAAACAGTAGAATTTAAATTTTTGATTTCTTTTTAACCATGATCGACTTCGTTTAACAATAAACATAACGAGAGTAGACACGAATCATACCAAATTGATCTAAAATAGATCGGCGCTTGGTCTATAGTGTAGTTGTGCACGGAGTCGCCAAAGTGTTCGGTCTTTACCTTTGATCCACATGAACCTCCCGCCGGAATCCTTACTCTGATTGCTGCTGGAAAAATTCAGCTGCTAGATTGACCTTTTCTCTCTCTCCCTCTAGGAAGTTGTACTATTTTCTTGTAAAATAATACTAATGTAATTCTGATACAAAAGAACTTGACACCCCCCGCCTATTTTAAAGGTGAAAGTGGCGCCCCATATATCTCCCAATTTTATTGGGAGAAGATTCATGCTTGTCTCGTAAAGTGTGTCTGTTGTTGCCCACCACGATGTTGTTTTGAGACTTGTCACCTGACTTTTTACCATTTGCCTTCTGCCAGGATAATTCGAGACATTGATTTTTCCAATGTCGTGGCTGCTTACAATAATTATAGTCACGACTTTTTTGAACATTTGACCGATTCTTTTGTGCTTAGGCTGCTAAAACGGATGCATATGGAGTCTGGGTTCCCTTTTAAGTTTGGGTTTTGAGACCAATATCTTCAGCTAACAACTCATGAAGAACATAATCAACAGATGGTAAAGGCATGCGATGCATGATCGACGCACGGCAATTCTCGTATTCTGGTTGAAAAGCCATTAATAATTGAACAAGACGCTGTTCCTCCATACGAGAAATATAAGGGGCAAAAACACTTAACTCACAGATTTTGTCATAGCCAATTGATTGCAAAGAGCAGTAATTTCAAAATAAAACTCATGAATGCTTCGATCGTTCTAAGACATGACACGAATATCAACCTTTAAATGATACTGGACAGCAATGTTATAATGAACATATAACCTCTTCAAATAGTCCCAAACCTCTTTAGCAGTGTTATGCTTGGCAAGTTGCATATAAACCAATTTGTTAAGGATGGGCCTAGGGATGGCAATGGGTACGGGTGGGCACAGATTTTACTATATCCATACCCTACCCATCAAATATTTTATATACCCATATGGGTAGAAGTTCTCTTACCCATGCCCCACCCACGTCGATATCCACGGGTCTATGGAGATCCATGGATATTTTGTTTTCGAAATTTCACTTGATAAGAAAATTGGAGTAATAACTGATGACGTAAATACACAAAATCAAGTCTAAAAATACGTGTTGAATCCTTAGAACGGATATTTGAATATGTTTGTTCCTTGTCCTTGTGTATCAAAATGTTGAATCCTTAAAACGTGATACTTGTTCCATATGATAAGGAGTTTCATACAAGACAAATGACATATAAATCCTACAATCTATTGAATACAGTAAATTCATGAATCGTGATCATGATTTATGACAAAATATCACGTAGACTCTCAAAATATCACACAAGGGACAAAATATGTTTATCTTTACTAAAAAAGGATAAACAAATTTGTCAATTTCTAAATGAAAAAAAGAAACTAACAAAAATGCCTTAGAATTTCAAGATCGAATTTTCTCAAAACATATTGGAATAAACATACACTCAAACAAGTAAAAAGGTGAAGATCAAAAAAATCTCACTTATAAACCTTGATTTTGGGTGCATAAGTTGTGAAGAAAAAAACAATTCAAAATATACATTGTAACATGATTGACACGGATTTCGGGTTCAACAATTGACATTAGGGAATAATAGATTAGATTCAAGAATACATTATTAAAAAACAAGCAAAAGATTTTATATATATATCCATTGGGTTGAGTTGAAATACCCTAAAAAATACCCTTCCCTAACGGGTAGGATCAGATGGATATCCACCGGGTTGAGTTTAAATTGCCATCCCTAGTTGGGCCAAAGCCCAATTTGATTTATCCCTCATCGACAATGATAGCTATAGTTGCCCACTTTGTTTAATATAAAATAGGTATTAGGCATTTTTATTTTGGTGTACCAAGGTACCAAAAAATGTACCTAAATTGAGATAAACTCTCAAGTGTCTTAGCTATTTTGATTACTGTTTTAGGCATCAGGAGGTTTGTGTCTTTTGTATTTTTCCTCTATAGTAATATTTTCTTTTGTATTTTTCCTCTATAATAATATTTTCTCATTCGTCCGTAGACTAGTCACCACATTGCCGGAAATCACGTAAATTTGGTGTTTTGTCTTTTTCCTTCTCTTTGTTATTTTGCGTTACCGTCGTTAAAGGCTATCGCTTTATTTGTTTTTTCCTAACAAACATTTGTTATTTTTGTATTTCCGTCGTTAACGGCTATCACTCGTTTTGTTTTTTCTAACATAATTTTATTCTCAACAGAATTATTAATCCAAGTAATGATTTTCGAATTACAAGTATCCCATTTCTCTAATAATTCAACATATTTTGCATCTGCATCTTTAGAGCAACAATAACACCAGAAATACAACCACACTCTTGCCTTCTTCAGGTGGTGTGTTGGGATCTCCAACTGAATCAAATTTACCAACTATTCCTTCAATCCAGGCTCACCTAACTCGGATGACGAATTGGTTGGACAGCTTGTTTCTGCTATGGCGCTGTTCGGAGCATTGCTGGAATCTTCTTCTGCAGTGAGGATCAATCTGAATGTTTTGGAAAGTTTCAGTCTTGTTTTGTCAATGCTGGTACTTGTCGTTTGATTTTTAAGTAGAAATATTTGAAGTGTAAGACTATGGTAATAAAAATTGATTTTCTTTTTACTATTTAAATGGTATAATAACCTTTTCTTTTCCATGATGCTACTGTTAAATTTAGTTCATTATTATAGGTATATTAAGCTAAATAAAAATTATACTTAAAAGTGACTCCTTGATCTACTGCCCTGCATGCACATTACATGATCCTTCCATGAAGTTGTTAAAAAAAAATTAAAATTTTCTTTTGCTCTTTCCGTATAGATCGAATAAAACAGTTTTCTTATAAAATAAAGTAGTTTTTTATTATTATTTTTCTCATAATAATACACCCCAATCATTTTATTCAATACACTTTGGAAATGTGAAGATAATGTTTCTTTATTATCCCAAATCCAAACGTTTACAACATACAATAATGGGAATAACAAAATCCAAATCTATGCTAGATTGTCTCGGACACTTGCAGTCATACACCACTCATACAACATCCACAAGTGCCATACAGAATATAATAATAGAACAAGTATTAATTATCAACAACACTATTACTATCAATATCCTTAACAGCCCCCTCAAACGAAATGGGGAAGCTGCCACATTGAGTTTCCTCCTTGTGATGTCAAACTGGGATCCAGTGATGGGTTTAGTGAGGCAGTCTGCAAGTTGAAGAGCTGAGGGTGCATGTCTGATCGGAATGTGCTGAGCTAAGACATGGTGCCGGATGAAGTGAACATCAATGTCAGTATGCTTTTTTCTAGAGTGAAAGACTGGATTCATGGCCAAAGACTCTGCTCCAATGTTGTCACATTGCAGTACATGAACATGTGGCAGTCTGATATGTAATTTATTCAATAAAGCCTGTCATCAATGTATTTCTACAGCTAGTTGAGCCTTGTACTCAATTTCAGTGCTTGACCATGCCATCACTCACTGCTTCTTGGATGACAATGAAATAAGATAGGAACCATCAATACCCGGAGAAAGATCTTCTATCAAAGGGATTGCAGCCCCAGTCTACTTAAGTGTTCCTTTGACATATCTAAGTAGCCTTTTTAAGGCCTGCCAATGTGCAGTGGTAGGACAGTGCACAAATTGGCTCAAAGTATTCACAGCAAAGGCCAATTCCAGTCTTGTGAAAGTCAAGTATTGTAAAACACCTACTGCATTTCTATATGAAAAACATCTGCTTTGGATAGGGGTGTGCCATCAGGAGGTGTAAGAATCTTACCAGACACCATACGACTGGAGCATGGGTTAAGGTTCCTCAGATTCAGTCTATGGAGAAGATGAGAGGCATATTGCTGTTGTGAGATGACCAGTTCATCCTTGTCCCTGCAAAGTTGCATGCCTAGAAAATGAGTCCGACCAGCCAGATCATTTAAGGGAAATTTGGAATTCAGATTGTGAATGAATCTCTACACCACTGCGGGAGACTTTACCGTAGTCTAAAAATCCTCAACATATACTAATACATACAATAGGACTATGCCTTGATGGAAAATGAAGAGAGAGTTGTCGAAAACAGACTAGACAAAACCCCAAACAAAGCCATGGGGTCATGTTTCAATCCATACAAGGCCTTCTGATGTTTGCATATATATTGTGGTCTGGACTGGTCTTGAAAACCTTCAAGTTGGGACATAAACACTGACTCATGGAGGGTCCCATTCAAGAATGCATTATTGATGTCTACTTTCTTGATAGCCTAGTTTTAAGAGACTGCCAGGGCCAATATAACTCTGATTGTTGATGATTTGGCCACTGGACTAAAGGTGTCTGTATAGTCCCCCCAGGTTGTTGGTGAATGCCCTTTGCCACCAATCTGGCCTTATGTTTGAGTATACTGCCATCAGGTTTAAGTTTTAGTTTGTAGATCCACATGTTCCCAACTAAATTTTATGATGGGTGACGAAGCACCAAAATCCAAGTTTGATTATCACACAAGGCCTTGCATTTTTCCTTCATGGTTTGTGCCAATTCTGGATCTGAGAGAGCCTCTAGTACTGTAGTTGGTTCATGTTGGGGTGGATGAGAAACATGTACTGCAAGACTCAAGAATTGTTTAGGTTTGACTATGCCACTCTTTGACCTGGTTTACTTGGGATGAGAAGGTATAGGACTAGTAGAAGGATTGGGATCAGGAGTAGGAGGAGAGATACTAGGTGACTGAGAACTGGAAGGATTAGAATTACAAGAGTGAGTTGATGAATGTGAGATGGAAGGTGGAGATGGAGAGGAACCTGGTGTGCCACCTGGAGCAGAAGGTGATGGAGATGTTTTGGATTTGAATGGTCAAGTTGTGGACTTTTTAGAGTCATTTGTGGATGAGAGGAACCAGGTGTAAGGGTAAATGACAGAGGATGACAGACAGGAGAGTTAGAGTCATTGTTGACTTGAGGAAGTGTCTGCTTATGAGGGAATGTTTTCTCAAAAAAAATGACATATATATATATATATATATATATATATATATATATATATATATATCCCGCCCGAGGTATCAACACACACGACCTTTGTGATTAGGACTAAGGCCAAGATAGGTGCATCTTCGAGTGTCAAACTGGAATTTTGGGGTATGATAAGGTCTTAGAAGGGGATAGCATAAACAAACAAATCTTCTAATTTTCGGATAATCTGGAAATTGTTGAAAAAGAATAGAGAAGAGAGATTTTTGAATAAGGACATGAGTAAGGAGTATGTTAATCACATTGACAGCATGTTGAAAGCTATGCCACCAAAACTTAAGGGGTAGGCCTACTTGTTCTAATAGAGTTAGACCAGTTTCTATGACGTGCTTGTGTTTTCTTTCAACTTTACCATTTTGTGCATGTGTGTGAGGACATGGGTGTCTGAAATTAATCCTAGACTGTAGAAGATAGGTTTGAAAATTTTTAAACTCCCCTCCCCATTCAGATTGAAAAACCTTGATTTTACAGTTGAACTGATTTTCAGCAAGATATTTAAAGTTCACAAAGGTAATAAAGGCATCTGACTTTTGTTTTAAAGGGAATATCCAGGAAAATCTGCTGAAATGATCAGCAAACACAATATTGTAGAGGTATCCATTGAGTGATCTAACTGGTGAAGGCCCTAATAGATCAAAATGGATAAGCTCAAGTGGTTCTTTAGACATAGAAACAGAACTAGTACAAGGGATAGAGTGCAAATTTCCATATTGACATGCTTCAAAAAAACTCAATTTTTCTATGATAGAAAGATTACATAATTTCATAACTTGATGTAATACAGAAGGGTGACCTAGTCTCCTATGCCACCACTCTACGTCTTTAAGGAAAACAGAAATATTGTCTAAACTAGAAGCAGGTGTTACAGACAATTGAGCAGAAAATTTAGAGTGAGGAGAGCTCATGGTGGAGTCAATGATGATGGGAGTCTTGATTTGATAGAGTCCTTTAAGATGCCTTTTTAGAAGAGTGATCTTCGTAGTTTTTTCCTTGACAAAGAAACAAAAGTTAGTAAACTCAATGACAACAGGATTATCATGAATAAGTTGTGATATACTCAATACGTTTTTGGCTGTCATAGGTGCATGGAGAATGTTATTAAGAGATAAAGTGTGTGCAGAATTAGGGAAAAAGACCCTACTAGAATCAGTATGTGATCGCGTGTAAGTCATTTATACTAGCAAGAGGACTAGGTCAATCGTAGTATATCAAGGCGAGTCAAGGTTGATCTCACAGAGACTATTATTTAATTACATTACACACAACCACGATTCATAGGTCAACCGGATAGGGTGGTCGTTGACCAACATGACTAAACAGTAGATAAAAGAGATGTAAACAAACCAATAGTCGATCATATATTGCAAAGGCATTAAGCAAACTATTCATAACTAATCTCTTCTTAATCTGTATCTGATCCATATTTGTAATTAAGCAACGGGTGTAGTCTTTTAATCTTGTTTAATTCCATTTAAAGCATAGTAAATATCTACGTGCAGTTAACCTCCTTAATTGGTTGTATTAATCCACACGCAAAAAGGTCAAAAAATTGCTGGCTCAAGACCGATAACCTCCTTGAGCAGCTATCGTGGATTGAGTAGCACGTTCCTAGGGATTGATCCAGACTATGTCCTAGCTGACACTTTACTAATATTCTTTCATGTTAATTTACGATGACGAAAAGTAGATTGGTCAGATCTAACCTATCGTGAATTGAACCTGTCGATCAACGTAGCTGATGCCGAACCACAAAATTAGGGTTTACTAGGTATCTCGATTCTGCGATAAAGACCGTCGCTGAATCGAGCGAACGCAACCCATAATTCTGTGTTTAACATTAACGAATCGAATAATAAAGATTAAAGTTCGTCTAATTAATTCATAGTTGACTAGATGCAAGCATAATCCAGATCTATCACAAGAACAATTATGAATCTAAGAAAAGAAATAAACATTGGAATAGATCTTACCCATAACGAAGAACGATTCTACTACTCAATATTCTCTCTCTCCAGTGATTAAAATCGATCCCTGATGATTGTAAACAAAGCACAATTCATTAATGAAAGACTCATGACTTATTTTCTAGGACAGAAAAAAAAAAGAAAAGAAAAGATGAATTTAAAACAAAAATACTACATTGTATCAGTTGATGGATGAATGAATGAGAGAATGGATTATGAATACAATTTGGCAGCCCTAATGACTCTTATATAGTGTATAAACCGACCTAAGGGTAACCTAATCCTTGGAGGATAAGAAAACTCATTTCTTGTCCGTTTTGGATGGGCTCGCCTTAGCCAGAGTGGGCCTCGCCGAATCGAGCTTCCGTGGCCACACAACTTTTGTATTTGGACCATAACTTGACCTACGTACCACCGATTTGGATGATTCAAAGTGGGTTGGGATCCTAGTTTCAATCCCTAAAACTTTCATGTAGACGTGCAAGCCCAATTCGTCTTGTATGGCTTCGGGAACAGTGTTTCAAGATCACCAATTAGATTCACGGGTCCAAGTTTGGCTCGAAACACTTCAACCTTCAGCTCCGTTCAATTCTTTATCAATTAATTCTCATATTCAGCCAAATGTTTCTCCAAACAAGTATTCATCTGTCAATAAAATCATAACACACATAGTAGCTTCTATTTCAGGCAAATAACACATAAAATACACGGTTAATACGCATAATACCAATTTAGTCACCCCGGGCATGATTTAATAACAATTAGCTAATTAAACCATTATTTCATACATATTATAACCATTGAGAACACGAATCCGGGGTAAGTTGATGGTAAAATATGATTCCAAGTTGACGGTCATCAACTACCCCCAACTTAGCTTTTGATCGTCTCAAACAAAACCAAAATTTAAAAATAAAAAAACCCCTAATTAATCAATTACAAACTAATTAAGAACAAACTCATTCAAGAATTCTAAATAAGATGAGGGTCAACACATATCCATTTGTAATCCATTAAGCACTATCTCGTAGTACAACCGATGTGTGCGTGAATAACTCTCAAAAAACAGTGATGCAGACATAATCACATTATATCGACTTGCAGTCTAGTTAGCTAATCTTGAGAATGTTGTTCCTTTACTTCATTGTTTATGAATTTTATATATTCTTTTTAATTGTAGGTCAAGTCAACTGGACAAGGCGGATCGAGAACCGAGTACTACTCCAATGCTTGCGTTTATCATATTATTTATTTATCATGCGAGGGCCAGGTAGATTATCAAGTAGAAACTTGCAATGGTTGGTGCAAAAACGTTATCAAATCTAACACCGAACTTGCTACCCTTTTGCCAAAGAATTATTTATTCTTTTTTGGGCAGGTTGGACGCTCTCAAAAATCTTTCTATCCTTACGGTTCACTCATTTTGATAAACCACTTAATCCGTAAGTCCTTGGCCCTTATAAGATCCATAACTAGACCTAAATTACAATAGGTAGAACAAACTGAGATAACTAAGGTCAACTCGGGTTAACATAATGCATCATCTAACTACACACCGATGAAGTGAGTTATACGTGGTGAAAAAAGTCGATTCCACAACAGGATAGATGATTAATAAACAACTATTTAAATAGTTGAAAAAGCCCTTATTCATCATTAATGAATTAAGTATGTAATTAAGTGATTTCAATGGTTTAAGGACTCTATTTCATTCAATTCATTGCATAAAAATCCACTAAAGTAAGTGTAAATGTGTCTCAATTTTTCAAAATAAGTGTTGTGCCTATCCCCCATTTTAAAACTCAACATTTTCCCCAATGTGGAAAGTAAAGCATAAAAAATGTAGGAAGAAGAACACTTAGTTTTGGAAAATAGGAGAACTTGGCCAAATTTCTGAAGTGAATCATATCAGCGAACTGGAACCAAAATTGTCTCATCTCAAGGACTAATCTGCACTAGGTCAGCTAATACAAACAATTCTTGCACAAATGCCATACGAGACGCGAATATGTAATAAAATTCTTATGTCAGTAAATAGCACAACTACAAAGAAGAAGGGAAATAAACAATTTAAGTCAATACATAACAACTTTATTATTTAAACACAACAAAACTATTACAAGACTCCAAATAAGGACTCCAAATAAAAACAAAAAGACTCAAGATTCAAAATAATAACAGAATAATCATGCGAAGTAAAAAAAAAAACCTCTCGTACATCCCTTGCTCAAAAGCCCTAGGAACATAGCGACGAAAAAAAACCTTCACACTTTTATTCAATTATTGAGAAAAAAACTAATAAAATAGGATAACCGTAAATTACTGGCTATGCCTAACAATTAAATAAATAGTCCCCAGAAACGGGTCAAAATGTGTGATCATGTGTAAGTCGCCTATATTAGCAAGAGGACTAGGTCATTCGTAATATAGCAAGGCGAGTCAAGGTCGATCCCACAGAGACTATTATTTAATTACGTTAAACACAACCACAATTCATAGGTCAACCGGATAGGGTGGTCGTTGACCAAGATGACTAAAAAATAAATAAAAGAGATGCAAATAAATCAATAGTCGATCATATACTGCCAAGGCATTAACCAAACTATTCACAACTAATCTTCCATTAATCCGTATCTGATCCGTATCTGTAATTAAGCTACGGGTGCAGTCTCCTAAGCTTGTTTACTTCCATTTAAAGGATAGTAAAACGTCTATGAGTAGTTAACCTCCTTACTTGGATGTATTAACCCACACGCAATAAGTTCTAGAAAAGTGCCGGCTGAAGACCGAGAACCTCCCTATGTGGCTACGGTGGATTGACTAGCATGTTCCTAGAGATTGATCCAGACTATGTCCTAACTTACACTTCACTAATAGTCCTTCATGTTAATTTACGATGTACGAAAAGCAGATTCGTCAGTTCTAACCTATTGTGAATTAAACCTGTCGATCAATGTAGCTGACGTCGAACCACAGAATTAGGGTTTATTAGGTATCTCGATTCGGCGATAAAGACCGTTGTTGAATCGAGAGAACGCAACCCATAATTTTGCGTTTTAACATTAACGAATCTAATAATAAAGATTAAGAATCGTTTAATTAATTCGTAGTTGATTAGATGCAAGTATAGTATAGATCTATCCCAATACCATTTGTGAATCTAAGAAAAGAAATAAAACATTGTAATAAATCTTACCTACAATGAAGAACGAATCTACTCCTCAATTCTCTGTCCGGTGATTCGAATCGATCCATGGTGATTGTTAGCACAATTCAATAATGAAAGACTCATGACTTATTTGCATGGAAAGAAAAAAAGAAAAGAAAAGAAAATTTTATTACCAAAGGAGTACATTGTATCTAGTTGATGGATGAATGAATGAGAGAACGGATTATGAATACAATTTGGCAGCCCCAATGCCTCTTATATAGTGTAGAAACTAGCCTGAGGGAAAAACCTAATCCTTGGTGTACCAGAAAACGCATTTCTTGTCCGTTTTCGCTGGGCTCGCCTTGGCCAGAGTGGGCCTCGCTGAATCGAGCTTCATGGGCTGCACATCTTCGGTATTTGGACCATAACTTGACCTACGTAACTCCGATTTGGATGATTCAAAGTGCATAGGAATCCATGTTTCAATACCTTCAAATTTTATGTGAATTTCCAAGATTAATGTGTGTTGTACGACTTCGGAAACAGCGTTGCAAGATCACAAATCAGATTCTCGGGTCCAATCCTGACTCGAAACACTTCAACCTTCAGCTCCATCCAGTTCTTAATTGACAGGCCGGCTAAGACATACGGCAAATAAACCTGAATCTGGATCCAATGAAGCCCATAAATAGGATTAGGACGGTGACCGGAGAGCCCAGACATAGTGAGGCCCAAGGCGTCCTCAAGTCCTTATGGTGAGCCTCCTAAAACGAGCCCATGGTGAGAGCAAGCCGAGAGGGATGCCCAACCTACTCAAGAACAAGACAGATTGATCCGCCAGAGATCCCCCCTTCCTACACTTGGAGACAGAGACTGGCGACACAACTTGTCGATTGAGGATACACGATATAGGCTCTTGGGTCCGCGTCGTCTCACTCTATTGCGGTAAATGTCCGCCGTACATTTAATTGTACTATGTCCTTGATTGTAATTATGTTTAACTTGGTTGGTTCTCACCCTATAAATAAGGCTCCTTGTATAAACTGAAAAACTAAGAAAGATATATAACAACAAGGAAAAACTCTGCCCAATTGGCTATATTCTCTTTGCTACATTTTGCACCACCACTCACCACTAGAGATTCCACAACACTTCCGTGCACCACCATCTTCACACAACTTTTATAGATTGATATCCACCACATAAATACCGCTGAACACCCTAGATAAGTTCGACGTTATCAGTTGGCTCCGTTACAGGAAAAAAATCGAAGATTTCCAGTTCGTTTCCGGTGTACAGTGTTGAAATATTGTCCTAAACCCAATCGGATTGGACCAGATCCGACCGGGTCGGATCTTTTCTACTATTTCTTTATGTTTATATATATGATAAATGGCTTTTCTGTTACTATATATTTGTTCGTTTAACGAACCAATTACGATATTGTTATATGATAACGTCCTTAGTGTCGAACTGTGAAAGAGAAACCATGATAGTGATAAGGTTGGTGAGATCTCGACTCACTTTAAAAGGTTTGATACTTAAATGTCTCTAGTCGTTTGTGCTATCAAACGGGACATTGATATTACGATTAGACTAGCACGTAAGAAGATGTCTTCTATCTTATTGAAGGTAGGGATAGATCTCGTCTATCGAAGTGTAGAGACACTTGGACTGTACATGGATGTGTATTAGATAATGCGTTTGTTAGACTGACCCACTTACTTTATTAAGTATCGCACTATGTGGCAGTTGTGTAAATATCCTAAGACCGGAGTCTTCATGGCATCATGGTGTGGATTGTCATGCTTTGACCCTATTGAGGTTTCCCCTAGCCATGGGGTGATAATGCGGTAGTGATTGGGTGTGATACTAAAGCATGCGTAGGATTCATGTTGTTCATCCAAAAATTGTGTACCCTATTAGTAAAGGTGAATATCCGAAAGGGCCTTCTTATAAGGAATGTCTTACTCTCGTGAATCTTTGCAAAGTGGAAGTAAATGAGTTACTTCGAGAGAGCATGATATCCAGATTATAAGATACGGTCGTTGATGGTTGACACTCAACGTACGACCGTATGGATATTAATACAGCGATGGGATTCTATTTACACGGTAATTATTTCACATGAAAGATAGTAGTCATTGCATTTGACTCTTTCGATGATTGGGGGTCACGGTTTGTTGCTAGATGCTATTCCGTGATCGTTACGTATTAAGGGCATTTTCGTAATTTGCACTTTGTGTCTACGGCCAAAATATTCGGAAGCCTATCGGGTCACACACATATGAACATCTTACCGGATTAAAATGCGGTTATAGTGATAACCAAATAAGAAAATTTTATCTCGACTATAAAATGTTATAGTGATAAATTAATATGTTGGTATTTATTTATTTTGAAAAAATATAATACAAGATATTAATTATATTGATAATTAAAGAATTTTCCGGATGTCAAATCTTTGGCTACATGTGGAGCATATAATAGTGTATTAAGATACACTTGGATTGTAAAATTTAATTAACGGTAGTACCATATATTATATAAGATATTAATATATAAATATATATAGTCACATACTGTCTCGGATTTTATGCAATGAAAAATAAACAAGTAATAAATTTATAAATCCGGTATACCCCAAGTGCAGGGATCGTAGTATAGTAGCTACAACCGGAGTCGAGTCACAGGGTATCGTCGTTATCTAGTTCATTAATTTTCCTAAGATTGATACCATTATTATTAAAACCTAAAATAACAAAACGAAAAGTAAACTGGACAGAGGATTGTCAGTCCAAAGCCAGGAAAGATCATTGCGAAAAATAAATCTAAACTAAGAAAATAAATAAAACTAGTAAAACCATGACAATGACTATGGTGATTCAACAAAGAACAAGCAATGATCCACCGTCCCGCAACCCTCGCTTTCTTTCTAAGGTTGTCTTATGATGATTTAATTAAACTTGTGATTCACCTAACAAAGGTACGAATTCCCAATCTCTTAGGTAATTCGTCTATCAATCTTTTATCTTTCGATCTTAAAGATTAACACTTTCAATTCAGAGGTGTAAGATTTATTCAATCTAGCAACCTAGATATTCAACCTAATCAACTCTCGTTACTTATAGGTTAAAGATCCAATCTTTCCTATGGTGATCTAGGTTTACACCGACTCTCGTCACATAGTAAACATCAATAGCAAAACATCTCTCGATTTAAATTTGCATAACACATAATCATAGAAAAGAAACAACTTTAATTAAAACTCACAAAATCATCCAAAGGGAGAAATAAAAACGCTGCAGAAAAATTTCACATGCTTGCTCCAAGTTTGATCAGCTTCCATCCATCCTCATGATCCGGAAGGAAAACGAAACAAAATAAATAAAACAACTAATCTAACCCTCGGTCGACCAAGCACCAAAGCATGGCCGACCGAGCACAACTCGGCTTCAAAATTTAGGGTTTTCTGCGGCTGCTGTAATGTGTATAAGATTATATTAGGGTTTGAAATAATGCGGCTATATATAGAAAAAGTAAGTCGGTTTCAGCATGGCGGCGGACGGAAGCCCGTCCACTCCTTCTGGACGCCCGTCTAGTTGGTGTAAATTCTTCGAGTCGGGCCGAGTCTTCTCAAACGCCCGTTCTATGTAAAATGAGACGCTCATCCACTGAAATCTTCAAAACTTTGAATCAAATTTCCTCTCCTGGACGCTCGTCCATATCTTCAGACGCCAGTCCAACCTGGACGCCAGTTCAATACTTCAGACGCCAGTCCAGGCTGTATGGGTAGTGAACGCTCGTTTGATTCTTCAAATCTTCATTCCAATCCTCAACTTGCATCTTCCTCCTTCCATTAAATCTCCAATTATGACATGTTTATGCACCTACAAAACCACAAAGACATGCAAAGTGTAAAACCATAGATAATTACCAATAAAATCACGAAATTAGCTCATCTTTACACTTAAAGACTTTTAAAACTCATATGCTCAATAATTCGATTAAACCCTTAATTTCTATGCAAATAATACGAATATGGAGGAAATCATTATAAAATATAACGTTATAAATCGCATAAAATCACCCTAAACACATACGTGACATGCATATAGATTGTGCTTGTGCACATTTGTTTCCAATATATATATATATATATACACACACACATGTGTAAATAGATTTATGGTAATAAGATAAAGATAGTCAGTATTAGATATTGACAATATCTTGGAAATATTTAATATAAGATATTAAATTAAATGAGATGAATCAATCAATTATATTTTCATTATTTTATTAGGAAAATGTTTTCTTTCTCCCCAATCTACTAGGAAACTTCTCCAAATCAGATTGGGACTAGAAAGTGGCGCCTCTCTCCCTATATAAGAAAGGGGTTGGCTAGCTCTTTTGATCATCACAATTCCAAGATACTAATAGTTTTTTGTGAAAAATATAGAGCTTATTAGAGAGGGATTTGAGACAGAGAAAATGTCGGTCTTGCAACCTAGTTTTTCTAGTAGCAAGCCAAGGTGGGATTCCAGCGGGATGTTCGAGTGGACTAGCAGTAGAGGGCGAACGCTTGGGCGGCTCCGTGCAATACTACTCTGCTTAGACGGTCAAAGCGTCGATCTTTAGATCAAGCAAGGTAACCACCGTCTACTATCTTATTATGTTTTTTGCTTAAACGAAGTCGATCCTGGTTAAAGGAAATAAATTTTTGAATTCCGCAGTGTTCCCGTGAAGATTTCCTAACAGTGGTATCAGAGCGGGTTTCGAGCTTAAGCATAAGCATGTTAATTTGCGTAGTTAATTTGATCGTTTAAATAACGTAATTAAAAGATGAAAGATATTTTATTCACAAAATGATACACGAAAAGAAAAAAAACAAATCGGCTGCTTGGGGTGCTCAGCCGATCGGCGGCGGCACCCCACCGGAAAATCGGCGGCGGCGCTGTCGGCATCGGCTATCGGTATTTTGGTGCAACCCCAATGCTTTAGTTTTATTATTTTGTGATTCAATATAGTTCATAGTAGTAATTGATAATATATTTTTGTTTAGTTAGTGTGACTAGGGCTGAGCAAAAAAACCGAAAACCAAACTAAACCATTAACCAGTCCAAACCAAACCGAAATAACCAAACCAATAACAAACCAATTGAATTGGTTTGGGTTGAAACCAACCCGAATTATAATGGTTTGGGTTTGGTTATTTTTATTTTTAATGAAACCAATCCGAGAGCAACCCTAATTAATTATTCTACAAAATAACTTAGTTTCACTACACCGTGTATAAAAGCTAACGATACAATCATAAACTAGAGGGTCCCTATTACAAAACTGAAGTATCCGGATTTTCCCACCTTGGGTTTGACGGACTAAGGTTTTGAGGAGGTGGTGAACATGTGTTGATGATCGCGTGTAAGTCACTAACGTCGATATTACTAGCAAGAATACTAGGTACATCGTAGTATAGTAAATGTGAGTCAAGGTCGATCCCACAGAGACAAAGCAACTTTAAGTATAAACGATTCTAATGTAATTAAAAAGTGACAAAGAGGTGGTCATTGACCAACAACAAACATGAAAGAAACTTGGTATTTCTCCCCCTCTTTTCCCGATCTACTAACTTGGATTAGTTAATCTTTATATTTACTTCCCCACTTAATTTCCTTAAATTAATCGAGCGAGCTTTTGATTTAATTATAAGTTTAATTATAAGCTACGGGTGAAACTCCTAAACCTATCTACTCCGACCAAAGTAGTAGACAATCTATACGCAAGCCACCCTCCTTAATTGGTCTGTAATAGCCCATACGTATAAAGAACTAGAATTGCCGATATCGAGCACCAACTCATGCCTCTAACCCGCCTAGACAGTTGTCGACACTGATCAGCACGTTCCTAGGGTCCATCAAGACTAAGTCCAAATTAACACTTCACTATTCGAATTTCATGTTAATTTTAAGATTACAAGAAGCAGATTGGCCAGATCTAACCTACTGTTAATTAAACCTGTCGATCAACGTAGCTGTAGTGAATCACCCACGTTAAGTTTTCTAAATATTGCTTCGGTAAACCGGTATAGACCGCCGGTTTACCTGGGTCAGCTTTTCTAAGTCTGGGTCTACATGGCTCAATTACGATTAATCTAAGTAAATGATGGGGTCGTTAAACATGCACATTAACTAAAACACATAAATACGAACATATCTACCATATTGAAGACAAAAAGAAACGTTCAAAGCTTCATACCTTCAACAATGGAGATCTAGCTCGGTCTACTCAAGCTAGAGATAGTAGAGAAATGGAGAAAACTAGAAATAACTCCTCAAAAGCTTGGAATAACTTCATTTCATCAAATTGTATAATGTAATTGAAGATTCAATAATAAGATACGTAAGATGTTCATTTCTGCGGCCTTTCATAGATACAATGACCGACTTATGACTCTCAGAAACCCTAACTGACCTAGACAATACGGCAGAATAGATTTCTTATTCCTCAAGGCCCTCAGTTTACTGGACCTAGCCCTCAGTAAACCGGGCAGACTTTCCTTCTTTTTCTTCTGCAGACTTCTTCTTGGACTTTAATTTCTTGGCCCAACATTTTCTTTTGGTCCAGATCCGTTCTCCAATGCTTCAAATTCGGTACATCCTATAAAACACATAAAACGAGACAAACAGTACCAAATCTTCGGGAAAATAACATAGATGCAGAATTACGATCCTGGGAACACGCACATAGCATTTAACACATATTCCACATAATAATGAGCCTATGTGTCATCTTTTGAGTAGAATTCAGGGTGAATAAAGGTATAATTGTTGGTACCATTTAGGGCGTTATATGTTGATGACGTTTATTTTTTATGGAGTGTCAGGAGGTGACATTGTTCAACTTCAATTTTCATTAATAAAAGCAGAGTTTTACAACAAAAAAACAAATAAAAAACCCTAAACACTCCTCAATTTCCATCACTCATATAATTCGACACTCAAACATTGCCTCCATCAATCCATCACGGTCTCTCTCTGCGTATTGCCACCTCTTCTTCCAATCACCTCTGTGCTTGTTCCAGGTTGAGGCAAGCCTTTCGTGATTTGTATTCCACTTTACATGAAATCGTTTATGTAAACGGAAAAAACCGTTGTGTCACAAAAATAGCTTCTTAACAAATTGACATGCTAAAACCAAAACCTAACCGAATCCAAACTGAAACAAAATTAAACCAAACCATTGGGTTCAAAATCATTTTGGTTTGGTTTGGTGTACAAGTTATAACCCCCAAACCGACCCCGCGCTTTCCAAACCAACACGAACCAACCCAAATGAACCCTTGCTCAGCCCTAGTTGGTGTAATGTGACTAACTAATGGTTCAAATAGTTTGGACCATTGAGATGCCACGTGGCATTATTTGGTAATATGATTTGCCTTTAAATAATCTAGGCCTTTCCAAATTTTGTATATAATAGGCCTAGGTCCTTTTCAAAATATTTGATTTTGGAAAAGGCCTAGGCCTAGGCCTAGGCCCTTTTCAAAATTTTGATTTTGGAAAAGGCCAAGGTTGGAGCCTTTTGGTTTAGGAAACCAAAGACATCCCTTTTGATTAGGAATCAAAATGAAAGAAACAAAAGAGACTTAATTTTAATTTTGATATATTTTTGGAATAGTTCTAATTGATTAAAATTAAAATTGAAATCGTTTAAAATTAACCGTTAATTTTATTTCGATTAAAATCAATTAATTAATTAAATGTTAATTAGTTAATTGATAAGATAAAATTATTTAATAAATTAAACGTTAATCGATTAATTTAGACGCAAGTTGTTAGTTTTGAATTTTTATCTTTTCAATAAGATTTAATTGTATGAATTAGATATTATCTAGATATAATATGATTATATAGACCCCGATTGATCATGGAATCGACTAATAGGATAGATGTGAATGATTTATTTTTCGTTGGTTTAAAAATTGTCCTAGGCCGTGATGAAGAACGTGACATAGTTTATCTTCTGCTTTATCCCATTCCCGGTAGCTCCCCCCGTGTGCGGTGGGTGTATTTATTTTATTAGATAAAATTTATGTAACATGAATGGAGCGGAAGAAAGTGACCAAAGAAAGACAAAAATAAAGATCTCATTGGAGAATTGAGCATTAAAGATCCTATTGATGGCTGCAGCTACCTTTAGATTGTGACCCGCGGTTTCGTCAGTTTGTATTCGAAACTGCACTTAGGAAAGTCCATGATCATACCGGTTACTTTACACATTTATTTATTTTGTGCTTGTATTTATTTTATATGATACGATACATGCATAACTAGGCACGATCTAGATGAATATGTAGGATGTATGTCTTTAGAGATAGACATACATGATGAGACCATAATTAAATTAATTAAGAGAATTAATTAAATGAATTAATTTAAAATACTCCCACAACAAAAAAAATTGAGTTATATTTGTCTCCCAATACTATAGTGACGGTGAATAGCCATTGTTCTGATCCAATTGATCGGCCCTCGTCGGGAGTTGACCAACCTCGGGTATATCGTCGTTATCGAGATATGATCGTTATGAGATCTCATGAATATTTTGGTTACGACTCGACTAAGAATCTTGCGGTGATTGGCCCTCATCAGGACCATCTGATTTTAGAGACAAGGGGTTGACTAGTCAACCAATGGAGGCCGCATAAGATGCGACCGGTAAGTGTACCCACCTTTCGAAATTGACCCGGTCGATCAGCCGTCGTCAGGGATCGAGTCAACTAGATTGGATTCCATCCACTAAAGAATTAATCAAAATTCTTGAAAGTCAATTGGGAGTAGTTGACTAGTGAGAGCAAAATCAGAAACCAGAAGACCATTTTCAATTTAGCGTGTATAAACAGCAACACTTTTTATCTTTATTTTTATTATAGTTTTAGCAAACATTATTTCTACGTTTTTATTCTCGATTGTTAAAACCAAATTATGACTGTCACCTTTTGAGAAACGTTCTCAAGTATGGTTAAGTAACTTTAATCCTTTTTAAACTAAGCAATGACACGAGCAACCCGGTTGTAGTAGTTAGAGACAAGGAGACTACATATTTGATGGAGAGCTCCAAGCCTTTAATTATTAATGAGAACGGATGTTCAGCCTGGAATACAATCATGAAGTTGAAAGTACCAGAGATTCCTAGAGGCATACCATTAGAAAAACTTCCTTGACCAATTGGGTAAATCAAGAAAACAGCGGTAGCAGTTGCCACTCGAACCCAGAGCTAGCTAGTTCTCCCCAAAATGCGTTGAGGCGCAGCAGTTGACTAGACATCTAGGGGTAAAGCACTGTTTCGGTGTGGGCCGCGACAGCGTACGATCCAATATGATCATTCTGTCATACGATGACAATTAATTCAAACGTTGGATAAGAATGACCACACCGAATTTATTTTCAAAATTGTAAGATTTAAGTATCGACTTATTTCTTTAATCATTGCTTGAAGGTTAATTAAATAGTTCATGTTTTGAATATGATTCCAAAGCCAAATAAACTATGTAATACACATTAGATTTTCTTTACGAAAGAAAATTGAAGTCATAGCTCTTGTGATTTTTCTTAAGTTTTAAGAAAACTAAACTAATAAGAATTTTCGAGTGCATAAGGGATTAAAAGAAAAGTTATGGCATGTGCTTGAATAGAGAACTTATTGAAGTTTCTATTCTAGGCAAGTGTGTTGAGATAAATCTATCTAAGTTCAAAGTCGACTCTAAGATATATGATATCTTGTGAGTATGATTAAATTAGAAAATTAAAATGTGAAATACACAATGATACGAAAGTGAAGCAAACGTTGCAATATTTTCGGCTTTGTTTTCAGAGTCTGCAAAACTGACAAAGGAGCTAAATAAATGTTATTGCATTTTGGTTCTTATGAAGAACACGAGCTCAGTTGTTTGTTAGGATTTAGTAGACATATTCAATTGTATGGAATAAATTTTATTCGGATAAAGTTGAAAGGTCAATGAATCTAACATACTAGATTGATGTCACTATATAGATGATATAGGAAAAATCTCAACTAAATATTTCTATAGCTGTTATCCTTGATATTTGTGGTTGTTCTATATGTTGACTCTCTGGAAGAGAAACGTATAATCAAATGTCATTATGTTGATGTCTGAACCACGTGATCATGAATCATGTGGGTAATAAGTATCTTATCTAAAGATGACTAAAATACCATTTTATGAAAAGGTTATTAATTCTAAAAAAATTGTCTAGAGCCTAAACATACCGATATTTATTTGCTTGTGACAATTAATGCCACAAATAATTGTTTATTAATCTCTATGACTATTTTCTTCAAAGCTATTGAAAAAGAGGATATCTGCCAAGAAGCGAAAAGACAAAGTATTGGACAATATCATAACAGCATACGTACTAGAAAAAAGGGCATTCACAACTTATCTTCATATGTAGGTCAAACATCACTGTTAATGTGTAAATGTCAAGTGAACACCATGGCTTAGTTTCATATGTATGTTCTAAATTGAATCGATTTGAATTACTAGGGAGAAGGACACAACTATTAGTACATGTATGATTTTGAGTCATAACTTCAGTAACTACAATGCCAATGTCAAAAATTACGTTTGTTGGAAATTCATTTTCAAAATTCACTATTAACATTCACTAGTCATTTCAACGGTTCTCATGAAAATGGTGCAACAATATCACACCAACAATCAAACAAAGACTATTAAAACAAGAGTTTGGTGAAATTCTTATCACTTTCGATTGTTTGGCTGCACCATGTTTTTACATAGCATATGATACAATAATGAACATAATTCTACAAACACAAAAAAAAAAAACAGAACATCCAAAAAAATGCATAATTAAAATTTAGTTGCGTTGCTGCAACCAATGACTCGTCAGTGTAACGAAGCTTGTGATGGATTTCATACCGCTCTCGCAGCCCTTTCAAAATCTGAATAGTCTCATCCACTGAGGGTTCCGGTACCTTAACTAGTTGGAATATCCTATATAATGTCGTGTCTTACTCAATATGATTTCGGTATTCATCAAGTGTCGTAGCCCTAATACACTATAAAATCGACCACATATTAGCACTCTATGACTTACAAGACTGATAATTGAACATAGATTATCTATCAGGAAAAAGAAAATAATGACTTTGACAATTAGTTCCTTGATTGTGATAAAGGTGAAGTAGTTATGAAATAACTACATATATTTGTTCACTAACATGTAGTTCGCCACGAGCCAAAGAAGGTTTCAAAAGGTTAGCAGCATCAATTGCACACTCTACAGCCTCAGCACCAATTAATGTGAGCACTTCATCGATAAATAGTATAATCTCATGCCTTTTTTAATCTCCTCCGTCAATTTCTTTAACCTTTCTTCAAACTCTCCATGGTATTTTGTTCCGGCTACCAATAGACACATATCCAAAGTGATCACCTGAATATTAATGAATAAAAGTCAAGTTTAATAGACCAATCAGAGACGGAAAAGCATCTCAAACAACTGGATTCATCCAAATGGACTTTGGAAAATTCTTTAATACTTTGAAACATGATAAAGCCTACAAGGGACAGTTCAAATATATTAACAGCCAACTCACTGTGCCACCACATCTACTTGGCACCACGTTGAAATTCGACAGTTAAAAAGTCGAGTATGCAAGCTTGACCACATAATCGACTTTCAAAAAGTTGATTAATATAAGAAGTAAATCATTAGCGCAGTGCCTTGATAGTGTTGCGACGCACTAAGTTGATGTGCTGCATTTAAAGACCCCTCACATCTTGTACGGTAAAACTATGGTTACATGTTAACTCATCGTCTCAAAACGTGAATATCACAATCATAAACATCATTACAAACCCAAATATTGAATCCGTGCAAAAGGTAAAGGGAATAACAAAAATAAATACCACATTGAAGATAAATGCAAGAATAGTGAAATAATGTATCAGTTGGTCACTATCTATTACATTCTTCCATGCCACCATTGGCAATGCATTGAGCAAGGCCCTCAGCAATAGCAGTTCTTCCAACTCCGGGCTCACCGATAACGCAGGGATTGTTCTTTTCCTACGACCTAATACTTGAGTAACACGTTCGATTTTCTCTTGCCTTCCGACCACAGGGTCTAATTTTCCCAACAAATAGACACATGAACGGATATGTAGGGCACAAGAAATTCAAATGTTACTAATTGGCACAACAAGTACACTAAAAATACAAAGTAATCAGAGAAAATCAAGTACACTAGAAATTCAAATGTTACTATTAGCACAACAAGTACACTAAAAAATCAACAGTGAATCAACAAAGTAGTCAGAGAAAATCAGCAATGAATCATGCTATTTCTGATCAAACATAAAGTATTCAGAAAACAAACATCAAACTCAGGAGGAAGAACGAATTAAACTTAAAAAACTCTAATTTATGTTCAAATTCATTAGAAAGATTGAAATTTAACTTATAAAACTCATATTTCTGTTCTACTATTGGGGTTGCAATGGAATCAGAGGAAATCAGCAGTGAATCACAATATTTCTCATCAAACACACAGTATTCAGAAAGCAAACATCAAAGTTAGGATAAAGAACGAATTAAACTTAAGAAGCTCAGATTTATGTTCAATTCCATTAGGAAGATTGAAATATCACTCATAAAACTCAGATTTATGTTCTTTACTCCCGTTGAAGAATAAGCTAGAAAAAAATTGGCAAATACACCTGATGAATCAATGATCTGCTGACAAATAATCCTTTGAATTAGATTATCGATAATGCGAAATTGGAAAAGAATCATTGGCGGATTCACGATCGAACTTCGTCCAAGCAATTTTTGTTCTTCATCAGCGATTTTCTTCAAAGCGAGGAATGATAAGCCGTAAAATTATATCATGTAATTAGAATGGGTTAAGTAAGGGCAATTCAATCATGTTATTAAAATTATGTCCTTTAGCCTATAAAATATATTAACTAAGACTGTTAATTAAAAAAAGGGGGAATGAGGGAGAAGGACATAAATATTTCATCAATTGAGTAGAAGAACAGTCTTTTGAAACTTTTGCATAAATGACAAAACTATTTATTCACTGTCGAAATTCACTTGTGTTCGAAATTCACTGTTTAAATTCACTGCCGAAATTTATTGTCGAAATTCACTAATTTTCAAAATTCATTGTCGAAATTCACTGATTTTCGGGATTCACTGTCGAAATTCACTGATTTCAAGATTCACTGGGGAGATTCACTGATTTTCGGGATTCACTGTTTGTCCTTCTCGCTATAAAAATTATGCAGTTGTCCTTCTCCCTAAAAAAAATATGTAATTGTCCTGTTATTTAAAAATATTCCAGATTGTGTTGTTATCCCTAATTTCCCATTAAAAAAATATGGAAAATGTCGGAATCCCTAATTTGTAATATTTTTAACCTGCTTTTTTTCCCATTGAATTAGAGTAAAAGAAAGAAATTTAATCCATGTTCACAAGATTCAAATTTAATCCATGTTCACCAGAGTCTAATTGATTAAATAATTTACTTTTTTATGATTATATTTGTTTGTGTTGAAGTTTGTACTGCAGCAGAGATAAGAATCTGTCAGGAATCATTTTTGTTTAGATCAATGTATCAGTGATCTATGTCGTAACTGTAGTCATTTTTAGCGCTGAATATTTTTATATAAAAAATGCACATTGCACATCAAATGATCGTCACATTAATTAACATTGTTCACTATGGTGTTTGTCCGTTTCATACACAAAAATAAGATACGGACTTCTTTCATTTCAGAACTTAGAGTTTAAGGTTGAGACATCTCCTCGAGTCCTTTTAGGGCACTAGTAACAGAAGCCAGATATATTCTACAGCATAGTCCTTATCCCTATTTATTTTTAGGGATATAAACAGTGCATCTCTACTTGTGGGGATGCACTATTCACGTCCCTAAACATACTTAATTATTAAAAATTATAGGGATAGGGATAGGGATGCTGCTGGAGTAAAATAATAAATATTTAATTTGTATGAATATGGTTGTGAGGTAGAATATGTATTATTTAATATTATTTGAAATGTTATAGGATAAGGACAGGGATGCTGTTTTGGAGGTTTTTGAATTGAGATGTTGTGAAATAGGGATATGTATTATTTTATATTATTTTAGAGATAAAATTTAGGGCCTCTGATAAAAGTGCCTTATATTTACATTATAGCATTAGAGTTAAATTTGCGCTATAACCATATATGTTCAATAATTCAGCAAGCTTAACTGAACCTCAGGAATATGCTACTGATGAGAATCAACTTTGCTATATTTTCGTACGCATTTTATCCCCTATTTATAGCCTATTCGATGTGGTTTTGGGGTATAGTACTTGAGTGGTTTTTATAGACACATTTCACCACGGTTCGAATCATGAGACGAAAGGGCTTTTACGTCCGAAATCTCCACATTTTTGGATAACCATGTGCATTTTTATTGACATGTGACAAGCTTGATTTTGTTGTTTTTCGTTTATTACAGGTACAGAGTGATAGAGGGCATGACGAGGAGCGCAACGGTTTGAAAATTGGCCTAAACGAAGTTTGTATGAAGAAATAGCACAAGAATCAAGTTCGGGGCGAAAAGTAACCGGGTGGAGAAGAGGTCTCGGCGGCCGCGGGGCACGGCCCAGGCGTACGGCGGGCGAAGGCAGTTGTCGGCGAAAAAGGGCACGGTTTCTGGCGGACGTCAGGCGTACGCCGGCGGATGCCGGTCACGGATAGTAGCATCATCAAGTATCTAGTGAACGCCAGGACAACGTCGGCGGGTGCCGGAAAAGCGTAGGCGGGCGCCGGTCGAAAGCAGTAGGCTTGTGGATTTTTTGATGAACGCCAGGAGAGAATCAGCTGGCGCCGGCACTAGAGACCGACAGGCCTGGTGGGCGCCAGGTACTTGCCGGCGGGCGCCGCGCCGAACATGGAAGATTCGTGATTTTTGGATTTTTGTAGCTATTTTGGGTCGAATTTTGCACTAAAAATACTCAATTAGGTCGAATTTTATACCGCCTTCTTCAAAATTTTATTTCCTGTTCAGTTTTTAGCTTAGTTTTTGCCAAAAGCCATTACATATAAATTATTTCTTGCACCCAATTACTTGAAGATTGCTACGATTGTTGTTTCTTTTCACGATTTCTTCACGTGGATTGACAAACAAAGTGGAAAATTGCTTCCAGACTATTGGTAATATTATTTTATTTTCTTTTACCATGTTTTCTTTCAATTCTTCCAAGATTTGTTGTTTCGATTGAGAGTAGCTAAATTCTTAATTGCTAATTCATGTGATGGAACTACAAAATCAGTGTCTAAACGATTATCTAGGGATGAGTAGGGCTTAAAAAGTTGAATCTTTTTAATGTTTGTGTTCTAATACTTGAACTTAATGCTTGAATTAAACTTATCACTTGATTCATGATCCCACACAAGAGCTCTATAAATGTATTTTGCGAGGGGGTGTGCGACATAGGGTTTTAGAATTGCCACGCACGAACTAGTCGAGTTTTTCGCAGCATGTTCCTTGGTAAGGTTCTAATTGTTAAGTCGTGAACTCGGTGGATACGGAGTGCCTCATAGTTCTTTATCATATTAGGACAATTAAATCCCACAGAGGGGACTGCTGAACCGAGTATAGGGTAACTAGGTATCAACGCCTAGGAACAAGTTTAGGAGATCGCATCTATAACACATTCATTAGAAGCCATTGGTTGGTTGGTAGGTTAAGGCTCGTCCCAACTGATTCAGTAAAGGTGTTAAGAGTAGTGTTCTTAACCATAGTTTAGCTATTTCGTTTATCATATCATTTAACGTTTTCATTTTTATTTGCTTCGTTATATATAATTTCACCCATAATTGTGAACCTAAACTAAAAAAGAGCATGATTGTGATACTTGACTGATTCCTTGTGGGATACGACCTTGCTCGCTACTGTATTGCTTCCGACCAGGTACTCTGCCGGTTAAAGTTGGACGTCACTATTTTGGCCAGCATGTTTTCTGGTGCCGTTTCCAAGGAATCGGTTAATATCAGTAAATCATTTAAGTGTTTAGGATTATGAATTTTTTGCTTTTATTGTATTCTTATTGTTTTGGTGTTTGCAATGTATGACCCGGAGCTCCAAGTAACAACTCTATCCTTACATCTCTGAGATCAAGGCATTTGCACAACACAAGAACGCGGAAAGGACAAGGAAATTGTCCAAAAAGTCATCGACATCAGTTATTGAAGTAAAATCCAACACAAAAAAATCTAAAACGTCTTCGGGGTGTGAAGAATTACCAAACCAAACTATCGGAGGTGAGACACATGATAGGTTGCTGTTAGACTCAATGCGTTCTCCTGAAGATGGCGAAATACAAGGCTTAACTATAGAGACCCCACCTAATCAGAGGGCACTTAATCTGGGGCCAACTGGGGTCCATAATGAAGGAGGTTGGCAGAACCAAGTCCAAACACATCACCAAGCACTTCGGACTCAGAACAATCAGGGGAACATGTTTGGTCAGATGCCTTTTGACCAGAATTAGATGGTGTTGATGATGATACAGAACCAGCAATAGAATGTTAATCCACCACCGGCAGCCCCTAGCATAAGTTTTTTATGCACGAGCAGCGGTGTAAAACCAGGCTAATCAGGGAAGCATTTTAAGAGATTATGCGGCCCCGACTATTGGTGGGGGGAATAACCCCATCGGTTTGCAACCTATTCCGGTGAACAATCTTGAGATTAAACATCATGTATTGTAAATGTTGAATGATAGCGCTTAATTCAGGGGGAAGTCAACTGAGGACCCCTATCAATTTTTGAACCATTTTATGCAAATGTGTAGAATAATGAAGATGAGTGGAGTATCTAAGGAAGAAGTACGGATATTATTATTCCCTTTTGCATTAAAAGAAGCCGCTAGAGCATGGTTTGAGTCACTCCCACACGATTCCTTGCACACTTAGGATCAAGTGACTGCGATGTTTTTATTGAAGTATTGTCTCCTCTCCAGAACGTTAGATATGAAGGCAGCTATTGCAAACTTTGAAAAGTTGGATATGGAGAGCATGCATGAATCCTTGGATAAATTTACAGCTATGCTGAGGAAGTTCCCGCATCATGGATTAGAGTCGTGGAATCAAGTACATCTCTTTTTTGGGGGTTTACACGTGACAGATCAGTCAACTTTGAATGCTGCGTGTGGATGAGATGCGATGAGTGTACAACATGGTGTTGCATTGGCTACTATAGATAGGGTTGCATAAAGCAAAAGACTATGGAAAATGGGGCGAAGAGCTCCGAGGAAGGCAATTGGCTCGGTTGACCAAGTCGGGCCAAGTGAGGAATTTGTGAGGATGCAAGCTAACGTGGTGGATCTTAAGAAGCAGATGAATGACATGTTATCGTGGAAGAATGAGTCAAAAGGATGTACTACTTGTGGTGGTGAACATTGGGCCTCAATTTGCCCTACCAAACAGGTTAGTCGGTTAACCATAACTCAAATGTTGAACGACCCATCTCTTGAGAACCCTTTCGGAATGAACCGTATGGATATGCATCCATTATGCTCGAACACCATGGTTTATCAAACAGCAGATCCGAGTTTAACTCAGGGTTGGCAACAAGTTGCTGTAAACTTTTCTACCAACCAGAATGCAACGCAAAATTTTTAGAATTGGCGGGATAATACGAATCTAGCTTGGACAAGGATTTCAGGGCTTGGGTAGCCCACCCAACAACTGGTTATGCCATTGCAACAGAATCAGTATAGGATACAACCGCAAAACAATTTTGGGAATCTGAGGCAACCTCAACAAGGGGCTTACATGCGTCTAAATGCACGCCTGCAATATGCCACGCCCCCAAGTCAGCATCGCCACCTCCGGAACCCAAGCAACCAAAAAGCTCCATGAACATTCTGTTGAAAAAATAAGCCGATACATAAAAAAATAGCCGGGAGTCGAATGAGAGTAACCGTGAGTTGAAGGAGAGTAACCGGGAGTTAAGAAAGGAATTGAAGGAGGTGAAAAATGCCCATGTGAACATGCAATCTGTGGTGAGGAACTTGGAGACACAAATGGGGTAAATAACTGAAATTCCTAGGCAAGTGAATGCCATCTTTAAAAGAAGTGGGAATGTAGTGGGTAGTGATGTCGAGGTACCTGCGGAGGTTGAGAAGAGTACAAATATTGAAAAAATGAGTTAAGAAGATGAAGAGTGGGTGGTGATTGATGAAGCCGATTAGATCAAGGAATAGGTGGAGAAGCCACACTCATTGCCGGAGATGCAAGAAGATGCAGCGCGGGAAGGTAAGCACAACTCAGGTATGGATTCTGTTAAAAACCTTTTGATTTATCTAGGTTACCTCACCCCCTCGTGGCCCTACTAAGCCTACTATTTCTAAAAGGCAAAACAAGTTTCTCGATATCATAAGAAAAGTAGAGATAAATATCCCCCTTATGGATGCTCTTGTTCACATGCCATCTTATGTCAAATTGTTAGAAGAGATTTTGTCTAATAAAACTAAAATGGAGAAAATTGTTTGCTTAAATGGGGAGTGCTTTGCCGCTTTTCAGAATAAGCTTCCACCTAAGTTGTTGGATCTGGGTATTTTTTCCATCCCTTGCACTATAAGGCGCATGTTATTCCCCAAGGTGTTGTGTGATTTAGGTACGGGTGTGAGCTTGATGCCTAGGAGGACTTTTGAGAGTTTGGGAGTAGGTGTGCTAAAACAGACAAATGTGACCTTGTAGATGGCAGGTAGGTCAATTAGGCGCCTTATGGGGTTTGTTGAGGATGTTCTGGTTCAGGTGGGGAAACTTGTCTTTCCAGTGGATTTCATAGTGTTAGACATGAAGAATGATAGTCAAACCCCAATTCTATTAGGTACACCTATCCTGGGTACGGGTAAGACTTTGCTATACGTCTAGAAGGTGAGATTACAATGATAGAAGGTGATCATACTATAACCTTTAATGTCTACAAACCATTAAGCACACAGGAAATGATTACGGTACGCGTGAGGAAGTACAAAGGCTAGAAGTATTTGAGGAAACCTATGTGCATTGTGAGACACTCAAAAAGGGTGTACATAGTAAGTGTGTCCCTAGAATGAAGGTAGAACCGAATGGCAAATTTGGGGAATTCGAGTCTTACCGAAGACTATAAACCCGGCACCCTATCCAGTTTTTTAAATTCAATAAGTCGAGCCAACGATAATAAACAAAAGCGCTTTTGGGAGTTGTTTAGGTCTTTAGGTTTTCTTTTGAGTGTGAGGAAAATTTTGACCACGCATCTCGAATTCCGTTTCATGCTTTGTGATAACCTATATTTAATATGCTACACATCTCTATAGTTGTGCTTACCAATGCTTAAGGTTTCGGCCTTTTGTCGTAGTGGTTTCTCGGTTGTTTTTGTTGTGATTACTCAGGTACCCTTGGAGATACATTGGCGGTAGTCATTTGGCATAGTTGCGCCCTATTTCCGGCTCAACTTAGCCTTTCTTTACTTTCCCACTCACACACCGAGGACGGTGTTCTGTTTTAAGTGAGGGGTTGTAGACTTAGATCACTTGACTACATGTTCATTAATTTCATGCATCGAATAAGTTATATGCTTGGTGTTTTGTCCATGTTGAATAAAATTGAGCTATTTTTAAAGTTTTCATGATTTTGATGTTGCGTATCCTATATGAGTGATTGTACTCTTTTGTTAATTATTAGTCAAATGTGAATCCACGCGAGTCAAACCTTTATCTTGTTGTGGAAATAGAATTTTAATGCACGTAATAGATTCGCTTTCATGAATCGTGGTTGATTAGTGAATGTTTATAGATGACATAGACATTAACCTGTTATCTAGAACATATACCATTAACTTTGAGGCGAAATAGAGAGGTCTATCTTGGTAGATCGATGGTCTTGACGTTTCTTTGACCTGACCAGAGCCAAATAGCCAACCATGTACGTTGTTTCCACAAAAACCTCTCTAAGCCTTTGTAAGGTGGTTAGACCCCCACCCGTACTTTAGCCATTTGTTGATTAGCCTATAATTACCAACTCTTAGCCTTTATTTGTGGTCTATGTTTTATTGACACCTTACGAGTGAGTTTTAATCTTATTTTGGACACACTTGTTAGCACAAGTGTGAGGTGGTGAAGAAGTGTATCCGAAGAAGGGACGTTGATGTATTCTTTACGAATGAGAAATGGGTAGAAAAGTGTTGTTGTTTGGTTTATTAAAAATAAGAGAAAAAGAAAAAAAAATTAAAGAAATCAAAAATCAATCAAAAAGAAGAAAGTTGCATAAAGTGTTTGAATAAAGTTGAGTCATGGATATGTCATTGAAGGCTTTTGCGTTGTTGGGACGAGTTCTTATTGAAGTGTGTTAGTATTTGAGATTGAAGAAGGGGAATGCTTACTTAAATCAAGCTAAGAAGGAGGTGAGCTATGAGGTATGTGCAAGATGTTTTGATTAGACTTTTCTCATTTGATATTCATTTTATCCTTTCGTTTAACAACAACCCTGGCCTAACGTTACAACCCTGCAAGTCCTGCCTGACCTTAGTCAGCCTTGATTTGAGCTCAATTAGTGGATATGATTATGAAGTATAAGCCTATGGTGTAACGTCATTAGTCATGCATCTATAATCTGAGCCGGTGGACTATAATAAATGATTGAGAAGCTATGCATGCACATACATTATGTTTCGATGATAAGATATGTTTTGGCTCATGTTTATTCACCCATTCACTAGTTTTTACTAATTGGATGTTTTGGTTTCCCATATGATCGCAACCTTGACCTCATGTTTTATTTTTAGATTGCTTGATTTGCTCGAGGGTGAACAAACGCTAAGTGGGGGTAGTTGATGAGACTCAACTTTGCAATATTTTCGTGTGCAATTTACCCATTATTTATATCCTATTATATGTGTTTTTGGGGTAGTTGAATGGTTTTTATTGGTACATTTCACCATAGGTTGAATCACGAGATGAAATGGCGTTTATGTCCGAAATCTCCACATTTTTGGTGAATCGTGTGCATTTTATTGGCATGTGTCATGCTTGGTTATGTTGTTTTCATTCATTAAAGGTAAATTGTGATAGAGTGCGTGACAAGGATCGCAATGGTTTGAAAATCGGCCAAAACGGAGTTCGTATGCAAAAGTGGCAGGTGGACAAGAGGTCCCGGCAGGCACTGGGAAGGGCCATGACGTATGCCGGGCGGAGGTGGTACCGAACCAAAAAAGGGCATGGTTTCTGGCGGTCGTTAGGCATAAGCTGGCGGACGCCGGTCACGAACAGTAGCATCGGCAAGCAGCTGGCGAACGCTAGGACAACGCCGGCGGGCGCCGGAAAAGCATAGGCGGGCTCCAGGAAAGGATAGGCAGGGGCCGGTCGAAAGCAGTTGGCTTTGGGATTTTTCGGCAAACGCCAGGAGAGCATTGGCGTGAGCCGGCACCGGCGACCGACAGGACTGGCGGGCGCCAGGTACCTGCCTGCGGGCGCCGTGCTAGACAGGGTAGATTCACGATTTTCTGCTTTTTTTTTACCTATTTTAATTTGGGTCGAATTTCACACTATAAATACCCAATTAGGTCGAATTTTATATCGACTTCTTTAGAGTTTTATTTCCTCTTTAGTTTTTAGCTCAGTTTTCTCCAAAAACCATTAGTTAAAAATTATTTCTTGCACCCAATTAATTGATGATTGCTACGATTGTTGTTTATTTTCGCGATTTCTTCATTTTTGATTGACATATCCAGTGGAGAATTGCTTCCAAACTATTGGTAATTTTATTTTATTTTCTTTTATCATGTTTTCTTTCAATTCATCCATGATTTCTTGTTTCGTATTTTCAATTATGAGTAGCTGAACTCTTAATACCTAAATTATGTGTTGGAACTACGAAATTAATGCCTATACGATGATCTATGGATGAATATGGCTTAAAAAGTTGAATCTTTTGAATGTTTGTGTTCTAAAACTTGAACTTAATGCTTGAATTAAACTGATCACTTGATTCATGATCCCACACATGACTCTATAAATGGATTTTGCGAGGGGTGTGCAATATAGGGGTTTAGAATTGCCACGCACGAACTAATCGAGTTTCTCACAACATGTTCCTTAGTAAGGTTCTTCTTGTTAAGCCGTGAAATCGGTGGATATGGAGCATCTTATAGTTCTTCATAATTTTAAGTCAATTAAATCCCATAGGAGGGACTGTTGAACTGAGTATTGGGTCTAGGTTGTGGTATCAGTGCCTAGGAAACAGTTTAGAGATTGCACTCACAACACATTCATTAGAAGCCATTGGTTGGTTGGTAGGTTAAGGCTCGTCCTTAGTGATTCAGTAAAGTTGTTAAGAGTAGTGTTTCCTCGTGGGATACGACCTTGCTCGCCACTGTAGTGCTTTCGATCCGGTACTCTGCCGGTTAAAGTTGGACGCCTGGACCTCTTGTCCACCCGGTTACTCTTTGCCCAAACTTGATTCTTGCGCCATTTCTTCATGCGAACTCTGTTTTGGACGATTTTTGAATAGGTGCGATCCTCGTCATGCTTTGTATCACACCGTACCTGCAATGAACGAAAATAACAAAACCAAGAGTGACACATGTCAATAAAACGCACATGATTCACCCAAAAATGTGAAGATTTCGGACGTAAACGCTCTTTCGTCTCGTGATTTATCCAGTGGTTAAATGTGTCCATAAAAACCACTCACCTACCCCAAAACCACATCAAATTGGCTACAAGTAGGGTGTAAAATACGCATGAAAAGATAGCAAAGTTGACTCTCATCAGTTATTTATCTCACGTTGAAGAAGACTTGTGATTCTTACACCAATAATATCCGTACATCTTAGAGACTAAGTTTTGAAGCTACCTATTTTTTTAAAACTTGATTTTGTCTTCAACCTAAACAAATAGCTGGCAATGAATTTAAAAAAAATAAATGCACATGGAATAGTAAATGAGTAAAAAATTCATCTTTGGGCTATAAATTAAGTGAAGCTAAGGTTGTGTTTGTTCTGGGCGGAGTTTTTTTTGGGTTTTTTAGATAAAATGATTGAAGTAATAATTAGAAAGTTAAGATGTTTTCTTGAAATTTATGTAGATTATGAAATGATTGGTGAAATAAAGTAGAATGGTGAATGAAATAATGGTAAAAAAATGTATTAAAGTTGTTAAAGTGAAGTGTGAGAGATGATTTAATATTTTTTTATTTGTAGTTGAAAATTTGATTAGTGGAAAATTGTAAGAAATGATTAGTGATGTGATGTAAAAAAAACTTCAAAAAAAACTACAAGCAAAACAAACACAAGCTAGTCTGATTCTCAAACAAACGGGCAGTGCTCTAGTCTGATTCTCTCCGATAAATAACAAATATATAGTGGGAAAGTTTATAGATTGGAGTGCGGTATATAAGTATGCAAAAGTGCACTATCAAATCCAATGAAACTTTTTGCATTTTTTCCCATAACTTTTCTAAAGTTCAGTTGGATGGTACATCCGCACGGCCCGGACAGTCTTAATAGAATTTAAATTGATATTCATTATATAATACAAAATTCAATTACTATTTAGACTTATCGTTCTCGTTGCTTAAAAAGGATATTACATATCATTCAGATGTGTTTTACGTCAGGCCTCATAACAACGACTTACAAGAACTATTTGAGTCATAATAAATGCAATATCAATTTATCTCATCGTTCTCATGCTCTAAAATGTTTGACCCAATTTACAAAAAATCAGTATGCATCAACTTTATTTCATGATATTTTTTCTCTCGCTTTTCTAATATGAGATATTACATTATGCCTCTCTTAAGGAACTAGTGTCCTTCAGGTGGCTCCCACAGTTTTTCACTGTATGACATTTATTAGTTTAATCTTATAGTCATCTCTGATACTACTTGTAACGCCTTAAATTTTAGCAGCGTGTCATAACTTTACCAGAAGAATCTAGCTAGAGGTGGCTCCCACAGTCACTATGATGTAAATCTTAGTTTCGTCTGATAGTCGGTTCTGCTACTAGTTGTAATGCTTTAGAACTTGGGTAGCATATTGTAATTGTGATCACAAAATATTTTTCATTGATTCAATGATATGAGTACAAAGTGTTTATATAGACTCAGTGTCTTAGCCAATAAGAATAAGATAAAATACTAGAAAATACTGGAAAATATTTTAGATATTTTAGGCTTTATCTATTTTATCTATAGTATCCTCAACATGCGCCCTATCCCGTGGGAAGAGAATGGACAAGGAGATTGGACTTGAGTAACTCAAAGCGCAGCCGGGAAAGTGGTTTGGTGAGCAAGTCGGGAAGTTGTTCTTTGGAGATAAGGCACGAAATCAACAATCGTTTGGCAACGACTAATTCACGGACATGGTGGAAATCTATTTCGATGTGGTTGGTGCGAGCATGAAAAACCGGATTGTGGGCAAGATAGGTTTCCCCAATGTTGTCACACCAGAGGAGCGGCAGAGAAGGTAGGCCGACATGAATTTCTTGAAGGAGACTGCATAACCATTGACGGTGAGATGATGTTTGGAACACCAACTGATGAGTTTTTTTTCCAAAGTAAATACAGTTGGCACCGACAGAACGGTGATTATCGGGGTCCACCGCCCAATTAGAGTCAGAATAGGCATGGAGAGTGAGCAAAGAGTGCCGAGAGAGAAATGGACCATCGGAAATAGCATGCTTGAGATAGCATAAGATGCGCTTAACAGCAAGCCAGTGATCATCAATCAGGGAGTGCATGAACTTACTAATGTATTGAACAACAAAGGCAATGTCCGGACATGTGAAGATAAGATATTGCAGGCCACCAACAATAGTCCGATACAAAGAGGGGTCGGTAAAGAGGGAATCATACGAGGCCATCATACGAGTAGAAGCCCACATGGGTATGGTGCAAGGCTTGGACTTATCCATACTAGCTCGTTGTAAGAGCTGAAGATTATATTTTCACCGAGTAAGATATAAACCATCAGGAGTAGGAAGAACGTCAATACCTATAAATCATGATAAATTGCCAAGGTCTTTGACAGTTCACTACGAGCCAAGATAGAAGATAACATGCATAATCAGAGAAGAAGAGGTACCTGTAATAAGAACATCATCAACACAAATAAGAAGATATATGCGATGACCATCACGTGAGTAGATAAAAAGGGATATGTCATCTTTTGAAGAGGTGAAGACAAATGATGTCAAGGCGGCAGTGAGATGAGAGAACCAAGCATGAGGGCCTGACGAAGGCCATGTAAACTACGTTTGAAGCGGCATACAAAATATGGATAATCTAGATGAACGAAACCATGTGGTTGTTGTATGTAGGCAGGTCATTTAGATGCTCATGAAGAAATGCATTCTAGATGTCAACCTGACAGAGTGTCCAACCCTGTGAAACAGCAAGAGAAAGAAGAAGTCGAAGAGTGACCGGCTTGACAACTGGACTAAAGGTATCCGATGAAGTCCACACCTTCAGCCTGATGAAAACCTTTTGCAACCAAGTAAGCTTTATGATGTTCAAAGCTACCATCAGCATGATGCTTCGTGCGATACACCCACTTGTTACCTACAACATTCATATGAGATTGAAAAGGTAAAAGATCCAAAGTGTTAATACGTAAAAAAGCATTAATTTGCTCCCTCGTCGCATTTTTCCGAATTCGGTGTTTGGAAGCTTTGGTATAAGAGGTGGGATCGACAAAGGCAGTGGTGTTTGTAAGAGCCCGAGGGAGAGGGTTGCGGATGAAGTCAGGTTTGTGGGTGGGCTTAAGTGAGCTGGTTTTAGTGCGGGTCACCATAGGATGCGGTGGAGGAGGAAGAGACGGGTGGAAGCCGGACTGGGTAAGGCAGGAGCCGTAGATGGTGTTAGGGGTGGTGTAGGTGGTTCATCCTGGGAGGGTTACCAGTGGAAATGGGGAAGAAGGATGTATAGAGGCCAGGAGTGGTATAGTGATAATGTTGGGGACAATATAAGTGCTCGAAGGGGTGTAAGGAAATGTGGTTTCATCAAAGACGACGTGACAAGCAATATAGACACGGCCAGTGGAAAAGTTGAGACATTTATAGCCATGATGGTTAGGGCTATATCAAAGAAATATACAGAATTTAGAGCAGAATTTGGTTTTGTGATGATTATAGGGTCAAAGATGGGGCCAACACGCACACCTAAAGACGTGAAGGAACGAGTAGTCAGGAGAACAACCATTGACGAGTTAATAAGGGGATTTGCCATTGAGGACTAAAATAGGGAGACGGTTTATAAGGTATGTGGTGGTGACGAAGGCATCCTCCCAATAAGAGAGAGGTATATTGGACTAAGCAATGAGGGAGAGACGGACTTCGACAATTTGGCGGTGACGCCGTTCAATGGTGCCAACTTTTTCATCAGTGTGTGGGCAAGAGAAGAGGTGAATGACACCTAGGGAAACAAGGTAGTGTGCGAGCTGGCGATATTCACCACCCCAGTCAGCTTGCATTGCTTTTAGTTTGGTATTAAATTGACGCTCAATCATCGTAAGGAAATCACGAAAGACGGATTCAACATTTGATTACGTTTTAAAGGAGAAAGCCATAAGAATTTTGTAAAATCATCAATAAAGCTTACGTAATAACGAGAACCATAAATAGAGGATTCAGTACAAGGTTCGAAACATCAGAATAAATTAAAACAAGAGGTGTAGAAGACGTAAATTCAGAAACATATAAAGGTTGATGATGACTCTTTGCTAACTGACAAAGGCACACACACTAGTGGGTGCTTTATCTGGTAAACTAATAGATAAATTGCTAAAGACTTGGCGTAGCACAGGAAATGAGCAGTGGCCTAAACGTTGATGCTAGAGGGGGGTGGCGGTGAGGGCTTGAATCGGTGACTGGTTGAAGGATGAGGAAAAGCGATAGAGACCATCTGTGACAAATCTTCTATGATGGACGCGGCCCGAGTAATCCTTCACAAAGAAATAATTATTATGAAATTTGAAATAGACAGAATTATTGTGAGGAAATTAACAAACATAATGTAAATTTTTGGTGAGGGAGGGGGAAACCAAAACATTATGTGAGACATTAGTGCGCTTAGGGGAAGAAATAGAGGAAGAACCGAGATGAGAATAGTTAAACAAGAACCATCACCAACATGTACTTTGTTAGGACCGTCGTAGGACTCTTACGAGAGATTCAAATTCTAAATGTCATTGATCATATGATGCGTGGCACCAGTGTCGGGTATCCAATCATTAGTATTAGGCGGTGGGTGTTGATATGTGTAGTAAGCTTGAGGGGGCCGAGGGATGAGGGTGGACACGGTGGGGGATGCGTGTACTGTGGGGGTGAAGTATAGCGGTAATAACAGGCCCGATCGATCAGTATGACCCAGGCGGGAACAAATTTGGTAGGTTGCAGTTGGATCACCATTGTAAAGAGTTCCGGGGGAGCCACGACCTCGACAACGCTCCCGTCCTCGGTAATTAATTGAACCCCAACCTCGATTGTTGTTTGATGGGGATTGCGCAGGGGCTGAGGCCAAATTCGTAGAGGCAGGCTGAGAAAAGGCCGACGGTGGCGTTGCAAAAGGAACCACCAGTCGGTGGTGAAGCTGGCAGGATTCGGCTATCAACAATTGCGAATAAACTTCATCGATAGTAAGAGAGGACTTGGAGCCGAGCATTGTGACAAGAGAATCATAACAATAAAGAAAAACAGAAATGCCCCACAATATTTCATAGGGTGACACCTTGTTTCCTCTAATAATTGGCTCTGATATCACTTCTATTGCCCCTCAACTTGATTCTAGTCACGCTATTTGAAGCATAAGGAATCCAATACCCATTATGGTTCGTCGTTCTCATTTACACTAAAAAGATTAATTCAAATTACGAAGTATATTTTGTCTTAGACATAGCTCCTCCGTCCTTTGTCCGAAAAAACACGAAAAGCAATAGAGTTTACCTTTTAGTCAATCAATCATATACATTAACTTGCAATTCTTTACTTCATCGTCTACTACATCATCTGGGATTTCATTCTTTCTTCTTCTTCTGCGTAAATTATTATCATTGGGCTATATTATTTGTGCATACTGTATACTGAATAATTATAGGCACAATAGAGATATGGCTGCACCTTTATCTACTTGGCCATTGGATTTCTTGGGCACCTTCAAGGTAACAAAAATGCCATATATAAATCGTTTGAGCACATTTTAGGATGTCACGCTTATAAATAAGCGTTTTGTAATGTAAATATTGTTATGATCGATTTTGGGTATAAAAAAATTTTAAAATGTAAATTCTGTGATCGAGTTTTGGGTGCTCATGCATATATTCATGTCTGTTTTGCAGTATATGTTATATGGAGTATTTGTTGCTGAGTTCTTGCATTCAAGAAATCATGAAAACAATAGAGAAGAAACTTGGTGTTTTCATCTTCTGATTCTTTGTGGATTAAGGGGTTTAATGTACACTTTGTGGAATTCATACAGCAACATGCTTTTTCTTAATCGAAATCGTCGAATTGTTAAACATGGTGTGGATTTTAAGCAGATTGATAAAGAATGGGACTGGTAAGTTTTGGGATATTATTAAAATTATTAAATCTATTTTATATATCAGATATTATTAACTTGAGTTTAATTTTTCTTTATTTTTCAGGGATAATTTCATATTGCTACAAGCAGTGGTTGCAAGTTTGATATTCTATTCATTTCCATCTATTTCTAATCTACCACAATGGAATTTAGGAGGATTTATTGCTGTTGCAATTCTGCACATAGCAATTTCAGAGCCGCTGTATTATGTGTTACATAAATGGCTTCACAGAAATTATTATTATTTTTCTCAGTATCATTCACTTCATCATTCATCACCTGTCCCACAACCTTTTACAGGTAGGCCCGTTGAATTAATTAAATCGATCATCCTGTCATATTCATGTATCGGTCGTATCATATGGTCAATGGTTTATAAATATAAATCAGTATAAAATAGGGTTTTTGGGTATCATCTGATTGATTGTTTGATTGCGTTTTTCAGCTGGGCATGCAACATTTTTCGAGCATCTAGTGTTGTTGACACCTGCAATTGGAATCCCACTTCTTGGAGCTTGTTATCTTGGATATGGATCAAAGAGTTTGATCTATGCATATGTCTTGATTTTTGATCTTTTGAGATGTTTTGGACATTGCAACATTGAGATTGTTCCTCATCAGCTGTTTGAATCCTTATCGTTTTTTCGATATATCGTGTACACCCCGACGTAAGTTCTTACACACCTGTACACCTCTACTGTGTTTTTACACGTATTTAGTGTATACGTTAAAAACAGTATTGTCTTTATGTCTTTTTTTTTAACAATTGTTTTCATGTGTTAATAAGGGCTTCACAGAAGTTCTTCATGTCTTTTTGGTTGAAACTATTATAAAATTTGTAGTCTTTATATGTTTTATCTTGTTATTATAATGGTAACATAAAATTTTCCAATTAAAGAGGTGCACCAATAAAAAGATGCAATATACCACCATAAAACTGCCGTTAACCTTTTTGTTTCTTTTTTTTATTAATTGCAGATACCATAACCTACACCACATGGAAATCGACAATAACTTTTGCCTTTTCATGCCCCTTTATGATCTACTTGGCAACACCCTAAACAGCAAAACTTGGGACATGCACAAGAAAATAAATCTGGATTCAGGTACTTTTATTTGTATTACTTTATCATGTTTTTTTATTTTTTATTTTTTTGGTATAAATTAACTAGGGAACACATACATTTTTATATTCAGGAGGAAAACCTAGTTAGCTTCACCTAAATGATACCGATACAATGATGGTTATTTACCTTCAAACTTACAATTAATTAATAATAATAATAATAAAATTCTTATTTGCAGCCTATATATATATATAATGACGGATCCAGAAATTTATTATTGGACGAGCTAGTACACTATTATTGTATGATTGAGTGGGTTATATTAAGATAATTGAATGTGTTGAATTGAATTATATAATATAGTTGACTTTCACTTTTACATTTATGTAGGTAAAAAGGGGAGGATACCAGAATTTGTGTTCTTGTCTCATGCGGTGGACATGATGTCAGCAATGCATGTCCCATTTATATTCAGATCATTCGGGTCCATGCCCTATGCAACCAAGATCTTCTTAATTCCATTATTACCCTTATTCTTTGTGGTGATGCTATTCATGTGGGCTAAGTCTAAAGTCTTTTTACTGTCCTTTTACCAAATTAGAGGTCGTCTCCATCAAACTTGGGTTGTTCCTCGTTTTGGCTTTCAGGTTCTTTTTTTATTATTAATTTTTTTATATGTTTTATGTGATTATGTGTATAAATAATGATAATTATTATAGTAATTTTATGTAATGGTTTATGTTTTTTCCTATTGTTTGTTTGTTTATAGTATTTCTTGCCATTTGCTGCTGATGGAATCAATAATCATATTGAGGAGGCTATTTTGAGAGCAGATAGACTTGGAGTTAAAGTCATCAGCCTTGCTGCTCTTAATAAGGTCTGCATTTCTTTTCTACCTTTATTACCATCATTATTATTATTAGATATTGTAGTTTTACTATTATTGCAATTACTAATTTTGTAAGTTTGAGAAAAACCGTTATAGAAAGGTTGTACTAAGTAATATGAATCATATATATATATATTTCTGCTTTTACTATATATCTTTTATAATATATATACCTCATAGCATGTCAAAGAGAGTAATAATGTAATGATATGATGCATATTATTTCATGACATTCATAAACAGTTGCATGATTAAAAAAAAAAAACATGTGAGCTAATCCTATTGTCCACAAGACCATACAAATGTTGGACCACAACTCTATTTTAAAATTGTTTCACCTTACATCCTTACATTTCAAAATCCTTAATTTGGTCTATTATTTAACTCTCACGTCTATAAAGTAATAACATACTCACCCCATATAAGTGTTAAATATAAAAATCTTGTCAATTCATGTTAACCCTTTTAAATCAAGCGAGATTTATGGTCTAAACAGTTGAGCGGATCATTTATGACTCGTTTACCACCGTCGGACTCAAGTTTCGCGACGTTACATATTAACTTTCAACATTTCTACATTATATATTAATGAGGATTGTTGTCTTTATGGCTATCCATTGCAGTGAATTTAGCTTCTTCATTTGAAGCTTTGCTCCAAAAATAACATTTCGATTTAGGTAAACATGAAAAATAATGCCTTAAAAGATACATAGTTGTTTGAAAAAATAAGCCTCCAAAAGTAACATTTGATTTAGGTAAACATGAAAAAATATGCCTTAAAAGATACATCGTTGCTTGGAAAAATATGCTTGAAAAGTAATCATAGTATTTTGTGAAAGATACGCGGAACATTTACGGAGAAATGTTTTTCGGGAATAATTTTTGAATTAACGTTTACTTTTCAAATATTTTCAAGTAACTATGTATCTTTAAGACAATTTTTCAAGTTTCCCTAGGTGTATGTATGAAGGTCATAATTGAGACAATGTAGTACAAGCTACTACATGACGAGTAAATAGTAGTGATACATGCACAACATATTCACGGACAGCTTGTACATTACAAATCAGTTGCGGACTCAGGAAATTTTTCTAGTAGGGGCCAAATTAAAAAAAAAAGTTCAAAAAAGATGCAAAAATGAAGTTTTGAACCCGTGACCTTAGGATTTGTATTTAAGTTTCCAACCAGTTGAGCTAAATAGAGAATTATAGTAAAAAAAATGTCTGAAATAATATACACACGCAGTGTTAATATTATTAGAGAGGTATATTAGTAAGTTCGCCTGGAAACTTGAGTGGGGTCCATGCACCCCACCCCTACCATGCTGGGTCCGCCCCTGCTACACTCGTCAACAAATCTCTACATTGTCTTGAACTCTTCTTCAAATCAACCAGATGGCATAAACAGATGTACTGTACCAGATGCATTCGACAATGCCACCGTACCGGATTTCTATTCAGCAAGTCTAGTCACAACTTAAACTTGCTCTGCTGAACTATTTTAGTAAGCAAATCAGCAGGATTCTCTTTGGTGCTGGTCTTTCTTACTTCAATCATTTTCTCATTTCTCAGAAAATGATACATGATGTCTATATGCTTGGTTCTCTCATGATGAATCCGATCATTAGCCAAACATATTTCACTCAAACTGTCACAATATATCTCTGCTTGATCATGATGTACCCCAAATCACTAACTAGTCCCTTTAACCAGATACCTTTCTTGGCTGCTTCAGTATGAGCCATATATTCTGCCTCAGTAGTTGATAAAACCATTGTGGCCTGAAGAGTAGCTTTACAGCTGACAACGGAATTCCCCAATGTGAAAAATATAACCAGTTATAGTTTTTATGTTGTCAGTATCACCTGCATAATCAGCATCACAGTACCTAAACATCAGATGTACCCCTAATGCACTTAAACATTCTTTTCACAGCTTTCCAGTGTTCCTTTCCAGGTTGATCCATAAACATGTTGATAACACTGACTGCCTCAGCCAGATCAGGTCTACTGCAGACCATGGCATACATCAGACTACCAACTGCACTATCATAGGGAACTATTGACATGTACTTCTTCTCCTCTTCTGATTGTGAAGCATAAACAGACAAATGAACATTAGATGCCATTGAAGTATCTATTGGTTTTGCAGTAGGCATGCCAAACTTGGACAAAATGTTCTGTATATAACCCTGTTGAGAGAAGAAAAACTTCTTCTGACTCTTATCTTCTTGGATGCCCTCAAATCTTTCATTTCAAACTCAGCACTGAGAAGTTTTTTCAGATTCCGAATATCAAACTTCTTCCTTGCCGCTATTTACTTGTCATCCACATAAACAAGATAAATATGTGATCCATCTCTCAGCTGACTGTGATACACACAACCGTCATATAGACTTCTGTTATAACCCAGCTGGATCATGTAACTTTCAAACCTTTTATACCACTTCCTTGGATCTTGTTGCAGTCCATACAAGGACTTTTTCAATTTGCAAACAAAACCTTCCTTTCAGGGAACTTGGAATCCCTCAGGACAAGTCATATATGTCTACCTATCTACATCACCATGTAGAAAAGCTCTCTTCACATCTAACTGCTCAAGTTCAAGATCGTGTTGTGCCACATTTGCTAGTAACACTTTGATTGAAGTGTGTCTTACCACTAGTGAGAATATCTCATCAAAGTCTACCCCTTCTTTCTAAATGAACCTTCTTTCAACCAAACAAGCCTTATACTTGACCCCTGCTGCCTCAGATATTCTTTCATTATTCTTGAAAATCCATTTATAAGTAACAACTCTCCTTTCTCGTGGCTGTTTGACCAAATCCCAAGTCTGATTCTTCAGTAATGACTCCATTTCATCTCTCATGGCAGCAAGCCATTGAGATGACTCTGAACATGTCACTGTTTCCTTATATGTGGAAGGTTCAAAACTATCCACTTCTTCTGCAACTTGGAGTGCATATCCCACCATATCATCAAACCCATACCTCTTCGGAGGTATCCTAACATTGGTTCTTCTAGCTCTGCTGATAGCTGTACTTTGCTGACCAATATCTGTTGTTTGATTATCAGCTGACCCCGGTTAGCTTACTGGCTTGGATTCAAATCTAGTTCTGCAACCACCAAAGATGAGTGCTGACATGTACCAGCTGAATTTTGCATCCCAACTGACTCCACTTGAAGATCCACCTATTTGTCTGCACTCTCAGATACAACAATGGTTTCAGATTCAGCAGTCCCTCTCATTGATGAGTTGTGTATAAAATTTTCATCGAATACCATATCTCTGTTCAGTATGACTATATTCTTAACGAATTAGTATTCAAAATTTGTGAAGGGCATTTTAGTTATATAAGATCTACTGATGACCAAATTCTATAACCCTTAACCCCGTCACCATACCTCACAAACACTCCATTCTTGGTTCTTGGCTCCAGCTTACATTCACTAACATGATAGTACACTATGCTCCAAAAATCTCTTAGAACTGAGTAGTCAGCAGACTTGCCTGACCACATCTCAACCGGTGTCTTGAGATTGATCTCTGTGGGAGGACTCCTATTAATTAAGTATTATGATGTGCTTACAGCCTCTGCCTGAAATCTCCTTCATAAACCAGCATTATATAACATACATCTTGCCCTCTCTAGAAGAGTTCGATTCATTCTCTCAGCTACACCATTCTGTTGAGGTGTATTCTTGACTATAAGATGTCTGGCAATACCCTCATTCTTATAGAATGTATCAAACTAAAACCAGCAGAATCCTAGACCATTATTTGTTCAAAGCCTCTTGATCTTCTTGCCTGTCTGATTTTCCACTTGAGCCTTCCACTGCTTGAAACTATTGAATGCCTCACTTTTGTGTTTCATCATCACCAACAAAGTTATCCTTGAATAGTCATCTATGAATGGCAAAAATATCTTTGACCACCCAATGATTCCACGTTTGATGGACCCTTGCAATCAGAATGGATATAATCAAGTGATGCCTTTGTGCTGTGTAAGCCTGCTGAGAACTTGCTTTTATGTAGCTTCCCAAACACACAGTGCTCACAAAATTCCAGAGTCTTGACCTTATATCCACCAAGAAGACCTGCTGAAGAAAGGATCTGCATACCTCTTTCACCCATGTGACCAAGTCTGATGTGCCACAACCTAGTCTGTTGTGACTGATGAATTACTGAGGATGCCACAACAACAGAGCCAGATACATTAGAGCCTTGGAATATGTACAAGGTTCCCCTCTTGATACATCTGAGGACCATAGATGAATCTTTGTAGACATTCGGCTCTCCATATTCTCCCCTGAAATTGAACCCCTCCGGTAGACTAAGAGATACCAAATTCTTGGCCATCTATGGAACATGTATAACATCTTTCAGTGTGCAGAATCTACCATCCTCTGTCCTCAGCTGAACTAAGCTTATTCCCACTGTCTTATAGACCTTGTTGTTTGCCATAACAATATGACCACCATCTATCTGATCATAAGTAGAAAACCACTCTCTGTGTGGACAAATATGATAGGATGCTCAAGAATCTAGGATCCAAACATCAGCAAGATGTGCAGAATCCACAACTACTAGAACTAGATCCTCATCTGAGTGCTCAACAGCCACTGTTGTTGTGCCATAATTGCTCTACTGCTGCCTTTTGTTCATCGGACAACTGGACTTCTAATGTCCCTACTCATTATACTAATTACAAACATTTGTGGACTTAGGACCTGGATGATATACCAAGCCCGGAAAAGAGCCCATGGATCCAAGCCTGGCTCATGCATAAGCCCAGTAATGGATAGGGTCCTCGGCTCAGCCAGTTCGCTCTTCATAACCCAAACCAAGGCGAGGGTAATACAACCCATCTCGCCCCTCTACGATCTTCATCGCCGGCCGAGACAACGGGCGTCAACCAATCAAGCATCTAGCTCAGTGCTTAGACACTAGGGGCCGACCTGTTCACTTCTCTAACTCGCAGTCCACCAGCTCGGGCCAAGCCCGCTTGACTCGGTAACATTCTACACAACGATTATAGGAAAAGAGCTTGAAGTTGTCATAATACAAGCTCGCCTCCGACGGAGCACTTCCTGTCACAGCTCGCCCGTCATTGCTAATGCTTAACTATCCTGCCTTAGTAACCGCCGATTATAGTCCCTATAAATAATGACGTCTCCTTTCCCTCCAGAACTATATTATTTGGATTGATCCCTTACACTCAGTGGTATTTAGGTAGCCATATCGGTACATCCCTAATCCCCCCACAACACCCTATGTTTATTGTACTTAATATTCATGTAGTTCTTGAGACTAAATGCCATTAAAACAGACAAATCATACATAATTAGCTAGATATCAACCGTTCAATCTAGTTGTGATAATTCCGACATTATCAGTTGGTTCCGTTACCGGGAAAGCCTTTTCGCCGCATTCCGATAAAATTTTCGGTTGATTCTGGATTTCCAGTGGCCTAAACCCGCTGGAATTTTTGTTTTCCGGCCGGTGTTCATTAGGGTACTTCCTAAAATCTTCATCCGGATCCCTATATCTTTAGCTAGTTCATCCAGTTTTCCGGATCAGCTCCCGATTTAGTGAAGAACACAAAAGCATTTTCATGAACATCATCTCAAAGCATAAAACTTCTTGACAGATATTATTCATGACTCAAACAAGATCCGCCGGACCTGCCCAGCCCAGCGGCCTACCACCTCTGGCCAGAAAGACCGGCAAAAACTTCACTCAGGCCACCAACGGGGTAGATGTGGGTCGCGCTCAAACACAACATCCTAAGGCCGAACAAAATCATGTCTCGCCTGCCAGGGATCCCGCTCAGCCCAACATCAGACAATTCCTTGACGAAAGGGTGAGATCGAGAGAAAATTAGTCTTTGCCACTTGGGAGAACAAGAGAAAATGCGTGGTTGGGACATCTCATCCAGCTGGCCCACACTCCCCGCATCCTATGAAAAAGACATATAACAAGCTCTACATTGAGGCATTGCTCATGTACGCTATGTATGTTCAAAGGGTTAGCTGAGTAAATCAGGAGTTATTAACGCACATGAAACCTCCCCCCATTCGGCGACATGGTTCCCCCACTACCGCCAACCGACGGAGAACAAGCAGTTCATCCGATCTCATCACATAACACTTCTTCTCATTATTTTGGCATAGAACTAAATGTCCACTCTGCATCCGACCGAGCTCCGGCAAAAAGGTCTGCCCGAGACCTCTTTGGACCCGGACATGCTCCTTACCCAGAAAAGAGCATCGAAGTTCAACTGGCTCCCCGCAACATAAAGGTAAGCTCAGTCCCAACATCAGCCAAGAGGATCTCGTTCATAATGCGTATCCAGGCATCGGCGCCGTCCTCCCTCCTACATGAGGCCTCCGAGCTCAGAAAATACTTCGACGAGATCCGGAAAAGAGAAGCAAAAGTGAGAACAAGCTGACCTAGGGAACGAGTGTACTCACCGACAGGCGCATAGAAGAAGCTCCCGAAGGGGTCCACTACCCTAATTTTAAAAGTAACGCCGGGGCGACCTGCCCTTATGATTGGCTTACGGCATTTCACAGCAAGGCTTCTTTAGCCACTTGAAGCCAAGAGGCATGGTGCATCGCCTTCATCGGCTCCATGCAAGACAAAGCAGCTACGTGGATCAGAAACCTGCCAAAAAATTAAATCAAATCCTGGCCTGATCTTCATGACAAGTTCATGGCCGAATTTAAGTCAGCCAGCCAGCCAAAGAAAGCGCCGGACGATCTTTATGAAATCTGGCAAGGGATCGGTGAGTCGACTTGAAATTTCTACGAGCGATTCGTCAAAGTCTATGATCACACAAGAGTCCTCACCGACGGTGTTGTCATGACTAGCTTCAAGAGTGGTCTAGCTAGGGGGCATTGAAGACCGAGTTCGCCCGTGGACCTCCAGAAAACCTACGACAGATGCTCTCCATGGCTAGAACATTCTCTGCCTCTGAAGCTGTTTTGTGTACGCAATTTGGGTGAAGGGACATAACTGAATCTAGCTCGGCAAGAGAGGGACCGAGCCTTAATCGGGAAATCAAGAAACCTGAAAATTTTAAATTTGAACAATTCACCTCGCTCACAACTCCCTTTAAAGAAATAATGCACAAGGTCATGGACGACCTACCTAATTCTCGCCCGATGTGGCCTGATCAGGGCGAAGATCGCGACATGACTAAATACTATGAATTTCACAAGGATTATGGGCACGACACGAACTCCTGCCGACAATTGAGGAAAAAGGTAGAAAAAATGTTTTCCCATGGAGTTCTCAACAGATATAATGCAGAATGAAATAACGCCTCACGAAGAAATCCCCAAGCTCGACCACCGACATATAATCGGTACAGCCGGTATACAAAATTAATCCGTGGTAAATTGCGAGAGCTTCACCAAATTCAACCGAGGCCCACTTTAAAAGTTTAAAGAAAAGGGTATTCAGGAGATGGAAACTATGTCACTCGCAAGTGTACAAATCCAGTAATCGACGTAGGTGCTTTTCTTCTAGTATTCAAGGCTCTATATTTTGGGGGTGTGTATGATACCTGGGCTCCAGGCCGGCGGGGGAGAGAGAGATTCACTAAACATCTCCAAATTTTCTGGGTTATGGCATTTACTACCTCAAGAGTAATTACGCTGTATTTTATTTCTCATTCTAAATTGTAAACGCTCAAAATCACTGGACATAAGGCAACACGGCTCAACCTCTCAAGTATTTTCTGAATAGCATGTTATTAGCATTCATTCACTTTTAATAGCATGAAAGGCCCGGGCCGACATGTTCGGCATAGACACTTTAAACTCTGCTAATTGATGAGCTACCTCAGCTGCCTACTCACGCTCCTTATAAACAGCAACTTGAGCTTTCCTCAGCTCGCCCTTCATCATTCCGGGTCATTATCCCGTCAAGTTCTCTAGCCTTTTGCTCATTCAGAGATTTGACGCTACAGAGCTCCATCTCGGCCACGATCTTAGCCATCTTAGCCTCAGTCTCAACCTTATCAGCTCGGTTCTCAGGAATGGCTATCATATTCTACCCTCCTCCAGATTGCCTAAGGCCTTTTTCGCCTTCTTCTCCGACTCGGTCAGATCACTCTCCCCTCTGAAAAGAGCCCGCACGCACATCTCTGGCCGCTGGCATCATCTGAAAAAGGGAAAGGAAACAAGTCAAATCGGGTAGTTTCAGCACCAATGAAAATTAACGAACTAGGTCGCCAAAACTCAAGGAAAGCAGATTATGAAAGATTACTTGGCTAGCAAGGATTCCTGCTATACCAACGATATCAGTCAGCTTCTGCAGGAAATCGTCAACTTGATCAGACATGATCACCCGCTTGGCGATCCCTTCACCAACGGCCAGATTCGCAACATCCGGCCGAGCCCAGCACAAGTTCTTCAACGCGGCACATCCTTAATAGATTCCCTAACTAAGTCGCCTTCATGGTGAGTCTTGGGGCACCGGAAGTTCTTCTGCAAGTTGGGTTGTAAGCGAGTCAAGCTACTCGTGAGTAGCTCGATATCGACTCGATCCAAAACTCGATTTGACTAAGCTTAAATGAGCTCGAACTCGAAATCGACTTGACTTGAAAATTAAACGAATGATACTCGAGCAATGCAATACTCGACTCGACTACTCGCGAGCAAGCTCTTATATATTTTTATATATGCAAAAAAGCATATATGTATATTTATACACATATATACATACATATATGTTCATTTTAGAGAAGTATACCTTTATATTTATAGTCATTTTTTGACGTCATATACAAAATGTTAATGTTTTCATTAATTTTATATCATTTGTATTTTGTGGTTTATCAAAAATTTTGCATTAAAGCCATTGTTTGGAACACAATAAAATATTATTTTTATCTTTAATATAAAATATCATAAAGTAATTGGTCGAAATGACAATTTTCGTCAATTTGAATTATTTTTTAGTTAAAATTCGGAACATATTAGACTCGGTTAGCTCGATGAAAAAATCGATCTCAGCTCGAGTTCTTAAAAAATCCTTGAATCTCGGCTCGAACTCGAGTTTGAAATACTCGTGTTCGAACTCGAGCTCGAGAATATTTTAAATTGCTCGACTCGTTTAGAGCAATAATCGATTTGACTCGGCTCCTTTACACCCCTATCTGCAACTAGACGGACTCGCACCCGGAAACTTCCTTCGCGAGTCGTTGTGAACTATCTCCAAAGCCTGACCCTCTAGGCCGATCAACATGAGTTTTCTTTGATGCCGGATTTCTCTACTCGTAGAAGTTCGAATACGCAAATGTATTACAGCAAAAGGATCTTCTCCCTTATATAGAAGCCGGAACCGGATAGACGCCGTTTCGAAATTCAAATTTATTTATGATGCGTCCTTTCGATGACCGGAGCCATGATTACAGCCGTTATCGTGTGGCATAGCCTAATCAGAAGACGCAGTTTGTAAGACCACAACGGTAACGCCATAATGGTATCTACGTCAGACCTCAACAATCGAGGCGCACTCTTCAGCCTGCCCCGACAACTCACCAAACGGAGCGTTCACGATCATAGTCCGGATGCTTCGGAGGCATCTTATTGGAAATCGCCCTCGAGTGAATGTAAGTCATGATGCTTTGGCAATGCATCTTATTGCAACTTGCCCTCGAGCGAATCTAAGTCCGGTCGCTTTGGGACGGCATCTTATTAAAACTCTCCCTTGTGTGAAACTTACCTATGCCTGGTCGCTATATGCACGGCACCGTGGGGACATGCCCTCAAGCGTAAAGGACCTTTTCCGAATGGTACGCTTTGGCGTAGCAAGCCCTACGGACATGCCCTTAAGCATAAAACACCTTTCGGGATTTGTCACTTTTGCACGGCAAACCCTGCGGACACGCCCTCGAGCGCTAAGCACTCAAGCCCGGTCGCTTCGGCATGATATCATCTCGAAACTCACCCTGGTGCGAATCTTACATGAGTCCGGTCGCTTCGGCACGACAACATATCGGTACTCGCCATTGAGAAAATCTTACATAAGTCCGGTCTCTTTAGCACGTCATCATATCGGAACTCGCCCTCGTGCGAATCTTACATATGCCTTGTCTTAGACATGGAATCATATGGCAACACGCTCCTCAGCATAACAAATTCAAGTGAATCTCGTCACAGCACACATCCCGGCACACGGTGTACCAAAAAAACTTACTACATGATGCATTCATATGTGCACCATTAATATTTGACCCAGCCAATTCGCTCTTCATAAGCCGAACCAAGCCGAGAGCAATCCAGCCCATCTCACCCCTCTACGATCTTCCTCACTGATCAAGACAACGAGCGTCAATCAATCAAGCATCCAGCTCAGCCCCAAGAAACTGGGGGCCGACCTGTTCGCCCCTCCAGCTCATAGTCCACCAGCTCGGACCAAGCCCGCTTGACTAGGCTATTGTCGACACAACGGTTACTGGCAAAGAGCTCGCAGCGGTCATAATACAAGCTCTCATCTGATGGACCTCGTCCCAGCACAGCTCGCCCGTCATCGCTCATGATTTACTTTCTCACCTTTGTAACCACCGACTATAGTCCCTATGAATCACGGCGTCTCCCTTCCCCTAGAACTTCGCTATTTGTCATGATCCCTTACACTCTAGGGTACATAGGCAGCCACATCGGCACAGCCATAATCCCCCTCAAAACACCCCCCCCCCCCCCCGTTTATTGTGCTTTATCTTCATATTGTTCTTGAGACTAAACGACATTAAAACATACAAATCATACATAATTATCTAGATATCCACCGTTTAATCCGTTAGTGATAATTCTAACATTATCACCAAATTTCTTGGATTTCTTCTTCGGTCCATGCCCTTTCCCACTGCTGCTGCTGATTACTAGTCCAGCAGCTTGATTGTCTGTACCTGCTGCATTGTGTCTTAGTTCCCTTGCATGTAGGGCTGACCTTACATCCTCTAAAGCCACTGTATCCTTCCCTACTGTGAAGGTCTGCACAAAGTTCTCATAGGAAGCTGGTAGTGATACCAACAAAATCAGGGATGCATCTTCATCCTCAATCTTTACTTCAATATTCCTAAGTTCAAGTAATATTGTGTTCAGTTGATCAACATGATCCCTTAGCGGAGCCCCTATGCATCCTCAGACTCAACATTCTCTGCTTCAACATCAACTTGTTCGCTTTCTAATAAACTCAGATGTTATCACTGATGTTTCTTAGTCATATACCGGCTTTCAAACTTCAACCACAACTTGGCAGCGGTATATTCCATAGAAACATCAGTGATAACATCATCAGACAAGCACAACATGATGGTTGAATGTGCTTTATCTTCTAGACATGCATAATCCGCGGCACGGGTATCCTCTTTACCAGATAAAGGAGTCCACAACCCTTGTTGCTTTAACAAGGCCCGCATCTTGATTTGCCACAAACTAAAATTGTTTCTTCCTGTGAACTTATCAATTTTTACTTTTATTACAGACATATTTCTTGCCAAGAATTGAACATTTATCATAAAAACCTAGCACCGATGAAGGTCTTGGTAAAGATAAACTTCGTTCGTACAAATAATTCCCAAAACTTGTCTCTGATAACAATTTGTTATAACAAGATAGGGAATCCAGATACCAATAAGACAAAACACTGATGCAATCTAACTGTAAACAATCAAGAAGATAACATAAACAAGAAGAACACAAGATTTAACGTGATTTTTGGCATTGTGTCGACTACTTCATAGAAGCGGCCCCACTTCACACTTACATAGGTGATCTCCTATCAAGAGTATTCTTCCATACCCCACTTGAATTAACCAAGTTATAGGAATCATTAAAAGTTTTCACTTAACCTTTACACCACTGACATATAACACTTTTATTCACAGAATGGGTAAGTGTTCACTGAACCTTCGTAACTTAGTTTTCCCTTTGAACCTTGATCTTGGGATCTCCAGTCAACATAGTTGGGTTATCATTACAAAGTTTCTATCATAATAGGCTTAAGTCTCATTCCGAGTGTCAATTTTGACATTTGATCTCTAGGTAAATCTTTTGTAAGAGGATCCGCAAGATTCTCCTTCGATCTACAAAATTGATGGAAATCACACCATTAGAGATCAGTTGTTTAATAGTATTATGTGTGCGACGTATATGTTGAGACTTACCATTATACACGCTATTTTGTGCTCGACTTATAGCCGACTGACTATCACTATGTACGCTTATTGGAGCAATAGGTTTAGTCCAACATGGAACATCCTCTAGGAAATTACGAAGCCATTCTGCTTCTTCTCCTTCCTTATCAAATGCAATAAACTCAGCTTTCATCGTGGAACGAGCTATGCATGTTTGCTTTGTGGATTTCCATGACACTACAGCACCATCAATAGTGAATACATATCCACTTGTGGCTTTCGAATATTTGGAGTCAGACATCCAATTTGCATCACATTATCCTTCTAATACTGCTAGATATCCCGTATAACATAATCCCAGATTCAATGTAAATTTTAAGTACCTTAGTACCCTATTCAAAGCTTTCCAATGATCCTCATTTGGATTCCTAGTAAATCTGCTTAGCTTATTCACAACACATGCTACATCTGGTCAAGTGCAATTGGTTATGTACATCAGACAGTCTATGATTTGTGAATATTTCAACTGAGACATAGGTTCACCTTTGTTCTTGACTAAGAACAAACTTAGGTCAGTTGGAGTTTTCACTGGACTTTCATGGAATACATTAATGAGACTGGGCAACGCAAGCCCATCAGACATTCTAGAGATTTTAATCCCCAAAATTACATCTGCAACTCCAATGTCCTTCATATCAAAATTCCGTGTCAACATCTTCTTAGTATTCATGATTATATCACGAGTACTTTCTGTTGGTCCCTTGGAAAGGCTAACACAAGTTTAGAGGGGAGGGGGGTGAATAAACTTGTCACCAAAAACTTTCCCAAACTGAAAGTACCCCAGGAACTGAGTTTATATTAAACTCAAACTGAACTATCAAACTGATCCACAATATGACTCAGTTCAGTTTCGTTCCAGCCCTTTTAATCCCGTGTAGGAGTTAGCTAATTCAGTTTAGCTTATGCTAAAACCGAACTAACTTGCAGCGGATAATATCAAGCCTTTCGTGCAATAGATGTGTCAGTAAAGATCTAATCCTCCTATGTATCAGTTTTGTGCTGACTCAGTGTCTAATGTTTGCTGAGTAAGTGATAACATGATAATGAAATAAGTAAAGCAATCATAGCACAAATATAAATGCGTAAAATAAATCAATACAGAGTTTGTTTATGGAAGTTCCGGGTGGTGTAATCCCGTACGTCTCCCCTTCTCCTGTGGTGTAGGAGGTATCACTAGAATCTTGAGATAACTGTTACAAAATCCTAGCCCAATGACAGTCCTTCACGACACCCTAGTTTCTCTGTCTACACATAATGAAGAAAGGTAAGATGACTGCCTTCACTATGCACACTGATCCTTCGGAGGTGGAATGACTCCTTCACCAGCTCACCACAAACACAAACACAGTCCGCAAACTGCACAAACAGCTGTGGCAACCAAGTTGCAACCGTATGAGGAAAGGTGAAGTTGCTCTCCTCAAACTATACACAACTAACCCTTTTTCACAAAGGTTAGGTTTAGAATTAATCAAGAGATTAATTCAGTGAGCTGTCTGCTTCTTCTGGATATGGCGTTTGCAGCTCCAAGATGCCTTCTTCCCTCTTAATGGGTTACTGGATCTTTCTTTGTAATCTTCAAAGCAATTCCATTGGCTTCCTCTTATGGAATCTGATTATCTGGATCTGGATCTTTGGATATATGCTTGTAAAGCTTTTCAGATCTCGCCCCTCCTATTTTTCACTCACTTCCTTCTGAGTATTTATAGGGATGATGTAATGGTCAAATAAATCTTATAGCCGTTATACATGTCGTTTAGCCAACGTTCATGTGTACGACCTTTTGTCGTTTTGTCATTTCAAATTCAATCAAGGCCTTAACTCAGTTTTCTACTCTTCTTCAAAACTGAGTACCTTATATTCTTGACATATGACTTTAATTGACTAAGTCAGAATACACCATTCAGTTTCTTCTTTTCTTGGTAACTGATAATCTTTGTCCTTAAGATTATTCATCTTTACATGATCTATAGTTCAGTTTCAGGTCACCACATACTTGCCTGAATCCTGACTTATAGTCATGACTTAATCAGCTTCTAACTGAGTTTGCCACCTCAGTTCTTCAGTCTTCAATAACTGAGTCTATTACCCTCAGTTCTTCAATCTTCAATAACTGAGTCTGTTACCCTCAGTTCTACAATCTTCAATAACTGAGTCTGTTACCTCAGTTCTCCATGTGTATACTCAGTCTGCTTGCTGTGACTCAGTTGTCCGCCTAGTTCCTATCTATTACAATGCTTGTCTGAAACAACATATACAAGGTTCAGACTCAAGATAGAACTTATACATTTTCTCTAGACCATTTCTTGCTTCTTCTTTTATTTCGCACTATAACAGTTAGTTATGACTTCATCATCATGGGTTGTAAGTGATCTCACTAAATACGTGATACATCATCATCAAAACACAAATATTATTTCCAACAATTTCCCCCTTTTTGATGATGTATCATAACCCTCCCTAAAAGCAATAATAAGAGAATAATGCAAGAAATCATAACAAATTAAAATAACAAACTATGAACAGCTGAGTTTATTAGAATGCGAACTGAATAACTGGATTGATTACAATTTTTCTTTTTCCAAAGACAACATCTTTTCTGCAAGGAAGATGCTTCTTTTAGTTTCTAGAATTCTTCTTGCCTTTCCTTCTTCTCTTGATTCATTATCTCTGGGCTTGATACCCAGGTATTCGTTGATCAACCGATTTGCTTCTTCGTTATCTTGGTTTTTGAGTTTTATCAAAATCTCTTTGATCTCCTTATCCATCGTCTTCTCTTCTTCTTCTGAAATAAGACCAAGTTCCTTTTCTTTAGTCTTCAGAGTATTTTCCCCCTTAGTTTTTGTCTTTTTGCCTTCATCAGCCTTCGAAATTTCCTTCAATCTGGCACAGATTGCAAGCTTCTTCCTGATTTTCAACACAACTTTAACTGAAGCTTCTTCATCTTCCTCAGTTCTTGTTTCTTCAAAGGTTTCTTCTAAAATTAGTTCTTCGATCAGATTATCAACTGCTTCTCTATTTTTTTGAATAGCTAGTAGATCAGCATCTACTTGTCTGTCTTGTTCTTCAACCAATAGTTTGACATATATTTCTTCAGCTCTTTCAGTTTTATCAGCATCAGCATCACCTTCGTCATCAGCATCACCTTCATCTTTATCACCTTCATCATCACCTTCATCTTTATCTTCCCCCTTGTTTGAAGATAAGCAAAAGCTTTCTTCAAATAACTTGTTCAAGGTGATGATGTTAGAGTATTTGTTCAGACCTGAGTAATGTGCTGTTGAAATAAATTTTTGTAAGTTGTAGAGCTTCTGTTGTAGAGTCTCTATCAGGCTTTCGATGATCATTTTTAATCTTTCCAATTTCTCCTCAGTTTCAGTTTCTTGCCGCTGAGATCTTTCAGTTGCATCATGAGGAATATCCTTCAGTACAGATTTGCTTGTAGACGCTTCATGAGCTTGAGATGAGGAACTGGCTTTATGATAATGAGAGTCATGACTTAATAACTTTTTCTCATACTCACTCGTGCAAAATTCAGCATCTTCCAAAGCTTCTCTTTGCTCCTCAGTATATTCTTCAAGCATCTCAGTTGGAAGTTCACTTTCCTCAGTTTCATCTTCAATCAGGAAAGTGTCTTCAGTTTCAGTTTTCTTTGTAAGATATTTGTTCCACATCCTTCTTTGTCTCCTCAAGGTTCTGTCATCCAGATTTATAGCTTTACTTGAGCTAGAGTTTGAAGTTTCTCTCCTATCTTCTTCATTAACTTTCCTTTTATTCGCTCCACTGGACACTGATTTCTGTATTACTTCTGTTTCTGTGAATTTTGAGATGGAGAAATAGTCTAGTATTCTTTGAACTAGATAAGCGAATCCCTTTTTCAATAAAAACTTTTCTCCAACAGTCTTCATCCCTTGCCCTTTTGCTTTTTCATCGGAAACTTGTTTGATCAATTGCTTGAGAACAAACTTGTTCCAATCCAGTCTTTCTTCAAACCAAATAGCATAGATCAGTTTCATCTTCTCTGTTGAAAGTGTTTATAGATTCCAAGTGTGACCAATAGCATTTTTTGTTAGAAGAATTGTCAAGAATGCGAACTCTTATTTCTGTTGATAAATAGATCCAATGAAATTCTTCTCATTTTTGTTGAGTGCTGTGACATTCCAAAGTTTGCCTTTTTCTTCATTTCCAAAAGTGAGAGATGAAGATCCTCCAAATATGTCCAAACCAAAGAGTAGGGAAAGCAAAAGTTCATCAATAGTAATGCTTTTATTTTGAACTACTGTCCTGAAACTCTTTCCATCAACGGCGATTACGGCATTTCTGTAGAACTCTTTGATGTTTTCTGGGTGCAAAGTAACGACATTTGTATCAATCAGATTTTCAAGTGCTCGAACCTTTTTGATTTTGTCTGCAATTTGAGTTGATAGAGTAGAGTTTGAGAATTTTTTACAGAAGTCATCCAGACTCATAGTAATTCCTTCATCAATGTTGTATCGCTCCATGGATCTCTGAATTAAGAATTCTTGGGGGAGTTTTGAAAATGATTGAGCAAGATTTTGTCAAGTATGCGTTTCTTAGTCTTTCAATCGTTTTCAATAAGAGTCGTGTCGCAATCAATAAGATTTGTAGGGATGTACATCTACTTCTTCTCCTTGATTGATACGTGCCTTCAGGTGATTTGTCTTGTCAGCCCGAGCGACATATGGTAGCTGGAAAGTTATCTGCTTTTGACCAATTTGCCCTTCATCAGCTTTTGTCTTTTTCAGCTCCGTGTAGAAAGTCAGTTTTTCTAAGGATTTTGCAATAAAAACTGACCTTTCCTGCAAAACAGTTTTAAGTTTTCTTCGGTACCTATATCTTCTTGGGTCCAGATGGATTAGTTACTGAATTACAGACTTCAGTTTCTTTGATGAGAGAATTAACCTTTCTCATCATTTTTCTCGATAGGCCATTACGCTCAACTTTAGTCGATTTCACAAGGATTCTTTTAGATTTAACATCTTTATTTCCTTTGTGCAATACACTAGGTCTTCCAGTATCTTGGTGTCTAGAGTTTTGTACTCTTTGAAATCTTAAGACTGGTAAGGATGAGGAATTATCATTGCTGTTGTCAAATTAACTACATAATAACCTTTCAGCTAGATTTGACATCTCAGTTTCAAAAACTCATTCCAATCTTTTGCTTTGTCAAGTTCTATATCTTTTAGTTTTAACTCCATTGTGAGTTTTTCTGTTAACTTGGCAAGCTTAGAGTTTCTCTGACTGAGTTCAGCGAATGATAACTGAGTTGAAGAATGTACCTTTTCTTGATTACTTGTTGCAGCTTTATGATATGAATATACATTCTTTGGTTGCTCTAATGAATCTTTTATATTGTCAGTTTCTTGCAACTTCTTTTCTTCTTCTTCTGAGAAATTACTTAGTGATGGAACTCCTCTGGATTTGTCATCATGTACATTGATAATAATATCCACATCATCACTGATTTGAGGTTCTGGATTTGTATATGAATTTGCAGCACTGAACCTTTCAAATAATTGATCCTGAAAATCAGATATATTTTGCAAACAGTTAATCAGGGGGTGAGTAAGCCAACTTCTAATTCTAGATGTATTCATTTCGATTAAGTGCTTTAAACGACTGATACAGTGAGGGGTTTTCAACAACTGGTTAGTAAGATGTCCTTGGATCACTTCCAAATGGAAGAACTGCTCCGATACCAATTGTTGGTCCATTGGAAAGGCTAACACAAGTTTAGAGTGAGGGTGAATAAACTTGTCACCAAAAACTTTCCCAAACTGAAAGTGCCCCAGGAACTGAGTTTATATTAAACTCAAACTGAACTATCAAACTGATCCACAATATGACTCAGTTCAGTTTCGTTCCAGCCCTTTTAATCATGTGTAGGAGTTAGCTAATTCAGTTTAGCTGATGCTAAAACCGAACTAACTTGCAGCGGATAATATCCAGCCTTTCGTACAATAGATATGTCAGTAAAGATCTAATCCCCCTATGTATTAGTTTTGCGCTGACTCAGTGTCTAATGTTTGCTGAGTAAGTGATAACATGTTAATGCAATAATTAAAGCAATCATAGCACAAATATAAATGCGTAAAATAAATCAATACAGAGTTTGTTTATGGAAGTTCCGGGTGGTGTAATCCCGTACGTCTCCCCTTCTCCTGTGGTGTAGGAGGTATCACTAGAATCTTGAGATAACTGTTATAAAATCCTAGTCCAATGACAGTCCTTCACGACACCCTAGTTTCTCTGTCTACACATAATGAAGAAAGGTAAGATTACTCCCTTCACTCTGCACACTGATCCTTCGGAGGTGGAATGACTCCTTCACCAGCTCACCACAAACACAAACACAGTCTGCAAACTGCACCAACAGCTGTGGCAACCAAGTTGCAACCGTATGAGGAAAGGTGAAGTTGCTCTCCTCAAACTATTCATAGCTAACCCTTTTTCACAAAGGTTAGGTTCAGAATTAATCAATAGATTAATTCAGTGAGCTGTCTGCTTCTTCTGGATATGGCGTTTGCAGCTCCAAGATGCCTTCTTCCCTCTTAATGGGTTACTGGATCTTTCTTTGTAATCTTCAAGGCAATTCCATTGGCTTCCTCTTATCGAATCTGATTATCTGGATCAGGATCTTTGGATCTATGCTTGTAAAGCTTTTTCAGATCTCGCCCCTCCTATTTTCACTCACTTCCTTCTGAGTATTTATAGGGATGATGTAACGGTCAAATAAACCTTATAGCCGTTATACCTGTCGTTTAGCCAACGTTCATGTGTACGACCTTTTTTCGTTTTGTCATTTCAAATTCAATCAAGGCCTTAATTCAGTTTTCTACTCTTCTTCAAAACTGAGAACCTTATATTCTTGACATCTGACTTTAATTGACTAAGTTAGAATACACCATTCAGTTTCTTCTTTTCTTGGTAACTGATAATCTTTGTCCTTAAGATTATTCAGATTTACATGATTTATAGTTCAGTTTCAGGTCACCACATACTTGCCTGAATCCAGACTTATAATCATGAATTAATCAGCTTCTAACTGAGTTTGCCACCTCAGTTCTTCAGTCTTCAATAACTGAGTCTGTTACCCTCAGTTCTTCAATCTTCAATAACTGAGTCTGTTACCCTCAGTTCTTCAATCTTCAATAACTGAGTCTGTTACCCTCAGTTCTCCATGTGTATACTCAGTTTGCTTGCTGTGACTCAGCTGTCCGCCTAGTTCCTATCTATTACAATGCTTGTCTGAAACAACCTATACAAGGTTCAGACTCTAGATAGAACTTATACATTTTCTCTAGACCATTTCTTGCTTCTTCTTTTATTTCGCACTATAACTGTTAGTTATGACTTCATCATCATGGGTTGTAATAGATCTCACTAAATACGTGATAAATCATCATCAAAACACAAATATTATTTCCAACACTTTCCATGATCAACAACATAAAGACATACTATCATATAAGAATTAGAAGTGTTCTTGATATAGACACATTTGTCACACTCGTTAATTTTAAACTCATTTGACAACATCATTTGATCAAATTTTTTGTGCCTTTTTTTTGGCGCTTGTTTTAGCCCATACAATGATTTAACGAGTCGAAACACCTTGTGTTCTTGACCTGGAACTACAAACCCCTTGGGTTGTTCCATGTATATTTTTTTTCTCCAATTCACCATTTAAGAAAGCAGTCTTAACATCCATTTGATGGATTTCAAGGTTATAGACCACAATAATCGCAATAAGAACCCTTATCGAAGTGATTCTAGTTACCGGTGAATATGTATTGAAAAAATCAAGACCCTCATTTTGTTGATAACCTTTGGCTACCAATCCGGCCTTATATTTATCAATAGATCCATCAGCCTTAAGTTTCTTCTTAATTATCCACTTACAACCGAGTGCTTTATGCCCTGGTGGAATATTAACCAATTCTCAAGTGTGATTTTGCCTAATGGAGTCTATTTCACTTTTTATTGCTTCTTTCCAGTAAGGCTCTTCTAGATTTCACATAGCCTCAGCATATGTTCTTGGATCGTTTTCTACCATATAGGTGAGAAAATCCGGACCAAATGACGTTGAAGTCCTAGCCCATTTACTTCTACGAGGTTCAATTTCCTCATTTTATAGAGTGGTATCCTCTATGGATTCATGTGTCCGCGTATTTGAACACGTGTCTTCTTTGTTTCTGTCTTTGTTAGGAAAGACATCCTTGAAAAATATAGCATTTCTTGACTCAATGACGGTATTCACATGTACATCAGGATGTCATATTTATGCACTAGAAATCTATATGCACTATTGTTATTCGTATAACCGATAAATATGCAATCTATCGTTTTAGGCCCAATATTTATTTGTTTAGGTTTAGGCACTTCTAACTTTGCTAAACACCCCCACACTTTCAAGCATTTGTAGCTTGGCTTATGGCCTTTCCACAACTCATATGGGGTCTTATCCATCTTTTTCGATGGAATTCTATTAAGAATAACATTCGTTGAGAGGATGGCCTCCCCCCACAAGTTCTGAGGTAAACCCGAACTTATCAACATAGCATTCATCATTTCTTTCAAAGTGCGATTTTTGCGTTCAGCAATACCATTTGATTGAGGTGTATACGGAGCAGTAGTTTGATGAATAATGCCAGATTATGAACATATTTCATTAAACGGTGCATCATATTCACCACCTCGATCACTACGCACCATTTTGATTCATTTGCTAAGTTGATTTTCGACTTCATTCTTATTGTTTTTGAAAGCCTCAATTGTCTCATCTTTGCTACTTAGCAAATAGACATAACAGTATCTTGTACAATCATCGATAAATGTTACAAAGTATTTTTTACTGCCTCTCGATTGTATGAATTAAATCTAACGGTTCTGTGTTTCTTTCGACTGAAGGAAATGGTGCCTTAGTCATTTTAACTTCAACACATATTTTTCGGTTTGATTAAACTTTATATTAGGTAATAAATCTAAATTCATCATTCTATGAATTTATTTATTATTGACATGTCTTAATTGATTATGTCATAAACAAGAAGACTCAAGCAAGTAAGAAGAAGTAGATGCAATTTTATTAGCCATATCGGGCACAACAGTCTTGGGCACAATGGCCATTACATTCAACTTAAACATACCCTCGGTGAGATAGCCTCTACCGACAAACACTTCATTTTTTGTCAGAATGACCTTATTAGAACAAACATCATTTTGAAACCTGCCTTGTTCAACATAGCACCAGAAACAAGATTCCTACGAATGTCTGGAACATGGAGAACATTGGTCAATGTCATCTTTTTCCCTGAAGTCATTTTCAGAACTACATTCCCGGTTCCTTGACAGGTTGAATGCGAAGAGTTACTCATCCACAGTTTGTCACCAGCTCCAGCCTTATAGGTTGAGAACACTCCACGGTCAACACAAACATGTCTTGTGGCTCTAGTGTCCACTGCCTTGGATTCCCAACAGCACTGCATTCCGTCACCACGGCGCATAACATGTCATCATCACCATCAGTTTCAGCCACATGTGCATTTGGCTGAAATGGCTTCTTTCCACGGAACTCACTTGCACGGTGCCCAAATTTTCCACAGCTGCGGCATTCACCATTAAACTTGTACGCAGTTTGTGGTCTCTTGGACGATTCACCAGTTTTCTTAGAAGATATTCCGGTTTTCTTCCTCTTCCAATTCTTAACCTCAGCAACATGCGCTTTGGCCTGTCCAACCTGCACAGCACGTTTATTCTCGGATGCTCTATTATCCTCCTCTATACGGAATCAGACAATCAGATCATCCATAGGCATTATAGGTTGAGAACACTCCACGGTCAACACAAACATGTCTTGTGGCTCTAGTGTCCACTGCCTTGGATTCCCAACAGCACTGCATTCCGTCACCACAGCGCATAACATGTCATCATCACCATCAGTTTCAGCCACATGTGCATTTGGCTGAAATGGCTTCTTTCCACGGAACTCACTTGCACGGTGCCCAAATTTTCCACAGCTGCGGCATTCACCATTAAACTTGTACGCAGTTTGTGGTCTCTTGGACGATTCACCAGTTTTCTTAGAAGATTGTCCGGTTTTCTTCCTCTTCCAATTCTTAACCTCAGCAACATGCGCTTTGGCCTGTCCAACCTGCACAGCACGTTTATTCTCGGATGCTCTATTATCCTCCTCTATATGGAATCAGACAATCAGATCATCCATAGGCATTTGTTTTCGCTTGTGTTTGAGATAACTTTTATACTCCTTCCATGAAGAAGGTAGTATCTCAATCACACAGGCTACTTGAAAATTTTCATTAATAATCATACCCTATTCTAAAAGTTCGGATATAATGATTTGTAATTCCTCAACCTGTTTAATTACGGTTTTGGAATCGACCATCTCATATTTCAAAATTTTACCTACAATAAATTTCTTAGCGCCTGCATCCTCAGTTTTATATTTTTTCTCTATGGCAAGCCACAATGCTTTAGCAGACTCAAAAGTACAATAGACACCATACAAAGCATTGTCTAAACAATTCAGTATATAATTTTTGCCCAAAAAATCACTATGCTTCCAACTCTCAAAAGCAAGAAGTGCTCTGTGTTCGATGTTGTCAGCAGGCACAACTGGTTGCTCTTCAGTAAGCATCCTGGCCAAACCAAGAGTAGTCAAGTAGAACAACATCTTTTGCTGCCAACGCTTGAAATTCAGCCCGCTAAACTTTTCTGGCTTCTCTCTATGAGATGAACCAGCCACAACAACTGTAGACTGTGTCACAGTTGCACAGTTACACTTGATAGTGGATTCAGACTTCCACTTGCCGCAGCATCAGCAGTAGGTGTCAATGATGCATCATTAACAGTAGTCATTTATGTTCAAAAACAGAAGATAAACAATCAGGTTTAGGTTCGTATTTCTGAATTTTTTGATATTCAGTAAATTGTACCCAACCCCAAGCCCATGCGTCGAACCTCAAGCCCACGCAGGCCCAAGCCCAAGGTCAACGGTCTCGGGCTCGGGCACGGGCGGGCGGCGGGGGGCGCGCGCGTGTGGCAATTTAGCAGAACATCGTCTAACTAAAACCATTCTGAACTCTCTTCCTTTCCTTGGAGCTTATACCATTGACTAAACTTCTCCCTCGTAAATATTGAGAAATGATTAGCACAATTCCCAATGTGGGATTAAGGAAGTTGAACTCTTCAACTTCCAACTTTCAACACTTCAACTTTTCCAACTAACCAATTTCAAACCCTAATTTCTCATTCACCCGATATCCGAATTGAATGTTTTAAATACCTGTCTTCGTCTACGTCATATGTAGATTTCAAAGTCATCATAAACTCTTGATAAATTGTAAAAGAGTGTATAACCGATATACTTCGCGTTTTTTCTTATATATTCTGGATATGTATTAAAACGAGTCTAACCATGTTTGTTTGTGTTTTGGGCAGAATGAATCGCTAAATGGGGGTGGAACATTGTTTATAGACAAACATCCAAATCTTAAAGTAAGAGTAGTTCATGGAAATACCTTAACAGCAGCTGTGATTTTAAATGAGATACCTGAAGATGTTAAAGAGGTGTTTTTGACTGGAGCCACTTCCAAATTAGGAAGAGCAATTGCCCTTTACCTTTGCACGAAAAAAGTTCGAGTACTGGTAATTAAAATCTTCTTTCTTTATTCTCTCTTTAAACCCTTTTGAAATATTTTCAACCGTTATGATCACTCTGAAACAAACTGCATGTAGTCCAAGGGTAATAATAATAATAATAATTATTGTATCATATGTATGATGCAATTCCTATATATATGCAGATGTTGACTCTAACAACTGAAAGGTTCCAGAAAATTCAAAAAGAGGCCCATGCAGAATATCGAAGGTATTTAGTGCAGGTGACCAATTACCAAGCTGCTCAAAACTGTAAGGTAATGATGTATATATCACGACGCGTGTAAATTAATGACACTACAATTTGCAAATCCTCTTTGTTGAAGATATTATTATCTCTATCTTAAAATATAAGTCATATTAGAGTCACACAGATTCAAAAAGTGATTGAATATCATAAATTTGAAGGTTAATGTCTAAAATGCCCTTTGAATATCATTAATACAAATGATTGTATTGATAATAACTTAGGGGTAATATAGAAAAAACGGTAATAAATATTGCATTGATAATATAGAATAACTTATATTACAAGACAAACCAAAAAATTTAGAATAACTTAGGAGATCGAGGTAGTATTAGTCGAGCATAATTATCTACATTAATTGTATTTTATTATTTGATTTGTTATTATCATTAGTTGACTTGTTGGCCAAGTAGAATAAGGCGTATATAAGAACTCTTGTACTCAGAATATTAATCAATGAAATACACACATTTAATTTACAATATGGTAATCTGAAATAGATTTTCTCTCATCTCATAAAAGTTACGCCGTGTCTCTCCCCTCAAACCCTAACCCGTTGAAACCCTCTTCTTCTCCGTCCAAGCCATGCCCGGCCAGTCTGATCTAACGGCAACAACCGCCACCTCGGCCTCTGATTCTTCTCTCCCCACCTTTACTCTCTCCTCCTCTATTCATATTTCTAAATTAACTCGCCAAAACTACAATCTATGGCGTGTACAAATTCTTCCCTATCTAAAAGGCCAAGGTGTTTTCGGTTACATTGATGGCACCATCCCGCCGCCGGACAAAACCATACCCAACGCCACCAGAGCTGCCTCGCCAAATCCTGCCTACGCCGATTGGGTTAAACAGGACAACCTAATCCTGAGCACCATTTCTTCATCACTCTACGACGATCTTCTCATGCAAGTCTACACAGCCTCATCCTCCACCGAAATATGGTCCGCTCTACAGAAATCCTTTGTGTCGGCCAGCAGATCGAAACTTGTCCAGCTACGAACAGAGTTGGCGTCCACCCGAAAACAGGATTTAACGGCATCCGATTACTACTTCAAACTAAAACGGATCATCGATGACTTAGCCCTCGCTGGTCACCCACGCCATGATGACGATTTTATTGCTATCTTCTAGGCGGGCTCAAGCGCCCTGATTATGACTCATTTGTTACCATGATTGGTTCTCGCTCCTCCATCACAATCCCGAAGCTTGAGAACTGCACCACCACCCAGTCGTAACCGCTGCAACGCCGCCCCCCCCCCCCCCCCCAAATTCACCAGCTTCAGCTAACCAGCCTAACCTTGCCTCGGCTCTTGTTCAAAAGCAATCCAATAATTATTGTGGACATGGCTCGAACACCTATCGAGGACGGGGGCGAGGCCATGGCTCTCCCTGTGTTGGGACAGATTGCCCACACTCTTAATGTATAAGAAATATAGTAGCACCTATACTACCATCAATTGGATTTAGTACAACGGTAAGCGCTTGATCCTTAACATGGTATCGGAGCCAGAGGTCATGAGATCGAACCCTGGTTGGAACATTATTTTAAAAAACATTATGCAAGTGTTGGGGCAATTGCCCACACTTGAAGTGGGTGTTGGGATAGATTGCTCACACTCTTGAATGAAAATTGTGCAAGTGTTGGACAGATTGCCAACACTTTAGGGGGGTTTTTGGGATAGATTGCACACACTCTGAATTTATAAGAAATATAGTAGCACCTATATTACCACCAATTGATTTTAGTACAACGGTAAGCGCTTGATCCTTAATACCCCGCCCTCCTTACAATACTCTTCTATGTATATCCTATCTGACTGTTATGTATATAGGTTTAACCTTTTTTTTTTATTTATAATCTTTTTATACAAATGACACGTACATACATATACTTGAAACATATGGGATCGATTTTGACATGTATAAAGTTTATGTAATTTGGTTCTTTCAGGACTGGATTGTAGGCAAATGGATAACACCAAGAGAGCAAAAATTTGCACCACCTGAAGCACATTTCCATCAATTTGTGGTTCCTCCTATTACGAGATTCAGAAGAGATTGTACTTATGGTGACCTTGCAGCAATGAGGTTGCCTGACGACGTCGAAGGGCTAGGATCTTGCGAGGTATATATATTAAACAATACATTATTCGATTTACCTTGTTTTACGGATCGAGTATATATAAGACCTTTTGAATCTCGTATCTATAATTTTTTCAGAACCCTTTGAATTAACTGATGGTTGAAAGGTTTATGAAACCGTCTCACATTTGAGAGTACGTAGTGTAACATTAATGAGTACGTCTTGTATCGGAATTTTTTTTTGTTTCACAGACATTTGAACCGACACGGTTCGAGGGTACATGAGATCTGATATGTGATCTGGTTGTTTCACATATCTTTAATCCGACAGTTCAAAGGTATGTGAAACAGATTCACAAACCTTTGAACTAACTATTCAAAGGTCTATTACACATTTGAGACTATAGTAACAACGAGTGAAGTCAGTTTTGTCTATAACGTCCTCTAAAACACTGAAATCTGACAATAATCATTGAATCGATTCGTGAACAGTATACAATGGACAGAGGAGTGGTACATGCATGCCATGCGGGTGGTGTAGTACATGCATTAGAGGAATGGACTCATCATGAAGTTGGAGCCATTGATGTGGAGAGAATCAACATAGTATGGACGGCTGCGATGAAGCACGGTTTAAAGCCAGTGTCATTCATGAAAAAACAGATTCAGCCAAAGAGTTGAAAAGAACTGTTTCGGACAAATACTTAGAAGAACATTAGTTCCTCGTATAATACTATATTTATTTGTATACTGAATTATTATATTTTTCCTGAAAAATGGATTACTAGATTATATATAAATTAATGGTGTCATATGAGTTATGTTTTTCTTGTTATAATTTTAAGTATGAATTAGAAAATGGGTGAATGTTAAAATTATTTCCACGGTAATTCTTGGTAACACTTTTCTTCCATGGCTGGTGTCGAAATGGCAGAGTGGATTTGTCCCTGGGAGGAATATCTCTGATAATATTTTGATTGCCTAAGATCTTGGTCCGGATTTAGCGGAAAAGAAGCGGTATGAGAACGTTTTTGTTTCATGCTGTGTATGGAAAATGTCTTTGATAGAGTTGAATGGTATTTCCTGCTTAATATGCTTCGGGCGTATGGTTTCTGGGAACATGTTGTTTATGTTATTTAACGGATACTTTTGAGTAATTTGTTGACGGTGTTGGTCAATGGTCACTTATCCTCTCCCTTTAAGTCCTTTAAATTTACGGGGCGGAACAAGGCGATCCCCTTTCATCTGTCCTTTTTGTGCTTGTTGCCGAATTTTTTGGAAGGAAGTTAGCCTATTTGATTGAGGCCAATCCTGATCAAGTCCTCCGGTGGATGGATTCCTTATCTTGCCTTTGTTGGCGATGAGCTTGTTTTCACTAGATGTCATAAAAAAAGGTTTACATATTCTTCAAGACTTTCATCGTGATTATGAGGAGATTTTGGGTCAGAAAGGGAACATGGCCCAGATATTTTACATTGCTGGCAGAGTGAAGCCTCTATATATATGCTAGTTGGAATACATTGATTTGGGAATCAGAAAGGAGTCTGGTCCTTTTAAACAGTGACGGACCTATATACACCTAAAGGGGGCAACTGCCCTCCATTCATCCAAAAAAATACACTAATATATGTACAGTTAAACCTCGCTAATTGAATACTTTCTGAACTAGAAAAAAATATTCGTTTAGCGAGGTTATTCATTTATTGAATATTATTTTAAACCCTTTTGCTCAAGTCGGGACAAGATCCACTACAAAAAAATTAAGTTTTCGTGACGAATTCAATCGTCATGATATACTGACTTATTCGTCATAAAAGGTTTCCTGACGAATATAATTCATCACGCCACCATCGCCTATGCATGGTCGGGAAAGGTGTCTAACCTGACGAAATATTTTATTCGTCACAATAGCATCTAGTGATAAACAATGATTCGCCACTAAAGGCTATGTTATTAGTCTCTAGTAGGTGGTATGCTGACGATTTGTCCGTCACCTCTGTTACATATTTCCTCTAATACTTAGTACTGACACACTTTCTCACTAAAAGTAATATTTTCTAATATAGAATTTAATTAAATAATAATAATATTAATAATAATTTATTATTATTAAAAAATAGTAATAATATAAAAATAATATTATTACAAATAATCTACAGAATCCCAAAGAAAAAATACACACATTTGTAAGAATAAAAATTTAAAACACACACGAAAAAACTATTACACAAGTATTCAAGTATATGTACAAAAACTTAACCTCAGCTATAAAAAATTAAAAAAAAAACACCAAAAAATTTAAATAATTGGTAATAAAACATGCAACTTAGCACTACACTTTTGCAATTGATAATCAACAACTTAACAGGCTGCATTAACACAAGAAAATCAAAAGCAATCAATTTGATGAAAAAGCCACAAAGAAAAACCAAAACGGATCTCAAACTTATTATCTCATCACACATCATCAGTAAAAATTTAAAAAACTGGGCAAGGACAGAGAGAGGGGTGCATGGGGAGAGAAAAAAGTCAAATCGGCAACATGGGCAACATGAATCCATTTTACTTTTGAACAGAAAATTGACTCATCTGCCAAGGACCTAAGCATGAGATGCTAGATACAAGACTAATGCAAGACTTAAATATGCAGCTAGAGGCAAACAAAACTCAAACTCAGTTTGAAACAGAGCCAAAAAAAAGTAGACAGTTTCAGCTACAACATTGCACTTAAAAAGAGGTTTAGTTATCAACAATTTACTTTGTCACAAAAAGATTTTTTTATTGTATGCAACATATACCAAGAAAGAATTCAGATTCAGATCAATATGCGAGAGAGGTCTTGGACATGTCTGGACCTATTCTGGACTGTCCTGGACAAGTCTGGACATGTCCTTGACAAGTCTGGACAAGTCCAGACACCCAAGTACAAGGACCTGGACATGGTAAGACTTTAACAACAGATCTTAGGACGGACCTGCCACAATACATACCTTATCCTAATACTAATCCCCACTATAGGATGCCATCAACATGCTAAAACTGTATATAGACAACTAGAAATTGTGCAGTGGCATGTTATAAAGTTAACTCACCAGATAGTATGACTTCTTCCATGTTTGCATACTTACGCCCACCATGTTGTGCAAATAACTCATGGTCCTTTGCCGTCTGTTCTGTTTTCCAAAAAAAAAAAACTCGACCAAACCATGAAAATTGCAGGAAAAGATGTAACACAGAAAATATAGATAATCTGACATATAAACATGTAATAATGGCGAGTATCGAAGGAGCAATAAGCAAAAATAAGAATGCAGGCAGCTTCGCTTCCCCTACCCAACCTAAATCTAATCATGTTATATCCGAAAGCACAACGATATGGCAATATCATATAGTTCATGTTGGATAACATCTTTTTACCAAGCATTCTAGGTTGTCAGGCTTGTATAAGAGTATCATATGTTTTAAAAAACTATCCATTAAAACAAAACTCATTTGTCAGGTTAAGAAGCTAACTTTTTATACTCATCCCTTCAAAAGAATCCTTGTTCATGCTTAATAGATTCAGCATAAAACTATCAATTCTACTGCAAGGTTGTAGAATTGAAAACATAAACACAAACGACAAAATATCCAACTTACCTAACCATTTGTGAACAGAGGATTTGAACAGATATTGAAATTCGGTTTCGTTAAAATAAGCACCGTCTTTGGAGGAGTCTGCCACTTCAAAGAAATCTGAATTGTAGTTTCAAAGAAGCATATTAAGTTCTCTAAAGACTACTGATTATTGTGTTCTGAGGTCGAAATCGGTATGAAATGAAAGTAAAAAAAAAAAAAAATTCAGACAACTAAGCTTGTTCCTACACGTACCTGTTTACTGCTGCGCTAGGCAGTCGTGATATTCCCCTTCTCAAATGAGACAATATCGTGCTTATGTCGGTCGACTTTGTCACCTTTGCAGCACCAAGAAAGTTTAAATGATGTCTGGCCGAATAAGTAGTACAGTTTATTGCAATTATTGTTAAGAAAGAAAAAATCCATTTCGTAAGAAAACCACATGTTTTTTTCGAGAAAGATTTTCTATATGTCAGATAATACTTAAACATGATTCCATACTCAAAAATTTACTGAAAAGTATCGGTGCCGAAAAGAATCTTAAACCGAATGCAACCCTCACACTTTTGGAAAGACTAATAAAGCCAGGGGAGAATGAAAAGAAAAGAAAATAAGGAAAGAAATTCCTGTTAAAGTCCATCCACGGTTCAAAGGGTGCATATACCATTAAGACCTGATTCAATGACCTACAGCTCCATGTAAAACTGCCAAGAATGCCATAGTTTGGAAAAACCCTAAAGAACAGAGCATTCCAATTTTGAATCAGACTAATAGTACAAAATTTATTTGCAATCAAAACGAAACTGGGAACCCCGCAATTGAATAAATTTCCGAATAATAAGAGAAATGTGTGACCTGGGAGAAAGCTGAAAACACGTACCTTATACAACATATCTCCAACTTCTCTTTCACGAACATCACCCAGAATATTGCCAACGTAAAGGGTCCTACTTGTTCGAATCATTCTTCTAGTTTCTTGGAAAATGCTTGGCGCTCCTCGGTTGAAGATACGAAAGAAACAAATTAATGCTTAATCAAGAAATTCCAAGCAAACCTACACAACTACACGTTTCTACTCTCCGATTTCTGTTTTAGTGAGAGGCTTGATTTGAAGATTCTTTTCTTAAGATAAGAATCTTTAGACCACTTAGGAACATTCTGAACTTCCTTGATCTTTCAGAATGGTAGAAACCCGTAGATGTGTTTTTGGAGTTGAGAGTTCAAGAGCTCAGCAAGAGGCAAATGAGTTAGATCCGGCTAAAACAGCAGTGGTTGGACAAGTAGAAAGGGGTAATCAGCCGGGACACCGGCAGAGTCCGACACCACCACCTCAGTTTCAACAAGATCCACTTCCACACTTTAGCCCACATTAGCTTTATGATGGACCATTATATGTTACTGTTGTAGGTGACATACCACCGGTGTACCTACCACTCGTGACTAATGTGTATCCACCTCCAGCTAATGTGTATCTCTACCTCCACCACCGGTAAGCCACTATCTTTCTCTAGTGATACCTCCCTAACAACAAACCTTCTATCCTCCACGTACAAGTCATCCACCATAACCTACCATGCCACCATCACCACATTTTGATCACCACTATTGTTTTGGTTATCCACCCTATGCACTTCGCTAGCCCTACCATACTTCACTACATCACCAAGGATACTACGCTTACCGTCAAGTACCACTAGTGGCTCCACCTCAACAGGCAGATACTCCCACATACCCTCCTCAACTACCACCAGTACCTCTTGGATACCCACCTGTTTATCCCCCAGTTAACCATCCGGTTTACCCACCAGATGTCCCACCGGTTAGACCACAAGTTCAGGAACAAGCTCCACCTGTCGATTGGTATACAAAGTTGAAGAGAAACCGCATTCAAGACTTCTTTCGGAACGTAGAGCCGGCTAAGGCTGAGGTATGGATTAGATGTTTTGAGAAAGCTCATAAAAATGTGAACATCCCAGAGTCTGAGATGGCGCAACTAGCAGTGGGCTTCTTACTTGGCACAATTGAGAGTTGGATAGAGGATGTAGAGAGTATCCGGGGCAAGATTACTATTTGGAAAGAGTTTAAGGAGTTGTTCTACACGGAGTACTTCCCACCCTCGGTCCAAGAAAATAAGGCAAGTTAGTTTCTGAACCTCCAGCAATGTCTAAAGATGACGGTTTCACAATATAAAAATAGGTTCAATGAGTTGGGTCGGTTTTACCCCGAGATCATGGGAGTTGAAGAAAAGAAGATGGCCTTGTATAAGAGTTGAATATATCGGGAAATACAAGCTAGCATGTTGGGATTTACGCCAAGAACCATGGCGGAGTTATTGAACAAGGCGAGAGAAGTTGAGACTTTCAGGTTTAAACCCTCGGTGGTTATTGGAGTAAAAAGATTGTTTGAAGCTAGCCAGGGAGACAGTTATGAAGCACCACAACAAGATGAGAAGAGGATTACGGCATCACTTGCGGCAAGGTCGATAGGTAGTTCATTAGTTTGTTTGAAGTGTAAGAGTAACTACTCCGGGGAATGTCAGGCAGATACAAGTGGATGTTACTTTTGTGGGGATACAAGTCATGTTGCAAGAGGTTTCCCTTCAAAGAAGGCTATAAGAAACTAGAGAGACAAACAGATGAGTGCAAGTCAACCGACAAGGGTGTTTTCTTTGGATGCAACCATGCCATGTACCTTTGAATTGAATTCACGTTGTAATTGTATTTAAGTAAATGGACTAACTTCTAGTTACATTAATAATGGACAGCCTAGCTATAACAACCTTAATTAATACTAGAATGTCAAATAACTTTTGTGTTCTTTTAAGATAGCTTAAAGTAAACTTATCCTTCAACGTTTAGGAAACTTTTTGGACACTATCTGCATAAAGTAAACATAGGGCTGTTATGTGTTGGAAAGAATTTTGGTTAGTGCGGTTTCTATAGTTCAAGAAGTGGTTGTTCAGTTTTGGGTTAAGTTACAAGGTTTTGATCAGTTGGGAATCAGTAGTGTTTGGCTTAAGTGGTTAGCAAGATCAGAGTTGTTAGATGTTGTTGCGGGAAACAAGTGAAGCTTCGGTTTTGGTTTGTGTTGAAAAGTGAGTTGCTAAAGAAGGTCAACAGTTTGAGTACGCTCAAATATCGAGGATGAAACTCTTCTTAAGGGGGATGAATGTAATATTCCGATTTTCGGGAAAAAGACAGACGTGTCATTTTTGCAAAAACGGAATAATAGATTTAATTTTGTTATGGATTAAAGTTTTATAAAAAGAAATATTGATTTGAGGTAATTAATATTTTTTTGAATCTTAGAATTAATTGTAATTAAGGGAAATTAATGTATAAGTATTGTGAGTGGGACGTTTTATTTGAAGAAATAACCTTCTCACTAGACGTGGAGTTATCATAAAGTTTTATTCTCCCTATGAGTTCGAACTCTGTACGTTGAGAGCAAAAGAAAAAGCCAAAGAGAGTTCTTCCAAATTCTCACGAGTTCGTTATCGGTGTTCAGAAAGATTTAGAGATTCAGAAACAGTAGGAGAAGGGCTACGTTTGATATTGAAAAGTTGAAGAATTGAAAGGTAACAGTTTTATCCCTAGTTGTGGTTTCGATCAAAGTTTGATGGTTTAGTTTCCCAAATTTCGTAGAATTCTTGTATTAGAAGCACGTGATCAAATCTTAACAGTTTTGGGGTGGATAACATAGGTTTATAGTTGGAAGATCAAGTTTTGCTGCAGACCTTCCTGGAGTTTTGCTTTCTAAAAAGTAAGAGGCTCTTCCTAATGAGTAATTGTAGTTTTATGGTGTTAAGGTTGAGTTTTGGTATTGATTTGTGGTTAGAAATCAAGCCTAGGTGTTGTTGTGGTGCTATGATATGTTGTAGAAGGTTAAAGTTATGTTTTTCTACTTTTTTTCTCTGTCACATCGATGTTGAATATGCTTGGGAAGGGTTGTATATTGTAAAGAGTGCAGAAAACTGCATTTAGAGCTGTTTTAGCGGCCTATGCAAGCGCACATGGTGTAATGCGCATGCATTGATGAAGACAGAATGTGAAATGTGATTCAGAGCCATTTGTGAGCATGCATTGTGTGCAAAGCTGATGACGGTCTAATAAATACCCTTTTGTCATCAACATTTTCCCTAAAAGGAGCATAATGTTATATTATTTTACGTTGAATCATGTGTTTATAGTGCTTAATTCATGTTGTGTGATTTCTGAATCGTGATTTGGTATTTATGCATTTTTAGCCCCGGAATATGTTTTACTGCTCGATATTTATCATAATTATAGGTTCCGGAAAATCTCAAGTGAAGTGGAAGGAAATCTGGAGCGAAATACTGAAAAAGCCCAACATAGCACGGATCGTGGAACGGAGTAAAATGAAGTGCGAACGAAACCGGGCCAGAAGCCCAGTTCGTTGGAGCAAAGTACCTATTTCGCCCGGTCAAACTGCCCTGTTCGCTGGGGCAAAATGGTCAATGTACTCTGCCGCTTTAGGGTTTCGAAACAGTACTTCCTAGGGTTTCTAGAAGGTTTTAAGTCGGCCAGAAACACCTATATAAGGCCGCCATTCATACATTATTTCACACACCGAAAATACAGAGCAAAATACAATACGCTCGAATTATCTATATAGTTTTTCTTTGTTTTCTTTATGTTCTTTCATTACGGAGTCGATAGATTCTCTTGTTAGGGATCGCATAGAGGAGTGGGAGTCACGCTCGTCGTCGAGGGTAATGCCTACTTATAAATGCTATCTTTATTCGTAGATCTATTTTATCTTGTTATGGAGTAGTCGTTTATGTATTGATTTCGTGATGTAGTAATTAACGAACCCATATTAATGTAGATCTAAGCCGTACGAAGACGTTTTACAAGAAAATTCTGGAATCGCCGGACTTGCCGGAACCGCGGTCTTTACGGCTGGAGCTAGCCACTTAGATTCTGGGAATTTCTATGAACGACTTTGGCTACGTCTGGTTATCTGATTGTCATAAAAACGAGTAATAAATCTGATCAACTAAATATATCGTCATCGTAAATTAACATAAATCCTAAAAGTGGAATGTTAATTAGGACATAGAATAATCGATTGTCTAGGAGGTGTGCCACCCTACCCGGGCTGGTTGCCTAGATAAGGTGTACGGTTTGAAAGCATGTTTTATTATGTAAGATGGAGACCTACCCGGTAAAGTCATGCAATAAACATAGGGGTTTAGAGTCATACCCGGATCTAGATCTATATAAGGGGATGACTCCCATAGCCAATAATATAATCAATCTTAATGTCTTATTTGTCTCGGCTTAGATATACATATATGAGGGAGTAATTACTACTAGTGTTATCAATACCGTTTCTTAAGAGTCTTATAAAAAACCATAAAAATACTAGTGACGTGTCGTTGTGTCGTATTGTTAGTCTTGTGTTTTCTATCTTTTTATTCTTCGGTTATAGTTGGTCATAGACCGCCCTTAATTTACTTTATCTTAATACGTTATACTTGTTTAATTCGAGTCTCTGAGGGATCGACCTTGACTCTATCTAGCTATACTGCAATTGTACCTAGTACTCTTGCTAGTTGGTTGTGTCGATCAAGTTATAAATTTAACTTGACCCTCATCAAGTTTTTGGCGCCGTTGCCGGGGAACGGTATAGAGGTAGATCGAAAAGCTTTCCTCACCAACCAATCTTAAGACATTGCGAGGTTTTCTTGGCCACACAGGATTTTACAGCCGGTTTGTGAAGGACTTTTCCTTAATCTCTAGACCTCTCACTGAACTTTTCGCCAACGATGTTCCGTTTGAGTCTACAAGTGAGTGTACCAAAGCCTTTAATGCGCTTAAATTGTTTTTGGATATTATATCTTATTACTACCACATTATTTTATCACTTCCATTGACATGTTACTGACGGTTTCGTGGAGTTTGTTATTTCGGTTTGTTTCCACAAGCTTTCATTAAATTTTCTATGCCGTGAAAGGATCAGTCCTACACTCTGCTTCCTACTTGAGAACCGTTTCCAGAGCTAAGTCCTTTTCTTATTTCTCCTTTTATTTTCTCATTGAGGAAAATGTCGAATTTATGTGGGGGGTAACGAGACTTAGCTATAAACTTATAAACTTATAATTGAAACGGGGTATTAAAAAAACTGCATAAACTATTTCTCCTTAGAATCGTGAATTCTTAACATTGGATTTAGTGAGAAAGGAACCTAGTTGCATGAGTACGTGATCATATTATACTTGTGTGAGCGAATTAAAGAATATTCATGCTGACTACTGCAAGTAGTTATTTATTATTTGATTACTTAATCTTTGAATCGACGGTTTACACGCGAATGATAATAACTGGAAGAATTAGTGTGTACATGCGGAGATGATTGGTTTTGAGGACCTAGTGTCAATATTTATTCGCTGATGTATTCTGAGCTTCTGGCCATCACAGTGGAGTAATAAGATTGAGAACCATATGTGTTCTAATATTTTCATTAAACACTAGGCTTGTGGAAACGTTGTCAAAGTAGCCTAGGGGATTCTTGCTTGGCACCCACCAGTGCAAGTTTCTTTCTTGAGAAGTGTCAATACTTGTGCTTATGAAAACAAGAAGCAATTCAAATTTTTAGAGGCCTTTGAGTAGTACTCGGTCTCCAAGTCCATAAAAGTTTTAAATGAGGCTCTTGCTTATTGCTCTATATCTTTACCCACGTGAGGTAGAGGAAGTGAGAATATTGATGTTGGTAGGTTGAGATTGCGAAGTTGGCAGATACTTTAATCTTGCTACGATTATATAAAATTGAATACACATGCACACATCACTTCGATTCATAGAAAGTATTGAATAATGGATGACTTATGAGTATGCGTTGGTATGAGTCGACTCGGATTTCTTGTAAAAGTATGGGATGACCATGGAAAATGTTTTCTAGGGGGATATTTTACTGATGCATTGTTCGGGATGATTAAAGTCTAAGTGGGGGGTAGTTGATGACGGTCTAATATATAGCCTTTTGTCATCAACATTTTCCCTAAAAGGAGCATAATGTTATATTATTTTACGTCGAATCATGTGTTTATAGTGCTTAATTCATGTTGTGTGATTTCTGAATCGTGATTTGGTATTTATGCATTTTTAGCCCCGGAATATGTTTTACTGCTCGATAGTTATCATAATTATAGGTTCCGGAAAATCTCAAGTGAAGTGGAAGGAAATCTGGAGCGAAATACTGAAAAAGCCCAACATAGCACGGACCGTGGGAGTAAAATGAAGTGCGAATGAAACCGGGCCAGAAGGCCAGTTCGCTGGAGCGAAGAACCCCTTTCACCGGGTAGATCTAGATCCGGGTAGGACCCCTTTCACCGGGCCATAAGGATGTAAGAAAGATAAGCTAAGTTAGAAACCAATACTCATGACATGTTGATGAGCATGAAGTGAACCCTAGAGTTGGTGTCGGTCTCACAAAGACAACTTAATTGACTAATATGAACCTTTTGTTGTAAAACTTAATCATGCAATAGCTTCTTCCACTTATCTAAGTATGTTGTACTTACCTACATTCCAGTTTGTTGTATTCTTTGTGGGGTGAGAACATGAACGGGTTGATCACAAAATTGATGAGGACTACGAGGATGATATTTGATTATGCTTGTTGATGTTTCATTTCCTATATTTCGTGATGTACTGAACGTAATTTTTGTCATACTTATAAGACTTTGTTGTACTCTACTTTTGAGACTCTGTTGTACTTTTGCAACTATACTTTTGTAAGATAAGTTTGTACTTTTAAGACTTCATACTTTTAAACTTTGGACTTCATTGTTGTAAGTTAACTTTCTACATTTGGGTATGTTGAGTTTCCGTTCTTAGTAGCATTTACGGTGTTTTCCGAGTCTTTTTAGCTTCCATTTTCTAAACTCGATATGACGTAGTAGAGGCTTACGTATAATATTGGATTCTTTTTGTTAGGAACATTTTGTTTGTTTTGATGATGGCCATACTAGCTGTTATAGCTAGCCTGAAATAAGTTAGAGATATTTGTATAAGTCTTTACTTATAGTCTGACATGTTGTATAAGTTAGGTCAGACAAGTACTGTACTAGACCGGTAGGATGGCTAACTGGAAGACAGAATATCGGCAAAGTGAAAGCAGCCAAGTACCAGCAGAGAAGAATGAAGACATAATGGACTGACATATAACTAGGGAAGTCTGTGATGACCTTGGATAAGTCTAATATATAAATCAAGTGATGAAATCTATTCTTTTAATATGGTGTACAATGACCTCACACTAATAGATGATCAGTGAAGTGCAAACATACTTGGAAACTTAAAGAAACGGAGAAAACAACAAAACGGCTAAGTAAAAGCTCTACCGACCGACTAAAAGAATCAGTGAAGGAAATATCAACAACAAAGGAAGGAGATTCTCTAAACCAGTCAAGCAACAGAAACGGCAAAGTCAAGTTTTCCATCTGCAACTCAATCAGAATGTGGAATTAATGCAGAATCAAGCAATTAATGCAGAATTAATCAAGGACGGATTTTATGATAGACTTTTGAAGGAAATCTGGATCACTGAAATTAAGGAGAATAAGATCAGGAGGAATCAATAATTAAATCAAGGAATGTTCTCTGCATTAAATAGCCAATGGACGGAATTTCAAATTCAAGGATAATCAAGGCTATAAATAGAAGGCATTGACAGACAAGAAAAGCATACATGTACAACGGAAAAGGTGTAGAAACTATGTCAATTTCACAATCCTTCATACTTGAACTACACTGATAAATCTAGACTTGATCAACTCAGAATTCAGAACTACAATTCTCACATCAAGCATTGAGATTCAACAACCTCTTTGTGAATTCAATTCACACCCCAGTCAAGCAACTGAATCAGAGCCATCTGAGAAGTAGTTGTGTTTGTGATAGCTGCTGAAGGATTTGTTCCCAAGGAGTAGAGTTGAAGACCGAGTCACTGAATCTTCTGTAGCCAGGGAGTGCTAGTCTTGGAGATTGTGAGGCTTATGTAGCCAAGGACAATCACACTATTGTATTGGTGAAAGTCAATAGTGAATTCCTCCAATCATCATAGGAGAAGAGTGGATTAAGGGATTACACCACCCAGAACCACTATAAACCTTGTGTTCATTTACTTACTGCACTTTACTTTACCGCATGTTATTACTGCATTATATTCATACTCTATGTGTGCATAAACTACTTTGAAACAACTTTTAACAAGGGACTTATCCGCTGCCCAAAATCTTTTAAATACAAGAATAGTTTTTGAAACTCCAGTATAGTCATACACCCCTCTTTAACTATACTTTCACCCTTCTCTGGGACCAACACAATTAATATTATACGTGCCAAACGATTCTTCTCTGGATAAGGACTCGGTATCAGGGAACGGATCGTTACAGATCATGTTCGTCGAATTGATATATAGTTCAGTTAAATCGAAGAAAGTGACATTGAAAGCGAAAGCGATTTGGAGGGAAAGCATGGATTCACTAGCATTTGTGGGTGCTCATCATGGCTAGAGGAACAAGAACCAAAACCTATGAGTTAGTATACTTTTTCTCTGGTTTCGTTTCATGGCTAGAGGAATCTAGGTTTGGACAGAGACATCAGGTGTTCGCCTAGACCCCATTTTGGGTAGAATTATGTTTCAAGTGTGTTTTAAGCTATGTTACTTGCCTATATGTTTCATGCTTGTTCTTTTGAACATTAATTGGAATGTAGCAAATTTGAACACTAACTTCTGGTAGACTCGGTTATACACTACAACTGAGACCCTCCACGGGAAGAAGGTGGGAGCACCGGAAGGCGGTTGTCTATATCTTGTGGGATAATTCCTTAGCTGCCAAAGATACTTTTGTTATGTGCCATGTAGCTAATTTAGAATGTATAAGAATAGATTTCCTTAGGAAGCCTATACACGAATAAACCTGGACTATTAGTTTAACTTCGTAACAAACATACATGATGTGTCTAAAAGCTAAAACGTTATGGTTCATTAAAAGACACGTTTTGAACCAGCAGTATGGAACAACCCACAAGGAACAGTCCATGCCATATGAGGTACTGAACATGTCTTAGTGCATACTCATCACCCGGAGAAGTGTCCTTGGGTCTTAACGTAACGAATCTCTTCTTGGTCGGGCGATCACTAACATAGATAATAGAGGGAGAGTGAGCACTTTACAACATAAGTGGAAGTATCTGTAATTTAGTATATGTCTTATACTTTATTAGTAACGATTCATCTACCCCTTACTATGTATGTAAGTACTTATCCATTTCCTTATTCTTTTCTCCACCTCAAGAAGGTGGTGTGTCTTAGGTTGGGTTCAGGACTCTGAGGAGTGACCCCAAGGATGTCGCAATGGGATCTTCAATTTTTTGTTACATTTTATGTGGGTATAGACCTTCCTATATTGTAACGTTATAAATTCCTGATCCGCTTGTGATTATCAAATGTAATGGATGTTTTGTTCTGGAAAGTTGTGTAAACTTTGTAAATGGTGTTTTAGATGCAGCATGTGTTGCTTTTTGATCTTCGGGTTAGTCGTTATAGTTCCACGAGTCAATCTTTTCTTCTCCGCTTGAACTCGTATGGTTGACTACGTGAGGATTACGTATAGAATTAGATTAAATTTTATTTATAGTTCCTTTCCGGATGGGGACTCGGTATCTGGGACATGGGCATCACCATTTGATGCGGGTCACCTTTGCTTGCATTTCTTATATAATTTTACCCCCGTTTATGAATAATATGTTGCACTTTTGGGGTAATTCGATTGATTTATGATGCATTTTCATCATTACACTCACTATAAGGTCAAAGTCAATTAGTCAGGAAATCTCACCATTTTTTGTGCACTATTGCATATTTCACTGCCTTTTACAGTATTGCGTATAAGTTGATTGTGATCCCGAGAGGAGAGGCTTTGTGGATGATAAGTCGAGTTTGAGAGGTAGAAGCATGTGTCCTGAGCTAAAGTGTTGAAACGGATCAAGCATCTCTTGTGTTTTCGCGCTACATACATTTCATATGCATTTTGATCCAGAAGGGGATGGAATTTTATGGATTGGTCGTCTTCATCCAAGTTGTAGGAATTAAATGAGCTTGCCAACACATATTCATTCACTCAAACCGGATCTCTACACAAAAATGTATCACCAAATCACCTAAAATTGTAGCTCTACACATAATATTTCGTAATTTGAGGGTTTTTTGTAACATGTCATGCCAGAAAACAATAAAAATTTGAAGTTGTCCTTTTATCCTATTTTTTTATTTTATGTTTTTTTCTTACCCTTACCTCTTAAATATTTTCATGGGAGACAATATATTTGATAATGCCAGAAAAGTAACATCCATTTTTTATACTTGCTATGAGAAATGACAAGAAAAAAAGTATAAATTAACACAAGTTTCATGATAGATCATAAATTAACACAAGTTTCATGATAGATCATAATAGACAAGTACTGCTCTTCCTACAATTTTTCCTTTCCGGTAGCAGGTGTTTTTTCAACATATAGCAAAAGCAAATAATCAAATTGATTGAAACCAATGAACAGATTCACATTAAATCATTAATGGTGAAAAATTGGACAGTAAATTCATAACAGCATAACCGGGATTACACATACTGTAGAACTTAATTTGTCTTAAGCTTGTAAGGATAGTGTCGTGTGTGGAGTGATTTAAGTAACAGATCCGTAATTTACGGATTAAATTACGAAATATTAATCTAGAAAATAAATCATGTGAATAGTACAATCCATATTATTTAGAAATAAATACAGGAACAAGAAATTAGATTAACCAGTTAGATCTAACACAACAACTATTACCATGCAGATCTAATCTCAAACAATGAATAATATATAGTATGATGCAAAAATCAAAGGACTAGAGATCAAACCGAGGCGAGTAGTTACTCTTTCCTTAAGACAAATTGCTCCGGTTTGGTGCCCACGGTAGTAGCAACTGTCTCCCAAGATACAACGGCTTTCGGCTCGGATTTAGAGGCACTTCAAAAACCCGAGCTCCGGCGAACTTACATAGTGCTCCGACTTCTCTTCGACTCAATATCTAGATCTATATGACTGACTCTTTGTGGTGGAAAGACACAAGAGAAAATTTGATGCTTCAACCTTCATCATTGGAGTTCTTTATATAGTGGAGAGGAGGAACCAACGCTCAAATATGATTGGCCGAGACACATCACCAAACTTTTCCCCTTGGAAAAGTAATGGCCGACTTCTCCCTCAAGGAAAGAAGGTTGGCCGAAATTATTAGGCTAATTTCGAGTTATTCCACTCATCTGATTGGTCGGATGATGTGTCGTCTGAATTCTGATTGGTCGAACGACTCAATGAATTCTGATTGGTCGAATGACACAATAATATTCCAGAATTAATTTATGGTAAATTTCATAAAGAAATTTTGTCCAAAAAATTAATAGTAACACCCGAACCGAGCCGAGCTCGAGCACGAGCCGAGCCGGACGGACGGCGGCGGCGGCGCGCGCGCGTGTGGAATAATCTAAGTCCTCCTGCACATACACTAGCTCTTATATATGGAGCTCAAGTCTCCCATCTTTCCAATGTGGGAGAATAAGTTGAGGTACTCCCTTCAACTCTTATCTCCACCACATTTTCAACCAACTTTAGGCATTAATTTCTCATTCACCCGACATCCGAATCGAGTGATTCAAAAGCCCATCATCAACTACTCCGTATGGAGTATTTAATGATATCATTAACTCTCGATGATATACATCGGAGCCTATCCGTAAATCGCGCTAAAGTTGACCGTTCAACCCTTTAAAAAGGCTTTTTCTCCAACAGTTTCATGATAGATCATATCATTACAGACATACTACAGGTTACATTTGGAAATACATACATTTTTGACATCGAAATAGAGATACACGAATGCAATTACATTAACAATGAAAGTTGCAACGTCTTTTCTACGGGTTTTCAGGCATTTCCTCCGAGATCATTTCACCCTGAAAAGAGAAGATGCACAAATATTACTCAGTTGATAAAGAATAAGGAAGGTATCAAGCAAAAATCAATGGAGAAAAAAATGTCAGTATAGTATCTGTATTAATTGGAGTAGAAATCGTTTTTAAGAATCTTTTAATAAAATTGATTCATTTATAAATAAATACAAGTAGTGTTGATGTTTAGAAACATACAAGTAGATACCGGATAAGGTATGTTACCTTGAGCAATCAATGTTGCGAGAAATCTTAAAGGGGACATTGGCACCACAGAGCTTTGGAAGACCTGCAGCTCTTTGAAGCTCGAATCACCGGCATCGTAGCAAGGGACTTAAGGCGTGTGCAAGTTTGTTTGGCGATCATTTTTAGTCTTAGCTGATTTCACCATTGTTTTTAAACCACTACAGCAATCCGCAGGGACCTGTCCACCTCCTGATAAATAGCTCAAGCATGGAAGAAGATCGTTATTAACGTCATCACATGTGATAGCGTCGACCCGGCTAGCCTTGGGAGAAATCAACATCATGGACACGAAAGCAACAGCAAGAAGAACCCCATATGTTTTTGATTTCGACATTGCTATACCAACTTGGAATGAAGCGGCCCGGGAATGAAGCTTAATAATATATATCCTTATTGAATGAACAATTATGTATAACTGGAACTTGGAGAAACATATATGATGGATGTTGATATATATAGAGGCAAAAACAAAGGTTGTTATTTTGGCCTCATCATATTTTCTATATGAACATTTTCACAATAAAAATTGATGCTTTCATTAGACTTCTACTTTGGTTGGATTTAGATTGGAATGTTGGACTCACCCGTGAGCTGGAGTATATGCTTTTTCATGTTGTAACACAAATTATAAGTTTTTAAAAGGAAAAATCCAAAAATGGAGTCCATTTATTCCTTTCCTAACACAGTAATTAGAAATTTCAATACAGAGAAAATAACACAAAGTCTTATTTTTTAGGCATTGGATTATAATTTGGCGGGCGGTGGGAAATAAGGTTGAGGATAGTGATGTGGCGGTTGTTGTTTTTACACGTGTGGTGGATTTAAACGTGTGGTGGATTTAGAAAGCATCATCGACCCCGAGCATGCGCCACAGGTCTGTTAGTGCATGCCAAAAAGGGATCAGGATGGATACTGGGAGGTCGGGCATGTGCCCGGATCTCCATTAGGCATTCTCCTAGCTGTCCAACACGTGAATCAAGGTTCTTACAGAGACCGTTTTTTGTTTAAAGATTATGCCTTTCAAGTTGTTTTAATATCGTTTATGTTAAGTTGCCCGAAACTGGATATGATTATGTGTTGACAGGTATTTCCCAAACTATGTTTTAAGAAAGTTATTATGATTTCTAGTTACTTTCATGTTTTATGTGTTAGGTTACGAGTAGTGCAGATAGGACGGGAGTTTGGTGTTGGTACGGTCTTTGAGTGTTTCCGTTGGTTAGATATGGACATTAACTTGAATTTATGTGCTTTATTTGCTCATACTTGTTTATAGTTAGTGAGAGACCCACACGCCGAAGATCAAAAGAGAGATTCAAGTCCCGTGTCGGAGGTATGAATCTTGTATTTGCCTTGTCATTCTTAAGACGATGTATTGTACGGAGTACCTTGGGCACTTAAGTCATAAGTTGGAGGTATGGTTAGTCATATAGCCGTGTTGCACCAGGCCCTCATGTTATGTTATGCAATTAAGGTACAAGAACAGAGATATGTTAAGTTAAGTAAGTAAGTAGACATGAAATATGAACATGATAGACAAGACACGAACATGCTATGGTTAATAGACAAGTCAAGTATGGGTTAATTGACAGCTTATGTAAGTTTGATCAGCAAGCTAACTATAGTAAGTAAGTAGTTAATCTGAACGAACAAGTCCGTTCAAGATAAATCAATATAGTAAGTGGGCACGTTTTTTATGCATTAGTTAGTAATTAAGTGCCTTTCTTTTATGTTTCAAGTTGTGTATTAAATAGTAGTTTTCTTAAATGTTTCAAGTAATGGTTTTCAAAGTGTTTGTGAACTAGATGAAGTAGATTCATGTCATGTCTCCTCGCATCCGACATACATGAATCTCTCTTTTGATCTGTTTTATCCTTACTGAGCATACAGCTGGTGCTCACTCCTTATTTGGAATAAGAAGAAAAATAGGTTAAAACGAGTTGGATGAATGAGCACGGAGAGCACGCTAGTAATGAAGCCATGAAGTTCGTGGTGTTTCAGCAGTTTCCTTGTTTGGGGCAAGTTTAAATGTAATGAATGTTAGTTCTGTATGATATAGTTTGACTTCAGTTGTAATCCGTTGAGTTTATTAATAGAATATCTCAAACGTCACTCTCCGGAGTCTCTTCCATGTTTTTTTTTCTTCCACGTTGTTTGAAACATTTTATTGTTTTGATGATGGCCATACAAGCTGTTAAAGCAAGTCTGAAATAAGTCTAAAATGAGTAGTAATGGTTGTATAGACTTTACTTAGAAGTCTAACATGATGTATAAGTTTAGTTAGACAAGAACTGTAATGGCACGTTTGGATTGAGGTAATGGAATGGAAATGAATGTTTTTTTCATTCCATTCCATCAATTTGACATGTTTGGCAACTTAAGAATGGAATGTGTTTTGATTCTAACGGAATGAAAATCCATAAAAAATCCAATGGAATGGAATACAAAAATAAATTCTGAAATAAAGAAACCATTCCAGCAAAACCTCAATCATTCCAACTTCTGCGACAAAAAAACCACCGGCTGCCCTCTCCACAAAACCCATCGGCTGCTTTGCTTCAGGTTTTCATCCCTTGCTAGTTTAAATTTTTTTTTAATATAATTTATTCTTCTCTTCGACTACAACCTTCCTTTTTCATTTTTGGTATAGTCACCATTGTTATCGATCATAAAGGCTCAATTTTAGACCAACTAGAAATGCCTAAATGACCCGATAATGGTTGATGTAGACGCACAATTAGGGGAAAATGTGCATGATCCAAAAGATATAATCACTCAGGTGGAAACTTCCTCACAATGGACTCAATGGGGTGACCAGATTACTCAAGAGATGTGGAATCTTAGGCAACAACTATAGACAAACATCGATATGTTAATTTCTCATTTGTGTTTTTTTTCTTCTAGATGTTAGACTTTTCTATGTTACTTTGTCCACTTTATATTTTTTTTCTTTTTTTTCTTTCTTCTGGATGTTAGGCTTGCTCTATGTTACTTTATGATATCAATATCTTTCGTTATAATAAGTTTTTTTCATTTTATATATTGGACGATGGCCTTATTATTGGAGTCCATCTATCTTATGGAGTTTGTCTATGTTGGCCTTATTTAATGGAATTCATCTGTGCTATGGCGATTTGCATATATTTAGTTTTAGCATTGTGAGATTTGGCATATTTTATCGTACTTGTATCTTGTAGGTATGGAGGACTTGGCAAGTCATGAAATTTCTAGCCAGGTGGGCCCAGGAAGGAATAAGAAGAATTGGTCAAAAAAAGAAGACACGGCATTGGTGCAATCACTACTAGAACTTGTCGATCCAGGAACACACAAATCACATAATGGCTTTAAGTCGGGGTACATGAACATATTGGAGGAAAAGATGGCTGTAAAGGGGCACCCAACAATCAAAGGGAATCGTCACATACAATCTCGTAGGAATGTACTAAAGAGAGATTACAGGTTGTACCATGAGCTGTTAAACTCACCTAACAGGTCTGGCTTCGGATATGATTCAGATACAAAATGTGTCATTGCAGATGCAACAGTTTGGGATGACTTTCTCCAGGTAATTGTATTTTAGCGTTGTTCAAATTTTTTTTTAATTTTTTGTTGTTGTATTTTAGGTTATTTAAGCTAATTTCATTGAAGCATGTTTTTTTTTTTTTTTTTGGATCTTTACAACAATTGTTGTTCAAAATAAAATTTAGTGACAGATAGGAATACAATATAAAAATATTCTAGCCAAATGTCAGAAAAATGAATCTAGATGAAAGAGATATACAACATTATTTCGTAAGATATATACAACATTATTTTGTGACAAACGCATATTTTGTTGATTTGTTTTATTCTTTGGTAGAACCCAAACAACGTGAGGTTTCGTCCTCTACGTAAGAAACCTTTTCCTCACTATGAGAATTTTCATTTGGTTTTTGGAATTGACCGTGCCAATGGAAATGCTGCCATGAGTTTTTCTAAAATGGCAGATATCGGTAACAGAGATGACACAAACAGAACAACGGGTAGCGAGGATCCTTTTGATGGAATTCCATCACCTAATAATACACACACATTGGTAATAATACACACACATTGGTACCATGTATCAAAAAAAGAAAGCGAAATGCTACGGCTGAAGCCATGACAACAATTGCTTCAGCGATGACGGTGAATGGTGAAAAGATTGAAAAAACTGCAGATGTTTTGTATTCGGCTATCCGGGACACTAACAAAATTGGACTGCAACAAAAACTTGTGGATGAATTGAGGAGACTTGGGGGCTTTACAACAGCACAATGAATGAGTCTTGTTCAAAAAATAGGCATGAACGAAGATCGGTTGCATATCTTTTATGGAATGAGTGATGAAGACAAAGTGGATTTTCTGATTTCACTAAGCTACGATATGGAAGTGTGATGGTGGTACATAGTTTCTTGGATTAGGTTTAGTTTTTCCAATTTATCATGCAGTAATTCCACATTCGTACTATTTTAGACCTTCATTATGTTTATTATGTAAATTAAACTTAGGGCATGTTTGGTACGGAGAAAAGTTAAGAAAAGAAAAATGTTGAGAATAGACATTGATGGGAGTCAACTTTACTGTACTTTGGTGTGCAGTTTAACCCCTATTTATCACTTTATTGACATGTTTTGGGTAGTTCTAGACCAAATTAAGAGTAATATCAAGAGTTATACGCACGGGGAGTTAAACTGTCATATCGATAGTAAACTCCGACTTTTTAGCGATATTTATCTCTCTTCCGAGCACTTTTGTCTTGCGGAATTACGTGTGGTGTTTGTTCATATATGTTATTGCAGGACTTAGGAGACTCGAGGACCTGGAAGGCGATTTTATGGAATGAGGAACATGGTCGTGGCACGAACGTAACAAGAAAGTAGAGAAAAATCAAGTTTGGAGTGAGATCAAGGCAAACGGGCGTTTGCTCTACCCAAACTGGCGTTTGTGGCAAGCTCAGGCTAAACTGGCGTTTGCCCAGTTCCAACGGGCATTTACGGAACTGGCATTTGATACTGAAAGTTGGCTCAGATGACGGACGAGCGTCCACAACACCCCCAAACGGGCGTTTGGTTGGGTTCAGCCTGAATTCAAGAAAGCTCAGATAATCCAAATGAGCTTCCATAGAATTCCAGACGCTCGTTCATTGAAGGATAAACCCTAATCATCATCAAGATCACCAGGCAGACGAGCGTTCCCTATGAGGCAAACGCTCGTTCGGACCCGACAGCAGCAGATTTCAACCCTACATTATAAATACGTAGCTCATTCAGCACTTTTGCAACTCTGGCCGACTTTAGACACTTTTAGGGCGATTTTGGTGCGGTTTTGGTGTAGGTTGATCATCCTTTGATCAATTGATTCCATAGATTACTCCCGTTGATTCCAAACACTCTTTATAGATTAGATTTCCGTTTCAAGATCAAAGATTCGACTTTTTGGTGGATTCTTTCTTCATACTTTTTCTGGATTAGATTTTCTTTGACTATATGGTAATGACTACTTTTTCTGTTATTGTTTTAGTTATGATTTCAATCGTTATTTCCGTTATTAGTATAATCACGAGTAGTTAATTCCATGTGTAGTCGTATTATATGAAAGCGAGTGAAAACCCTAAGGGGGATGAGATAGGGAGTAGTGTAGTGTGTAATTTAATGTTTAAACGATTAATCCACGTCCTAAAACTTATTATAACATCGTTAAATTAGATTGATCACCTATTTCACTATCACACATCGAACTTATAGATGCATTTTGTGGTGAGATGTGGGAAAAGAGGTTTTGGGATCGTTGCGTAGTTTCGGCCTAGTTGTTAGGACCGTTTCCAATACAGAGGTTTGTCATCGTTGTTCGAGCAGCTCTAGAACTTAATCATGTTAGGATAATCGGTTTTCTAAAAGGAGAGTCGGTAGCTTCACATAGGGTGGTTAGATCGAGTTGTTCAGTCTAATCATTAGAATTAGGAGTTGGCACCCGTGGATGTCGTTGAACTACATAGGATAGGTAGGCCAGTTAAGACACGCTCCCTGTTAGGTCCTTCCTAAGGTGTAAAAGTAGCTCATGGGATCATAGTTCGGCTATACCCATTAATATTTAGAAGTAAAACCGGTAGTACAGTCTTTAGTTCTGCATTTGCATAATATCTTCCACCGTTATTTTGGACTGAACTAAGTTCTACGTCAGCTTTGGTACTTAGACATTACTCCCTGTGGATTTGACCTTGTAACCACTATACTCCCGTTGACCCGATACTCTATCGGTGAAAGTTAGCGGTTAAGAATTTTGGCGCCGTTGCCGGGGAGTAACGTCTGATATCTTTTAAGTTGACCGAAAGCTTGGGCTTAGGTCATTTTTATTTAATTTTCTTGTTGTTTCCTATTTTACAGTGCATGAACCGATATTCAAAACAACCTCTTATCAAGCCGATTGAAGAGATTGAAGCTTTTGCATGCCATAGAAACAGTCAACGCCAAAGAGAGATCCTGATTGCTAGTATGAATCCTCTGTTTGAAGAAGAAGGGGCAGTAGAAAGCTCTGTCTCAGATTCCTCTAAAGAAATGGAGGATATAATGAACGGTAGAGATACCCTTGATCCCTTCATTGAACAGAATGCACAAGGGAAACCTTCGAACACTACTGGTGGTAATGCAACACTGCCGTTGCAAACTCCATCGAGAGATCCTCATGTAGAACCGTTAGAGGGAGACGACACAGTGTTACAGTAGTTGATCACCCCGCAATTTATTCAGAGAATAGGGATTGGATAGTATAGGGGAAGACATAAGGCCCAGAACTTCGAACCAGAACTCGACCAAAATACTGTAAACAGTACTGCAAATGCTTAGGAATCAGGGGAACCAACAGGTGTTCCAGAACCAAAATATTCAGCAACCAACTATGCAGCAGTTTAATCAATAGCAACCACAGCAGAATTATCAGCCACAGAGGGCTCAGCATGTACAGGGACCGAGAGTCTGTCGAGATTACGTGACTACCCCACAGGAAGTTACACGGCACAATCCAATTAGAGTGCCCCTATCAATGCCAACAACATAGACATAAAGCAGAATATCTTGAACATGTTGGGGGAACATGCTTTGTTCCACGGGAAGTCAACTAAAAACTCGAACAGCTTTCTCGATCATTTTCTCCAAATATGTGGGACGATGAAGTATAATAGGGTTAGCGATGAGGCGATAAAGCTGATAGTTTTCCCGTTTGCGTTTAGAGGAGCTGCTAAGGATTGGTACGATTCACTGCCTAATGATTCGTTACATACATGGGCGGATGTGGTCAGAGTGTTTATGAGGAAGTATTTTCCTCCGGCTAAGATTCTGGATCTAAAAGAAGTAATCTCTTTGTTTGATGGTCTTGAGGGAAAGACACTGACGGAGACATATGAGAGATTTAAGGGTCTGCTGAAGAGATGCTTTCCACACGGTTTTTCCACGATTGAGCAAGTGATTATACTATTCAGGGCCTTAGAGCCAGTGGACCAGAACAAGCTGAACGCTGCAAGTGGTGGAGATATTATGAATTTTTCACCGGATCAAGCCATGAGACAGATTGAGAATATGGCTGATGGAGAAGGGCAATGGGGGTCATCTAGGAAGAAGAAGAAGGCTCCACTGGAAAGTGTGAAGTCTTTGAAAGAAGAGTTGGATAGAGAGAAATCCATGAATGACAAGATGCAAGAAATGGTACTGAAGATGGACCAAATGGAGTTGGCTAAAAAGAAGGCATAGCAATGCCAACTTTGTGGGGGTGGACACTCAGCATTGGAGTGTACATCATCGAAAAAGTTCACTTACCCACAACAGTTGACATCTACCCCAGCATAACAACAGTTTGAAAACCAAAATGATTAGAAGAAGATGAATGTGTATGCAATGAGGCAGATATCAGCAAGAGTTTGGTCAGCAACAGCAATATCAGAATTTCGACAATCAGCAAGGGCCGCCAATGGATTATGGTATGGGTGATGATTCATAGTAATATAATGTGAGCTATGTTGGGAAAGGCAGTGGGGGTAATTGGAATCAGAATGAACAAGGTCAAGGTTGGAATCAAAACCACAATCAGAATTGGAACCACAATTCAAATCAGGGTCAAAGCTTTAGGCCATGTCAAGGTTCATCCAATAGGCCTTAGGACCAGAATCAGAACTACCAGAATAACCAAGGCCATTATCCAAATAACCAGAATCAGCAATCTCAATCACAAGGCCAACAACAACATCATAATCAGAAGTGGGGGCAGAATCAGGGATGGAACCAGAATCAGGGCCAGCAGGGTAATCGGCAAGCAAATCAGCCGCCCATAAACAATAATTCTGGCACCTATCAGCATCCGAATTCTCATCTCCACCAGAACAACCAAAACAATCAGCAATCGAATAACTCTGGTTCTCACAAGACTTCCATAGAAATGCTCTTAGAAAAGTTGTATAGGAGCGTATCTACGCTGAATAAGAATGCTGTGGAGCAAAAGGTAGCCACCCACTCTGCTATCCGGAGCTTAGAAACCCAAGTGGGTCAAATCACGAATACATTGAAGAAAAATTTTAGTCGGGGCCTCCCAGGCAATACTGAATAGAATCTGAGGGAAGTGAATGCAGTATTTACTAGAAGTCGAAGAGATCTGGGGGTTGATTGGTCAAAGAAAGATAAATTGACCGAAGCAGAGAATTATCTGAACGAAGAAGATGAGGCTAAGGATTTGGAAAGAGGCGGGGTCAAAACTGAGTTAGAGGCAATGAGAAGAGAGTTGGCGGCAGTCAAGAGAGATCTAGAAATTGCAAATAAAGAGAGAGAGATGGAAATGGAGAAAGAGCTAAAGACTCAGAGAAAAAAAGGAAGAGTCTGCGAAGAAGCGGTATTTCATAGTGATAGATATTAAAGAGGAAGAGTCGAGCACCTCCACCAGGAAAGAGCCTACAGCCATACCGTCGCGGCCAAAAGCTCGAGGTAAGAATGATTTTATGCCTCCTCCCCTCCTGATTTTGATGAGAGTACGCGGCCTTATCCACCTAAGGGTCCAAGGAAGAACATTCTCAATGATAGTCAAAATAAGTTCCTAGACATTCTTAGGAAGGTAGAGATTAACTTTCCTTTTCTAGAGGCGGTCACAAGTGTACTGGCTTACTATAAGTGTTTGAAAGGGGAGTTACCGAGTCGAGAGAAAATGAATCAAGTGGTAAAGCTGAGGTAGGAGTGTTCGGCGGTGTATGATAGTAAGATACCCCCAAAAATGAGAGATCATGGAAGTTTTACCATCCCTATCACCATAGGCAATACTATGAACGAGAATGTCTTATGCGATCTAGGAGCTTCTATGAGCTTGATGCCTAGAGCCTTATATGAGAAGTTAGGGTTGGGAGAACTAGAGCCAACGGGAATGACCTTTTAGATGGCTGATAGGTCAGTGAGGATACCTATGGGGGTAGTGGAAAATGTCCTAGTGCAAGTAGGTAAGTTTTTTTTCCCAGTAGATTTTGTGATCCTCGACATGGAAATGGACTCTAGAACATCTGCCCTGCTTGGTCAGCCTTTTTTTACCAAGAGCAATGCTCACATTGGGGTGAATGAAGGAGATATTTCATTTGGCGTGGGAGGCGAGAGAGAGAAACTGAATGTTTATAAGGACTGAGGTCGTAAAGTTACACATGTTGAATGCTTGTATTCCGAGTCTATATTTTTTTGTGTTGTGGCTCGTACTAACATGCAGGAAAGCAAGACCCCATTGAAAGGGAAGCCGGTGAGTTCAGATGATGTCGTCGATGAGATAATGATCGAGACAGAGAATGAATTGGGATCGCCCGACTTACCGTTGATCCCAATGCGGGGGGAAATGCATGTTGATAAGAAAGATGTTGCGGGATGGCCCGAGGCAGCATCACGAACTAAATGAGGTATGCCGCTCATTAGCTCTACCATGTTTATGTTTGTACTTGGTATATCTGTGAGCATGCTTAAACTGATGAGTATGGAATTTGGCTGAGTTGCTTACGTCCTTAAGTGCTAGGTGATGCCTGTTTGTTAGAGTTGTTTAAGTTTGTCTTGATTGGAGGCTGCTAAGAGTCACCCGGTCGAGCCAACGACGTAAAACAAAGGCGCTTGGGGGGAGGCAACCCCGCCATAATAAGACTGTTTGGAATAAAAGGTGATCTAGGGGTTTTTGAGTATGCGCTACTTGTACTTGCCTTTGATGATGTATGACTACGCACTCGGGATGATTTTGATATTATGTGCCTCTGTAGCCTTTCTATTAAGCTTACATGTTCTGGGCTTTCCCGTAAGGATTATTTATCCTTCTATAGCGATCCATTTTATGCGTTCCATATAGCGTATCGAGTTTTCTGACGTGACAGGGCCTTATTACTGTTACACCCCCATATCCCTATTATATATTCTGGCACGCGGACCATGTCCCGTGCATACTTTGCATTTTTTCTGTCTACTTTGATATAGGGATTCGGGTCATGCTTATACGAGGATGTTACGGGATTCGATAGCGCCTTTCTGCCTGGTCTACAACTAAGTCTTCTTTTCTGTCTCATTCACGCACTGAGGACATTGCTTCATTCAAAGTGGGGGGGGGGTGGATACGACTTTGCTTTATATTGTGTCGATTGATAAATATGCCAGGAATTGTGATATTCTTAGTTCATGTCCGGTTTCGAGTCAGTTCGTGGCTTAAACTTTTCACGGTTTAACACCGCGTTATATGCATGTTTCTCACGATGGAGTTGGTAAATGTCTTAGTAGTCGAGTAATGTGTGCAAGGGCGATTCTATTTTATTACGATACGAACCCTTTTAGTGCACGTAGACCTTGGTTATACTTAGTTTGGGTGCTATACACACTTATACCACTTGTTTCGAGGCGAAATAGAGAGGTTTACCTAGGCCGGATATGGGATGAGAGTCCTGGCACTTCTTTGACCTGAGCAGAGCCAAATAGCCAAAATCCCAACATTTTATCCTCGTACCCCCTCTAAGCCTTGATAGGACGGTCTGACCACCGTCCGAAAATGAGCCGTTTGGTTACATAGCCTGTACTACCCTAACCCTGAGCTATATTGTTGGTCACATTCCTTTTGATCACCCTACGAGTGGACTTAGTTGTTACTTTATACAAACTTGTTGAATCAAGTGTGGGGTGAGAGATGGTGCGTAGTTCGAGAGGAGTTGGTTAGTATGAGCTAGTATAATGAAGGGGAGGAGCTCGAGAGATCTATTGTGAGGCTTGTTGGTTCGAGAGAATTTGGAAAAAGAAGAAAGAATAAAAAGAAAAAAGAGATGAATTGAAAGAAAAAAAATAGAAGAAAAAAAAGTTTGAATAAAGTTGAGAAAAAGAAGCCAAGGAAGGAGTGTTTTGAGTGAATAAAAGTATGATGTTGAGGTTGGAGTTGTTTATTAATGAGTATAGAAAAGTAGAAGGAGTTTGGTGTGGTTTGGAATGTTTTCGAAGAGGAAGTACATAAGATGATTAGGTTCACTCGTATTTTCTTTTCTCCTGTCCCAAATTTCCTTTCGGTTAACCCCGCCCGAGCTTAACATTATAACCCTCGAAGTCTAGCTTGACCGTATTTAGCCTCGGTTGCCTCGATTAGTGGAGATTCTAGCCTGGTATGAGATGTGTGTAGTCATTTGACCGGTATTCAAAGCCGGTAATCATGTTGAGTGTAGCCCTCGGTTTTTATCACACACACTTCATTTTCGTGGTAAGATAGAGTCAAGTGGTTTACATTCAGTGTCTACTTTACGTTCACCTTGATGTCATGAGTACAATGCATGTTTCGTAAAGTTGATCCCTTGGTCTGTTTTAAAGCGCCTAATTTACTCGAGGACGAGCAAAGGCTAAGTGTGGGATGGTTGATGGGAGTCAACTTTACTGTACTTTGGTGTGCCGTTTAACCCCCTTTTATCACTTTATTGACATGTTTTGGGTAGTTCTAGACCTAATTAAGAGCAATATCGAGAGTTATACGCACGTGGAGTTAAACTGTCATATCGATAGTAAACTCCGTCTTTTTAGCGATATTTATCTCTCTTTCGAGCACTTTTGTCTTGCAGAATTACGCGTGGTGTTTGTTCGTATATGTTATTGTAGGACTTAGGTGACTCGAGGACCCGGAAGGTGATGTTTTGGAATGAGGAACATGGCCGTGGCACGAACGTAGCATGAAAGTAGAGAAAAATCAAGTTTGGAGTGAGATCAAGGCAAACGGGCGTTTGCTCTACCCAAACTGGCTTTTGTGGCAAGCTCAGGATAAACTGGCATTTGGCCAGTTCCAACGGGCATTTACTAAAGTGGCATTTGATACTGAAAGTTGGCTCAGATGAGGGACGAGCGTCCACAACACCCCCAAACGGGCGTTTGGTTGAGTTCATCCCGAATTGAAGAAAGCTCAGATAATCCAAACGAGCGTCCAAGGAATTCCAGACGCTCGTTCATTGAAGGATAAACCCTAATCATCATCAAGATCACTAGGCAGACGAGCGTTCCCCATGAAGCAAATGCTCGTTCGGACCCGACAGCAGCAGATTTCAACCGTACACTATAAATACGTAGCTCATTCAGCACTTTTGCACCTCTGGCCGACTTTAGACACTTTTAGGGCGATTTTGGTGCGGTTTTGGTGTAGGTTGATCATCCTTTGATCAGTTGATTCCATAGATTACTCCCGTTGATTCTAAACACTCTTTATAGATTAGATTTCCGTTTCAAGATCAAAGATTCGACTTTTTGGTGGATTATTTCTTCATACTTTTTCTGGATCAGATTTTCTTCGACTATATGGTAATGACTACTTTTTCCGTTATTGTTTTAATAATGATTTCAATCGTTATTTCCGTTATTAGTATAATCACGAGTATCTAATTCCATGTGTAGTCGAATTATGTGAAAGCGAGTGAAAAGCCTAAGGGGGATGAGATAAGGAGTAGTGTAGTGTGTAATTTAATGTTTAAACGATTAATCCACGTCCTAAAACTTATTATAACATCGTTGAATTAGATTGATCACCAAGTTCACTGTCACACATCAAACTTATAGATGCATTTTGCGGTGATATGTGGGAAAAGGGGTTTTGGGATCATTGCGTAGATTCGGCCTAGTTGTTAGGACCATTTCCAATATAGAGGTTTGTCATCGTTGTTCGAGCAGCTCTAGAACATAATCATGTTAGGATAATCAGTTTTCTAAAGGGATAGTCGGTTAGCTTCACATATGGTGGTTAGATCGAGCTGTTCAGTCTAATCATTAGAATTAAGAGTTGTCACCCGTGGATGTCGTTGAACTACATAGGATAGGTAGGTCAGTTAAGACATGCTCCCTGTCAAGTCATTCCTAAGGGGTAAAAGTAGTTCGTGGGATCATAGTTCGGCTATTCCCATTAATAATTAGAAGTAAAACCGGTAGTACAGTCTTTAGTTCTGCATTAGCATAATATCTTCCACTGTTATTTTGGCCTGAACTAAGTTCTACACCAGCTTTGGTACTTAGACATTACTCACTGTGGATTCGACATTGTAACCACTATACTCCCGTTGTCCCAATACCCTGTAGGTGAAAGTTAGCGGTTAAGTATTCTGCTATCAAGAATTTGGGCGCCGTTGCCAGGGAGTAACGTCTGATATCTTTTAAGTTGACCCAAAGCTTGGGCTTAGGTCATTTTTATTTCGTTTTCTTGTTGTTTCCTATTTTACAGTGCATGACCCGATCTTCAAAATAACCTCTTATCGAGCCGATGGAAGAGATTGAAGCTTTTGCACGCCATAGAAACAGTCAACGCCACATAGAGATCCTGATTGCTAGTCCGAATCCTCTGTTTGAGGAAGAAGGGGCAGTAGAAAGCTCTATCTCAGATTCCTCTGAAGAAATGGAGGATATAATGAACGGTAGAGATACCATTGATCCCTTCATTGAACATAATGCACAAGGGAAAACATTGAACACTACTGGTGGTAATGCAACACTGTCGTTGCATACTCCACTGAGAGATCCTCATATAGAACCGTTAGAGGGAGACGACACAGTGTTACAGTAGTTGATCACCCCGCAATTTAATCAGAGAACAGGGATTAGACAGAATAGGGGAAGACAGAATGCCCAGAACTTCAAACCAGAACTCGACGAAAATACTGTAAACCGAGTACTGCAAATGCTTAGGAATCAGGAGAACCAACATGTGTTCCAGAACAAAAATTTTCAGCAACCACCTATGCAGCAGTTTAATCAACAGCAACTACATCATAATAATCATCCATAGATGGCTCAGCAGGTACAGGGACCGAGAGTCTGTCGAGATTATGTGACTAGCCCACATGAAGTTACAGGGCACAATCCTATTAGAGTGCCCTCTATCAATGCCAACAACATGGACATAAAGCAGAATATCTTGAACATGTTGGGGGAACATGCTTTGTTCCACGGGAAGTCAATCGAAAACTCGAACAACTTTCTGGATCATTTTCTCCAAATATATGGGACGATGATGTATAATGCGGTTAGAGACTAGGCGATAAAGCTGATAGTTTTCCTATTTGCGTTTAGAGGAGCTGCTAAGGATGGTACGATTCACTGCCTAATGACTCGTTACATAAATGGGCGGATGTGGTCAGAGTGTTTCTGAGGAAGTATTTTCCTCCGGCTAAGATTCTGGATCTAAAAGAAGAAGTCTCTTCGTTTGATGGTCTCGAGGGAAAGACACTGAAGGAGACATATGAGAGATTTAGGGGTCTGCTGAAGAGATGCCCTCCACACGGTTTTTCCACGATTGAGCAAGTGATTATACTATTCAGGGCCTTAGAGCCAGTGGACCAGAACAAGCTGAACGCCGCAAGTGGCGGAGATATTATGAATCTTTCACGGGATCAAGCCATGAGACAGATTGAGAATATGGCTGATGGAGAAGGACAATGTGGGTCATCTAGGAAGAAGAAGAAGGCTACACTGGAAAGTGTGAAGTCTTTGAAAGAAGAGTTGGATAGAGAGACAGCCATGAATGACAAGATGCAAGAAATGGTACTGAAGATGGACCAAATGGAGTTGGCTAAAAAGAAGGCAGAGCAATGCCAACTTTGTGGGGGTGGACACTCAGCATTAGAGTGTACATCATCGAATAAGTTGACTTACCTACAACAGTTGACATCTACCCTAGCACAACAACACTTTGGAAACCAAAATGATTAGAAGAAGATGAATGTGTATGCAATGAGGCAGATGAATACAAATCAGCAAGAGTTTGGTCAGCAACATCAGTATCAGAATTTCGACAATCAGTAAGGGCCTCCAATGGAGTATGGTATGGGTGATGATTCACAGCAATATAATGTGAGCTATGTTGGGCAAGGCAGTGGGGGTAATTGGAATCAGAATCAACAAGGTCAAGGTTGGAATCAAAACCACCATCAGAATTGGAACTACAATTCCATTCAAGGTCAAAGCTTTAGTCCATGTCAAGGTTCATCCAATAGGCCTTGGGACCAGAATCAGAACTACCAGAATAACCAAGGCAATTATCCCAATAACCAGAATCAGCAATCTCAATCATAAGGCCAACAACAACATCAAAATCAGAATTGGGGGCAGAATCAGGGATGAAACCAGAATCAGGGCCAGCAGAGTAATCAGCAAGCAAATCAGCCGCCCAGAAATAATAATTCTGGCACCTATCAGCATCCGAATGCTCATCTCCACTAGAACAACCAAAACAATTAGCAATCGAATAACTCTGGTGCTCACAAGACTTCCACAGAAATGCTCCTAGAAAAGTTGGATAGGAGCGTATCTGAGCTGAATAAGAATGCTGTGGAGCAAAAGGTAGCCACCCACTCCGCTATCCGGAACTTAAAAACCCAAGTGGGTTAAATCACGAATACATTGAAGAAAAATTTGAGTGGTGGCCTCCCAGGCAATACTGAACAGAATCTAAGGGAAGTGAATGCAGTATTTACTAGAAGTCGCAGAGATCTGGGATTGATTGGTCAAAGAAAGATAAAGTGACTGAAGCAAAAAATTATCAGAATGAAGAAGATGAGGCTGAGGATTTGGAAAGAGGCAGGGTCAAAACTGAGTTAGAGGCAATGAGAAGAGAGTTGGTGGCAGTCAAGAGAGATCTAGCAATTGCAAAGAGAGAGAGAGAGAGATGGAAATGGAGAAAGAGCTAGAGACTCAGAGAAAAAAGGAAGAGTCAGCGAAGAAGCGGGATTTTATAGTGATAGATATTAAAGAGGAAGAGTCGAGCACCCCAGCCTGGAAAGAGGCTACTGCCGTACCGTTGCGGCCAAAAGCTCGAGGTAAGAATGATTTTATGCCTCCTCCCCCTCCTGATTTTGATAAGAGTACGCTGCCTTATCCACCTAAGGGTCCTAGGATGAACTTTCTCACTGATAGTCAAAATAAGTTCCTAGACATTCTTAGGAAGGTAGAGATTAACTTTCCTGTTCTAGAGGCGGTCGCGAGTGTACTGGCTTACTATAAGTGTTTGAAAGGGGCGTTATCGAGTCGAGAGAAAATGAATCAAGTGGTAAAGCTGAGGCAGGAGTGTTCGGCGGTGTATGATAGTAAGATACCCCCAAAAATGAGAGATCGTGGTAGTTTTACCATCCCTATCACCATAGGCAGGACTGTGAATGAGAATGTCTTATGCGATCTAGGAGCTTCTGTGAGCTTGATGCCTAGAGCCTTATATGAGAAGTTAGGGTTGGGAGAACTAGAGCCTACGGGAATGACGTTTCAAATGGCTGATAGGTCAGTGAGGACACCTATGTGGGTAGTGGAAAATGTCCTGGTGCAAGTAGGTAAGTTTGTTTTCCCAGTAGATTTTGTGATCCTCGACATGGAAATGGACTCTAGAACATCTGCCCTGCTTGGTCGGCCCTTTTTGACCACGAGTGATGCTCACATTGGGGTGAAGGAAGGAGATATTTCATTTGGCGTGGGAGGTGAGAGAGAGAAACTGAATGTTTACAAGGACAGAGGTCGTAAAGTTACATATGATGAATGCTTGTATTCCGAGTCTATATTTTCTTGTGTTGTGGCTTGTACTAACATGCAGGAAAGCAAGACCCCATTGAAAGGGAAGCCGGTGAGTTCAGATGATGTCGTCGATGAGAGAATGATCGAGACAGAGAATGAATTAGGATCGCCCGTCTTACCGTTGATCCCAATGCTGGGGGAAGTGCATGTTGATAAGAAAGATGTTGTGGGATGGCCCGAGGCAGCATCACGAACTAAACGAGGTATGCCGTTCATTAGCTCTACTATGTTTATGTTTGTACTTGGTATATCTGTGAGCATGCTTAAACTGATGATTACGGAATTTGGCTGAGTTTCTTACGCGCTTAAGTGCTAGGTGATGCCTGTTTGTTAGAGTTGTTTAAGTTTGTCTTGATTGGAGGCTGCTAAGAGTCACCCGGTCGAGCCAACGACGTAAAACAAAGGTGCTTGGGGGGAGGCAACCCGCCATAATAAGACTGTTTGGAATAAAAGGTGATCTAGGGGTTTTGAGTATGCGCTACTTGTACTCGCCTTTTATGATGTATGCCTACGCACTTGGGATGATTTTGATATTATGTGCCTCTGTAGCCTTTCTATTACGCTTACATGTTCTGGGCTTTCCCGTAAGGATTATTTATCCATCTATAGCGAACCATTTTGTGCGTTCCATATAGCGTATCGAGTTTTCTGACGTGACAGGGCCTTATTACTGTTAAACCCCCATATCCCTATTATATATTCTGGTGCACGGACCATGTCCCATGCATACTTTGCGTTGTTTCTGTCTACTTTGATATAGGGATTCGGGTCATGCTTATACGAGGTTACGGGATTCGATAGCGCCTTTCTGCCGGGTCTACAACTAAGTCTTCTTTTCTGTCTCATTTACAAACTGAGGACATTGCTTCATTCAAAGTGCGGGGTGGATACGACTTAGCTTTATATTGTGTCGATTGATAAATATGCTGGTAATTGTGATATTCTTAGTTAATGTCCGGTTTCGAGTCAGTTCGTGGCTTAAACATTTCACGGTTTAACATCGCGTTATATGCATGTTTCTAACGATGGAGTTGGTAAATGTCTTAGTAGTTGAGTAATGGAGTGTTTTGAGTGAATAAAAGTATGATGTTGAGGTTGGAGTTGTTTATTAACGAGTATAGAAAAATCGAAGGAGTTTGGTGTGGTTTGGAATGTTTTCGAAGAGGAAGTACATAAGATGATTAGGTTCACTCATATTTTCTTTTCTTCAGTCCCAAATTTCCTTTCGGTTAACCCCGTCCCGAGCTAAACATTGTAACCTTCCAAGTCCTGCTTGACCGTATTTAGCCTCGGTTGCCTCGATTAGTGGAGATTCTAGCCTGGTATGAGATGTGTGTAGTCATTTAGCCGGTATTCGAAGCCGGTAATCATTTTGAGTATAGCCCTCGGTTTTTATCACACACACTTCATTTTCATGGTAAGATAGAGTCAAGTGGTTTACATTCAGTGTCTACTTTACGTTCACCTTGATGTCGTGAGTACTATGCATGTTTCATAAAGTTGATCCCTTGGTCTGTTTTAAAGCGCCTAATTTACTCGAGGACGAGCAAAGGTTAAGTGTGGGATGGTTGATGGGAGTCAACTTCACTGTACTTTGGTGTGCAGTTTAACCCCCGTTTATCACTTTATTGACATGTTTTGGGTAGTTTTAGACCTAATTAAGAGTAATATCGAGAGTTATACGCACGGGGAGTTAAACTGTCATATCGATAGTAAACTCCACCTTTTTGGCGATATTTTTCTCTCTTCCGAGCACTTTTGTCTTGCGGAATTACGCGTGGTGTTTGTTTGTATATGTTATTGCAGGACTTCGGTGACTCGAGGACCCGGAAGGCAATGTTTTGGAATGAGGAACATGGTCGTGGCACGAACGTAGCATGAAAGTTGAGAAAAATCAAGTTTGGAGTGAGATCAAGGCAAACGGGCGTTTGCTCTACCCAAACTGGCGTTTGGCCAGTTCCTACGGGCGTTTACAGAAGTGGCATTTGATATTGAAAGTTGGCTCAGATGACGGACGAGCGTCCACAACACCCCCAAACGGGCGTTTGGTTGGGTTCAGCCCGAATTCAAGAAAGCTCAGATAATCCAAACGAGCGTCCAAGGAATTCCAGACGCTCGTTCATTGAAGGATAAACCCTAATCATCATCAAGATCACCAGGCAGACGAGCGTTCCCCATGTGGCAAACGCTCGTTCGGACCCGACAGCAGCAGATTTCAACCCTACACTATAAATACGTAGCTCATTCAGCACCTTTGCAACTCTGGCCGACTTTAGACACTTTAGGCCGATTTTGGTGCAGTTTTATTGTAGGTTGATCATCTTTTGATCAGTTGATTCCATAGATTACTCCCATTGATTCTAAACACTCTTTATAGATTAGATTTTCGTTTCAAGATCAAAGATTCGACTTTTTGGTGGATTATTTCTTCATACTTTTTCTGGATCAGATTTTCTTCGACTATATGTGGTAATGACTAGCTACTTTTTCCGTTATTGTTTTCGTTATGATTTCAATCGTTATTTCCATTATTAGTATAATCACGAGTAGCTAATTCCATGTGTAGTCGAATTATGTGAAAGCGAGTGAAAACCCTAAGGGGGATGATATAGGGAGTAGTGTAGTGCGTAATTTAATGTTTAAACGATTAATCCACATCCTAAAACTTATTATAACATCGTTGAATTAGATTGATCACCTAGTTCACTGTCACACACATCGAACTTATAGATGCATTTTGCGGTGAGATATGGGAAAAGGGGTTTTGGGATCGTTGCGTAGATTCGGCCTAGTTGTTAGGACCGTTTCCAATATAGAGGTTTATCATCGTTGTTCGAGCAGCTCTAGAACTTAATCATGATAGGATAATTGGTTTTCTAAAGGGAGAGTCGGTTAGCTTCACATAGAATGATTAGATCGAGTTGTTTAGTCTAATCATTAGAATTAGGAGTTGGCATCCGTGGATGTCGTTGAACTACATAGGATAGGTAGGTCAGTTAAGATCACGCTCCCTATCAAGTCCTTCCTAAGGGGTAAAAGTAGCTCGTGGGATCATGGTTCGGCTATACCCATTAATATTTAGAAGTAAAACCGGTAGTACATTCTTTAGTTCTGCATTAGCATAATATCTTCCACCGTTATTTTGGCCTGAACTAAGTTCTACATCAGATTTGGTACTTAGACATTACTCCCTGTAGATTCGACCTTGTAATCACTATACTCCCATTGACCCGATACTCTATCGGTGAAAGTTAGCGGTTAAGTATTTTGCTATCATGAGAAAAGAAAAGTTGAGGAAAGAAAAAAATATATTCTCACAATTTGTTTGGTATGCATAGAAAAGATGTTGAAAATAGAATTGATGGCCTTTTCTATTCTCACTCAACTTTTCTTCACCTTAGCCTGAGAATTAAGATTTGAGAAAAGTCTTCAACTTGAGAAAAGACACTTTTCTATTCTCAATTAACCAAACATGTCCAACTTGAGAAATAAAAAAAATCTTTTCTTTTCTCATCTATTTTCTCCCTACCAAACACACCCTTAAGTTTCAACTCCATCATGCAATAATGCTACATTTGTACTATTTTATCATGTGAGTTTTTTTTGTATTTATTTATTTTTTTCTATCATGAATCAACGTTGCTACACTATAGCCAATATATCAGGTATTTAACATCATTAATTAATAATTATCATATGTTGTGTTCATACTTTCCAAAAAATCTCCATTGCAATAGTGAATAGTTCTTTCGCTTTTGCTTTGAATATGCTTCTAAAACCATTTGGTTGATGTACACTAGTTGTAAAATTTTGTTGTTCGTTGAATGAAATGGTAAAGATCGTATATATATATATAATTTTTCTCTTTTATGCCAGGAAAGGAACTTCGTGTTGTTGTTGTTGTTTATCATAAATTTTTTTTGGGCAATGAGAAATGATAAGAAATTAAAGGTGTAAATTAACAAGCTAGCTCCAAGACAGATCATATCATTACAGACATACTACAACTTACATTTGGGAATACATAAATTTATTTCTTTACATCGAAATAGAGATACACAAATGCATACACATTTTCTACGGTTTCCAGGCATTTCCTCCAAGATCAATTCACCCTGAAAAGAAAATTGCACAAATATTACTCTGTTGATAAAAAAATATGGAAGGTATAATGCAAAAACCAATGGAGAAAAAATGTCGATCACTATATATATATATATATATATATATATATATATATATATATATATATATATATATATATTGGAGTAGAAATTGTTTTTAAGAATCTTTTCATAAAATTGATTCATTTATAGTATGTAAATACAAGTAGTGTTGATCCTTAGATAGATACAGGTACGTTACCTTGAGCAATCAATGTTGCGAGAAATCTTAAAGGGGACATTGGCACCACAGAGCTTTGGAAGACCTGCAGCTCTTTGAAGCTTTGAATCACTGGCATCAGTAGCAAGGGACTTAAGGCAGGTGCAAGCTGTTTGGCGATCATTTTTAGTCTTAGCTGATTTCACCAATGTTTTTAAACCACTACAGCAATCCACAGGGACCTGTCCACCTCCTGATAAATAGCTCAAGCATGGAAGAAGATCGTTATTAACGTCATCACAGGTGATGGCGTCGACCCGGCTGGCCATGGGAGAAATCAACATCATGGACACGAAAGCAACAGCAAGAAGAACCCTCTATGTTTTTGAATTCGACATTGCAATACCAACTTGGAATAGATGAAGCGGCCCGGGAATATATGAAGCTTAATATATATCCTTAATTATTGAATGAACAATTATGTATATATAGCTGGAACCTTTTCGTATTTTTATTTTTGATAACTGGAACTTGGAGAAACATATATATTGGATGTTGATATATATAAGGGCCAAAACAAGGTTGTTATTTTAGCAGAGACAATCGGGATGTAGTGACATTTGATGAGGCAACACCGTGATGACATTTGTTATTTTTCTGACTTAATTTCATAAAATCGATTTCTTTCTTCATAAAATCGACTTCAAATGGCTATATCTTTTGATATAAAACTACAATCAACAAAAAACTTTCACCTTAATTCATATTTTTATGAAGTGACATCGGCAATCATATATGCAGTGATATCAATATTTTATGCAGTGACATCAACAATTTATGCAGTGACATTATACGTGCAGCGCCCTATGTATGTGATAGATCATTGTGCAATTTCTTGAAGTGACACTCAATGACAACAATATTTTATGACGCGTCACCGTATGTAGTGACACCATCGTATTCAATGTGAATGCAATCAAAACAGTCGCATATTCACCATCAAGTGTCAGTATATTTTCTCCTTAATTGGCTTTGTGAGAAAATATACTTATTTTACAAAGTTACCAAACTTTTAAGCAAAAAGAGACCCGTGATATCAACATTTATGCAGTGACATCGGCAATCATATATGCGTGACATCAACAATTTATACAGTGACATCGGCAATCAGATATGCAGTGACATCAACATTTTATGCATTGACATCAGCAATCATTTATGAATGACATCAACAATTTATGCACTGACATCGGCAATCAAATATGCAGTGACATCAACATTTTATCTGCAGTGCAATGCACATAACTGATAAAAGAGCCAGCATAACAAATTACTCAAATTATAATGTCAACAAGAAAATTAAAGTTTATCGATGCAAACCAATGATTTAAAGACCTTAAACATCCTATCATCATATCAAAAATACACAACAAATAAATAGATCAAGATTGAGTGATACATTAAAAAAAACAAATAACCACCTTTCAGGTGTGTTCATAATCTCATAGTAGAACACTTCATCAACCACACAAACCACCATAATAAGATCACTAGAAAACAAGCCAAAGTCTTCAATAAAGATCATAAGCAGCAGAGTGTGGTACTCACAATTCCTTAAGAAAAAGTCCTAAGAAACCGTAGTAAAGAACAAAACCATCAGCACGAGTAGCAGGGGTTAATAGAATTAACCTCAACAAAACCCGAATTCAAAGCAGCAAGAAATACACTCTGTGAAGGAATGCCAATCACAAAAGCAATAGCATTAGAAGCACATAAGTCAGATAATAGGCCAACCCTGACCACAGAACCGCAGCAAAACCAATAAAACCTCCAAAAACTAATGATAACCGGACTTTAAAGGTTGACAACCACCTTACTGAGACCAACAGAGAACATAGCAAGTCTTCATGAAGGGACATAACAGCAATTAAGGACTGAACGACTCATTTGATGCAGGTGAGAAAGAACATCTGATGTTCAACCTCAAAATGCAGAAATTGGACTAACAAATGCTTGGCAATTTCGATTCTTTACTAGCCTAGTTAATGATTAGCCCCAATTTTCACATTGAACTAGAAATGCCTAAAGAAAGATCTTAGAAATACCTAAAATTTGATTAGATCGATTCCATCGAAACGCACACTAGGAGAAAAGGATTGCTGCGGCTGTTTGCTAAAACCGTCGGGAGAAGAAAAGGCAGCGGCGGCCAGATACTTTGCCTTCTTAATTCATTCTGATGAAGGAGAAGCTCCTCCAACAGATACGGTGGAGGAAGAAGAGGAGGAAGACAGCCGGCGCTTACACAGATATTTGGAATTCCGCTCTTAAAGCGGGCCTTCCCAATCCGGTGTCTCCTCCGCCCAGCCATTGACGACGACTTCTCAGATCCAGAATGTCCAAAATCTGAAGCCTGTGATTAATTTTATAAAAGGGTAGTTTGGGAAAGTTGATTAAATTCCATCCTTATAACTAATGATCTTTTAAATGTGTCATAAGTGCCTAAATAAGTCCCGAAACACGTCCTTATAAACAAATAACACATATGAATTTTCTTTCTGGAAACGGATGGGAAGTCCATTTATTCCTTTCTTAACACAATAATTAGAAATTTCAATATATTGAAAAGAACACAATATCTTATTTTTAAGACTTTGGATTACGATTTTGCGGTGGGAAATAAGGTTGATGATTGTAATGTGGCGGTGGTTGTTTGTAAACGTGAGGTGAATTATTGCGTCAAGTTTCAACTCTGGTTTGTACTAATATTAGCTAGTAAAGCAAGTATATGATGAACATCAAAATCTAAGATCGATAAAACTCTAGTCAATACAATGCGAGTTCGAGTAATTATCTTCTATGTGTTCAAGCGTTTCTGGCCCTGTCACGTGCTTTTCCCCAACTTCACCCCAAAAAGACAGAGTTTTCCATCTTCTACCAAACTTGCATGATACTCCCACCATTCCAAAATAATTGATGCAGTTGCAAAAAACACGTAGATTAATGAAACAATTAATTGTTTTGACTTTGAGGTGATAAAGACTAAAATACCCTTATGTAGTAGGTAATTATGGGCATTTAAGGCATTGTATGGAAAATGAAGAGAAGCGTAAAATAAGAAAAGTGCATTAAATTTTGTATAGAAAAATATTATCCATCAGTTATTTTGGAACACAACTTTTTTACAACTGCATAAGTTATTATGAAACAGAGGGAGTGATTGTTATTATAAGCAAACTCAGCCACATGTAGGTAATCAACTCACGAACCACCTACCTCTAAAACACAAGCTCTTAACATATGTTACATATCCTCAAGGGTTTGTATTGTCCTCTCGGATTGTGTGTCCGTTTGTGGATGGACAGTTGTACTCATCTTTGACTTAGTACCCAAAGCTTTTTGTAACCCTTTCAAAAAACAACTGATAAATCTGATATCACTATTTTTTTTTTTGAGCAAATAAATCTGATATCACTATTGGAAACAATAAATACAGGCACACCATGAAGTTTCACTATATTATCCAAAGAGAGTGTAGTCAAATTCTTCAATAGCATGTCAACCTTTCCTGGCATAAAATGAGCAGATGTTGTGAGTCAAACAACAATTACCCATATCATATCATCATCACTCTTAGTGCGTGCTAATCATGTGATGAAATCCATTGTGATCTTATCACATTACCATTCCGGGATTTTTAACGGCTTAAGCAAACCCCCAGTCTTCGATGCTCAGCCTTGACTTTTTAACACGTATCACATTGAGCTACAAACTCAGCTATCTCCAATTTCATAGATGGCCACAAATACCTTTCCTTAAGATCTCGATACATCTTTGTAGCACCCGGGTGTACCGCAAAGGAAATTCTATGTGCCTCATACATATTATAAAAGTTATCGTTATGTGATTGACACCACATATAAGGATCAGTTCTTTCTCTAACATGTTTTCATTTTCCTAGTTGTTTCTAGCTTAGCATATCTTTGATACACTAGGTATTCAAGGGAACTACGCCGAGTCATGCACTAAGATACACTTGGGTGTAACCGAATAGAGATCCGCTCTAGTAGTTGGGGGCTAATCCCATAAGTTTGTGTGTTCGGCGAAGTCCCTCCACTTTTGCTGATCATCTAAGTGATCGGCAAAGTTATCCACTTTTCTTGACCACACCACACATCACGATATTGTCTTGTGCCTTACCAAGAATAACGTTGATGTTTAGTCTTTTATCTAGTCAAGTATGTATGTTATTAATCATTAACTAGCCACCTAAGTGATTTTAAGTAAAGGCTCTGTTGGAAATAAAATTTATGTTTTGATGATGATTCATCAGTTATTCAGATATTATTTTTAACCCCATTGATGAAGTGTTATAACTAGCTGTTATATTGCATATCAAAAATATGTCTAGATATTAATGTATAGGATTTAATAGAGTCTGATATTTGTGTAAGTAAATCAGACAAGCACTGTAATAGTTCTAGGATCAAAACTGAGAAAACGAGTAACTGACTTGATGAGATTATGAAAACTAAGTTCACAATTGAAGATTGAGAAACTGACTCAGAGCACACATATAGAAACTGAGGAAGGTGAGTTCGCTGAGGGACACAGACTCAGTTGACTTATCTGGAAGCTGAAGGATGGGGGGACCTAGACTCAGTTATTGAAGAGTGAAGAACTGAGGGATCAAACCCAATTTACGAAGACCCATGTCGAGACTATAAAGTTAGAATTCAAGCAAGATTGTGATGACATGAACTGACACTATAGATCTTGTATGAAGACCTAAAATACATAAGGACAATGTTATCTTGGATGATTTATATGTTATGGTGTACTCTGGTTAAGTCAATTGTAGTCCGATGAAGAATAGAGTACTGAGTTTTTTAAGTAGAGGAAAACTCATTTAATGCACTTAAAACTGAAAACTGACTAGATCACAGAAAATCAGTTTCAATCAAAAGCTATAAAAACTGAAGAAGATTGTGACCTTTATAAAGCAAACAATTTTATTGGATACTCAGAAAATGTTAGAAAGGACACTGACATTCAACAGAATAAGCAGGACCACCAACGGCCAAAAGAATTCAAATTCAAATAAGATGAATGTTGGAGAAACCCCTATAAATAGGTCACTTCTACATCAAGAAGTGCGGAGTATAAAAGGAAAAAGATATCAGAAAGATTTTAATAAGGGGGAATGTTATTTAAAAAGAACTCATGCTTTGAACTTTATTGCAAGATCAAGAAATCTTCAAAGTGTTCTTAAACTCATGGAAGCATCAAGATCAAACACTTAAAGAAAAACAGAGCTTGAGCAAAAGTTATATACATCAAGAAGAAGAAGCTCAAATCACAAGCTGAATCATAGTTATTGATTCAAGTCTCAACTTTGATTTTATCAAAGGTTTTAGACTGTGAAACATCGAGGAGGTGTGAAGGAAAGTTGAGTTGAAGTCTGGAAGACTATGTTTGTAATGAGCCGGTGAAGAGGCAATACAACCCTTCAAGGACCAGTGGTGCAAGCAGTTCCAGAGCATCAATTCCACCTGTTCTATAGTTTCTTAGATAGTGAAACTAGGGATCAGTGAAGGACTATCAGTTTAGGACTTTTTGTAAACGATCTACCTCAAAGAGTTCTAGTGGAATTTTCCTCCGCATCACAGGGGAAGAGAGGACTGACATGATTACACCACCTAGAACCTCTATAAATTATGTCTTACTTATTTATTTACTTTATGCATTTATTTATAGTTCATATCTCATCAGATCACACACTTAGCAAACATCAGAAACTGAGTCAACACAAGATTACATTTTACCTTACAAACTGATAAACACATATTTTATAAAAAGGCTTTAACAATCCGATGCCGGTTAACTCCGCATAAGTTTGGATTGAAACTCAATATGCTTCAAGATTCAGTTTTTGGGGACAAGTTTATTCACCCCCCCCCCCCCCCCCCCTTTAAACATGTGTCAGCCTTTTCACGGGACCAACAATTGGTATCAGAGCAGAGCTTCCGTTCCGAAGAGATCCTTAGCTGACTTTGTATACCAGTTTGGCTGCTTAAAGTAACTGGCCATCAATTATTTCTGATACCAACAATTGGTATTGGAGCAAATCTTCTACTCTGAAGAGATCTCCGATTGAGCTTTATCAGTTGTAACTGACCATCAGTTATTTACAATAGTTCTTAAAGTTTTATTCAAAACTGCATCATGGATACACAACATCACTTTAGAAGTTTAATTAACTACTCATTTTTAAGATTTGATGAATACACAAGCAAATTGCAGGCTCTTGTTGCTGACACCCAAAAAAAATTAATCGAGTCATTCGTTGAAAATTCAATGGACACCATTAGCAATGAGAATCCTGAGGTCTTACCATTGAGTCTTAAAGTGATAAAACATTTGAAGTAGTCCTTTTATCCATTTTTTTTTATTAAATTGTTCTTTTTTACTCTTACCTATTAAATATTTTCATGCTAGACAATATATTTGTTAATGCCGGAAAAGTAACATCAATTTTTTATACTATGAGAAATGACAAGAGAAAAACGTATAAATTAACACAAGTTTCATGATAGATAATATCATTACAGACATACTACAGGTTACATTTGGAAATGCATACATTTTTGACATCGAAATAGAGATACACGAATACAATTACATTAACAATGAAAGTTGCAACGTCTTTTCTACGGTTTTCGGGCATTTCCTCGAAGATCAATTCACCCTGAAAAGAAAAGGTGCAAAAATATTACTCAGTTGATGAAAAATAAGGAAGGTATCATGCAAAAATCAATGGAGAAAAAAATGGCAGTATAGTATCTCTATTAATTGGAGTAGAAATCGTTTTTAAGAATCTTATATTTAAATACAAGTGTTGATCTTTAGATAGACACAAGTATATATAAGGGATAAAAGGTATGTTACCTTGAGCAATCAATGTTGCGAGAAATCTTAAAGGGGACATTGGCACCACAGAGCTTTGGAAGACCTGCAGCTCTTTGAAGCTCGAATCACCTGGCATCGTAGCAAGGACTTAAGGCGGTGCGAAAGTTGTTTGGCGATCATTTTTAGTCTTAGGCGATTTCACCAATGTTTTTAAACCACTACAAAGAATCCGCGGGACCCGTCCACCTCCCGATAAATAGCTCAAGCATGGAAGAAGATCGTTATTAACGTCATCACAGGTGATAGCGTCGACCCGGCTGGCCATGGGAGAAATCAACATCATGGACACGAAAGCAACAGCAAGAAGAACCCCATATGTTTTTGAATTCGACATTGCTATACCAACTTGGAATGAAGCGGCCCGGGAATGAAGCTTAATAATATATATATCCTTATTGAATGAACAATTATGTATAACTGGAACTTGGAGAAACATATATGATGGATGTTGATATATATAGAGGCAAAAACAAAGGTTATTATTTTGGCCTCATCATATTTTCTATATGAACATTTTCACAATAAAATTTGATGCTTTCATTAGACTTCTACTTTGGTTGGATTTAGATTGGAATGTTGGACTCACCCGTGACCTGGAGTATATGCTTTTTCCTGGTGTAACACAAATTAAAGGTTTTTAAAAGGGAAAAATCCAAAAAAGGAGTCCATTTATTCCTTTCCTAACACAATAATTTGAAATATCAATATACACAAAATAACACCGTGTCTTATTTTTAAGGCTTTGGATTTTAAGTTGGCATGCGGTGGGAAATAAGGTTGAAAATAGTAATGTGGAGGTTGTTGTTTTTAAACTTGTGGTGGATTTGGAAAGCATCGTCGACCCCAGGCATGCGCCACAGGTATGTCAGGTGCCAAAAAGCGATCAGGATAAATATCGGGAGGTCGGCCATGTGCCCGGCCTCCATTAGGCGTGCTCCTGGCCTTCCAACACGCGAATCAATGTTCTGACAGAGACATCAAGCCCTGTTTCGATATGGGTGTGTTTGGACCAAACTTAAAACTTTATTCACTAAATTATCTTATTTACCATTTTTTTATTATATCTATTATTTTATTATGATTTTTCTCACCAATCATTTCAACATCACCCAATAAAATAAAATTAGTCAATTCCTTTTATTCACCCAGTGTAGTATTTAACCATTACTTTATTAATATATAATTTCATTAAAATTTCTCTCACAAATCATTTCTTCATCTACACAAATTTCAATAAAAAATTTCAATTTTATAATTGTTATTGCACTTTATTTTATTTTACTTTCTCTTTCCTGAATTTATTTAAATCAAAAAAATCCGAAATGATTGGCGGAATTTTTTCGAGGCCAAAACCACGAAAGAGTGGCTAAATCTAAACCTCGGTAAGTAAGGAAGCCAGACGTTAGGCTCCAGAAGGTGGAATTACTTTTGGATAGAGGCTTTATATGGCACATAGCAATGGAGGAGTAAAATCTTGCACGGCTATGTGTTGGAGAGACTCCAGTAACATTGTTTTTGTCCCAAATTGAGGAACGGTTTAAGGATCTATGACTTGCTTGGCAAGGCAATGACAAGATTAGTGTTATTCGTTTGAAGCCCTTGCTTGATTTGATGTAAATGCTCTGTACATTTTTTGCCTAATTTTGGGAGAAATTATAGAATCATATCACTGTAGCCCCCTATTTCATGTTAGGCCGTCTAAGACCTGACAATTTTTTCGAGTCCCACTTTGGAATTGTCACGGGCTTATTCAGGCCTGTTCAAAATGACACAGGTTACACCATGGCCAAATTGCATTTTCAAAAAGCCCGAAATTGGTCCGCCTCGTTTAAATTGTAACGGGTTAGGTCAAGGCCCATTGAAAATTGAACGAGCCTGCCCAATTTTGAACGGGTGGGAGGGGAAACATATTGGATTTCAAATTAAACGGGACGTTTGTCCAGCCCATTGCAAATTGAACAGGGCAAAGAAGGATATGAATGGTGTATGATTTACCCTTTCTAATTTGCACGTGGTGTGTAATTAAATGCTGCATAACTGGTCTTATCTTTCTATTTTTCACCCAATATCATCATCTTTTACACCACCCATATACTTACTCATTCCACTTCTACACATATTTGAGAAAAAAATTCATCATATTTCAAATTGAAAGGGGAAATCATCCAACGGAATATCAAACTACACCGGTCGTTTCTTAAAAAAATGCGTAAGCATTTCACTTAGGATTTTAGTTTGATTTATTTTAAATTGCGTATTTGTTTTAATTGTTCTATGATTATGTTTGAGGTAATTAGTTAAAGTTACAATTTCTTTATGTTTAGGGTAGTGAAAGAATAAATTTTCGATTTTTAGGATAGTGAAAGGACGATGAGATAATTCGATAAAGAAATTGACATTCGTTGGAGAAATATGTAGTTGATACACTTGTATTTCGGTTGATATCAATGTGATTGCATGTAGTAAAATACGAAACATGTATTAGATTCTGTTTTATTGGTTTGGTCATAAGTTGATTATGCTATTGTTGTAGTTGACGATAAAATTCGCAAGTTAAATTGACAAATTTAATTGTATTTTATTATGTTTTTGGTGATCGTATTAGCACGTCCCATGAAATTATCGGTAGCAACATAATGAAGTGTTTTAAGAACGTGAACCGATGATGAATCTCGACCTATTCTATGGTACACCTCGACCTCATTAGGTTCTTAGAAATGCATTCTTCCCTAGGGTGTTTTCGATTCTTTCGGATCTGCTTTGTCGGCCTAGTCCACAGGCATTGTATTGGGGCTCCTTATATAGCGTAGCTCGTAGAAAGTCTGCTCAATAATGCATCATTTCCCGTTCTCAGCAGCTTGGTAAAGCCTCAGCCGGAAGCGAGGCATCCGTTAGATCGAAAATCTAAGCTCTATTCTGCTGGCTCTGTCCAACATCTATTCTCCCTCGTCATTATCAATTATTTTATGATTATGGTAAAAACACTCTTCAATTTCTTGTCTACTGATTTATAAACAACAAAACGCAACAACATTCAGAAAAACCTAACCATTGTGTGTGTGTCTATATATTTATATATATGTATACTTATATATATTGGGTTTAGTATATATGTAAATACTTATATATATACATGTACGTACATATATATGTGTACATACTTATACATATACAAGTACATACATATATATAAGTATATATATACGTATATACTTATATATATACATGTACGTACATATATATATATATATATATATATATATATATATATATATATATATATATATATATATATATATATATATATATATGTACGTACATGTATATATATAAGTATATACGTATATATATACTTATATATATGTATGTACTTGTATATGTATAAGTATGTACACATATATATGTACGTACATGTATATATATAAGTATTTACATATATACTAAACCCAATATATATAAGTATACATATATATAAATATATAGACACACACACACAATGGTTAGGTTTTTCTGAATGTTGTTGCGTTTTGTTGTTTATAAATCAGTAGACAAGAAATTGAAGAGTATATATATATATATATATATATATATATATATATATATATATATATATATATATATATATATATATATATATATATATATATATATATATATATATATACTATATATATATATATATATATATATAATATATATATATATATATATATATATATATGTACGTACATGTATATATATAAGTATATACGTATATATATACTTATATATATGTATGTACTTGTATATGTATAAGTATGTACACATATATATGTACGTACATGTATATATATAAGTATTTACATATATACTAAACCCAATATATATAAGTATACATATATATAAATATATAGACACACACACACAATGGTTAGGTTTTTTCGAATATATGTTGTTGCGTTTTGTTGTTTATAAATCAGTAGACAAGAAATTGAAGAGTGTTTTTTACCATAATCATAAAATAATTGATACTTATATATATATATATATATATATATATATATATATATATATATATATATATATATATATATATATATATATATATATATGTATATATATGTGTGTGTGTACGTACATGTATATATATAAGTATGTACGTATATACCAAACCCTATATACGTACATACTTATATATATAATGTACATACATATATATATATATATATATATATATATATATATATATATATATATATATATATATATATATATATATATATATATATATATATATATATATATATATATGGGGAAGGGGACAGAAGGACATGAAATGTCAAAAATAGGCATTAACCGACATCTTCCATTTTGTGTGATTAACAAGGAAAAAATGGTATTGGATGGACCGAAATACCCATACTTTCTTTTTTTTATTATTTGTTGTGCAATTTGTAGTAACTACTCGAACTCAGAAGTAACGATTTACCAATAAAAGAGGTGCGTAAGAATCTTCAACGGGATTTATCGCATATTTTGAAAAAGCAATATATAGGAAATTACGGTGATGAATTCTGTTCCATGATTTCTATTCCACTATTAAATATTTTTTGACTAAAAATTAAATCCACAATGTCAAATAGTAAAGAGTCCTTCTGTAGTTTGCCACTTCTTATGCTTGAGTTTACTTCTGAGTCGTAAAGTCCTTTTGAAGTAAAGAAAAAATAGATTTTTGTCAAGAAAGACATATTCACTAATAAATCAGACTAGAAGTACACACATGATTAATAAGGACAAAATTAATTTAAAGTTCCACTAATACCCCTATTTTATAAGTATGCTTCTATTTTTTTCAATAAATTGCGAGTGAAGTAACAGTAACACGTGAAGTAACAATGCAATAAGAATGGTAATTTTCAACATGTAGTAAAATTTAAGAGTCAGGTAACAATAACACACCAAGTAAGAATGCAATAAGAATGATCATTTCGAACATACAATATTGTAACCACTTTTTTTTTCATTTGTTACTACATTTTTTCTAGAGTTACTACATGTTTAATGTGTAATACATTTTTTTTATTGTAACTATATTTTATTGATCGTTATTATTTGTTTATATGTTACTACATTTTTATGGCTGTGAGTACACTTTTTATGTGTAATTACATTTTTTGATGTGACTACATTTTTTTATCATTAACTTTCCTTTCTTTTTCGTATGTTAGATTATAGATTTAACTAGTCAAAAAAATTTATGACTGCAGTAAATCCTAATAATGATTCCCACATTTATTGGCGCAGTTACACCAATTTGCACCCAAATAAAAACAACATAGGTATTTCGGTCCATTTATTTTCATTTTGTCCTATTTAATCATCCAAAATGAGAGATGTCCTTGGATCCCTAATTTTGACATTTTATGTCCTTCTGGCCCATTCCCCTTATATATATATATATATATATATATATATATATATATATATATATATATATATATATATATATATATATATTTGACGAGGGAAGGCAGAAAATGTTACGTGTCTGAGATGGAGATTTTAGGTTGTTACGGATTATTAAACGTTGAATCTCGATCATGTAATATTTTGTTTTCCGAGAAAAGGGCAGACGTGTCATTTTTGCGAAAACGGAATATTAGATTTAATTTTTTTAAGTATTAAAGTTGTATAAAAAAAATATTAATTTGAGGTAATGAATATTTATGGGAATCTTGGAATTAATTGTAATTAAAGGAAATTAATGCATAACTAATGTGAGTGAGAGATTTTATTTTGAGAAATAACCTTCCCACTAGACATGGATTTATCAGAAAGTTTTATTCTCCCTATGAGTTCGAACTCTGTAAGTTGAGAGCAAAAGGAAAAGTCAAAGAGAGTTCTTCCAAATTCTCATGAGTCCGTTATCGGTTTTCAGAAAGATTTAGAGTTTCGGAAACGGTGGGAGAAGGTCTAGAAAACAAGCCAAAGTCTTCCAGAAAGATCATAAGCAGCAGAGTGTGGTACTCACAATTCCTTATCCTAAGAAACCGTTGTAAAGAACAAAACCATCAGCACGAGTAGAAGGGGTTAATAGAATTAACCTCAACAAAACCCGAATTCAAAGCAGCAAGAAATACACTCTGTGAAGGAATGACAATCACAAAAGCAATAGCATTAGAAGCACATAATTCAGATAATAGGCCAACCCAGACCACAGAACAGCAGCAAAACCAATAGCACCTCCAAAAACTGATGATAACTGGACTTTAAAGGTTGACAACCACCATACTGAGACCAACAGAGAACATAGCAAGTCTTCATGAAGGGCCATAACAGCAATTAAGGACTGAACGACTCATTTGATGCAGGTGAGAAAGAACATCTGATGTTCAACCTTCAAAATGCAGAAATTGGACTAACAAATGCTTGGCAAATTCGATTCTTTACTCACCTAGTTAATGATTAGCCCCAATTTTCACATTGAACTAGCGATGCCTAAAGAAAGATCTTAGAAATACCTAAAATTTGATTAGATCGATTCTATCGAAACGCACACTCGGAGAAAAGGATTGTTGCGGCTGTTTGCTAAAACCGTCGGGAGAAGAAAAGGCAGCGGCGGCCTGATACTTTGCCTTCTTAATTCATTTCTGATGAAGGAGAAGCTCCTCCAACGGATACGGCGGTGCAAGAAGAGGAGGAAGACAGCCGGCGCTTACACAGATATTTGGAATTCCGCTCTTAAAGTGGGCCTTCCCAATCCGGTGTCTCATCCGCCCAGCCATGGACGACGACTTCTCAGATCCAGAATGTCCAAAATCTGAAGCCTATGGATTAATTTTATAAAAGGGTAGTTTGGGAAAGTTGATTAAATTCCGTCCTTATAACTAATGATCTTTTAAATATGTCCTAAGTGTCTAAATAAGTCCCAAAACACGTCCTTATAAACAAATAACACATATTAATTTTCTTTCTGGAAACGGATGGGAAGTCCATTTATTCCTTTCTTAACACAATAATTAGAAATTTCAATATATTGAAAAGAACACAATATCTAATTTTTAAGACTTTGGATTATGATTTTGCGGTGGGAAATAAGGTTGATGATTGTAATGTGGCGGTGGTTGTTTGTAAACATGATGTGAATTATTGCGTCAAGTTACAACTCTGGTTTGTACTAATATTAGCTAGTAAAGCAAGTAAATGATGAACATCAAAATCAAAGATCGATAAAACTCTAGTCAATACAATGCGAGTTCGAGTAATTATCTTCTATGTGTTCAACCGTTTCTGGCCCTGTCGCGTGCTTTTCCCCAACTTCACCGCAAAAAGACAGAGTTTTCCATCTTTTACCAAACTTGCATGATACTCCCACCATTCCAAAATAATTGATGCAGTTGCAAAAAACACGCAGATTAATGCAACAATTAATTGTTTTGACTTTGATGTGATAAAGACTAAAATACCCTTATGTAGTTGGTAATTATAGGCATTTAAGGCATTGTATGGAAAATGAAGAGAAGCGTAAAATACGAAAAGTGCATTAAATTTTGTATTGGAAAATATTATCCATCAGTTATTTTGGAACACAACTTTTTTACAACTGCATAAGTTATTATGAAACAGAGGGAGTGATTGTTATTATAAGCAAACTCAGCCACATGTAGGTAATCAACTCACGAACCACCTACCTCTAAAACACAAGCTCTTAACATATGTTACATATCCTCAAGGGTTTGTATTGTCCTCTCGGATTGTGTGTCTGTATGTGGATGGAAAGTCGTACTCATCTTTGACTTAGTACCCAAAGCTTTTTGTAACCCTTTCAAAAAACAACTGATAAATCTGATATCACTATTGGAAACAATAAATACAGGCACACCATGAAGTTTCAGTATATTATCCAAAGAGAGTGTAGTCAAATTCTTCAATGGCATGCAACATTTGCTGGCATAAAATGAGCAGTTGTTGTGAGTCAAACAACAATTAGCCATATCATATCATCATCACTCTTAGTGCGCGCTAATCATGTCATGAAATCCATTTTGATCTTATCACATTACCATTCCGGGATTTTTAACGTGATGACGTAGATCAAGTGATAATAAAAATACTTGACCACCAAAACCAATACTAGCAAGAGGACTAGGTCCATCGTAGTATAGCTATAGCGAATCAAGGTCGATCCCACAGGGAACCAATTGTGGGTCATTATATACAAACAATTAATCATCCATGCCAAGGACACGAAGGCGGTCTACGACCAACAAAAGACAAGAAAATATAAACGACACGACTCGACACAACACAAATAAAGACACGTAATTAATCTCCCCAATTATTATGTTATCGTTTGGATCTAGAGATTCTATATAATTAAGCTAGACTCGACAACTATTAATCCGATCCGTATTTCTTTTATAGTGGCTACGGGAGTCATCCCCTCAACTAGATCTAGCTCCGGGTAGGCCATCTAGATCACTATGCTACATCACGTGACTTCGTTTTTTCGGCCTCCATCTCGTATGACTCGCACGCTTACAAAACTAGGGATGCCGATATTAACCGTATTCCTCACCTAGGCAACATTCCTGTAATTAGGCGTACTTCCTAAGCGATCGCATCAGTCTCTGTCCCATTAACAATTACCTGCACGGTCTCATGTTAATCTACGATTTACGTATAACTAGGTGCTAGCAATTCCCGAATACAGAACATATCTAGATCTCGCTGAAAGTCCCGGAAGATCAATTCATGAGCCAACCTAGGAGTCCTATATTGGTATTTCCTAATAATACAATAATTAAAACAGACGAGCAACGTAGCCGTAGCCATACCTACTAATATAAGAAATTCTAGGTGGACAATCACACCATAAAGACGTGGCTAGATTGACGCGGTGAAAACCTAAATCTTAGCGTTTCTACATACGTAACGGATAAAATAGAGATTCATAAAGCAATTATATAGATCTACTAAAAACACGGTTGTCGATCATACCAAAGTCATCTATACGTCACCGGATGACAGATCTGGGCGTGTGGATCCTTATAGACAAGGAATCCCCACCGCCTCATATCGTATCCTTAGATCTACAGCATTCGGTGAAGAACGAACAACCTCAAACAATAAACAATAATTGGGGGCTTAATTACAAAGAACTAAGAACAAATAAATACAAGAACTTACATTATTGCAGAACTTGCATAAAAACTGCTCTAAGAAAAACTGAGAATTTTATTATAAACTAAGAAGTGTATATGTTGTCTAGAGTAGTGTATGGCGTGTATGAAATGCCTTTATTTATAGGGGTTCAAGCTAATTAAGAGATATACATCAAAATATCAAAACAAATAAGAGATAACTCTCGTCCGATCTCATAAGTGAAATGCGCCCCCCCCCCCCCCCCCTTTATGCGTGTGTCAAAGTCGGCGCCACTCTTTTGATTGGTTTGCCGGCTTTTGTCATGCATTACTCCTCTTCTCGTGCTTATCCGATCTCTATCTTGAATTTCCTTTGATTTATCTTGAGATTTAATTCTTCCATTTGTATTTATCCTCCTTAATTATCCCAATCTGCATAATAGATATTTATCCCAAAATAAATCATATTTAAATAAAAACGGATAAATACCAAAATATATAATATAAACGGATAAATACCAAATTATATAATAAAAACGGATAAATACCAAATTATATCTTATAAATCACATAACATTAAATAATAAATATAAACATGTGATTTAATATAAAATATATATTATTAATCTCGATTTAAGGTCAACGTTGATGACTTTTACGGGTATAATTTGACCGTCATCAACTACCCCCCACTTAGACTTTGATCGTCCCGAACAAAGCCTCAATAAGTCATTCCCCAAGACAACATTTTCCATGGTCAAATCATACATACACAAGAAACTCGAGGCAACTCATACCATTGATGCTCATAAGATATTCATTATTCATTACTCGCTATGAATCGAAGTGATGTGTGCATGTGCATTTGATTTTATCTATTCGTGGCAAGATTAAAGTTTATGCTAACTTCGCAGTCTCAACCTACCAACATCAGCATTTCCACTTCTTAAGCCTCGCATGGGTAAAGACATGGTGCAATAAGCAAGAGCGTCATCCAGAAGGTTTTTGGACTTGGAGACCGAGAAAAATACTCGAAGCCTCTTAAAAATTGAATTTTTTCTCACATTTTCATATTTTCAAGCATTAACACATCTCAAGAAATAAACTTGCTTTAAAAGTAAATTATGCATTGCAAGAATCCGCTTTCACGGATTGGTCAATAACATGAATATTACCACAAGCGCAAGGCTACTTTGGTAATGTTACTACAAGCCCAGTGTTTAACGCTTTGTCAAAACACAGATTATTCTCAAGCTTATTACTCCGCTTTGATGGCCAGAAGATAGGAATACATCAGAAGATAAATATCGACACTAAGTCTACATAACCAATCATCTACGCAATGTACACATAATTCTTCAGTTATTATAATTTGCACGGTAAAACTCGATTCAAAGATTGAGTAATCGAATAATAAATAACTACTTTCAACAATCGGCATGAATATCCTTAAATTTACATTCACATAAGTATAAAATGATCATGTAATCATGCAACTTGGTTCCTTCCCTATCAATTCTTAGCTAGGAACTCACAATTCTAAGGGTACGAGATAAATAATATGGCATTTATTTAATTTTTCACTGTTTTATTTTAATTATAGTACATCATAGCTAAGTCTCCTACCCCCCACTTAAACATGTCATTGTCACCAATGACAAAGAAAAATGAGAATTTAAGAAAAAGACTTAGCTCTGGGAACGGCTCTCAAGCAAGAAGCAGAATATCGGAGTAGTCCAAGCACGTTGAGGGACCTCTATGAATATAAGCAAACCGGAGATCGAACACGAAGTTCTATCGTTGCAAAATAAGTCTTCAACAAAGCTCGAAACTCGTTACAGCGTTAGCTCATAAAAAATAATAATCGAAACAAAGGGACAGTAAAAGGAATACATGAAACCTCAAACATTTTTAAGTCCTTAAAACGATTACATTTGTGAAACATTGGAATTATTAAACCCGACTTGTTTTGAGTACAACATTATGATTTAGAAAACTGACAACAGACTCAATACAAAGGAAAATATACTAAATAGAAAGAAAAAATAAACAAGCAACTAAAGATGGCAGTCTTCATCTATATCCTCCACCGCAAAAAATATGAGTAAAACCGGGTGGAGAAGATAAAGATCAAAAAGCATTACCCCATGTGTGAAAACACGAGGTTTACCTGATTGATAAGGTTTTTAATCCAGCGTAAAAGAGACACTTGGTAAGGTATAACAGATTCAATATGACCTATTGGTAAAAGATAGGATCAGAAACTCGGCGCAGACGCTTCACGTTTGGATTGGATATCAACAACTTAGGGAGATGTAGCTTCTCCTCGAAATTACTAATAACCCAATGTAGCACGTAGAAGTCATCACCGTCATCAACAAGGTCGGATTGGTGTGATATTTAGAACGAAACTCATCATCTCGAAAAGCCGGAATAGGCGTAAAAGTGTGAAATCTAAAACATCCGGTAGAAAGATAAATTGTATGTTGATCAGACCAAAAAAAATGTTCTTGTTCGCACCAATCATTCTCTGTTACATTTGCAATAATTCTCAAGCTCTCTTAATGCTTTCATCTTAAGGTTGATTGCTAAATTTCCTTTTCTTTAGCAATTTCATGACTCTCCTAAGAAACTCTATTTCACGTGGCCTATATTGAGTAAAAAAGTTTTGCACATCCTTAGCCTAACGGCCATCGGAACACGGCAAAATAAAAAACCTCAACATATGTCACGTTACTCTTATTTGACACAAAGAAAACAAAACCTAAAATCCTAAAAAGAAATCCTAAGGGGTTTAAAGAAGTAGTTCTGAGTTTAAAGTCCTCAGCTCGACTTTCCAAAAATTATCCTTGTCAGTCATCTTTCATAGCTTGCTAGACTTTGACCCTTTGAGCACTATATGAGGTGGGCTCGTTGCTGTTGCAGATTAATATCCTTCCCTTGGTTGTGAGACATAGGAAACGACATTCATCCATAGTGAATTCTAAGAAGATTTAGTCCTAGGGACCCATTTTAATCACATCCTCTATAATGCTGCTTCATTATGCTCTCTCAAAACTCAACGTCTTCTTTAGATTGCGAATGCTTATCTACACAAATTGTTGCTCCCGTGGCCACTAGAAGCAATCTCATGCATAGGACAAGGAGATTTTGACAGAACTATGAGGAACACTTTATTCACTGCTTCCTTCAACTACCACATGTTTCCCTACACTCGCTAGATGAGACAGATTTGGGGCAGAACCTTCGGCACTAATAAAATTAATCTTACAAACCAACTCCTGGCAAAGATTCATACTCAGGTTCATGTATAGGGTAACTTATGTTAAAAAAAAACAAAAGATAGTAAAACATAAGCAAAAAAGGTAATACCTTGCCTTCAACATTGTACCACGAATAATTCGAACCTTTTAATATTTATTTTCTCGGAGCCATCTTGGTGCTTTAAAGGTGTTGCTTCCATCACTTTTCCCATCGAAGATTCGTAGCTTCACATGTTGTTGGGTTATTTTCTCAGTGCCCACGAAAAATTACTGAGTCAGATTATTTCTTCTCTGGTTTCTGCAAACAGAAGAAAAACAAAACGGACCGTAGACTGATTTTAACATGGTTTCCCATGCTGCTATCAGACTTACGGATTAAACACACGGAGATAAACAGACACGCGAAATTCCATAAAACGGAACCGGGCTCGCCGCGGCGAGAGGCGATCTCGGCCGGGAGCGAAACCATTTGTTCCGCATTCGGAATTTTTACACAGAGCAGACAACCAGAGGGACTCAAAAACATAAAAACAGACTCTAAAATAGAAAACTCGACATGAATAAAAAATTATTTATATATAAAATTGACCGTTGGTTCCCCGGCAACGGCGCCAAAAACTTGATGACGTAGATCAAGTGATAATAAAAATACTTGACCACCAAAACCAATACTAGCAAGAGGACTAGGTCCATCGTAGTATAGCTATAGCGAATCAAGGTCGATCCCACAGGGAACCAATTGTGGGTCATTATATACAAACAATTAATCATCCATGCCAAGGACATGAAGGCGGTCTATGACCAACAAAAGACAAGAAAAGATAAACGACACGACTCGACACAACACAAATAAAGACACGTAATTAATCTCCCCAATTATTATGTTATCGTTTGGATCTAGAGATTCTATATAATTAAGCTAGACTCGACAACTATTAATCCGATCCGTATTTCTTTTATAGTGGCTACGGGAGTCATCCCCTAAACTAGATCTAGCTCCGGGTAGGCCATCTAGATCACTATGCTACATCACGTGACTTCGCTTTTTCGGCCTCCATCTCATATGACTCGCACGCTTACAAAACTAGGGATGCCGATATTAACCGTATTCCTCACCTAGGAAACATTCCTGTAATTAGGCGTACTTCCTAAGCGATCGCATCTGTCTCTGTCCCATTAACAATTACCTGCACGGTCTCATGTTAATCTACGATTTACGTATAACTAGGTGCTAGCAATTCCCGAATATAGAACAGATCTAGATCTCGCTGAAAGTCCCGGAAGATCAATTCATGAGCCGACCTAGGAGTCCTATATTGGTATTTCCTAATAATACGCCAATTAAAACAGACGAGCAACGTAGCCGTAGCCGTACCTACTAAGATAAGAAATTCTAGGTGGACAATCACACCATAAAGACGTGGCTAGATTGACGCGGCGAAAACCTAAATCTTAGCGTTTCTACATACGTAACGGATAAAATAGAGATTCATAAAGCAATTATATAGATCTACTAAAAACACGGTTGTCGATCATACCAAAGTCATCTATAGGTCACCGGATGACAGATCTGGGCGTGTGGATCCTTATAGACAAGGAATCCCCACCGCCTCATATCGTATCCTTAGATCTACATCATTCGGTGAAGAACGAACAACCTCAAACAATAAACAATAATTGGGGGCTTAATTACAAAGAACTAAGAACAAATAAATACAAGAACTTACATTATTGCAGAACTTGCATAAAAACTGCTCTAGGAAAAATTGAGAATTTTATTATAAACTGAGAAGTGTATATGGTCGTCTAGAGTAGTGTATGGCGTGTATGACATGCCTTTATTTATAGGGGTTCAAGCTAATTAAGAGATATACATCAAAATATCAAAACAAATAAGAGATAACTCTCGGCCGATCTCAGAAGTGAAATGCGCCCCCCCCCCCTTATGCGTGTGTCAAAGTCGGCGCAACTCTTTTGATTGGTTTGCCGGCTTTTGTCATGCTTTACTCCTCTTCTCCTGCTTATCCGATCTCTATCTTGAATTTCCTTTGATTTATCTTGAGATTTAATTCTTCCATTTGTATTTATCCTCCTTAATTATCCCAATCTGCATAATAGATATTTATCCCAAAATAAATCATATTTAAATAAAAACGGATAAATACCAAAATATATAATATAAACGGATAAATACCAAATTATATAATAAAAATGGATAAATACCAAATTATATCTTATAAATCACATAACATTAAATAATAAATATAAACATGTGATTTAATATAAAATATATATTATTAATCTCGATTTAAGGTCAACGTTGATGACTTTTATGGGTATAATTTGACCGTCATCATAATGGCTTAAGCAAACCCCCAGTCTTCGATGCTCAGCCTTGACTTTTTAACACGTATCACATTGAGCTACAAACTCAGCTATCTCCAATTTCATAGATGGCCACAAATACTTTTCCTTAAGATCTCGATACATCTTTATAGCACCCAGGTGTACCGCAAAGGAAATTCTATGTGCCTTATACATTATTATAAAAGTTATCGTCATGTGATTGACACCACATCTAAGGATCACTTCATTCTCATAAAATGTTTTCATTTTCCTAGTTGTTTCTATCTTTGATACACTAGGTATTCAAGGGAACTACGACGAGTCATGCACTAAGATACACTTGGGTGTAACCTAATAGAGATCCGCTCTAGTAGTTAGGGGCTAATCCCATATGTTTGTGTGTTCGGCGAAGTCCCTCCACTTTTGCTGATCATCTAAGTGATCGGCAAAGTTGTCCACTTTTCTTGACCACACCACACATCACGATATTGTCTTGTGCCTTACCAAGAATAACATTGATGTTTAGTCTTTTATCTAGTCAACTATGTATGTTATTAATCATTAACTAGCCACCTAAGTGATTTCAAGTAAAGGCTCTATTGGAAATAAAATTTATGTTTTGATGATGATTCATTTGTTATTCAGATATTATTTTAACCCCATTGATGAAGTGTTATAACTACCTGTTATATTGCAAATCAAAAATATGTCTAGATATTAATGTATAGGATTTAATAGAGTCTGATATTTGTCTAAGTAAATCAGACAAGCACTGTAATAGTTCTAGGATCAAAACTGAGAAAACGAGTAACTGACTTGATGAGATTATGAAAATTGAGTTCACAATTGAAGATTGAGAAACTGACTCAGAGCACACCTATAGAAACTGAGGAAGGTGAGTTCGCTGAGGGACACAGACTCAGTTGACTTATCTGGAAGCTGAAGGCTGGGGGGACCTAGACTCAGTTATTGAAGAGTGAAGAACTGAGGGATCAAACCCAATTTACAAAGACCCATGTCGAGACTATAAAGTTAGAATTCAAGCAAGATTGTGATGACCTGAACTGACACTATAGATCTTGTATGAAGACCAAAAATACATAAGGACAATGTTATCTTGGATGATTTATATGTTATGGTGTACTCTGGTTAAGTCAATTGTAGTCCGATGAAGAATAGAGTACTGAGTTTTTGAAGAAGAGGAAAACTCATTTAATACACTTAAAGCTGAAAACTGACTAGATCACCGAAAATCAGTTTTAATCTGAAGCTAAAAAAAGGGAAGAAGATTATGACCTTTATAAAGCAAACAATTTTATTGGATACTTAGAAAATGTTAGAAAGGACACTGACATTCAACAGAATAAGCAGGACCACCAACGGCCAAAAGAATTCAAATTCAAATAAGATGAATGTTGGAGAAACCCCTATAAATAGGTCACTTCTACATCAAGAAGTGCGGAGTTCAAAATGAAAAATATATCTGAAAGATTTTAATAAGGGGGAATGTTATTTAAAAAGAACTCATGCTTTGAACTTTATTGCAAGATCAAGAAATCTTCAAAGTGTTCTTAAACTCATGGAAGCATCAAGATCAAACACTTAAAGAAAAACAGAGCTTGAGCAAATTATATACATCAAGAAGAAGAAGCTCAAATCACAAGCTGAATCATAGTTATTGATTCAAGTCCCAACTTTGATTTTATCAAAGGTTTTAGACTGTGAAACATCGAGGAGGTGTGAAGGACAGTTGAGCTGCAGTCCGGAAGACTATTGATGGGAGTCAACTTTACTGTACTTTGGTGTGCAGTTTAACCCCCGTTTATCACCGTATTGGCATGTTTTGGGTAGATATAGACCGTTTTGAGAGTAATATCGAGAATTATATACACGGGGAGTCAAACTGTCATATCGATGGTAAACTCCGCCTTTTTAGCGATATTTCACTCTTTTCCGAGCGCTTTTGTCTTGCGGAAATATGCGTGGTGTTTGTTTGTCTATGTATTGCAGGACTTAGGTGACTCGAGGACCCGGAAGGCGATGTTTTGGACTATGAGACGTAATCATGGCCTGAATGTAGCATAAAAAGTGAAGAAAAGCCAAGTTTGGAATGTGGACAAGCCAAACGGGCGTTTGCTATACCTTAGACGGGCGTCTGAGGGAAGGCCACATCGAATGGGCGTTAGCCCATACCAGACGGGCGTCCAGAGAAGTACGTAATGCATCATTCAGAAAGTTATGTTTTCAGCTGGACGTTCGTCCAAAAGACCCCCAGACGGGCGTTTGAGTAGGCTCAGCCCGATTCAAAAAGCTCATACAACACAGACGGACGTCCAGGGTTCCAGACGAGCGTCCAGGGTTCCAGACGAGCGTTCAGAGGAATGCGAACGCCCGTCCATTGAAGACGAAACCCTAATATCTCCTTATTTTCCAGTCAGACGGGCGTCTGACATGGACCAGACGGGCGTCCGGGACCGACAGCAGCAGATTTCGACTTAATCTATAAATACGCAGCTCATTCAGCCCCTACTGATCTTTGGCTGACTTTAGACTTTTCTTAGGCGATTTGTGTGCGGTTTTAGTGTAGTGTGATCACCCTTTGATCCCTTGATCCTATAAATTACATCCTTTGATTCTAAACACTTTTCATAGCTTAGATTTACGTTTCAAGTTCAAAAGATTGTCTTTTTGGTGGAGTATTTCTTCGTACTGTTTTAGATCAGATTTTTCCTCAGTTATATGGTAATGAATACTTTCTCTTTTATTATTTCTAGCATGATTTCAATTCTTATTTTGTTTATTAGGATAATTATGAGTAGCTAAATTCATGTGTAGTTGAATTATGTGAAAGCGAGCGGAAACCCTAAGGGGGATGAGATAGGGAATCGTGTAGTGCGTCAATTATTGTTTAAATGATTAATCCACGTCCTAAAACTTATTTTAACATCTTTGAATTAGATTGATCACCTAGTTCACTGTCACACACATCGAACTTATAGATGCATTTTGCGGTGAGATGTGGGATAAGGGGTTTTGGGATCGTTGCGTAGATTCGGCCTAGTTGTTAGGTCCGAACCCAATACAGAGGTTTGTCATCGTTGTTCGAGCGACTCTAGAGCTTAATCATGTTAGGTTAATCGGTTTTCTAATGGGAGAATTAATTAACTTCATATAGGGTGCTTAGATTGAGTTGTTTAGTCTAATCGCTAGAATTAGGAGTTGGCACCCATGGATGTCGTTAAACTACATTGGATAGGTAGGTCGGTTAAGACACGCTCCCTGTTAAGTCTTTCCTTAGGGGTAAAAGTAGCTCGTGGGATCATAGTTCGACTATACCCTTTAGTACCTAAAAGTAAACTCATTAGTTTAATCTTTACGTTTGCGTTAGTATAATACCTTCCTACCACTATTTTGACCTGAACTAAGTTCTAAGTCGACTTTGGTACTTGAACATTACTCCCTGTGGATTCGACCTTGACAACACTATACTACCGTTGACCCGATACTCTGTCGGTTAAGGTTAGCGGTTAGTTATTTTGCTATCAAGAATTTTGGCGCCGTTGCCGGGGAGTAACGTTTGATATCTTGTAAGCTTGGGCTTAGGTCGTTTTTATTTTGTTTTTTTGTTGTTTCTTGTTTGTCAGTGAATGACACGAAGCTCCAAAGAACCACTCATCGAGCCAATTGAAGAAATTGAAGCTTACGCACGTCATAGAAACAGTCAGCGCCGAGGAGAACCTCTGATTGCTAGTCTGAACCCTTTGTTTGAGGAAGAAGGGGTAGAAGAAAGTTCACTTTCAGAATCCTCAGAGGGAATGGAGGATTCACCGAATCATAGAGATGGCAAAGAACCCTTAATCGAGCACAATGTACAAGGGCAAACCTCAGACACTACTGGTGGTAACGCAACACTACCATTGCATACTCCACCGAGGACCCCTCGTCATGAACCGTTAAGAGAGGACAACACAGTGTTGCGTCAGTTGATAACCCTATAGTTAAATCAGAGGACAAGGATTGGACAGTACATGGGAGGACAAAATGCACAGAATACGCAGAACTTCGGACCCGAATTAGACCAAGAGACGGTAAATCGAGTACTGCAGATGCTAGAGAATCAAGGAAATCAACAAGGGTTCCAGAACCCGTACCCACAGCAACCCCCTGTGCAGCAGTTCTATCAACAGCAGCAACAGCAGAACTATCAGCCACAGATGGCTCAGCAGGCACAGAGACCGAGAGTTTTTTGAAATTATGTTACCACCCCACAAGAGGTTATAGGGCACAATCCAATCAGAGTGCCCCCAATTAATGCGAACAACTTGGACATCAAGCAGAATATTTTGAAAATGTTGGGGGAACATGCCATGTTCCACGGGAAGTCGACTGAGAACCCAAACAGCTTTCTAGATCATTTTCTTCAAATTTGTGGGACGATGAGATATAATGGGGTTAGTGACGAGGCAATAAAGCTGATAGTTTTCCCGTTTGCACTGAGAGGAGCTGCTAAAGATTGGTTTGATTCATTGCCCAACGATTCACTACATACTTGGGCAGATGTAATGCGAGTGTTTCTGAAGAAGTATTTTCCTCCGGCGAAGATTCTGGATCTGAAAGAAGAAATCTCTTCGTTTGATGGTCTCGAGGGATAGACCTTAAAAGAGACATATGAGAGATTCAGGGGTCTACTGAAGAGATGCCCTCCACATGGTTTTTCTATGGTGGAACATGTTATATATTATTCAGGGCCTTAGAGCCAATGGACCAGAATAAGCTGAATGCCGCCAGTGGCGGAGATATCCTGAATCTGCCGCCAGAACAAGCTATGAGACAGATTGAGAATGCGGTAGATGGAGAAGGACAATGGGGGTCGAGCAGAAAGAAGAAGAAAGCCCCCATGGAAAGTGTGAAGTCGCTAAAAGAAGAACTCGATCGAGAATCGGCAATGCACGACAAGATGCAAGAAATGGTGCTGAAGATGGACCGAATGGAGTTAGAACAAAAAAAGGCACATCAATGCCAACTTTGTGGAGGTGGACATTCTGCCATGGAATGTGCATCATCGAAAAAAACCCACTTATCCCCAACAGTTGACACCTACTCCAGTACAACAACAGTCTGGAAATCAGAATGACCAACAACGAATGGATATCTATGCAATGGGGCAAATGAATATGAATCAGCAAGAGTTTGGCCAGCAATAGTGGAATCAGAACTTTGATAATCAGCAAGGGCCTCAAATGGATTATGGTATGGGTGATGATTCATAACAATATGATGTGAATTATGTTGGACAAGGAAATCAGGGGCAATGGAATCAGAATCAGCAGAATCAAGGTTGGAACCAGGGGCAGAATCAGAATTGGAATCGAAATAGTAATCAGAACCAAGGCAAAACCAAAGGTTGTACAACCGACCTTGGAATCAGAACCCCCAGAATCAGAGTTCATACCAGAATCAGAATCAAGGCTGGAATCAAAATAGTCAGAATCCGCAATCTCAGTCACAAGGCCAACAGCAACAACAAGGGCAGAATTGGGGCCAGAATCAAGGTTGGAATCAGAATCAGGGCCAACAAAGTAATCAGAATCAGCAAGCGAGCCAGCCATCGAGAAATAATAATTCTGGCACCTATCAGCATCCGAATGCTCATTTGCACCAGAACAACCAAAACAGTCAGCAATCAAACAATTCTGGTGTTCAGAAGACGCCCGCTGAGATACTTCTGGAGAGATTAGACAGACTGTTTCTGAGCTAAATAAGAATGCTGTAGAGCAAAAAGTTGCCACACATTCTGCCATTCGGAACTTGGAGACCCAAGTGGGTCAAATAACCGACACATTGAAAACAAATCTGAGTGGTGGACTTCCGAGTAACACTGAGAGGAACCCAAAGGGTGTGAATGTTGTGTTCACACGAAGTGGTAAAGAGGCTGGGCTGAGTGACAAGAGGAAGGAATTATGGGCCGAGAAAGCAGAACCTGATAAGGCTGAGAAAGAGAAGGCAGTCGACCGTGAAGGGGCTATGTATGGTGAAGTCGAGATTGAGGACTTGGAAGTTGGCAGTGTGGAGAAAGAAATGGTTGCAATGAGGAAAGAATTGGAAGCCACGAAGAAGGCATTGGCTGAGGCAAACCAGAAAACAGTGGAAGGGGCAGCACCGAAGAAAGACTATGTGGTCTTGGACATTAAAGAAGAAGAAGCCTCACCACCTAAAGAGAAAGGTAAGAAAAATAGAATTCCTCCCCCTCTCCCTGATTTTGATGTTAATACTTTACCCTATCCTCCTAAGGACCCAGAAAGGACATACTGGCCCAAGGTCAGGCGAAATTTCTGAATCTCTTAAGAAAGGTAGAGGTGAATATTCTCCTACTAGAGGCAATTTCGAGCATTCCCCCATATTTTAAATTTTTGAAAGGGATGTTGTCGAGTAAGGAGAGGATGCAACAGATGGTGCATTTGAGTGAGGAATGTTCTGCAATCTTTGAGAATAGGATACCCCCCAAGCTACAAGATAGATGTAGTTTTACCATCTCAATTACCATTGGAGAAACCGTGTTTAAAAATGTGTTACGTGATCTAGGGGCTTCTGTGAGCCTGATGCCTAGAGGAGTGTATGAGAAATTGGGGTTGGGTAAGTTACAACCAATAGGGATGACTGATGATGCTTTTTTCTCACCAACCAGATTTATAATACTCAAGACAACGGTGACTAAACAAGCTCTCTAACCGGAAGTGGACCGGGTCGATTGCTAGTATAGCTACAGGAGTCCGAGGTCGATCCCACAGAGAAAGGTGTGTTTGTGAGTACCAAAGTGAACTTCTAACTTAGTCTAGGCAAACAAGCGGTTGGTTGGTTGTTATTACACTATGCTAAAACATAAAAGAGAGAGAGAAGATTAAACTACTAGATTCAATGAGGGAGAAAGGGACATAGCCGAACCATGATCAATGTGACTAATCTCAACCCTAAGGTAGACAAAACCGGGAGTGTGCATTATAATAAACGAACTCTTGCATTCAATTTCACGGGTGCGAACTCCTAAACCCGGTGCTAGCGTCTGAACAACTCTCTTCTAACACCTTATGCCATGTTAAGGTCTGAACAACTCTCTCCTAACAAGTCATGTTTTGCACTCGAGCCGCTTAAACATATAAATGAGTAACCTCACGATGAGCTCGGCTTAACAACTAAACCGAGACTACACCACGATCCTAGAACCCTTTTCCCACACCCCTCTCTCTGAACAACTCTCAAGAGTGGTGTGTGTGATGTTTGACCTAGGTGATCAATCTAGCCCAAATCCGTTATAACAAGTTCTAAGACGTGAAACATGCAAGAAACAACAATAAAAAGCACTACCCACTCCCAATTTCATCACCCAAAGGGTGATTTCACCACATTTCACATGATTCGACTATGGGGAGGAATTAGCTACACATATTGGAAACTAAACAACAAACAAGGTAGAAAAACATAACAATAACAATAAAAGAACAAGAGAACAAACTTACTTGATTAAGAAATTATGAGTACCAAATTCGTGCTCCAAAAAGATCAAATTTTGACAATTGAAATGTTACAGATCGAAGATAAGAGTTATATAATGAAAGAGAGGATCGAAAGAGGATTCTAATGATATATAATACTAAATCTAACTCCTAAAGATGAGAGAAATCGCCCCAATTTAACCTAAACTACTCCTATTTCGCGGCTGCCCTCCTTCTTGAGTTGGGCTGAGGGGGTATTTATAGGTGGAGGGAAAAATCTGCAGAAAATTGGTCCAAACGCTGGTTTGAAGGCTCTTAAACCAGCGTTTGGAGGGGTGTACTCTCTGTTTCCATTCTTGGCACTTGAAACGCTGGTTTGGAGCTTGGAACGCTGGTTTGAGACATGGAACGCTGGTTTGAGACATGGAACGCTGGTTTGAAAGCTCCAAACGTGCGTTTCGCATGATGCAGTTTTTCTGCTGTAGTAAAACCTTCATAACTTCTTCATCCGAGCTCTGATTTGGGTGATTCATGATGCGTTGGAAAGATCTTTCAATTATCTACAACTTTCATGAAGAAGTCATGACCAGAAAATGCCTCCATCATGGGTCAAAATGCTGCTGAATCAGAACAGACCACAAGGGTACCAACCATTCCTCTCCCTTTTCTTCCTCTTTCTCCTTCCTTGGCTCATTGTTGCACCTTGACCATGCTTCTCATCATAATTCTTTGCCTTCCGGGTTCTCGAGACACCATTTCCCTACATCATCACAACAACCAAAAACATCCAAAACAATCCAGAGGGTAAAAGTGCTCGGGAATAGGGTCAATATCACTAAAAAGAGGTAGTAAACTATCAAAGTGACGGATTTACTCCCCGTGCTAACAATTCACGATATTGCCCCTAAAACGGTCTAAATCACCAAGAAACGTGCTAAAAGTGGGATAAACGGGGGTAAAAGATGCACCGGAATCATGTAAAGTTGACTCCCATCAACCACCCCACACTTAGCCTTTGCTCGTCCTCGAGTAAAATAGGCGTTTTAAAACAAACCAATTAAGGGATTCAACTTTATGATGAAGGTGCTAATATTCACACTCTGGAGGTGACCACAAAGTAAGAAACACGAACATAAACATACCGATACAACATTATCAAGAAAATGGAGTGTGTGTGGTGCCAAGCTAAAACCATGTGCTCAAAATGATTGTCGGGGCTTGAATCCCAACCAAAAGTCTACCAACCGTCTCATAATCACTAGCCTCTCCACTAATCAAGGTCACTAAGTTTGGACACGATCGGGTAGGACTTGAAGGGTTATAACGTTAGGCTAGGGAAATTTCGGTTAATCGAAAGGGGTATTTTGGGAACTCGGAGAAAAGAAGTACGAGTGAACCTAATCAACCAAGTACCATCTCAACTTTATCATACAAACCACCCCAAAACTCCTTTTTGATCAACTTTGACACCTTGGGAACCATAGGATTCTAACGCACCCGAACTCATTGCCAAACTCGACTATGTTTCAAGTGTCGTGAGGCGAGTCCTAGCACACTAGCACCTATCTCACTATCCCAACTCTAACATCATAAAAGTAACTATTGAGCTCAACACTTTGACTCCAAGCCTTTATTTCTATATACATCCTCTCTTTTTTTTTTCTTTTTTTCTTTTTTTTTTCTTTTTTTTAAGGAAGAGATAGAAGAAGAGATTTTCTTTTCTTTTGGCCCAAGAGCCGAACACCAAGCCCAAACGAGCTCCTCAACACTTTATAGCTCAAAACGAGAAACAACAACCCAATCAAAAACAGCATCTCCCCCACCCCACACTTGCCTTAGCAAGTGTGGTCTAACAGAAGACTAAGTCCACTCGTAGGGTATAAAATGAAGGAAATGTGACCATAATAAGGCTCAAGGGTAGGTTTCTGACTAAGTAACAAAACGGCTATAAGCGAATGGTGGTCAGACCATTCTATCAAGGCTAAGAGGGGCTACGAAGGGAAAATGTTCGGCTTAGGCTTATTTGGCCAAGGTAGGGTCAAAAAGAACGCCAAAACCGTCATCCCGTGTCCTACTTAGGTGAACCTTAAACATTTCGCCTCGAGACTAGTGATATGAGAGGTGGTAGCAATCAAATTGTGCACAAAGTGTAGCTTTCGTGAAATTAATAAGACTCCATTCTCAAGATAATATCAAACCACAATGTACATGTTCGGGATCCCGACTAAGGTGATCACCACTCAAATGTGAAAATAACACATACAACACGGTGTTAAGACCCTTGAAAAATTTTAAAAATTACCCAAAAATCGACTCGAGCCCGATCATAGGCTAAGCATACCACATTTATAGCACATTTAACAACGAAAACAAGAAAAAAAGCTAAGTCTCCCACCCCACACTTAAACGAAACTCGTCCTCGTGTGTGAGAGATAAAAAGAGTAAAAAGACTTAGTTTGTTTGACCAAAACCCGGCAGAAAGGCGCACTTTAGCCCACGTGACATCTTCTAGTAAGCTCCATCTCGAGTACCTGAACACCATGTAGACAGAAGACAAGGCAAACACATGCACGGGAAAAAATCCACGTGCCAAAAGATGGTGATAGATACGAGATATATAAAAATAGAAGCCATACCACAATCAAGGTATCAAAGCATATCAACCATACTAGACGGGAAGTGCACTGGATGTAAAGATAATCAAAAGAAACACAGAGCATCCACGCATAAAATAAGGCCACAGAGGCTCACATAAAAACATCCCCGTCTATGTACAAAGGCCAGAACCAAAAGGAAATTCTCATCCCACACTCTATTTTAAGCAAAACTCTCCCCTCTTACAATAAAAAACTACTTCAAAAACATAATTATTACCAAAAAGGTGGGTTGCCTCCCACAAAGCGCCTTTGTTTTACGTCGTTGGCTCGACAAAATGACTTATACGGTGCCAATTTTTTCAAAGTTATACTATTGGCACATGCGAGAAAAAGTAGAAGTGCTTTGTTTAACGTCGTTAGCATCGACGTAGTGGCTCTATACGGACTCATACCACAAAAGACTCAAAACAACAATTCAAAAAAAAAAAAAAATTAATTTCAAACATGTATCACCAAAACCATCAACCGAAATCCGAACTCAAGAATATCAACAATTCAAGGAGAATGAGCATAGCAAGCATAGGGGAAAACGAGTTCACTAGGAACTTACCGCGCATGGCTCTTGGGAATCCCCTTTCGTTGAAATCCGCCATCATCCTCTTCTTGAAATTACCATCCCATGGTAGTTGTTCCCTTTCATAAATCTTGTGAGCTTTATCTACCGGAGAGTAAAGAATGTAGTAGTCCGGGACCGGTATGCTAATAACCTCCAAATCTTCCGGTAACTCTACCATGGATGTCATACCAAGCTCATGAGATTTCATCACACACTCCAAAATTTCATCATCATACACTTCAATCGGGAGTGGTGGTGAAATGGGCGATCCCGTCTTCTCTTCAAACTCAGAATCCGGTTCTTCAAAAAATGTGCTCAAATCTATCATACACTCCTCCAAGTCATCGTCTTGCATTTCTTCGGGAGGCGGTGTAATAGACAAACATTGCACCTCTTCCATCTCTTCTTCATCCCAAAACGAGCTACTTTCATCACCAAAGATTTCATGTTGAGTCTTATCAATGGTTGGTTCCACCATACATTCCACCAAGGCATCATCAATGTTCGCATCGGGAAGTGAGGGTGTAATTGGAAGAACGTGAAACCTACCACAGTCAAACTCCACAAGAGGAACCTCTAGTGACATGGACGATCCCAACTCAATCTCTAGCTCGGAAAACGCTTCATCAAAATAAAAATCATCATCCTCTCTCTCTGTTTTCCTTGAATGAGCCTCTTCTCGCTCTTTTCTCACGGCTTCTAGCTCCTTTCTTGTTTCTTTTTCTTTCTCAAACCTCCTCTTTTCATTTAGTTGCACTACTCGATCTTCAAGATTTTGCAAAGATTCCTCTTGTTGGTCCAACAATTTCTCATGGTGTGCATCCTCAATCATTTTCCCTACCGACTTCATCTCACTCGGTTTCTTGCGTCTTGGCCCTCTTCTTGTCTCGGAATCATAAAGTCTTGTAGCTTCCGCAATCCGTTCAATTTGGTCAAACGCTCGATCCGGTTGTAGCATCATTAAATCACCGCCGCTTGAAGCATGAAGTCGGTTTTGCATATCTTGATCAAGTCCCCTCAAGAAACAATGGACTTGGTCCCTAAGAGTGACTCCATGTACGGGACATTGGCACAACAAGGCCTTATAACATTCCCATGCCTCGAGTAGTGACTCGTCTTCATAAGCATCAAAGGTCATGATTGCCTCTTTCAAATCAAAAACTTTTCCCGGTGGATAGTATTTAAGCAAAAATGTGCGCACCACCTCGGTCCAAGTGTGTAGGGAGTCATGCCTTAAGGAGTCATACCACGCCCTTGCTTGGTCTTTTAGAGTGAATGGGAACAAAAGTAGCTTGATTGCCTCTTCACTAACACCTTCCATCCTTATAGTCCGACTCACCTCGAGATAATGATCTAGGAAGAAATAAGGATTTTCGATTTCCGTCCCTCTAAAGGTTGAGTTGTCCCTAATCATATTGATAATATTTTGCCCAATACTCATAGTGTTGGCGGTGATCGGGGGCAACTTTATCGGACTATGCCCCACCAAGTCGGCCCGTGGCATGACCAAATCTCTACAAGTCCGCACATCTCCTTGATTCGGTGCCGGATTGGGAGTTTTCATATGAGCTTGCATTAATGCTTGAAATCGCTCTTGTACTTGATTCATGAGCCAATTCATAGCATTCGGGTCCATCGGTGGCATTGCTCCACCTTGTCCTTTCCCTTGACAGTTTACCCTTTGTTGAACATTGTTACTTAAGAATTGGCCTTGAGCTCGATTAGTAACTCCTTGACCTCCCCCGATAGAAGGGTGTTCCACAAAAACTTGGCCTCCACGACCAACTTGATTAGTGTCTTGGTCCATTCCCGTTTGTTCCGGACTCAAACCTTCAAATCTAGCAATCAAATTCCCAACTAGAAGGCCCCTTCCTCTTTGTTTAGCAAAGGTCTCCATTCTAGCAATGTAAGGTTCAAGCGGTTCCCAAAAACTCCGGGCAATGCACTACAAAACACCAAACAACAAGAAAACAATAAAATAAAACCTAGGCCCAAGCCTTCGGTTCACTTGCAAGATATCACAAATAGCACACATTTCCCCGGCAACGGCGCCATTTTGATGATGCTTTTTTCTCACCAACCAGATACTCAAGACAACGGTGACTAAACAAGCTCTCTAACCGGCAGTGGACCGGGTCGATTGCTAGTATAGCTACAGGAGTCCGAGGTCGATCCCACAGAGAAAGGTGTGTTTGTGAGTACCAAAGTGAACTTCTAACTTAGTCTAGGCAAACAAGCGGTTGGTTGGTTGTTATTACACTATGCTAAAACATAAAAGAGAGAGAGAAGATTAAACTACTAGATTCAATGAGGGAGAAAGGGACATAGCCGAACCATGATCAATGTGACTACTCTCAACCCTAAGGTAGACAAAACCGGGAGTGTGCATTATAATAAACGAACTCTTGCATTCAATTTCACGGGTGCGAACTCCTAAACCCGGTGCTAGCGTCAGAACAAGTCTCTTCTAACACCTTATGCCATGTTAAGGTCTGAACAACTCTCTCCTAACAAGTCATGTTTTGCACTCGAGCCGCTTAAACATATAAATGAGTAACCTCACGATGAGCTCGGCTTAACAACTAAACCGAGACTACACCACGATCCTAGAACCCTTTTCCCACACCCTCTCTCTCGAACAACTCTCAAGAGTGGTGTGTGTGATGTTTGACCTAGGTGATCAATCTAGCCCAAATCCGTTATAACAAGTTCTAAGACGTGAAACATGCAAGAAACAACAATAAAAAGCACTACCCACTCCCAATTTCATCACCCAAAGGGTGATTTCACCACATTTCACATGATTCGACTATGGGGAGGAATTAGCTACACATATTGGAAACTAAACAACAAACAAGGTAGAAAAACATAACAATAACAATAAAAGAACAAGAGAACAAACTTACTTGATTAAGAAATTATGAGTACCAAATTCGTGCTCCAAAAAGATCAAATTTTGACAATTGAAATGTTACAGATCGAAGATAAGAGTTATATAATGAAAGAGAGGATCGAAAGAGGATTCTAATGATATATAATACTAAATCTAACTCCTAAAGATGAGATAAATCGCCCCAATTTAACCTAAACTACTCCTATTTCACGGCTGCCCTCCTTCTTGAGTTGGGGTGAGGGGGTATTTATAGGTGGAGGGAAAAATCTGCAGAAAATTGATCCAAACGCTGGTTTGAAGGCTCTTAAACCAGCGTTTGGAGGGGTGTACTCTCTGTTTCCATTCTTGGCACTTGAAACGCTGGTTTGGCACTTGAAACGCTGGTTTGGAGCTTGGAACGCTGGTTTGAGACATGGAACGCTGGTTTGAAAGCTCCAAACGTGCGTTTCGCTTGATGCAGTTTTTCTGCTGTAGTAAAACCTTCATAACTTCTTCATCCGAGCTCCGATTTGGGTGATTCAAGATGCGTTGGAAAGATCTTTCAATTCTCTACAACTTTCATGAAGAAGTCATGACCATAAAATGCCTCCATCATGGGTCAAAATGCTGCTGAATCAGAATAGACCACAAGGGTACCAACCATTCCTCTCCCTTTTCTTCCTCTTTCTCCTTCCTTGGTTTATTGTTGCACCTTGACCATGCTTCTCATCATAATTCTTTGCCTTCCGGGTTCTCGAGACACCATTTCCCTACATCATCACAACAACCAAAAACATCCAAAACAATCCAGAGGGTAAAAGTGCTCGGGAATAGGGTCAATATCACTAAATAGAGGTAGTAAACTATCAAAGTGACGGATTTTCTCCCCGTGCTAACAATTCACGATATTGCCCCTAAAACGGTCTAAATCACCAAGAAACGTGCTAAAAGTGGGATAAACGGGGGTAAAAGATGCACCGGAATCATGTAAAGTTGACTCCCATCAATGACCCTACAGATGGCAGATAGGTCGGTTAGGAAACCTATGGGGGTAGCTGAAGATGTGTTAGTGCAGGTTGACAAGTTTGTTTTCCCCGTTGACTTCGTAGTCTTAGATATGGATGCCAAAGCCCCACTTTTGTTAGGTCGGCCTTTCTTGAACACATGAGAGACCTTGATAGACGTAAAGAGGGGAGAGATCATTGTTTACGGTGATTTTTATGATTTATATTACATTATTTCGTAACAATGTCCTTTGTATTTTATTAATTTTTATAGAAAATTAAGTGTTTAATTGAATTATTAAAAGAATGAATGTGGAAATTATTAAAGTGCAAATTTGGGTTATTTACGTGATTTTAGGAGTAATTATCTATTTATATATGCGATGTTATACTTTGCACGTTTTTATTATGTTGTAGGTACGACGAGCATATCGTGGAACGAGTCAACGAGCTGAAGGATTTCGAACAGCATTTTATTTGAAGACTTATCTAGAAGGACAAAATTGGAATTAATATATTTTTATTAGGGTTTAGTTTTTATTTTTAAAGAAAAGGAAATAGGATAATTATTGCCCTAGCTCGAAGAAGGTTATAAAAGGACGCAGTCATTGGAACAGAGAGGACACGAAAAAGCATCTAGAGAACAGAGGCGACAAGAAAAAGCAAAAAAAAAAGTGTAGGGCTCGGTCGACCGAACCCTGACACTCGGTCGACCGAGTGTTTTTGTTTTTTTTTAATTTTGCTCCGGTGTGACGATGGTCAGAGGCTGAGGCTTTCTTGAACGAGCTTTGTGAAACCGATCGTTGCAGCATCTCAATTTCGACTCTTTGGATTGTTTGTGAGTTTTAATGAGATTGCATCTTTTCTATGTTTTTATTGTTATTATGCAATTTCATTGATGAATGTATTGCTGTTTGATGTTTAATATTTGATGAGAATCGTTGTTAAACTAAGATCACCATAGTAAAGATTGGATTTCTAATCTAATTAACGATAGTTGTTAGGTTGAATATCTAGGTTACGAGATTGATGAATTTCACACCTTGATAATTAAAGCGTTAATCTTTAGGATCGATGGACGAAAAAGATTGATAGGTGAATTTTTATAAGATATTAGAAATTCATACTTATGATAGGTGAACCACAATTCTTATTAAATCATCACTAGACAACCTTAGACAAGAAATTGAGGGTTGCGGGATCGGTGGATCATTGCTTGTTCGTTGTTAAATTTATCGAAAAAAATCATTTGTTATCACCATAGCAATTTTATAATTTTTATTTAGTTTATAGAATAGAATTATTTTCGTTATTCGGTTCGCAACTATCTTCGCTGGCTTTAGATTTTTAATCTTCTATCCAGTTTAACTTTATTGTTTTCATTACTAGTTCATTTTGTTTTGTTATTTTAGTTGTAGTCTTTAAATTGTTCAGGATAAGACGTTTTTACTTCTCGTGACAACTTTAGGAAAATAAATCAAACTAGACAAAGACGATTCCCTGTGAGTTCGACTCCGGTTTAATCATTATACTACGATCCCTGTACTTGGGGTAAACCGGATTTATTTTATTACTTGTTATATTTCGTTTAGCATAAAATCCGAGACAATCATACTACGAGTCGGGAAAGAGAGTGTGGCCATAAATGTTTATAATGCAATGAAGCATCCTGATGATGAAAAGAGTGATTGTTTTTCTGTTGATGCTATATACCCTTGTATTTTGGAGCACACTAACCTGCAGGGATACCAAGAGCCTATGGAAGAATGCTTGATGAAGTCAAGCACCGCGGAGGATGACGATCCGAGAATGAGAGCTCAAGTATACCATTTGGAGGCAACTCCTTTTGTCGATGCAAGCTGGAACAAGAAGCTAGAGCTCGGTTTGACTGGCAAGCTGCCGAAGCCGTCAATCGAGGAACCACCACCTGATCTGGAGCTGAAGCCACTTCCTGAGCATTTAAAGTTTGTGTTTTTAGATCCTGATGAATTACTTCCTCTTATTGTTTCATCTACACTAACCGTTTTGCAGAAAGCTAAGTTGATCCACGTTCTGAAAAAACAAAAAAAGGCCTTCGGATGGAAGATGGTTGATATAAAATGGATTAGTGTTGATATCTGCAAGCACAAGATCATCCTTGAGGAGGGTGCCAAGCCGGTCAGGCAGTTTCAGAGACGGCTGAACCCACACATGCAAGAGGTGGTGAGGAAAGATGTGGTAAAGATGGTGGAATTGGGGATAATTTATGCGACCTCTGACAGTGAGTGGGTGAGTCCCAGACAAGTCGTACCCAAGAAAGGAGGCATCACAGTTGAGCTTAATGATAAATGTGAGCCCATTCCTACTCGTTTAGTTACTGGTCACAGAGTTTGTATTGATTTCCGCATGCTAAACGATAAGACTAGGAAAGATCATTTTCCCCTCCCCTTTATTGATCAAATGCTAGAGCGTCTAAGTGGTCATGCTTTTTACTATTTTTTGGATGGTTTTAGTGGCTATTATCAAATTCACATCGACATACATGACCAGGATAAGACTACTTTCACGTGTCCGTATGGCACCTTTGCATTCAAAAGAATGTCGTTTGGGTTGTGTAATGCACCCGCGACATTCCAGCGATGCATGGTTGCCATCTTTGCTGATATGATAGAGCGTTTCATGGAAGTCTTTATGGACGAATTTAGTGTTTTTGGTGATACTTTTGATGAGTGTTTGTCTAATATTGATAAGGTGCATGCGCGTTGTGAGGAGACAAACTTCGTTTCAAATTGGGAAAAGTGTCACTTCATGGTAACTGAGGGGATTGTGTTAGGACATAAGGTGTCGGGGAATGGAATAGAGGTCGATAGAGCCAAGATAGAGGCAATTTCCAAGCTTCCTGTTGGACCTATTTCTATGTTTTGATGATGAGTGCCAGACTAGCTGTTATAGTGCAAAGGCAAAAAGATGTCTAGATCAAATGTATAGGTTTATTAGAGTTTGATTTATGAATAGGTTTGATCAAACAAGCATCGTATATGGCCGCCGATTCATATCGACGACCGATCCATATCGTAGGGTAGATAGGTCGGTAGACTAGTCCGGAACCCGCCGAAGACTGAAGGCTGAGGGCTCAAACTCAGTTACAGAAGGCTGAGGGCTCAAACTCAGTTACAGAAGGCTAAGGGATCAAACTTAGTAATTTAAGTCAAGGATATGCAATCAGAATTTAGGCAAGTCTGTGATGACCTAAACTGATTACATATACCTTGTGAAGAAGGTCTAAGTTCCATAAGATGGATGATGTTTGGAACTTGGTTATAATTAAAAAGGTGTAATCTAACTTCACAAATAAAAGTTAGATAAAAGAAGTCAGCTGCATTGTATGTTATACATAGCAAATTGCAGTTTAGCAGACTGATAGGTATCTCAGCAGACTGATGAACCTGCTGATAATATACCTCGGTTAATTCAAGATTATATTGGAAGATTACATGGATAAGGACAACCACCTACCTCTGACTTATCAAAGAAATCAAAGGCTGAGATTAAAAGAACGTTGGGATGATTCAGATCTTTATCCAATGGTTATAAGTCAAAGGGTGGATGATCGCACCTTGTCAAAAAGGAATTCTGACAGTGTCAGTCCTATGAATAGTGACAGAATGCAAATCAGATGGGACAAAAACAAGGAACGGTTATATTTGAATTTCAAATACAAGTCACATGCATTCTTACCTATAAATAGAGGATTTTCAACTCAGAAACAAGAAGATGAAAAATGATAAACTTTGAAGAGATATTTTACTGAGCTGAAAACACCCTGCTGAACTTACTGAACTTAAATCTACTGATCCAGAGAAATTCTTCAAGTGTATTCTGCATTCAAGCTACATCAAACATACACACTTGAAGCCTGCAAGCTGTTGATTATATCATCCTAATCAAGCTGCTGCAACTGAATCATTAATTTGATTCAATCTTTATTTTATAAAGAACCTGCTGAAGACAGTGAAGCACAGTTGTGTGAAAGAATGTTGTTTGTGGTGGAGTGGTGAAGAGGCAATACTACCCTTCAAGGACCGGTGGAAGACTCGGGAGCAAAGCAATCCTACCTGTTCCCAGTTTTCAGTTTGTGAAGCCATAGTTATTGGTGAAGGACAAGCAACTTAGGAATCTTTGTAACAGCTACATCAAAGATCTCTAGTGAATTTCCTCCAACATCACAGGAGAAGAGTGGACTGACAGGATTACACCACCTGGAACCACTATAAAATCTGCTTACTTATTTTCAGCATTTACTTTCTGCACTTAGTTTACTTTACACATCAACCTACTGAATCTAGCAACTGAAATCACACACTTGCACTACTGAGTATCTAATACTTAGTATCATATTTAACAACAAGTATTAAGGCTTAATTTTGATATAATTCCGCTGCACAAATTCAGCATACTCAACTATCAGTAGACTACTGTTTATCAGCAGGCTACTGAGGTATCAGCAGACTACTGAAGTATCAGCAGACTGCCGAAGTATCAGCAGACTGCTGAAGTTGCAGAATTTGTTAACTCCAAATGTTTTAAGTGTTAAGTTTATTCACCCTCCCCCTCTAAACTTAACCAAAGCCTTTTCAAGAGACCAACAATTGGTATCATAGCATTGCTTCTTTTCTGAAGAAATCCTACTTGTTGTGCTTGTGAAAATTCTTTGAAACAATAAAAGGAACTATGCTGATTTTCAAAGTATGCTAGAACTATGCTGATGTGTTCTCTAGATAGATTTGATGAGTATAAACGTCGAATGCTGGCTTACCATGCTACAACTCATGATGAGATGATGGATGTACTAACTGATGGACCACTGGAGATTACCAAGGCAATAACAGTGGGTGATACAACTGAGTACATTCCTAAACCAAAAAGAGAATGGAATGCAGAAGACAGAAAAAGAGCAAACCTCAACAATATTGCTATTGACATCATTTATAGAACCGTGGATATCAATATGTACATGAAGGTTAAAGATTGCAAAACTGCAAAGGAACTTTGGGACAAGATACAGTTGATCTGTGAAGGCACTGATGCAATAAAGAAGAATAAAATCGGTGTGGTCAAAAAGAGGTTTCAAAAGTTCAAGATGTCGCCAAATGAAACCATTGAGCAAATGGAATCAAGATTTAATGCAATCTGGATGAACTTACCCCGTTGAGTGTAAGTTATTCAAAAGAAGAAATAAACACCAAAATCTTGGAGGCTCTACCGCAAAAGATGTTTGGAAAATGAAGGTGACTGCAATAGAAGAAATGAGAAAGTTGCATGAAGAAGACACCTTCAAGTTGTTTTCAGATCTCAAGGCTTATGAATTTAGCAAAAAGCTTGTACTTGAAACCGAAAAAGAAGAGCCAAAGACCACTGCATTGGCTGCTTCACATCAAGAAGAAACATCTGGAGGACAAGATGATCTGCAGGATGAGATGCAGGAACAGATTGCCCTCCTGAGCAAGAAAATCAGGATGATGAAGACAGGAAAGGCCCCTGCAAGGAACTTCACAAGAAGGCCTACTGAAAGAAAGAAAGAAGAATCAAAGAAAGATAATGACTATCTGTGCTTTCATTGCAAGAAACCAGGACACTTCAAACCTGACTGTCCTGAGTTAAAACAAAGTAAGGAACCTGATTATCTTTGCTTCAAATGCAAGAAGCCTGGACACTTTAGACCTGATTGTCCAGACCTACTGAAGACCAAGAGTCAACAAAGAAGACATGGCAAGAAGGCTATGGTTGCTGAATATGAATCAGGGTATGAAGTGGAATCTGAAAAAGGAAATGAATAAGATGACACAGCACTGGTTGCTGATATGGAAGATTATGCTTTGATGGCCAATATGGATGAAACTGAGGAGGTATACGATACTGTATCCATCAATACTCCTGCTGGAAGTGATTGTGAATCAACTTAGGGTTCAAATCCTAGAAATTCTGACAATAATGAGACTTTGGATGCCATCCTTAATCAACTGAGGATAATACAATCTGGTTATGAGATTGTGAAGGCTGAAAAAGAAGCTCTTGAATTAGAAGTTGGAAGATTGAAAGCTGAATTAAGAGTTCTCAAAGGTAAGGAAAAAGATGTTGGATAGAATCAGTGTAAGCCTGCTGATCATCCAGCAGCCCCTGAATCTGTTGAACCATCTTGCTCCACTACTGCATACAAATCTGGAAAGCCTTATGGTGATAAAACAGGGCTTGGATTTGGAACTCAACAATCCAAAAAGAGTGGATCCAGTAAGGTTACTGAACCTAGCACCAGAATTGGTCCTAAGTTTGTACCAAAGACAAGATCCAACTCCAAGTAAGGTTGTTGAGGCAGTAAAACCTACTGAGAATACTTCAAGGAAGCAAAATCAGAAGTCAACAGCTCCTAACAAAAAGAACAAATCTAAAAATAGGACTGATGGACCTTCTAGACCTAATGATAGCAGACCTGCTACCAAGTCTGCTGGACCACAAAAAGGTAAAGGTCAGAAATATTCCAAAGATAAGAATCCCAAGTCTAAAAATGTTAATCATTCAAGGGACACTTATCTCAGGGGGAAAGGTAGACTGTTCCCTACTGATGATGATTGGAATATTCCTGCACCTGCTGATAGAAACAAGGGGTATGACCATGCTGCTAGGGTAAAACCTAAGCAATGGAATCAGCAAAGGACTCAGCAGAGGACTTATAAAAGGCCTCAGCAGGGACTTCAGCAGACTCCATATTACAGGACTGTTTCTAACAGACAGTAAACAAATGGTTATACTAATGCTTCTAACATCAAAAGTCACTTCAAACAGCATTATAAACCAAAAGGCCAGAAAACATATGTGAATCCTACACAACCTACTGTTAGAACTTATAGATGTGTGGAATACATGTATGAACCAAAGTATGACACTTTTAGGAGAAGACCTTATGGAAACTTACCAAAAGTCATGCTTACTACTGACCACTATGGACCCAAACAGGTTTGGGTACCTAAAATGTATTAACTTTGTTTTGTAGGGTGTCTGGTACTTTGACAGTGGGTGTTCCAGACATATGACAAAGAATAAGCAATGTTTGTTAAACTTTGTGGCAAAAGATGGTCCAAGGGTGAATTTTGGCAACAAGAATACACCTGGATACACAAGAGGATATGGCACACTTGTAAGAAATGGACTTACAATCAAGAATGTTGCATATGTGGAAGGATTTGGACTACAACTTGCCGAGCACTTTGGACAATTTCGTGACATGGGATACAAGGTCACTTTTGACAAAAGCAATCGTATTGTCATTAGTGAAAGAGGTGATCAAGTTGTACTTCTTTGGTAGAACACAACAAAACATGTATGTTGTGGATTGGTCTACTGCAGTTCCGAAACTCGCTCGATTGTGCATACCAAGTCCGAACTCAATTGGTTATGGCACAAGAAGTTAAATCATTTAAACTTTGATGATATCAATCAGTTGGTGAAGAAGAAGCTGGTGATTGGTTTACCTGAGATCACATTCAAGAAGGATGCTATATGTGATGCATGTCAACAGGGTAAACAGATAAAGTCAAGCTTCAAGTCAAAAACTAAACAATCAACTAATAGAGTGTTGGAGCTTATGCATATAGATCTTTTTGGACCAATAACTCCAACAAGTGTAACTGGAAAGAAATACACCTTAGTGGTTGTGGATGATTATTCAAGGTACACTTGGGTGATATTTATGAACAAGAAAAGTGAAACACTCAAAAGCATGCCTAATCTTTTAAAGAGATTACAAAATGAGAAAAGTTTAACAGTAATAAAAATAAGATCAGATCAGGGTACTGAATTTCTTAACAAAGTTATAAGAGAATACCGTGAACGAATGTGTGTCGCATCAACTTGTCGTCGTCGTGGTACACCTCAGCAAAATGGGGTTGCTGAAAGAAGAAACAGGAATTTAAAGGAAGCAAGAAGGACAATGATATGTGAAGCTTTACTACCTGAAAGATATTGGGCTGAAGCAGTTAATACAGCATGCTATACACAAAACAGAACATCAGTGAACAAGAAGCCGCTGAAGACACCTTATGAGATTTGGAATGGAAGGAAACCAAACATATCCTATTTCCACCCATTTGGAAGCAAGTGTTTTATCCTAAATCACAAGGTTCATCTGAAAACATTCCAACCAAAGTCAGATGAAGGGATTTTCTTGGGATATTCTTCAGTCAGCAAGGCATTCAGGGTACTGAACAAGAGGTCACTGAAACATGAAGAAACAATCCATGTTGTGTTTGATGAACCTAAGTTCACTGGTATGGAAGATGAAGATTGTGAACCTGCTAAGAATCAACAAGTCACTGATCCAGATTGTGTTGAAGTTTTGGAAAGATTCAATGACTTAAAAGTTTCTGATACTGCCCCTGCTGAACACCCTGCTGGTGACATTACTGATGCAACAACTGAAGCTATTCAAGGATCTGTTGAACCCCCTGTTGTTGAAGAAGCCACAGCAGACCCCACTAAAGATGAGGTTCCTGATAACCAAACTAACCAGAATCCTCAATGGTTAAGGAATCATCCTGCTGAACAAGTTATTAGCAATGTACAGCAAGGTGTAAGGACTAGAAGACAACTGGAAGCTATGTTTACTTGTTTTCTATCTCAAATGGAACCTAAAGTTGTTGAAGAAGCAATTTCAAATCCAGATTGGATAATTGCTATGCAAGAAGAATTGAATGAATTTGAAAGAAATCAAGTTTGGACACTAGTTGAAAGGCCATGTCATGCAAATATCATTGGTACTAAGTGGGTATACAGAAATAAACTTGATGAATCTGGTACCATTGTAAGGAATAAGGCCAGACTAGTTGCAAAAGGCTATTCTCAAGCAGAAGGAATAGATTTTGATGAAACTTATGCACCTGTTGCAAGATTGGAAGCTATCAGATTATTCTTGGCACATGCTGCATATAAAAACATTAAAGTATATCAAATGGATGTCAAAAGTGCATTTCTGAATGGCATTCTAGAAGAGGAAGTGTATGTACAGCAACCTCCTGGATTTGAAGTTAAAGATCAAGAAGATAAAGTGTATAGACTCAACAAATCACTTTATGGATTGAAACAAGCACCAAGAGCATGGTATGAGACTCTATCTCAATTCTTGGTGGACAATGGTTTTACAAAAGGCACCATTGACAAGACACTTTTCAGAATCAGTGATGGGAACAGCACCCTGCTGGTACAGATTTATGTGGATGACATAATATTTGGTTCTGAAAATGATTTACTTTGTGAAAAATTTGCAAATCTAATGAAGAGTAAATTCCAAATGAGTATGATGGGAGAATTGAACTACTTTTTGGGATTGCAAGTTAAACAGTTGAAAGATGGAATCTTCATTCATCAAACCAAGTATACCAAGGAGTTGCTGAAGAAGTTTGGTATGGAAAACAGCACTAAGATATCAACTCCAATGAGTACAAACATCAGATTGGATGAAAATAAAGAAGGCAAAGATGTTGATCGACTTTATACGAAGGATGATAGGCGTCCGTCGTACTTATCGCAAACAGACTCGATACATCCTTTGCTGTAGGTGTTTGTGCAAGATTTCAATCTAAACCTAAAGAAAGTCACTTAGGTGCAGTCAAGAGAGTTCTCAAGTACCTAAAGGAGACCTTGGGAGTAGGGATATGGTATTCCAAGGATGGAAGCTTCAAAGTTATATCCTACTCAGATTCTGATTATGCTGGATGCAAGATTGATAAAAAAAAAACACTACAGGAACCTGTCAGTTAATGGGAAGTAGACTGGTCTCCTGGTTCAGCAAGAAACAGAATTCAATATCAACTTCCACTGCTGAAGCTGAATATATAGCTGCTGGAAGTTGTTGTGCACAAGTACTATGGCTAAGACAACAGTTAAGGGATTATGGAAATTCCAATCATGTGTGACAACACAAGTGCAATTGCAATCGTAGAAAATCCTGTTTTGCACTCAAGAACCAAGCATTGATGTGAGACATCATTTTATAAGAGATCATGTTGAAAAGAAAGATGTGGTGGTTCTATATATCCCTACTGAAAATCAACTTGCTGATATTTTCACTAAACCACTTGATAGTGAAAGATTTGCCAAATTAAGGACTGAACTTGGAGTTATAAAAGTTGACTGATGTTCAGCAATGTACTGGAATTCACCAAGGGGATTAGTCTTTGCTATGTTGGGTGAGCTCACTTAGCAGATTAGTCATTGGTATCAACAATTCCATGTACTTATGTTTGGACAATTGAGCAAATGAGGTTGCCAAGGGGATTGGTCTTTGTCATGTTGGGTGAGCTCACTTGACAGATCAGTCATTGGTATTAAACTTCATCTTGTATTACCAATTGAACAAAACTAGAAGAAATCAAGGATCAGCAGAGTCACTTTGTCAGCAGGCTGCTGAAGCACCTTTATCAGCAGACTGCTGAGCCAACCCTGCTGAGGACAACCTTGCTGAATGGAACGTTATTCAGTCAAACTTTACTAAAGTCAAAAAACAGTTTGGCGGGATATTTATCCTATCCTTTATTACCATAGTTAACACGATCCAACGGTTACAAAGCGTTATGGAGGATTTATGGAACACGTGTCAAGACAGAATTCACTCAGATTAATCGTGGTTAACATCAATGTACGTGCACTGATAGTTACAACTACCGTCTGTCCATATATACAGACCTACACTCAGCAGATTTTCACTACTTGCAAATTCTGCTATATCTCTGTTTTTACACTGTGTGAACACAGATTTACAATCCATCTTCTTCATCTCATTTTTCTCATAACAATGGCCGAAAAGATTGATGTCCAGATTGAATCAAGCCAAAGTGTTAGAGGCTTTGTTGTTGATGCAAACAAAACAGAATTGGCCATCAATATTGGTCGAAGAATAAGGAGGTTTGCAGGCTTGGAAAACATACTCAATATAAGGTTGGAAACAATTTCATACACAAATGTTATTGATTTCTGGAAGAACATGGTTGTGGAAGAAGGAACTGAAGCATTCAAGACAACTGTGAATGCTGAGGAGATTGAAGTTTCCCCTAGTCTACTGAGGGAAGTGTTTGGATTTGAGGAAGTTGTGGATGGTCCAGTAAATCTTGAAGCAATGGGACTATCCAAGATGGCTTTTGTTGATCAAATCAAAACAAATGCAGCCACCAAATCCATTCTAGGCATCAATGTGAAACACATTGGATTTGAGAACAACCTGCTGAGCAAACTCATTGCAAAGAACATACTTGGACTGGTTGGAAGTATGGACACTCTATCTGGACCTAAGATAGAGTTGATGATGATTATTTGCAGGAGCATGAGATTTGATTGGACTGGTTACTTCATTCATTACATGAAGAAGGTAGCCAAGGAAGAAAAAGAGGGAAAAAGGAAATCCAAGGCCATGCCCTTAGGATTAATGGTTCAGACCCTGCTGAATCACTTGGAGGTTCCTGATATTGAACCTGAGAAGATTAATCAGTCTAGATACAAGAAAGAAAATGACTATGCTATTCCTGGTCTAGATGATGATGAAGATGTTGTTGACCCTGCTGCTGATGATGACAGTAATGGAGATGATGATGATGCTGGTGGTGAGCAGGTCCAGCAAACTAAGAAGAAATCTACTAAACCTGCTGTACCAAAGAAGACCACTGAGAAAAGAAAGGCTGTAGATACAAGGAAGCTCACTGAGATCTTAAAGCCTAAGAAGACAAAGAAGCAAACAAAGACTGATCGTTGAGTCCGCCGAGAGGTCCACCGAATCCGAAAGTACCGACCCCTAGCGTTGTTCTTTGCAAGAAGAACTGTTGTTGAGATTTTGAGGGAACAACAGAAGGAAGCTAGTAGAAAGAGGAAGCTAGTAGAAAGAGGAAGTCTACTGTGGTTGAAAAAGATTATGAACCACTTTCCAAGAGAAGAAAAGAAATTATCCACAAAAAGAAACATGGAAAGGGGAAAGAATTGAAAAACTTGGAGGCACAAAGAGTCCAAGAAGAAGCATCAGTAGAAGAGGAAGAAGAGGCTATTGAGGCTGAGCCCTTAACTATCATCAAGCCTGTGGAAATTATTGACTCCTCACCAGAAGAGGTTGTTAAGTCTACTGAAGCTGCACAGGTTGTTGTTGAGCAATCTGTTGGAGATATACATCGCCCACCGACCCCGAGCCCGCCGTAGTATCTACTGAAGACCCACAGCAAACCACTGAACCTGAACCTGCTGTGGTAGTTGAAAAATTGATTGAAGACCCTGCAAGTGTTGCAAGAACTTAGGGGGAAGAGCAGTCTGCTGCTAACCCTGCTGATGAGCATGTAAGTTAGGGGGGAACCAAGTGGTGTACAGATGGAAGTAGTAGGCACAAATTTACCACCTCAAAGCAACCTACTGACTTTCAAACATCTGTTGAAGAAACAATGAACCTACTTGTTGGAACCTTTGGAGGTCAACAAGGCTCTACAGCTGCTCCAAGAAGATATTTCATGCCCTTTGAAAGGCATGTGAAAAAAAGGAAGAAAACAGAAGAGTATGTAGATCCCAAACTTCAGCAAGTTGCTGACTATTTCCAATGGAAGTTTGGTTTCTACAAGAGACAAAAGCCAGCTGCTGAACCTATGACAGACTTTGAAGAATGGGCTTTTGACAAGTTGGGAGTAGAAAATTTGTTGGACCTAGTTGATACCACTTTGCTGCAATCCAGATTGATGGACTTATTTGATGAATAACAGAAAGAGGAGGGTATCAAGTTTAGGGATCCAAGAGATGACAATGATGATTCATCCTCATCATCAAATTCTAGAGGTGATTTTCCCTCTGGACCAGGAGGAACCAGTGGGACTGCAATTTTAATAGAACCACCTGCACAACAGTCCACTGATACTGGTAAGTCTGCTGAGGGCCAGCAGACTGGAGAGATGGATGAGGATCTACAGGATCTCACCATGGATGATCTGGAGGCATTGATCAATGAAGGAGTTAATTTAAGTGCTGGTAGGCTAGCTGATGAATCTGTTACATTCCATGTTGTAGAGCCTACAGCACAAACTGAAGCTGAACAGAGTGAGGATTTGGATGGAGAGAAGGTTACTGATTATAGTGAACCTAGTGCCAGCTCAGAAGAATCTATTGAATATCAAGATGGATTTGACTTTGAGGGCATTCTTACTAAAACTGCCATTATCCTGAACAAGATTGGTCAAGCTGAAGGATTCCAAGTGGATAATGAGGCTATATTCAATCCACAAAGAGCTGAAGAGGAGGTACAAGTTGCCGAGTTACAAACAAGACTCGGACACAAAGTTGGAACGAGGAGGAAGCCGCCGAGTTACAAACAAGCACTGGACAAAGGTTGGAACCAGTTTTGGGTTTGGAGGAAACCCCGCCGTTCAAGAGGCCGCCGTAGTGGAGCCTACCGGAGACAAGACCACCGAAGGGAAAGATGGTCAGCAGACTGCTGTTATTATGGATGAGCAGCTTGGACTATGACTTTAGTGATGAGGAGTTTCAAATGCCTGAAGAAGAAAATGTTGATGTTGATCCCCCACAGGCATTGGTTCCTATTTTTGAAGAACCAGCCCTTGATCCTATCTTGGAAGAATATCAAGGACCTAATCCTGTTGGATTAGATAGGAGTTGGGCATTGGTTGTGAGCAATCAGAGGCCACAATACAATGTTGAGGAGCCTGCTGATGAGGCTACTGGTGGAAGAATGACTGGTGAGATACCAGTAGAAGTTTTGAATGAGTGAAGGACTGTGAGGCATGATATGGAACAGTTAAGAACTCAACTGGATAGACAGGAAGAGAGATTTGAAGAACTGATGAAAATGGTGAATGAAAACAGACAATCTACTGATACAGTTGCTTCAAACTTCACATCTACTCAAAATGCTGTGAATAATCTGATACTGATGTGAGGGGAATCAAGGTAGGAAACACAGCAAAAGAGAAGTTTCTGAAAGACCAACTTATTTCCATCCATCAGAAACTTGACAACCTTGCCGATACACCTAAGCCTCGCCGAGGCCGCCGGAACATCCCAACTTGCCGGATTGGATCCTAAAGTTACCGAAAGGATCAATCTCGGAAGAGACCCCGCAATCAAGGATTACCGCAATTGATACCGTAACCGAGATTATGGAAGGACAACTAAATAATCGGTAATCTCTCGGGGAGGGTGTTCATGGCCTAATGTCCCGGTTTGTTGATGATGTCACTAAGGGGGAAGAGGGCCAAACATCAGCAGCAAAAGAGGCTGCAAGACTCTTTGCAAAGAAAATATGGGAGGATGAGACTAATGCTTACAGACAACCTGCACCTGGCAGAGTTCAACTTACTGATGATCTCCTCAGACAATACAAGAAAGAATACTATAACAGAAGGAAACCTTATCATGACAAGGGATATCATGAAGGTCTAAACTCTTTCTTGGGATTGAAATTTTGGGAAGCAAGAGTCAAAGCCATAAGGGCAACTTACAGAGGTGGAAGAGGTGGAAGAAGTGGCAGAGGTGATAGGACTTTGCCTATCACAAAAGCAAAGGACTCACTTGATGAATTCAAGGAACTTTACATGAAGTTTGGATTCAGAGTGAATAAAATTAATCTTCTCCTGCCAGAAGCATGGAAGTGGTGGAAAGAGGTCAATCCCTACATCGATTTTACACTGATTGAAAATGAATGGATGAGGGACATGATAGAAGAAATCAGGGCCTACCAAGAACAAGTGGAGAAGGCCAGACAAGAAAGAGAAAGAAGACAGTAGATCAGCATACTTTAACTGCATTTTGTTTTTGCTGATTCTAGACTGTAATATCTTTGAACAAACAATTATAATGAAATATGACTATATTTGTTCTGTTTTTGTTTTTGTCTTTTTGCTTTGCTGTTAGGTGAGGGTAGTGGCACCATCACCAAAAAGGGGGAAATTGTTGGACCTATTTCTATGTTTTGATGATGAGTGCCAGACTAGCTGTTATAGTGCAAAGGCAAAAAGCTAGTCTAGATCAAATGTATAGGTTTATTAGAGTTTGATTTATGAATAGGTTTGATCAAACAAGCACTGTAAAGGGCTGCTGATTCATATCAGCAGACTGATCCATATCAGGAGGGTAGATAGGTCAGTAGTCTAGTCTGGAACCTGCTGAAGACTGAAGGCTGAGGGCTCAAACTCAGTTACAGAAGGCTGAGGGCTCAAACTCAGTTACAGAAGGCTAAGGGATCAAACTTAGTAATTTAAGTCAAGGATATGCAATCAGAATTTAGGCAAGTCTGTGATGACCTAAACTGATTACATATACCTTGTGAAGAAGGTCTAAGTTCCATAAGTTGGATGATGTTTGGAACTTGGTTATAATTAAAAAGGTGTAATCTAACTTCACAAATAAAAGTCAGATAAAAGAAGTCAGCTGCATTATATGTTATACACAGCAAATTGCAGTTCAGCAGACTGATAGGTATCTCAGCAGACTGATGAACCTGCTGATAATATACCTCGGTTAATTTAAGATTATATTGGAAGATTACATGGATAAGGACAGCCAACTACGTCTGACTTATCAAAGAAATCAAAGGCTGAGATTAAAAGAACGTTGGGATGATTCAGATCTTTATCCAATGGTTATAAGTCAAAGGGTGAACAGACTGCACTGTCAAAAAGGAATTCTGACAGTGTCAGTCCTATGAATAGTGACAGAATGCAAATCAGATGGGACAAAAACAAGGAACGGTTATATTTGAATTTCAAATACAAGTCACATGCATTCTTACCTATAAATAGAGGACTTTCAACTCAGAAACAAGATGATGAAAACTGATAAACTTTGAAGAGATATTTTACTGAGCTGAAAAATACCCTGCTGAACTTACTGAACTTAAATCTACTGATCCAGAGAAATTCTTCAAGTGTATTATGCATTCAAGCTACATCAAACATACACACTTGAAGCCTGCAAGCTACTGATTATATCATCATAATCAAGCTGCTGCAACTGAATCATTAATTTGATTCAATCTTTATTTTATAAAGAACCTGCTGAAGACAGTGAAGCACAGTTGTGTGAAAGACTGTTGTTTGTGGTGGAGCTGGTGAAGAGGCAATACTACCCTTCAAGGACCAGTGGAAGACTCAGGAGCAGCAATCCTACATGTTCCCAGTTTTCAGTTTGTGAAGCCATAGTTATTGGTGAAGGACAAGCAACTTAGGAATCTTTGTAAGCCTACATCAAAGATCTCTAGTGAATTTCCTCCAACATCACGGGAGAAGAGTGGACCGACAGGATTACACCACCCTGGAACCACTATAAAATCTGCTTACTTATTTTCAGCATTTACTTTCTGGTCTTAGTTTACTTTACACATCAACCTACTGAATCTAGCAACTGAAATCACACACTTGCACTACTGAGTATCTAATACTTAGTATCATATTTAACAACAAGTATTAAGGCTTAATTTTGATATAATTCCATTTGCACAAATTCAAAGCATACTCAACTATCGTAGACTACGTTTATCGCCAGCTGCGAGGTATCGACAGACTATCGAAGTATCGCAGATCGCCGAAGTTGCAGAATTTGTTAACTCCAAAAGTTTTAAGTGTTAAGTTTATTCCCCCCCCCCCTCTAAACTTAACCAAAGCCTTTTCAAGGGACCAACACTTCCTATGCCTACGAATCTGAAGACTCTAAGGTCATTCTTTGGTCATGCAGGTTTTTATCGTAGATTTATTCCGGGTTTTTCCCAAATTGCCAGACCTCTTACTCTTCAATTGTTGAAGGGTGACCCCAGTGTTTTTGATGCGGCATGTCTAGATGCTTTTCGAATCCTTAAGAAACTTCTTACTTCTGCCCCTATCTTGGTGGCACCTGATTGGTCCAAGGAGTTCGAAGTGATGTGTGATGCGAGTGACTATGCCGTAGGAGCTGTCCTAGGTCAGAAGGTAGACAAGCTGTTTCGACCCATTTACTATGCAAGCCATACCCTAAACTCGGCTCAACAAAAGTAAGCCACAACTGAGAAGGAACTTTTAGCTATCGTTTTTTCTTTCGACAAGTTCAGGGTCGTACTTGGTTGGGTCGAAAGTCATAGTTCACACTGACCATGCTGCGTTGCAATACCTATTTGCCAAGAAGGATGCGAAACCACGCTTGTTGAGGTGGATCTTGCTCCTTCAAGAGTTCGACGTAGAAATTAAGAATAGAAAGGGATGTGAGAATGTAGTTGTCTCGGATTTTATCTAATGAGAAACAAACAAGTAATAAAATAATCCGGTTTACCCCAAGTGCAGGGATCGTAGTATAGTAGTTACAACCGGAGTCGAATCACAGGGAATCGAGGTTGGTCTAGTTCTTAATTTCTCTAGAGTTGTCATGAAAAATAAAACAAAACAGAACTAAAAAAACGAAAACAATAAACTGGACAGAGGATTTAATGAAGATTGTGGTTCACCTATCAAAAGTATGAATTTCTAATCTCTTAGATAATTCGCCTATTAATCTCTCATCTCTCGATCTTAAAGATTAACGCTTCCGTAACCAAGGTGTAAGATTTCTCAATCTAGCAACCTAAAAATTAACCTAACAACTCTCGTTATTTTTAGGTTAAAAATCTAATCTTTATTACGGTGATCTAAGTCTAACAACGATTCTCATCAAACGTTAAACATCAAACATGCAATAATCCATCGATATAACTACATAAAAAAAATTAAACATAATAAAGATGCAACTCTAATAAAACTCACAAAACAATCCCAAAGTTGAGATCAAGATGTTGCAGAAACGGTTTCACATGCTTGCTCGAACTGGCCTCAGCCTCTACTCATCTCCAGCATGCAGAATAAAATACAATAAACAAAAAAAACTTGGCTCGGTCGACCGAGCAGGGGTACTCGGTCGACCGAGTGAAGCCTCCTAGGTTTCTGGCCGCAGCTTGTGGTTCAGGATCAATTGTTGTTTTTGTTCTGCTGAATGACACCTTTATATAGTTGTTTTGGCCGACTTAGGGTATAATTGGTAGAAAGTCTAAACCCTAATAAATAAAAATAAAGATAATTCCAAGTCTATCCTTTCTATTCTCCTGGACGCCCGTTTAAGGTAGCTGGACGCCCGTCCAACTACTTGAAATCTTCGAGTCGGGCCGAGTCATATCAGACGCCCGTCCTATATGTTTTGGAACGCTCGTTCAAAAAAAAGTTGTCTTCCCTGAATCGAATTTCTTTCGTGGACGCCCGTCCTCTTCCTTAGACGCCCGTCCAGATAGACGGAGTGGCAACTCACGTCTAGATTTCTTGATATCTTTATTCCAAGTTCCACTTGCATCTTCCTCCTTTCCATTTAAACTCCGTTCACAACATGTTCGCGGACCTACAAAACCATGAAAACGTGCAAAGTGTAAAACCACACATAATTATCAATAAGACCACGAAATTAGCTCAACTTTGCAATTAGATCATTTCCATACGCATTCTTTCAATAAATCATTTAAACTCTTAATTTTCTATAAAAAGTAATAAAACACAAAGGAAATTGCTACGAAATAAAGTCGTATAAACCGTAAAAATCACCGTTAACAACTCCCCCACACTTATCTCTTGCTCGTCCCGAGCAAGCCAAAACAAGAAAAAAAAATAGGCTTAATCATGCAATGAACCACTTAAAGTCCTATATATCGAATCACAACCGGTCGACTAGCATAAAAAACATACATCCCATGTAATAAACGATTACTCGAATGTGTAGTGTGTGCAAAGCCTTCTTCAATTTCCACCGATTCCACACTTGACAATAAAATTCAAGCTAACCAACAAATACCCATTTTAGACAGATAATGAATTATCCTGACTATACATACACCCTACAAAACTACTCACGTCATGACTAGAGTAATACATGTGTTTTCGAAATCTTTTCAGTTGTACCCAGAGGATATTCCCTACAACATATACCTTGACCTATACCGGGGATAAGGTAGGCGATAACTAAGTCTTTCACTTATTCATACCAAATTCCTTATGTAAGTTGATTTAATTATCCTTCACATTTAAGCACACATCAGAATGAGCTCTTGCCCGTCATAGCAGAATAGGACATTCGAGATATGACCTACCGTACTCAAATCATCAAGCAGCTTCTTCTGACTGTCGTGAGCTTTTGGTCATCATAGTGGTATAGGACATTCGAGATATGACCTACCTCACTCAAATCATCGACCAGCTTTCGACACACCCAATTAATTCATTTTTTTTAATAACAACTTTTTAAAGCACAATATTCACGTTTCACTTATCACATTCAGGCTTCGGTATATTCACGATACTTCTTACTTCAATTCCAACTACGCACATATTACAATTTCCATGACATTAGCACTAAGCGAACGGTCTGATAACCAGAATCAAACATCATCGGTTTAAATGGGTACAGTTTCCTAAGTTCAGCTCGTCATCGAAGAGGCTTACGTGAAAATAATTCGAGTAAAGGCTTATTTATCAAAGGTCTATGCTAAAATATTAGTCAACTGAGCACAAGTATGGGAATATAACAAGTAAGTAAGCCAAATTAAACTCATGCTCGGGACGGATGTTTTGAATTTTTTTTTGAATTTTTGAAGAATGGTGGTAAGCATAATAAGCATAATAAATTAAGCACATTTTGTAGGTACAAACAACCAATCCCTCCCCCACACTTAGATAACAACATGTCCTCATGTTGTGCAGAATAAGAAAAACTTAGCTGATTGTAGTTCGAATTTGGCAATTCTGGAAGTGGTCGCGAGTCAGATCCAGAAACGCTTGAAGAAATCAGGAGACTGTGGACCATCCACCGGAAAACTGACATCGTTTAAAAGCTCACAATTGCTATCGAAAATATCCTGCACACTTGAAAAACAAAACAAAACGTACCTCGGGGATAGGGGCACAAAAGATGATAGACAAGGTAATATCATGGAACAAGGCATAAGCAATGCAAAAAAATTGATAATAACCGAATCTATGTGAAAAGTAGTGCACAAATGTAACATCGGCAGGAGGAAGGAAACACATTGATTTTTCAAATTACGAAAATGCAAGTTACCTAACCACAGAAACCGACACCAAAACCCAAGACAAAACAAAACAAAACAAAACTACTACAACGAGAAGAAAACTATCTTTCGTTATTTATTCGACACAAACAAAACTATAATAAAATAATAATAGCAAAAACTTTTCTTAATATTGGGTTGCCTCCCAACAAGCGCCTCTCTTTAGTGTCTTTGGCTAGACACACTCAGCTCACTATCCATTATCAAACGGATACGTCCTTCTCGCATGGTTCTTCAATGAATATTCAGCATACGAGCCATCCAACTCACCTTCATAGGAAATTAATGGAACCATGGCTCGAAGGACCTTTATGAAGTATCTTCCCAATAAAAGAAGAACGGGATTAGGGGGTTCCACCTCCCAGTTCATGACATAGTGATCAAGTGGGAAGATCACTTCCTTTACGCTCACTCGCTCGTCCACAATCACCTCAACACTTATTGGCCTCAACGGCTCCTCAAATGCGACTTCCTCGGGGTGACTTATCTCTAATTTAGGCACATCGTCCTCTATGTTCTCCAACACCGGGTGTATTTCTTCACCTTTTTGGTGATTAACATCTTCAACCATCTTTGATGTCGGATCCATCATAGGACAACCGTCTTCATCACCACACCATGCAGGAGGGAAGGAAGTTTCTAACCTCTGTAACGTAAGCCGATCCATATCAGGCTCCAGCTCATCAATCGTCTCTTGTTGCCAATTACTTTGCTCTTGACCCAACGGAGAACAAGGATAGTTACTACTCCCACCATTGTATGTTGGTGCATAGTTGGGGCTATACTGGACTTGATTCTCATAACTTGCACCATAATTGTAAGTATCTTCTCCATCATAGGGGAGCGCGGGAGTTAGGTCAATGCCTTGGTCTTGAGCCATTTGCCCGATCCGTCTCCCAATATCCGCAAGCCTACCAAAAAGGAGTTGGATAGTAATGTTTCGCTCCTCCAATTTAGCTTCAAGATTACTATAGTGAGAGGGGTCTTGAGAGTTATGAAAGTGGTGTGGAAAAGTTTGGCCAGACCAACTTTGATTTTGATTGGAAAAATTGATATCTTGGTCCTGACTGAAGTTCGGGATTTGATAGAAATTCCAAGTCTGATTGAAACCCTGATTCTGAAAATTGCTGTGGCCAGAGAACTGATTGTTAAACCTCGATATTGCTGGCCACTGAAAATGCTCTGTCCACCCATAGGACAGAAACGAGAAGTATGTCCCACATTGTCACATAGCTGGCATATGACTGGACTGTACTGTCCCTGATTCTGGACGCATTAACTTGATATGCATGAGTGGGAAGAAGATGACACTGGCCTATCATATGGCCAGGTTGACAACAACTTCCACAAAACAGAACTTGAGAGTTCTGAGGAAATGACGGGGTCTGATTCATAGGATTGCGCGACATTTGAAGGGCTGCCACCTGCTGTTGCAGCATGGCGATCTGATCTTGCACACTCCTAGTTGATGACAAATTTTTTTTTTTGAAAAGATAAAGAAACAGAAAAAGCTACGGAAACAGAAAAAGAAAACTACCTACGAAAAGTTAGTAAAAGAAAAATAGAAACTTTAATAAAACTAGACAACCGTACCGATTCCCCGGCAACGGCGCCAAAAACTTGTCTCGGATTTTATATAATGAGAAACAAACAAGTAATAAAATATTCCGGTTTACCCCAAGTGCAGGGATCGTAGTATAGTAGTTACAACCGGAGTCGAATCACAGGGAATCGAGGTTGGTCTAGTTCTTAATTTCTCTAGAGTTGTCACGAAAAATAAAACAAAACAGAACTAAAAAAACGAAAACAATAAACTGGACAGAGGATCTAGAATCCAAAGCCAGGAAAGATAGCTACGAGCCAAACTAATGAAAATAATTCTATTCTAAAAAGATAATAAAATTACTAAGATGATAACAAATAAATTGAAAACGAACAAGCAATGGTCCACCGATCTCACAACCCTCAACTTCCTCTCTAGATTGTTTAGTGAAGATTTATTGAAGATTGTGGTTCACCTATCAAAAGTATGAATTTCTAATCTCTTAGATAATTCGCCTATTAATCTCTCATCTCTCGATCTTAAAGATTAACGCTTCCGTAACCAAGGTGTAAGATTTCTCAATCTAGCAACCTAGAAATTAACCTAACCACTCTCGTTATTTTTAGGTTAAAAATATAATCTTTACTACGGTGATCTAAGTCTAACAACGATTCTCATCAAACGTTAAACATCAAACATGCAACAATCCATCGATATAACTGCATAAAAACAAATTAAACATAATAAAGATGCAACTCTAATAAAACTCACAAAACAATCCCAAAGTTGAGATCAAGATGTTGCAGAAACGGTTTCACATGCTTGCTCGAACTGGCCTCAGCCTCTACTCATCTCCAGCATGCAGAATAAAATAAAAAAAAACAAAAAAAATATGGCTTGGTCGACCGAGCAGGGGCACTCGGTCGACCGAGTGAAGCCTCCTAGGTTTCTGGCCGCAGCTTGTGGTTCAGGATCAGTTGTTGTTTTTGTTCTGCTGAATGACTCCTTTATATAGTTGTTTTGGCCGACTTAGGGTATAATTGGTAGAAAGTCTAAACCCTAATAAATAAAAATAAAGATAATTCCAAGTCTATCCTTTCTATTCTCCTGGACGCCAGTTTAAGGTAGCTGGACGCCCGTCCAACTACTTGAAATCTTCGAGTCGGGCCGAGTCATATCAGACGCCCATCCTATATGTTTTGGAACGCTCATTCAACAAAAAGCTGTCTTCCCTGAATCAAATTTCTTTCGTGGACGCCCGTCCTCTTCCTCAAACGCCCGTCCTGATAGACGGAGTGGCAACTTACGTCTAGATTGCTTGATATCTTTATTCCAAGTTCCACTTGCATCTTCCTCCTTTCCATTTAAACTCCGTTCACAACATGTTCGTGGACCTACAAAACCATGAAAACGTGCAAAGTGTAAAACCACACATAATTATCAATAAGACCACGAAATTAGCTCAACTTTGCAATTAGATCATTTCCATACGCATTCTTTCAATAAATCATTTAAACACTTAATTTTCTATAAAAATTAATTAAACACAAAGGAAATTGCTACGAAATAAAGTCGTATAAACCGTAAAAATCACCGTTAACAGTAGTAGCTGACCATTTGAGTAGGATGGAGCCGGGTGAAGAGAGATGTTTTGTCAAAGTTGATATTGATGACCGTTTTCGGGATGAGCAGTTGTTCGTAGTGGATACGATGCTCCCGGTTAAGCGGGGAAACTTTATTCAGAGAGGGAAGAAAGGGAATCCATGGTATGCCCCTTTTGTTAATTATCACGAGTGTGGATTTGTAGATCCGGAGTTTGATGAGAATCAGAAGAAGAAGTTCTATAGCGAGGTGAACCAATATGTGTGGGACGACCCCTTATTGTTTAGGCTGTGTGCAGATGGAATCCTGAGAAGGTGTGTGGATGACAGTGAGATAGTGAATATTCTCTCGTTCTGCCATGATAAAGAGGCCGGTGGCCACTTCTCGGGCGAGAGAACAACGTTGAAGGTGTTACAAAGTGGGTTCTACTGGCCCACTATCTTCAAGGATGCACATGCGTATGTTAAGACGTGTGACGCCTGTCAACGCTCCGGAAGGATTTCCAAGAGAAATGAGATGCCCCAGAAACCAATAATAGTGTGTGAAGTTTTTGATATATGGGGTTTGGACTTCATGGGACCATATCCATCTTCTTTCGGGAATAAGAAGTATTAGGAAGAATTGGGAGACTTAGTGCTTCGTTTAAGTGGGGGGTAAGAGACTTAGCTTCATTGTTTTTGTTGATAAATTTTAATGCCATGTTTTCATGTACTTGAATGATTTGTAGTCTTAGTTTTTGCTATATCGTGTGAATTTTGGCCATATTTTAAAATTTCTCATGGATTGATGTTGTGTTATATGTTGAATCATGATATCCTTAGTTTAAGTGTTTTACAATTGAGTAAATGCATGCGAGTTAAGTCGTGATCTTGTTATAAAAATGGACTACACACGCACTTGATAGCTTCAATATCATGAGTTATGGTAATTAGTGATGCTTATAGTTGTCATAGTCTATTCTATTACCTAGAACTTATATGATTAACTTCGAGGCGAAATAGAAAGGTCAATCTTGGTAGATTAAGGGATGACGGTCCTAGCATTTCTTTGACCCAACTAGAGCCAAATAGCCAACCTTGTACATAATTTCCACAGAAACCCCTCTGAGCCTTTGTAGGGTGGTTAGACCCCCACCGAACGTATCCATTCGTTGATTAGCCTATAATTACCGACCCTTAGCCTTTATTTGTGGTCTACATTTCTTTGGCACCCTACGAGTGAGTTTTAATCTTATTTTGGGCACACTTGCTAGCATAAGTGTGGGGTGGTGAAGATGTGTATCAAAGTATGGTGTTGGTAAATCTTTTGTACTACGAATGAGAAGGGATAGAAAAAGTGTTGGTGTTTGGTTTATGGAAAAAAAAAAGAAAAAAAAAATCAAAATCAAAATCAGTCAAAAAATAAATGGAACGAAGTGTTTGGAAAAAGTTGAGTCAAAGAATGTTTGATGAAGGCCGTGTATTAATTCTTCCAAAGTGGCGTTGGTAGACGAGTTTTCATTAAAGTATGTTGGAATTTGAGATTAAAGAAGGAGAATGCTTGCTTGAACCAAGCTAAGGGGGTGAGTTATGAGGCAATTTCAAGAAGTTTTGATTAAGCTCACTCGTTTTTCTCTTTTGATATTCCTTTTATCCTTTCGTTTAGCCCCGTCCCTAGCCTAACGTTACAACCATGCAAGTCCTGCATGACCTTAGTTAGCCTTGATTTGACCTCGATTATTGGAGATGTTTATGAAGTATAAGCCTATGGTGTAACAACAATTGTCATGCATCTATAATCTGAACCGGTTAACTGTGATGAATGAATGAGAAGCTATGCACACACTCACATTCCGTTTTTGTAATAAGGGAGGATTAGACTCAATTGCATTTGCCTGGTTGTTTTCAATTACCCTTTGCATATGATGATCCCGTGTATGACTACAATGTTGACTCTATGTTACATTTTTAGAGTCGCTTTGTTTGCTCGAGGACGAGCAAAAGCTAAGTGGGAGGTAGTTGATGGGAGTCAAATTGTAGTGTATTTCTTATATGAGATTACCTCATTTTACGAGTTATTCATGGTTATTTTGGGCTATTATGGGTAGGATATGAACGATATTCACTTATATGCATGTTTCGAGACTAAAGGCGTTTTCGTCCTAAAAACTCGTGTTTTATGTGGATTTCGTTACGTTTATGTCAATGTATATTATGCCTTGGTGTTCGTGTCTTTGTTTTCAGGCTTAGATTTATGTATAAGCTTGAGAATAAGGAAGATATTCTTGAGAAAGAACGAGATTTGGGGCCAAGGAGGAGAAAAGAGTGAAGAATCATTGACGAAATCTGCACCAGTCCCTTCAGGGGCATTTTGGTCACAAATGGAGACACTTTCAGGAAGAGTTGTCTTCATGAAAGTTGTAGGTAATTGAACGAGCTTTCCAACGCATTTTGAATCGTTCAAATCAGAGCTCTACACAAGAAGTTATTGCTGATTTACTGAAGATAGGATCAAACGATCGTTTACGGAGCAAATTTTCATACAGCGTGTTGGCTTTTCTGGCAGACGGGCGTTTTCCTTGTCTCAGATGCCCGTTCGCGGTCGGGATGCGGGAAAAACCTATAAAAACCCTCTTTTTCGGTCCCATATGATATCTATTCGATCCGGGCCGACTTTAGACTTTTCTTAGGCGATTTGTGTGCGGTTTTAGTGTAGTGTGATCACCCTTTGATCCCTTGATCCTATAAATTACATCCTTTGAATCTAAACACTTTTCATAGCTTAGATTTACGTTTCAAGTTCAAAAGATTGTCTTTTTGGTGGAGTATTTCTTCGTACTGTTTCAGATCATATTTTTCCTCAGTTATATGGTAATGAATACTTTCTCTTTTATTATTTCTAGCATGATTTCAATTCTTATTTTGTTTATTAGCATAATTATGAGTAGCTAAATTCATGTGTAGTTGAATTATGTGAAAGCGAGCGGAAACCCTAAGGGGGATGAGATAGGGAATCGTGTAGTGCGTAAATTATTGTTTAAACGATTAATCCACGTCCTAAAACTTATTTTAACGTCTTTGAATTAGATTGATCACCTAGTTTACTGTCACACACATCGAACTTATAGATGCATTTTGCGGTGAGATGTAGGATAAGGGGTTTTGGGATCGTTGCGTAGATTCGGCCTAGTTGTTAGGTCCGAACCGAATACAGAGGTTTGTCATCGTTGTTCGAGCGACTCTAGAGCTTAATCATGTTAGGTTAGTCGGTTTTCTAAAGGGAGAATTAATTAACTTCACATAGGGTGGTTTGATTGAGTTGTTCAGTCTAATCGCTAGAATTAGGAGTTGGCACCCGTGGATGTCGTTAAACTACATTGGATAGGTAGGTCGGTTAAGACACGCTCCCTGTTAAGTCCTTCCTTAGGGGTAAAAGTAGCTCGTAGGATCATAGTTCGACTATACCCTTTAATACCTAGAAGTAAACTCATTAGTTTAATCTTTACGTTTGTATTAGTATAATACCTTCCTACCACTATTTTGACCTGAACTAAGTTCTAAGTCGACTTTGGTACTTGAACATTACTCCCTGTGGATTCGACCTTGACAACACTATACTACCGTTGACCCGATACTCTGTCGGTTAAGGTTAGCAGTTAGTTATTTTGCTATCAACTATGTTTGTAATGAGCTGGTGAAGAGACAATACAACCCTTCAAGGACCAGTGGTGCAAGCAGTTCCAGAGCATCAATTCCACCGGTTCTATTTTCTTAGATAGTGAACTAGGGATCAGTGAAGGACTATCAGTTTAGGACTTTTTGTAAACGATCTACCTCAAAGAGTTCTAGTGGAATTTTCCTTCGCATCACAGGGGAAGAGAGGACTGACAGGATTACACCACCTGGAACCTCTATAAATTATGTCTTACTTATTTATTTACTTTATGCATTTATTTATAGTTCATATCTCATCGGATCACACACTTAGCAAACATCAGAAACTGAGTCAGCACAAGATTACATTTTACCTTACAAACTGATAAACACATATTTTATAAAAAAAGGTTTTAACAATCCGCTGCCGGTTAACTCCGCATAAGTTTGGAATGAAACTCAATCTGCTTCAAGATTCATTTTTTGGGGACAAGTTTATTCCCCCCCCCCCCCCCCTTTAAACATTTGTCAGCCTTTTCACGGGACCAACAATTGGTATCGAGCGAGCTTCCGTTCCGAAGAGATCCTTAGCGACTTTGTATACCGGTTTGGTCGCTTAAAGTAATGCGGCCATCAATTATTATCAGAGCAAATCTTCTACTCTGAAGAGATCTCCAATTGAGCTTTATCAGTTGTAACTGACCATCAGTTATTTACAATAGTTCTTAATGTTTTATTCAAAACTGCATCATGGATACACAACATCACTTTAGAAGTTTAATTAACAACTCATTTTTAAGATTTGATGAATACTCAAGCAAATTGCAGGCTCTTGTTGCTGTCTTGCTGACACCCAAGAAAAATTAATCGAGACATTCGTTGAAAATTCAATGGACACCATTAGCAATGAGAATCCTGAGATCTTACCATTGAGTCTTAAAGTGATAAAACATTTAATGTTGTCCTTTTATCCTTTTGTTTTATTAAATTGTTCTTTTTACTCTTACCTCTTAAATATTTTCATGCTAGACAATATATTTGTTAATGCCGGAAAAGTAACATCAATTTTTTATACTATGAGAAATGACAAGAGAAAAACGTATAAATTAACACAAGTTTCATGATATATAATATCATTATAGACATACTACAGGTTACATTTGGAAATGCATACATTTTTTACATCGAAATAGAGATACACGAATACAATTACATTAACAATGAAAGTTGCAACGTCTTTTCTACGGTTTTCGGGCATTTCCTTGAAGATCAATTCACCCTGAAAAGAAAAGGTGCAAAAATATTACTCAGTTGATGAAAAATCAATGGAGAAAAAAAATGGCAGTATAGTATCTCTATTAATTGGAGTAGAAATCGTTTTTAGGAATCTTTTAATAAAATTCGATTCATTTATATTTAAATATATCTTTTAATTGATTTTCAAAAATGTATGTTACCTTGAGCAATCAATGTTGCGAGAAATCTTAAAGGGGACATTGGCACCACAGAGCTTTGGAAGACCTGCAGCTCTTTGAAGCTCTGAATCACTGGCATCAGTAGCAAGGGACTTAAAAGCGCAAAGTGCAAGTTGTTTGGCGATCATTTTTAGTCTTAGCCGATTTCACCAATGTTTTTAAACCACTACAGCAATCCGCAGGGACCTGTCCACCTCCTGATAAATAGCTCAAGCATGGAAGAAGATCGTTATTAACGTCATCACAGGTGATAGCGTCGACCCGGCTGGCCATGGGAGAAATCAACATCATGGACACGAAAGCAACAGCAAGAAGAACCCCATATGTTTTTGAATTCGACATTGCTATACCAACTTGGAATGAAGCGGCCCGGGAATGAAGCTTAATAATATATATATCCTTATTGAATGAACAATTATGTATAACTGGAACTTGGAGAAACATATATGATGGATGTTGATATATATAGAGGCAAAAACAAAGGTTATTATTTTGGCCTCATCATATTTTCTATATGAACATTTTCACAATAAAATTTGCTGCTTTCATTAGACTTCTACTTTGGTTGGATTTAGATTGGAATGTTGGACTCACCCGTGAGCTGGAGTATATGCTTTTCCCTGGTGTAACACAAATTAAAGGTTTTTAAAAGGGAAAAATCCAAAAAAGGAGTCCATTTATTCCTTTCCTAACACAATAATTTGAAATATCAATATACACAAAATAACACCGTGTCTTATTTTTAAGGCTTTGGATTTTAAGTTGGCAGGCGGTGGGAAATAAGGTTGAAAATAGTAATGTGGAGGTTGTTGTTTTTAAACTTGTGGTGGATTTGGAAAGCATCGTCGACCCCAGGCATGCGCCACAGGTATGTCAGATGCCAAAAAGCGATCAGGATAAATACCGGGAGGTCAGCCATGTGCCCGGCCTCCATTAGGCGTGCTCCTGGCCTTCCAACACGCGAATCAAGGTTCTGACAGAGACATCAGAGCCCTGTTTCGATATGGGTGTCTTTGGACCAAACTTAATACTTTATTCACTAAATTATCTTATTTACCATTTTTTATTATATCTATTATTTTATTATGATTTTTCTCACCAATCATTTCAACATCACCCAATAAAAGAAAATTAGTCAATTCCTTTTATTCACCCAGTGTAGTATTTTTCCATTACTTTATTAATATATAACTTCATTAAAAAAATTCTCACAAATCATTTCTTCATGTACACAAATTTCAATAAAAAATTTCAATTTTATAATTGTTATTGCACTTTATTTTATTTTACTTTCTCTTTCCTGAATTTATTTAATTCAAAAAAATCCGAAATGATTGGCTGAATTTTGTCGAGGCCCAAACCACGAAAGAGTGGCTAAATCAAAACCTCGGTAAGTAAGGAAGCCAAGCGTTAGGCTCCAAAAGGTGGAATTACTTTTGGATAGAGGCTCTATATGGCACATAGCAATGGAGGAGTAAAATCTTGCACGGCTATGTGTTGGAGAGACTCCAGTAACAGTGTTTTTGTCCCAAATTGAGGAACGGTTTAAGGATCTACGACTTGCTTGGCAAGACAATGACAAGATTAGTGTTATTCATTTGAAGCCCTTGCTTGATTTGATGTAAATGCTCTGTACATTTTTTGCCTGATTTTGGGAGAAATTATAGAATCATATCACTGTAGCCCCCCTATTTCATGTCAGGCCGTCTAAGACCTGACAATTTTTTCGAGTCCCACTTTGGAATTGTCACGGGCTTATCCAGGCCCGTTCAAAATGACACAGGTTACACCATGGCCAAATTGCATTTTCAAAAAGCCCGAAATTGGTCAGCCTCATTTAAATTGTAACGGGTTAGGTCAAGGCCCATTGAAAATTGAACGAGCCTGTCCAATTTTGAACGGGTGGGAGGGGGAACATATTGGATTTCAAATTAAAGGGGACGTTTGTCCAGTCCATTGCAAATTGAACAGGGCAAAGAAGGATATGAATGGTGTATGATTTACCCTTTCTAATTTGCACGTGGTGTGTAATTAAATGCTGCATAACTGGTCTTATCTTCCTATTTTTCACCCAATATAATCATCTTTTACACCTCTTCACCCATATACTTACTCATTCCATTTCTACACATATTTGAGAAAAAAATTCATCATATTTCAAATTGTAAGGGGAAATCATCCAACGGAATATCAAACTACACCGGTCGTTTCTTAAAACAATGCGTAAGCATTTCACTTAGGATTTTAGTTTGATTTATTTTAAATTGCGTATTTGTTTTAATCGTTCTATGATTATGTTTGAGGTAATTAACTTGTTAAAGTTACAATTTTTTTTTTAGGGCAGTGAATGAATAAATTTTCTATTTTTAGGATAGTGAAAGGATTAACTCTGATGAGATAATTCGATAATGAAATTGACATTCGTTGGAGAAATATGTAGTTGATACACTTGTATTTTGGTTGATATCAATGTGATTGCACGTAGTAAAATACGGAACATGTATTAGATTCTTTTTTATTGGTTTGGTCATAAGTTGATTATGCTATTGTTGTAGTTGACGATAAAAATTCGCACGTTAAATTGATAAATTTATTTGTATTTTATTATGTTTTTGGTGATCGTATTAGCACGTCCCATGAAATTATCGGTAGCAACATAATGAAGTGTTTTAAGAACGTGAACCGATGATGAATCTCGGCCTATTCTATGGTACACATCGACCTCATTAGGTTGTTAGAAATTCATTCTTCCCTAGGGTGTTTTCGATTCTTTCGGATCTGCTTTGTCGGCCAAGTCCACAGGCATTGTATTGGGGCTCCTTATATAGCGTAGCTCGTAGAAAGTCTGCTAAACAGAGCGTCCTTTCCCGTTCTCAGCAGCTTGGTAAAGCCTTAGCCGGAAGTGAGGCATCCGTTAGATCGAAAATATAAGCTCTATTCTGCTGGCTCTGTCCAACATCTATTCTCCCTCGTCATTATCAATTATTTTATGATTCTTGTAAAAACACTCTTCAATTTCTTGTCTACTGATTTATAAACAACAAAACGCAACAACATTCAGAAAAAACCTAACCATTGTGTGTGTGTGTGTGTATATTTATATATATGTATACTTATATATATATATATATGTATGTATGTATGAACGTATATAGGGTTTAGTATATATGTAAATACTTATATATATACATGTACGTACATATATATAATATATATATATATATATATATATATATATATATATATATATATATATATACTTATATATAAGTATATATATATATATAAGTATATATATATACTTATATATATATATATACTTATATATAAGTATATATATATGTGTACGTACATATATATAAGTATATACAAGTACATATATATATATATATATATATATATATATATATATATATATATATATATACGTACATGTATATATATAAGTATGTACGTATATACCAAACCCTATATACGTACATACTTATATATATATACATGTACATACATATATAAAACTTATATATATATATATATATGGGGAAGGGGCCAGAAGGACATGAAATGTCAAAAATATGTATTAACCGACATCTTCCATTTTGTGTGATTAACAAGGAAAAAATGGTATTGGATGGACCGAAATACCTATAGTTGGTTTTTTTTATTATTTGTTGTGCAATTTGTAGTAACTACTCGAACTCAGAAGTAACGATTTACCAATAAAAGAGGTGCGTAAGAATCTTCAACGGGATTTATTGCATATTTTGAAAAAGAAATATATAGAAAATTACGGTGATGACTTCTGTTCCATGATGTCTATTCCACTATTAAATATTTTTTGACTAAAAAATAAATCCACAATGTCAAATAGTAAAGAGTCCTTTGTAGTTTGCCACTTCTTACGCTTTTGAGTTTACTTCTGAGTCGTAAAGTCCTTTTGAAGTAAAAAAATAGATTTTTGTCAAGAATGACGTATTCACTAATAAATCAGGCTAGAAGTGCACACATGATTAATAAGGACAAAATTAATTTAAAGTTCCACTAATACCCCTATTTTATAAGTATGCTTCTATTTTTCTTCAATAAATTGCGAATGAAGTAACAGTAACACGTGAAATAACAATGCAATAAGAATGGTAATTTCCAACATATAGTAAAATTTACGAGTGAGGTAACAGTAACACGCCAAGTAAGAATGCAATAAGAATGATCATTTCGAACATACAATATTGTAACCACTTTTTTTTTCATTTGTTACTACATTTTTTCTAGAGTTACTACATGTTTAATGTGTAATACATTTTCTTATTGTAACTATATTTTATTGATTGTTATTATTTCTTTATATGTTACTACATTTTTATGGCTGTGAGTACACTTTTTATATGTAATTACATTTTTTGATGTGACTACATTTTTTTTATCATTAAATTTCCTTTCTTTTTCGTATGTTAGATTATAGATTTAACTAATCAAAAATATTTATGACTGCAGTAAATCCAAATAATGATTCCCGCATTTATTGGCGCAGTTACACCAATTTGCACCCAAATAAAAACAACATTGGTATTTCGGTCCATTTATTTTCATTTTTTCCTATTTAATCATCCAAAATGAGAGATATCCTTGGATCCCTATTTTTTACATTTTATGTCCTTCTGGCCCACTCCCCTTAAAATAAAAATTTATATATATATATATATATATATATATATATATATATATATATATATATATATATATATATATATATATATATATATATATATATATATATATATATATATATATATATGACGAGGGAAGGCATAATATGTTACGTGTCCGAGAAGGAGATTTTAGGTTGTTACGGATTATTAAACGGTGAATCTCGATCATGTAATATTTTGTTTTCCGGGAAAAGGGCAGACGTGTCATTTTTGCGTTAACGGAATATTAGATTTAATTTTTTTAAGTATTAAAGTTTTATAAAAAAAAAATTTAATTTGAGGTAATGAATATTTATGGGAATCTTGGAATTAATTGTAATTAAAGGAAATTACTGTATAATTAATGTGAGTGAGAAATTTTATTTTGAGAAATAACCTTCCCACTAGACATGGACTTATCAGAAAGTTTTATTCTCCCTATGAGTTCGAACTCTGTAAGTTGAGAGCAAAAGGAAAAGTCAAAGAGAGTTCTTCCAAATTCTCATGAGTCTGTTATCGGTTTTCAGAAAGATTTAGAGTTTCGGAAACGGTGGGAGAAGGTCTACGTTTTGAGACAGAAAAGTTGAAGAATTGAAAGATAACGGTTTTAGCACTAGTTGTGGTTTTGATCAAATTTTGATGGTTTAGTTTCCCTAATTTCATAGAATTATTGTATTAGAAGCACGTGATCAAATCTAATCATGGTTTGGGGTTGATCACAGAGGTTTTTAGTTGGAAGATCATGTTTTCCTACACACTTTCTTGGAGTTTTGCTTGCTCAAAGATAAGAGGCTCTTACTAATGAGTAATTGTAGTTTTAGAGTGTTAAGGTTGAGTTTTGGTATTGATTTGTGGTTAGAAATCATGCCTAGGTGTTATTGTGGTGGTATGATATGTTATAGAAGGTTAAAGTTATGTTTTTCTACGTTTTATGCTGTCACATTGATGTTGAATATGCTTGGGAAGGGTTGGAAATTGTAAAGAGTACAGAAACTGCATTTTGGGCGGTTTTCGCGGTCAATGCGCGCGTAAAGGGTGTAAGCACACGCATTGATGAAGACAAAATGTGAAAAGTGATTCAGAGCCGTTTTTGCGCGCGCATCACGTGCAGAACGCACGCAATGATGTTGAATGAACCATCCTGAATGGTTCAGAGAGGCCAATGCACGCGCATTGAGCCCAGTTTTGTGGCATAATGTGTTTTATGCCATGAGTCCAGTTTTATATGTTGTTTGATGATCTAAAAACATTATATGAACATGAACAATCCATGAATCAGTTTCTGATGCGTTTAGTTCCGGCACCGAATGGATTCTTCATAAGAGTTGAAGTTAGGGACCGTCAAAAGAGTATGATTGGCTTGTGCTTTGATGAATTAGTATTCATCAATGTCTATTTATGTGTTAGGACGTTGTGTTTAGATTGACATACAACAGGGAGTGGATGGAGTGAGGGATCTTTCTTTGAAAACACTCAGATTGCTAGTTAACAATAAATAACAAATGTACTTGTGTAGTTAAAAGACTAAACATCATGCCATTCTTGGTAAGACACAAGTTCATATCGCGATGTGTGGGCGGTCAGTAAAAGTGATAACTCTGTGATTATACCAGAATAGACTCCAGGTGAGGAGGGGATTCGCCGTACGTGTACACTATCGGGGTTAGCCCGTGGCTATTGGTGTGGTCCACTGATAGGTTGCAAACGATATCTCCGGGCGAATATACACCATGCATAGTGCCCTTGAATACGGATTTAAAAAAGATAAGCTATGTTAGAAACCAATAGTCATGACAGGTTGGTGTCGGTCTCACAAAGACAACTTAATTGACTAATATGAACATTTCGTTCTAAAACATAATTATTTAATACATTCTTCCTCTTATCTAAGTACGTTGTACTTACATACATTGCATTTTGTTGTATAATTTGTGGGGTGAGAAGATGAACAGGTTGATCACGAGATTGATGAGGACTACGAGGATGATATTTGATAATGCTTATTGATGTTTCAGTTTCCTGTATTTCGTAATGTACTGACTGTAATTGTTGTTTTACTTATAAGACTTTGTTGTACTCTATTTTTGAGACTATGTTGTACTTTTGCTACTAGACTTTTGTAAGATAAGTTTGTACTTTAAAGACTTTGTACTTGTAAACTTTAGACTTCGTTGTTGTAAGTTAAATTTCTACCTTTGGTTATGTTGAGTTTCCATTCTTAGTAGCATTTATGGTGTTTACCGAGTCTTTTTAACTTCCATTTTGCTAAACTCGATAAGATGTAGTAGAGGCTTATGTATAATATTGAATTCATTTAATATTATACGTGCCGAATGTTTCTTTTCCCGATAATGACTTGGTATCCGGGAACGGGGTGTTATAGTTGGTATTAGAGCAAAGCGTCCTTGCACTCCTAAGATTCTTTTCTTAAGATAAGCTTCTTTAGACCACTTAGTAACATTCTGAACTTCCTTGATCTTTCAGAATGGTAGAAACCCGTAGAGGTGTTTTTGGAGTTGAGAGTTCAAGAGCTCAGCAAGAGGCAAATGAGTTAAATCCGGCTGAAACAGCAGTGGTTGGACAAGTAGAAAGGGGTAATCAGCCGGGACACCGGCAGAGTCCGACACCACCACCTCAGTTTCAACAAGATCCACTTCCACACTTTAGCCCATATTAGCTTTATGATGGACCATTATATGTTACTGTTGTAGGTGACAAACCACCGGTGTACCTACCACTCGTGACTAATGTGTATCCACCTCCAGCTAATGTGTATCTCTACCTCTACCACCGGGTAAGCCACCATCTTTCTTTAGTGATACCTCCCTAAAAACAAACCCTTTATCCTCCACGTACAAGTCATCCACCACAACCTACCATGCCACCATCACCACGTTTTGATCACCACTATTGTTTTGGTTATCCACCCTATGCACTTTGCTAGCCCTACCATACTTCACTACATCACCAAGGATACTGCGCTTACCGTCAAGTACCACCAGTGGCTCCACCTCAATAGCCAGATCCTCCCATATACCCTCCTCAACTACCACCAGTACCTCTTGGATACCCACATGTCTATCCACTAGTTTACCATCCGGTTTACCCACCAGATGTCCCACCGGTTAGACCACAAGTTCAGGAACAAGCTCCACTTGTCGATTGGTATACAAAGTTGAAGAGAAACCGCGTTCAAAACTTCTTTCGGAACGTAGAGCCGGCTAGGGCTGAGGTATGGATTAGATGTTTTGAGAAAGCTTGTAGAAATGTGAACGCCCCAGAGTCTGAGTTGGCGCAACTAGCAGTGGGCTTCTTACTTGGCACAACTGAGAGTTGGATAGAGGATGTAGAGAGTAGCCGGGGCAAGATTACTATTTGGAAAGAGTTTATGGAGTTGTTCTACATGGAGTACTTCACACCCTCGGTCCAACCAAATAAGGCAAGTCAGTTTCTGAACCTCCAGCAAAGTCTAAAGATGACGGTTTCGCAATATAAAAATAGGTTCAATGAGTTGGGTCGGTTTTACCCCGAGATCATGGCAGTTGAAGAAAAGAAGATGGCCATGTATAAGAGTTGATTATCTCAAGAAATACAAGCTAGCATGTTGGGATTTACGCCAAGAACCATGGCGGAGTTATTGAACAAGGCGTTAGAAGTTGAGACTTTCAGGTTTAAACCCTCAGTGGTTATTGGAGTAAAAAGATTGTTTGAAGCTAGCCAAGGAGACAGTTATGAAGCACCACAACAAGATGAGAAGAGGATTACGGCACCACTTGCGGCAAGGTCGATAGGTAGTTCACTAGTTTGTTTGAAGTGGGGTCACGATGTGTTGCTAGACGCTATTCCGTGATCGTTAGGTATGAAGGGCATTTTCATAATTTGCACTTTACTTCTACAGCCAAAAAATTTGGAAGCCTATTGGGTCACACACATAAAGAATATCTAGCCGGATTAAAATGTGGTTATTGTGATAACCAAATAAGGAATGTTTATCTTGACTATAAAGTGTTATAGTGATTAAATTAATATGACGGTATTTATTTATTATGAATAAATTAAATACAAAATATTAATTATATTGATTAATTAGATAATATTCCGGATTCTAATTTTGCCACATGGGGCGCAGGACATAGTGTATAAGATACACTTGGATTGTGCAATTTAATTAATGATATTATCATATTGGATATTAATTGATTTTGGAAAAATAGAGTTATGGTAATAAGATAAAGATATTCAATATTAAATATTGGCAATATCTTATATTTATTTATTATAAGATATTAAGTTAAAAGAGATAAATCAATCAAGTTGATTTTTCATATTTTATTAGGAAAAAGTTTCTTTCTCATCAATCTACGAGGAAGTTTCTCCTAATCAGATTAGGGGCTAAAGAGGCGCCACTTTAACCTATAAAAGAAAGGTGTTGGCTAGTGGTGTGTCGTTAACCCACCAAAAACATATCCCTTTTTACTCTATAACTAGTATAGGGCAAGTAGGGGTCAAATCCCACAGAGAACGGAAGATTATTTCAGTTTGGAACGTATAAAATAATAGGAGTAATTGAGATGATAAAAATAAAAGAGTAACACGTAAAATAAATGGTGATAGTAGCAACTGATTAACAATGAAAGAAATAATAATTTAGTTTCAAATAAGGTAAATGCTCCAGCTAAAGTAGTTATTTCCACCTCGATTTACTCAATTGATCGCTGACGTAATAATTACTCACTAGTTTATTAATAAACTGGTTTTAGCCACCGACAACCGCCAAGCACCCAATCTCTCCTAAAGTCGATAATTAAGACACGGCCGTTAACTATTCTCTAACTGGAAGTCAACCCTAGACACGGTCATAAGAGTTTGGAAATCCAGCAGCGTTAAGGTTTGAGAGACCCAATTCAAAGTAATAATCCAACCGGACTAATTTTAACCTAGATTATTCATCTTCATGATAGTGGATTCTACGGGCTACGAACCGGCAAAATCATATCACTCACCAGTATATTAAAACCAATAAACGTTGAGGTATTTATCGTTTCAATTGGTAATCGACTAAATGGTTGGATTAATTATCCTGCAGAAACAACTAATTCAATTTAAAGTCATCAATTTATGCCTAGAAAATGAATAAATATCAATAAACTAACGAGGATGAAAATCAATTAGGTCTCACAATCGTGTCAATCGAGACTTCAACAACACTTTAACTGGAAAAAAGTAATTTAGCTACACATCATAGTATAAACCAAGTAATATGCTGATAAAATGGAGTACCTTCACCGGAAAAACAAACAAAAACCCCAATGTCGGATTCGTCAAAATACTAAAATAAAAGCTGCGCTGCCCTCCTTTTTCGTCCGTTCATTGCACTCCCCCCCAATTGAATATGTCTCTTAGAATAATATAATCTCCTCCTAATAAGAATAGCTCCTGTCCACTTTTGTTCTCCCCCTTCTGCTTTTCACGCGGCCTTTTTTTTGGGTGTTGTCCAATATATTCGTCCAAGATAAGTGGCCCTTCACCATTCTTAATAATCCAAACCAAAAGAAAATAATAAATTGCAACCAACTCTGATGAAGTACATCACTTGGGCCTGGTGGGCTTCTAGTACATTATAGCACAATATGATCACATCATAATTTTCTCAGTCGTTGCAACCACTTCTATTTCTTCTCATCCTTTATTTTCTTCCCTCTCGCAAGCATATCGTGCGCAAAAATCGATTCCTTCCAATTTTGTTCGGACGACTGTAAAACAACACTAGAAAACACCATAAAAGCAATATCGCCCCACAAAATTAACCCAAAAATGCAAAAAAATACCCACTAAATATGTGCCCATCAAACTCCCCCACACTTTAATGATGCTAGTCCCGAGCATCCAACGACTCTACTAGACCATGAAATGCAAATGCAAAATGCATGATGGATGATGAATGATCCCAGCATGTCTTCACAACGCCAAGAATATCCAAGATGACGCACGTCCGACCTTCTTATCTACCTCACATGTCATAAATCAAGTCAAACGGTGATCAAACAATACATATCACACACTAGTATTCATAGAACTCAACTTGTCCTCACGGATATTCACTCAATCAAATTAGTAACCGGGACAATTCACTCACACTCAATGTCAACGCCAATACCAAGCATTACCATAAGTTTGCATGTCAATCTAATCTCCACCACTATGTATTCAAGTCCAACGCATCAATCATGAGGTCTTTCATAGGGTTGTAATGGGGCTAGGGAACAAAAACAAGGTATGGAAAAAAGGGATAATGTTATAAAACGGATGGAGATAACTTCAGATGCAAGAAACAGAAACAGAAGCAATCAAACATAAACAATCAAAGGAGAAAAACAGAAACAAGAAGAACACAGATTTAACGTGGAAAACCCCTCAGTGGGAGAGGTAAAAAACCACGGGCAGAAAAGAGATATTTTATTATGCACTGAATTTTACAGATTTCAACACACTCGGATAATGAGACAACAACTGTATTTATAGGCACAAATCCCTAAACCCTAGCCGCCAGGAATCTTTGTCTGATGCACCATAAATACCCCTACACGTGTCCTCCTTTTAATGACACTGTATAGCTGTCACATAACAGAATTAGCAGATGTGGGACCCTGCTGTATTCCAGGACTTAGCGACTATCACCCCGCCGATAGTCACCCCGTCGACGAAGCTCGCAGACTCCACCCTACCGATGCACGAATTGAATACACTTCTCGGTGACCATCACTCGGTGAGTCTTCGATTGGTTCCACCAAAATGTAGAGTTTAAGTCACCTTACCGACAAATCTCCACCTTGACTTCAACTCTCCCGTGAGTCAAACAGATTGCATAACCAGATGTACTTGTACCAGATGCATTCGTCAATGCCAGATGTACTTGTACCCGACTATCTCCACGGCATCCACTCCACTGATCTACCCTCAGTAGAGTTTCCAGAAACAGATTATAAGCTTTGAATATTCAGTAAGTCCAGGCAAAGCTGAAACTTACTCTGCTGAACTGCTTTAGTGAACATATCAGCAGGATTCTCCTTTGTGCCAATCTTCTTCACCACAACCCTCTTCTCATTCCTCTAGAAATGATACCTGACATCAATATGCTTGGTTCTCTCATGATGAACCTGATCCTTGGCTAAACAAATTGCACTTAGACTGTCACAATAAATCTCAGCCTGATCCTGATGCAACCCCAAATCACCGATTAGCCCCTTCAACCGGATACCCTCCTTAGCCGCTTCGTAAGAGCCATATATTCTCGCTTCGTAGTTGATAAGGCTACTATAGCCTGAAGAGTAGCTTTCCAGCTGACTACTGCATTTCCCAATGTAAACACATAACCAGTCATTGATTTTCTACTGTCAACATCACCTGCATAATCAGCATCATAGTAGCCTGTGACCGGACCGTATCACCTCCATAAATGAGACCAACATCACCGTACCTCTCGGTACCGAATATCCTTTTAACAGCTTTCCGTGTTCCTTTCCAGGTTGAGCCATAAACCGCGGACAACACCGACCGCCCGAGCTAAATCGGGCCTAGTGCAAACCATGGCATACATCAGACTGCCAACTGCACTAGCATAGGGAACTTTTGACATATACTCCTTCTCTTCAGCTGACTGTGAAGCATAAACAGACAAATGAACATTTGATGCCATAGGAGTATCTATTGGTTTTGCGCGCAGACATCCCAAACTTGGCCAATATCTTCTGCACATAACCCTGCTGAGACAAGAACAACTTCTTCTGACTCCTATCTCTCCAGATCTCCATCCCCAAGATTTTCTTGGCTGCACCCAAATCCTTCATTTCAAATTCACCACTGAGAAGGTTCTTCAGATTTTGAACATCAGACTTCCTTGCTGCAGCTATCAGCATGTCATCCACATACAGGACAAGATAGATATATGATCCATCTTTCAGCAGACTGAAGTAAACACAATAGTCATATGGACTTCTGTTGTAACCCTGCTGAAGCATGAAACTGTCAAACCTTTTATACCACTGCCTTGGAGCTTGCTTCAAACCATACAATGATTTCTTCAACTTGCAAACATAGTTTTCTTTGCCAGGAACTTGAAATCCCTCAGGCTGTGTCATGTATATCTCCTTATCCACCTCACCATGTAGAAAAGCAGTTTTCACATCTAATTGCTCAAGTTCCAGATCATGCTGTGCCACCATTGCTAGTAACACCCTGATTGAAGTGTGTCTGACCACTGGTGAAAATATTTCATCAAAGTCAACCCCTTATTTTTGACTGAATCCTCTTGCAACCAAACGTGCCTTATACTTGACCCCTTCTGCCTTAGTTATTCCTTCCTTTTTCTTGAAAATCCATTTACAAGTCACAACTCCCTTGTCGTAGGTCGTTTGACCAATTCCCAAGTCCGATTCTTCAATAATGACTCCATTTCATCTCCCATGGCCGCATGCCACCGAGATGCTTCTATACATGTCACCGCTGCCCCGTAAGTAGTAGGTTCGGCAACCTCTACCTCTTCAAACAACTCTGGAGTGCATATCCACCAAATCATCATATCCATATCTCCTTGGAGGTATCCCAACATTAGATCTTCTAGCCCGCCGGCGCCTAGACTCGCCGATCAATGTTTGTATGACGCCCGCCGAGGTCTCGCAGGGCTTGGATCGGATTCTCGGTTCATTATCCAGATCAAGTATAGTGTTGATTTGGATCCACCGATTGTTGCATATCGTAGACTCCACCCGAAGCTCCACCGTTTCTCAACACTATCGATTCAAGATCGGTTTCGGACTCGTAGACCTCCCCACCGATGAGTTTAACATAGAATTTTCATCAAACACAACGTCCCCGCCGAGGATTACTCGGACTCGCCGATGACCAAATTCTATATCCCTTCACTCCATCACCATACCCCACAAACACTCCCTTCTTGGCTCTTGGCTCCAACTTCCCTTCACTAACATGATAGTAAGCCGTACTCCCAAAAACCCGTAGAAGCGAGTAGTCGGCGGGCTTGCCCGACCACATCTCAAATGGTGTCTTGAGATTGATTCCGTGTGAGGACTCCTGTTGATTAAGTAGCAAGTTGTCTTAACAGCAACTGCCCAAAATCTCCTTCATAAACCAGCTTGAGAAAGCATACATCTTGCCCTCTCCAGTAGAGTTTGATTCATCCTTTCAGCAACACCATTTTGCTGAGGTGTATTCTTACGTATGATGTACGGCAATACCCTCACCGCACAAAATGAATCAAAATCCGTCCGGCGAATTCCGGACCATTATCCGTACGAAGCTTCTTGATTTTCTTGCCTAAGCGATTCTCCACTAGGGCCTTCCACTCGCTTGATGTTACCGAATGCATCACTTTTGTTCTTCATCATCACCACCCAAGTCATCCTTGAATAGTCATCTATGAATGACACAAAGTATCGTGACCACCCAATGACTCAACTCTTGATGGACCCCCAGTATCGAATGGATATAATCAAGTGTTGCCTTTGTATTGTGCAACCCCGCCGAGAATTTACTTCTATGCAACTTCCCAAACACACAATGTTCACAAAAGTCCAGATTCTTGACCTTATATCCCCCAAGAAAACCCGTGAAGAAAGAATCGCATACCCCTTTCACCCATGTGACCTAGTCTCATGTGCCACGGTGAGTCTCCGTCGAGACCGGTGAACCGCCGAGGATGCAACAAAGAAGCAAGCGTATACGATAGATCCTTGTAATATATACAAGGTTCCCTCTTGATGCCTTTGAGGTCCACAACTGAATCTTTGAAGACATTCAGCTGTCCACCTTCACCCTTGAAGTTGAACCCATTCTTTGTCCAAGTAGACTAAGAGATACCAAATTCTTGGTCATCGTGGAACATGTCTTACATCTTTCGGTGTACAAAATTTACCATCCTCTCGTCCTTAACTTTACCGAGCCAATTCCCACAACTTTGCAAACCTTGTTGTTGGCCATATAAATTTGACCACCATCTATCTCGCTCATAAGTAGAAAACCACTCCCTGTTTGGACAAATATGGTAGGATGCTCCGAGAATCAAGTATCCACACATCATTATGGTGTGTAGAGTCCCCCGCAACTAGAACCGGATCCTCATCGATTGCTCGGTAGCCAAAGCCGCCGTGCCGAATTGCCTTCCCGTCGTTTCTTCTTCCTTGGACAATTGGACTTCCAATGTCCCCGCTCCTTACAAGTAATTACGGACATCGGTAGACTTAGGACCTTTGGACACCGACTTCTTTTTCTTCTTTCGTCCATATCCTTTTCCACTATTGCCGCCGGCTACTAGCCCACAGAATGTACTCGATCGTCTGTACCCGGCGGCCTTGTGTCTAAGCTCCCGGCATGTAAGGCGGACCTTACATCCTCCAAAGCTCGTATCCTTTCCAACTATGAAAGAGCGCACAAAGTTTTCATATGATGCCGGTAGTGACACCAACAGGATTAGGGCTGCATCTTCATCTTCAATTTTAACATCAATATTCCTTAAATCAAGCAATATTGTGTTCAGCCGGTCCAGATGTTCCCTCAGTGGACTCCCTTCATGCATCTTCAAACTGAACAACCTCTGTTTCAACAATAACTTGTTGGTCAGTGACTTGGTCATATAAAGGCTTTCAAGCATTTTCCACAACTTGGCTGCGGTGTCTTCCTCAGCAACCTCAGTGATAACATCATCAGATAAGCACAGCATGATGGTTGAATGTGCTTTCTCTTCCAGACTGGCATAATCTGCTGCACTTGTATTTGGTTTGTCAGATAAAGGTTCCACAAACCCCGCTGTTTCAAAAGTGCACGCATCTTGATTTGCCACAGACCAAAACTGTTCCTTCCTGTAAATTTATCGATTTTTACGTTTACTGCTGACATCTTTTCTTGCTAAAGATTACAACTTTATCACAGATCCTAGCACCTTGCTGAAGGCCTTGGTGAAGATGAAGTTGATCGTACAGGTTGTTTTCTCCAGAACCTGTCTCTGATACCACTTGTTATAAAACGGATGGAGATAACTTCAGATGCAAGAAACAGAAACAGAAGCAATCAAACATAAACAATCAAAGGAGAAAAACAGAAACAAGAAGAACACAGATTTAACGTGGAAAACCCCTCAGTGGGAGAGGTAAAAAACCACGGGCAGAAAAGAGATATTTTATTATGCACTGAATTTTACAGATTTCAACACACTCGGATAATGAGACAACAACTGTATTTATAGGCACAAATCCCTAAACCCTAGCCGCCAGGAATCTTTGTCTTGATGCACCATAAATACCCCTACACGTGTCCTCCTTTTAATGACACTGTATATTTGTCACATTACGTAATTAGCCAGCGATGTGGGACCCGCTCGTATTCCGGGACTCGCAGACTATCACCCCGCCGATAGTCACCCTGCTGACGAAGCTCAGTAGACTCCACCCTACTGATGCACAGAATTGAATACACTTCTCAGCTGACCATTACTCAGCTGAGTCTTCAGATTGGTTTCACCAAAATGTAGAGTCTAAGTCACCTTACTGACAGATAATGTGGCTAAAACGTGTCAAGAGGAAATGATCACGGACGAATCATCAAACATATGCTCCTGGATATTAATAAGTACAATACCTTGAATCCACACATTCTTACATTCAGGCTGCATTTCAAAAAAATTATATTGTCTTTTTCTTTTCTTTTTTTTTTGTTTTTCTTTTTCCGGCCTGCATATACCAATTACTTAGCACGAACAGTCAATTCATTGCAAAGGTTTCATTTAGGAGAACCAAATGCAAATTCAAGTTTAATAAAAATATCATGAGCTCACGCATCTAACGGAAATAACATGTGATCACTCTTTACTCCTTGATGACACAAAACGGGTATGGAAAAGCGGGATATCGTAAGAAAATATGCCAACGGTTTAATTTTCTAGAGCTTAAAAGAAAAGAAGGGTCAGGCTAGACGGGCTCACTAAGTGGTACAAATGACGGGTAGACTAACAAAAGTGGGTCTCGAAAGGTTTAAACCTAAGTGCCTCAATCACTTTAGTGTGAAGGACCCGAAAAATGTGGTCTCGAAAAGTATATCAACGCAAATTCTAGAATGTCATGGCATTGTGCAGATACCACTCAAAGGGAAACGAGTGAGTGCGCTCTTTGGCTTAGTAAACCTCACTTTTAAGTAGCTTTCGTTAAGGTTCGAGGTTTTTATTACCAAAACTCCTAAACAAACGTCATGAGGTGAGTGTGTATCAACAAGAGTGTGTGATTGCATTGATTCTTCATCGTTTGATTCTTATTACTCCAAGCAAACTAGACCAAAAGGTCTTTAGAGCGTCAAAGCATGTGCATTCTTGATGCTAAGAAGTCCTAAAATGCAACACTAAACATTTACGTGCTAGACAAATTTTTATTTTTTATATATATATATATATATATATATTGATGACCTACCAACTCCCCCCACACTTGAAACATACACTCTCCTCAATGTATGCCAACTGAACGATGGAAATGACGTGATGCACAACTAAAATGAGATATGGGAAATGAGATGAAAACAAGACATTTACATGCGTAAACCAAAGTAAAATAAGAATAAAAAATGAAAATGAGGGACTTACCTAAAGGGCTGGAAAGTCTAAGGGGCTTTATCGAGCACGGCTTGAACCATTTTCTCGTAGATTGTCCCGATTGCTTTGTTGCGCTACAAGCATGGAAGTTAAAAGGTCAACTTTCACGGAAATGGAGTGAATGGAGTCACTTGAGTTGGATGTGCCAACATCATCATAGACAACACATGTGTTGTTCTTTCTCTTCTTCGAAGCTGTTTCACACCAAGGGGGACCAGGGGCGACAAATATGGGGGTGGGGGAATCGGTAGCCAACATATGCCAATTACGCAAAGTCCGGAGAGGTAAGTAGTTCACAAGTCATAAAACCCAAGGCAACATTGAATTCAGAAAGGGAAAACTTAGCCCACACATTCATTAAATGAAACTTAATCACATTCGGAGTTTCGGTGGGGATACCCTTTTTCTTGTAAAAAAGAAAGGTCGAGTAGAATTCATGGGCCAACTCATAATAAGCTGGCTTTGCCAATGTCAAGTACCGTTCCCAACCCACATTAGACAAGTAAGCTCGAACAATTTGCTCTAAACCACACTTACTCAACAATTCAAAATCAATAGCCTTACAAGGTAGAAAAGGCTTTGGAGCAACACTATCATACCTGTCTTGAATCTTTTGGGGAATTTCAGATGACCATTCAATTGAGATACAGCCGCCGGTAGAGAGGATGCGCCACAATCTAGTCGTGCCTTTTTCCGCTTCGGTGCTGGGAGGTGTAATGGCGGAGGAGCTGCGTGTTGGCAGGGAGACTCGGGTCGATCAGAATTAGGGGATGGAAAACACTTATTTGGGATTCAGTGAAGGGTACCAGAGATAAGGGTGCAGCAGAGGTGTTTTTTGGTGGAGATTTGGTGGTTTCCGGCGAGGGTTCCGGTAAGGGTGGAGGCAGGGATGGTGGGGTAGTTGTCACAGCTCGCCCCATGAACTTGGCTTGTTGCTTAGTTCTTTCCATGGCTTAAAAAATAATAAAATTGATGTGCAGAATCGAGGATGGGTGAGAACTGAAACGGGTGGATTAATGGTTATGGCGCCTTGTTTATGAAAAGGGGTAAGAAGCAGGCAACGGGGGAGAAAGGTTTGGTGGCTGATTGGGGGATTAGGTTGGGGAATTTTGTTAATAGGTGGAGTGAAAAAAATAAAAAAAAAGGGAAAAAAAAAGGAAAAGGAATACGGGTGGAGAAATTATTATGGTGAAGGAAAAGTTTTTTTTTTTAAAAGGAATTTAAACACCCAAATGATGTGATCACATCATTAGAATTTTAGTCTTTGTATCTAGGTCAATTATGGTGATAACACATTCAGAGAATGATGTGATCACATCACAAAAAAAAATTACCTGTTGTTTCTATGCCTAGCACCTTAGCCATTTTCCTCCTGCAACCTACGCATCAAAAGCACTCAAAACACGATATCAATCCGCACAAATATGATCAATAAAAAAACAAAAATGATGGGTTGCCTCCCATCTAGCGTCTTTGGCTAGACAAAGCTTCTCAACACTCATCAATCATAAATTGGATCCACTAAGTCGATCTCTTCTACCGTAGAGACTTCAACTCCCTCAAAATAAGGCTTAAGTCTATGTCCATTCACCTTAAACATCTTATGAGTTTCTAGACTCTTGATTTCCACAACACCTTGAGGAGATACACTCACCACAATGAAAGGTCTTGTCCACCTTGATTTCCACTTACCGGGCATAAGTTTCAGTCTTGAATTAAACAATAATACTTTCTGACCTTCGCAGAATTCCTTGTGCCGGATTAGTTTGTCATGCCACGACTTTGTTCTCTCCTTATACATCCTTGCATTCTCATACGATTCAAACCGTAATTCCTCTAACTCATCTAGCTGCAATTTCCTTTCCAACCCCGCTTCCTTTAAGCTCAAATTGCATTCCTTTACAGCCCAATATGATATATGCTCAATTGCAACAGGTAAATGGAACAACTTACCGAAAAATAAACGATATGGTGACATTCCAATCGGTGTCTTATAGGCCTTGCGATATGCCCAAAGCACGTCATCTAAACGCGAACTCCAGTCCTTGCGGTTTGGATTTACCATCTTCTCCAAAATGGTTTTTATTTCTCTATTGGAAACCTCCGCCTGACCATTGGTCTGTGGATGATATGTGGTGGCTACTCTATGGTGTACTCCATACCTTAACATCAAAGTCTTTACACCACGGTTGCAGAAATGTGTTCCTTGATCGCTAATCACTGCTCGTGGGATCCCAAATCGACTGAAAATGTAAGATCTAAGAAAACCACACACAACCTTAGAGTCATTACAACGGGTGGCCTTGGCCTCCACCCACATAGAGACATAATCCACAGCCAACAATATATATAAATTCCCCAATGAACTAGGGAAAGGGCCCATGAAATCCATTCCCCACTCATCAAAGATTTCACAAAACAATAGTGGTTGTTGAGGAATTTCATCCCTTGAAGAATTACCAACCTTTTGACATCGAGTGCAGCTTTTACAAAAGAGATAACAATCTTTGAAGAGAGTTTCCCAATAAAATCCGCTGTCAAGCACCTTTCGTGCTGTCCTCTTAGGTCCAAAATGACCTTCACACGCCAATTCATGACAATATGCTAAATGGAGTGAATCTCATCTTCAGGAATGCATCGTCGTATCACTTGGTTGGAACCAAGCTTCCACATAAATAAGGCTCATCCCATATATAGTATTTTGATTCACTTTTCAATTTATTCTCTTGGCAGTGGGCATATTCGAGGGAAAGACGCCAATGTCGGCATACCATGGCTCATTACCTAACTTACTTGTGGTGTGGAAAAGTTTCTGTGATAGGTTTCAACTCCTCTTTCTTGACAATTCGGCTTAAATGATCCGCTACAGAATTCTCCACTCCTTTTCTATCCTTGATCTCAAGATTGAATTCTTGCAATAGCAAATTCCACCGGATTAACCACGGTTTGGACTTTTTCTTTGTCATCAGATATTTCAACACTGTATGTCTGTGTATACCACTACCTTGGAACCCAACAAGTAAGATCTGAACTTCTCTAATGTGAACACTACCGTCAAAAGTTCCTTTTCCGTCGTGGTTTAATTACATTGAGCTTGATTAAAGGTCTTGGACGCGTAGTATATCACATGGCTATTCCTTCCAACTATTTGCCCAATACTGCCCCAACCGCATAGTCGCTAGCATCGCACATGATCTCAAACGGCGTTCCCCAATCTGGGGGCTGAATAATAGGGGCAGAAGTAAGTCTTGCTTTCAACTCCTCAAAAGCTTCCTTACATTTCTCATCGAACTCAAATTGTACTTCTTGTTGCAACAATCTCGATAAAGGTTGTGCAATCTTTGAGAAATCCATTATGAAACGCCGGTAAAACCCTGCATGCCTAAGAAAACTACGGACATCTCTTACATTAGTGGGGGAGGGCAGTTGGGTGATCAAATCAACCTTGGCCTTGTCTACTCCTATACCTCTAGATGATATGACATGGCCTAACACTATTCCTTCTTGAACCATGAAATGACATTTTTAATAATTTAATACAAGATTCATCTCAATGCTTCTTTTAAGTACTCTTTATAAGTGGTCTAGACATTGAGTGAAGGAATCCCCATAGAATGTGAAATCATCCATGAATATCTTGATGCACTCCTCAATCATATCTGAAAATATGCTCATTATACATCGCTGAAATGTCCCTGGTGCATTGCACAATCCAAAAGGCATTTAACGGAATGCATATGTCCCACATGGACATGTGAAGGTAGTTTTCTCTTGATCCTCAAGGGCTACCATAATTTGATAATATCCTGAGTAGCCATCCAAGAAACAAAAGAAGGCTTTCACTGCCAATCTTTCTAGCATTTCACCAATGAAAGGAAGCGGAAAGTGATCCTTTCTTGTCGCTGCATTAAGCTTACGAAAGTCGATACACATCCTCCAACTAGTTTGTGGTCACACGAGTACCTGCTCATTATTTTCATTAGGTACCAATTGAAAACCAGACTTCTTTGGTACTATATGCACGGGACTGACCCAATGACTATCTGAAATAGGAAAAATAATTCCTAATTGAAACATCTTTAGGACTTCTTTTAACACAACTTCCTTCATAGTTGGATTCAACTTACGCTGCGGATCTCTTACCGGTTTGGAGTCTGGCTCAAGTAGAATTATGTGTATGCACATGGATGGATTGATACCTTTAATATCAGCTAGCCTCCTGATGACGAGATCAAGTGATATATAAAATACTTGACCACCATAAACCAACACTAGCAAGAGGACTAGGTCCATCGTAGTATAGCTATAGCGAATCTAGGTCGATCCAACAGGGAACCAATTATGGGTCATTTATATACAAACAATTAATCATTCATGTCAAGCACACAGAGGCGGTCTACGACCAACAAAATACAAGAAAGATAAAGGACTCGACTCGACACAACACAACAAAGACAACGTAATTAACCTCCCAAATTACTATGTTATCGTTTGGATCTAGAGATTCTATATAATTAAGCGATACTCGACAACTATTAACCCGATTCGTATTTCTTTTATATTGGCTACGGGAGTCATCCCTAAACTAGATCTAGCTCCGGTAAGGCCATCTAGATCACTGTGCTACATTACGTGACTTCGCTTCGTAGGCCTCCATCTCATATAACTCGCACGCTTACAAAACTAGGGATGCCGATATTAACCGTATTCCTCACCTAGGCAACATTCCTGTGGTTATGCGTACTTCCTAGATGATCGCATCAGTCTCCGTCCCATTAACACTAACTTCGTAGGTATCATGTTAATCTATGATTTACGTATAATCAGGTGCGCGCAATTCCCAAATATAACACAAATCTAGATCTCGCTGAAAGTCCCGGAAGATCAATTCATGAGCCGACCTAGGAGCACTATATTGGTATTTCCTAACTACACGTTTTAATTAAAACAGACGAGCAACGTAGCCGTAGCCATACCTTCTAAGACAAGATATTCTAGGTGGACAATCACACCATAAAGACGTGGCTAGATTGACGCGGCGAAAACATAAATCTTAGCGTTTCAATATATGTAACGGATAAAATAGAGATTCATAAAGCAATTATATAGATCTACTAAAAACACGATTGTCTATCTAAGCAAAGTCATATATAGGTCATATGATATAGGCGTGGGGCGTGTGGACCCATATAGACGAGGAATCCCCACCGTCTCACGTTGTAATCTTAGATCTACATCATCTAACTAAGAACAAACAATCTCAAACGATAAACAATAATTGGGGGGAATAATTACAACATAGAAGAAAGAACAAGTGAATACAAATAACTCACATTATTGCTGCTGGAAATTTGTACTAAAACTTCTCTGAAAAACTTATAATTTGTGTTATGAGTCGATGTACAAATTGACTAATAAAAGGGAGTTTATATAGGCTATAAACCGACTTAGAATAGCTGTCAACCGACCGAAATCACGTTTCCTAAACCCTAACGGAACCTAAAACGCGTCTGGAGAGGCAGGGGCAATTTAGCCAACTCGCTGGCAGCCAGAGCAGGGCTCGCTGCCAGCGAGCCTGAGGATTCGCCTGGGCCGTTTTCTGCTTCAACTGGTCCGTCCCTGGTGCTTTTATCCACTCCGAAGTCCAGCTAAATTGCTTCCAAATCAAGCCCACTATAAATAAACCATAAAACAAGGCTTGTAATAACAAATAATATAATAAAATGGCTAATTACATAATAACAAGTCGTAACTCGGTTCAGGTGTAATTTATGCACGAGACGACTAATTATTAACCACTTAAAGCCCATTTAAGCTAGAATCGGGGGTAATCAATAGGTAAATAAAGGTATAAAGTTGACCGTCATCAACTACCCCCACTTAGCCTTTGATCGTCCCGAGCAAACACAGAAGGCGAAAGAACCACCGAAACATAGTTTACTAATTGATAGCAAGCTCATTCAAAATTCCAAAGTAATAAAATAGAAAACACGTTTGTCAGTTAGGCATTAACCACTATTTCATCATTCAATCAACGTGTGTGTGATATAACCGTCATGCAGAGTATTTGAAATAGAGAGATTCGAATTATAATGTCCTCTAGATGCAACTTTCACCACTCGAAACTTTGTGACGCCTCTTTATCGTTAACAAATAATACAGGTGTAATGCCAGATTCAAGTGAAGCGGGGTGAATTCGGAAACCAAGAAGCTTTTCTCAGTTCACATTTGTTTCTTTGCCAAGGCCGCGTAGATTCTAGGGACAGTAACTTGCAATGGTGGGTGCCTAGCAAGCAACTACCTTCAAATCTCCACGAACTTGCTACCCTACTGCCTTGTTTTACAACCATGCATCTTATGCTCCATCGGTTTAGCAGTCTAACCTAAAAGCTCATAATTTCCTTAATTCACTCTTTTTTTTCTTTTCTTTTTTATAAACCGAATCATGTTTTTTCTTGCCCGGTTTTTGCTTCACTATTATCGATATTAGCCTTATCGGAAGTATGACAAGAAGAAATAATCACAAAGTCAAGTAGTTCCTGTTTCAACCTTCCGGAAAAAATAATTTTTCACCTAACCTTTCAGATTTAGCATTTGAGTTATACGTGCTTAAAAAGGCTGATTCAACGACAAAATATATGTTTAATACAAAACTACGCACACAGCATGATATGATATTTACTAAGCAATTCTGAAGTTAGCATGGCAAAAATAAGTTATAACTATGCTTAAGAGCTTCTTTCATCAACTATACATGCTCGGTTTTCACAAAAGATAAATGTGATTCAAGCTTAAAATTTTAAAATTTATTCACATATTAATTATCTGATATATGTAATGGAAGCTAAGTGACTCGTACCCCCCACTTAAACGATGCATTGTCCTCAATGTATAAAATAAAAGAAAGATAGGAACATAGCTTCAGTCAAGGGCGGCAGTGGAACAAGTCAGTGAACTTCGGGGTACTCCAGAAACCATGGAACGAACAAGAAATACAGTATCGCTGCAAAACAGATCTTCAACAAAGCTCGAAACTCATTACAGCGTTAGCCCAGAAAAATGTAATAATCGAAAAAAGGGACCGTAAAAGGAACAAAATAAACCTTAAACATTTTTAATTCCTTAAAACGATTACATTAAAACTACTAACCAGACATGATTTAGCACCTCATTATTATTCAGGAAACAAACTCTATACGAACTCGACTTAATCCTAACTCAGACTCGAGACTAAGGAAAACATACTAATTTTGAAATACAAAGATACAGTCAATCTCCTCCATCAAAATATCTTCCAAAACCCGGAGGATAACGAGAAGTAGAAGGCTCAAATCCCTCAAAACCAGGTGGTGGTGTATGCCGACGTTCACGTCGGAACCGAGAAATGTCTTCTTCATCCAGATTTCTCACAATCCTCCCGACCATGTGAGGCGTCTCAGCCACCGTCCGCTTCATTCCATTGATACGAGCAAAAAGTTGCTCCAAGTCTCGCCCTCGTCCGGCGGCATTGCCTTCACCGCTATTCCTCGCTTGTCGGGGTCGAGGCGGTGGTCTTTGATGTGGGTTGGCATTGGTGAGGGCCGGAACGGATGTTCTTGACAAAGGAGTCTCCAGGTCAACATAGATATCGGCCCCTAACTCTGACCAGCCAGCCGCTATTGCAAGATTTGAAATCATAGAACCGTAGGGCAGTACGGTCCTTTTCTTCCTGGCTACATCGGTCATATTTCCCCGTATGAGTGTGCCTAAGTCTACCGGCCGCTCTAACCATAACTAATACATCAAGGCGGCATGAAAGTCATAAACTGCGGATGTATGGCCAGATTGAAGTAAATCGGAACAAATGAACCGATGTAAAAACTTGTCTTCCCAAGTGGATAATGCGGCCTCCTGAAAATTTTGAGCATATCGACCAACATACCACTCGATATCAAAGTGATTACCGATTTCTGCTAACAATGCGTCAGAATGGTCATACACATTAGCAAACTCCTCAGGGTGATCCACTAAACTGCCCAAATTGAAATACTCATTGATAGTGGTGGGCGATATAGCAAAAGTGCAGCCTCTAACCGTGGCAGTGTGGGAATGGGGATGCACCGCTAAATAGGCATAAAGCTCTCTTATCAGGGACCCGTTACAACGAGTAGGCGGTGCGACCACGTACTCCCAATTGTTATAAGCGATAAGATATGTAATGAGCTCCCCACAATCCTCAAGATCTATGCCCCTTCCTCGATGCACCATCGCATTGCTCCAATGGGTACGAAATGCCTCGTAGACTACGGGGCTAACAAATTGTGGCACCCCGTCAATCACCAGTATAGCGTCACCGTCGAGAACAAATTACGCTCCAGCCCGATGAATTTGTGGTTGATTCCTTCTACTCCGATTGTTCCGATGCATCCTGCTACGTTAGAACAAAGCACCCCAGCTCAGCTACTGCCTCAAAAACTGACTCGCTGGGGGCGAGCTAGGGTCTCGCTGGGAGTGAGTTGCCCAATCCTGGCTCGGCTCGTTTTGTTTTACTAACCGTCAACTTGATCGATTTGAAATGTGTATTTTCCAGAAATTTAAGAGCCAAATTGAATGTGAAATGACCTCATTGCAATTTATAAAATTTGGAAAAAGGTAGAAAGGGATTTTGGGTAAAAATTGGTATAAATTGCCAAAGATAGCACCACAACAATTTTTCTACATAAATTGGGTGTTTGGGGGAAAAATGGAGGTTTACAAAGTGATGGGTTTAGAAGAAATGATAGAGAAGGAATGAGAGGAGTGGAGTGGGTGTGAGAAAAATGTGGGTAAACGAAGGGTTTAAATAGATAGGGGAGTGAAAATGAGAAAGATGGTGATTGGTGGGTTTAGAAAGGAGAGGATTGATGAGGTGGAAAGTGATAAAAGTAAAGGTGGAAGATTGAGATGTGTAGAAGAAGTGTTGACCACTTTTTACTTTTTGACCCTCAAAAGATTTGAATTTAAAAAATAGGAGGGTAAACCAAATTTTTTATAACTTTCACACTTTACCAAAAATATTGCTCTAACAATAATCCGGATACTGCCTAGTGAAAAGGTAGTTTCGCATGGGCGACACAACATTTCACCGGGCAGTCTGACCAAACTGCCTCCCATCCTGCCTCCAGTCAGGTTTTCTTTAAAGCTCATGCTTTTGCCTCCGTCTTCTTCTCTGTTTGATTGTATGCTTTTTATTCCTATATTAGGATACTATCCTAGACACACCTACGGGACTCTGTTTCACGTTTCAACGATTTGAGTAAAAAAGCTTTTGCACATCCTTAACCCAACGGTCATCGTAACATGGCAAAAATAAAAAACCTCAAATGTTTTAACGTTACTTTTATTTTGACTCAAAGAAAAGAAAAGGAAAAAGATAAGAAAAACTAAAAACCTAAAGAAAACTACGAAAAACCTAAGGGATAGAAGTAGTTTTGAGTTTTGAGTCCTCAGCTCGACTTTCCAGAAAAACTCATTCCATTGAGCTACCTTCTTTCGCCTTCTAGATTTTCACACGGTTAGCCTTCACCGAGGTCTGCTTGCCTTTTACGAATGAGCGCATTTCCCTTAGTCGTGAGACCAAGGAAAACACAGTCATCATGACCATCCAAACGGGCGCCTACCTCAGCCACTGTCTCAGAAACCAGAGAGTTTTTAACAGATCGAACTCTGCGAGTTCTCTTTCTAGCTCTCCTCCGCCTATCTTTAGCATTCAAGCTCTCCCGAGTCTCAGCGTCTCCTTTGGATGGGGCGGCCCCACCCCCGTACAGAGTATCTACCTCGTCAACCAGAAGTATAGAGGTATCTGCTCGTGCCGTACTCTGAGACTGAGCGTCTCTCTCCTTCCTTAAGATAGACAGGAATTCTCCCTCACTGCTTTCCTTAACAGTTTCAACACCACCAACTTTGCCTTGGCCTAGAATCAAGGCAGCTTCCTCCGCATTATAGACTGTGATTACAGATAGGCGGAAGGGGATAATTGGGTCTCATGATCACATGGACTTCCGAGCCTTTAGCGTCGAAAAGAGTTAGCTCGAACTTGTCCATGTCAACCTGGGCTTTGGAGTTGGCCATAAAAGCTCTGCCCAATTTGATTGGGCAGCTCAGGTCCTCGTCAATTTCCATCACGACTACATCTATCATAAAACGGAGCTTTCCAATACTGATGGTCATGTTGGGCATCGTCCCAGTTCTGACGACACGTATGCTATCCGCACAGCGAATAGTCATCAACGTGTTCGTAGGAGTAAAAACCATCATCCTATCACACAAACTCTTAGGAAAGATATTCAGCCTCGATCCAGAGTCGATCAATGCTAAGCCTGCATGTTCGCGTTCTAAGGTCACATCTACAATGAATGCACCGGGGTCTCCTAGCTTGGGCAGTAATCGTGCATTGTTCTCTATGTCTACTGCCTCTCTAGAACAAGGGACGAGGGGCAAGTCATCTAGATCTGACTCAGAACTAGGATATTCAGGAGAAGGGGAAAGGGATGGTAAGTGCTCGGGTCGGCTTCAGATTCAGACCTAGAACTAGAATCAGAGTCATGAATAATAATTGGGATACGAGCAGTCATACCTTGGAAAAGATTGGAATTTCTTGCTTCCCTTTGCTCATGCCTCCGTCTTATCCTATCTTTCTTTCGCTTTTGTGTGTCCGGCCTTAATGGCGTTGTCTTAGTGCGTAAGACTTTTGTTTCTTCATTCATAGCCTCAGAAAATTGGTTGGTTGGCATTTTGGCTCGGCTCAAATAATAACTCAACGCAATGATGTATTGCTCTGGCATACTGCAAACATAAGACAAAACAAACAAATGTCAGTAAAACTAATAGTCAGCATGATTACTCATGCTGCTGCCAGACCTACAGACTAACAAACAAGGGTAAAAACGACACAATTGAAAAAACCCAGAAACAGAGAACAGGTCTCGCTGGCAGCGAGCAGAAGGCTCACTGGGAGCGAATCCCAATTCAGCATTTTTTGCATTTTTCACACAAGCAAATTTCCAGAGGGACTCTAAAAACGTACAAAAAACAGACCCTAAAACAGAAAACTTGACATGAATAAAAAATTATTTATATAAAAAATTGATTTTTGGCTCCCCGGCAACGGCGCCAAAAAATTGATTGACGTGATCAGTCAAGTGATATATAAAATACTTGACCACCATAATCCAACACTAGCAAGAGGACTAGGTCCATCGTAGTATAGCTATAGCGAATCAAGGTCGATCCCACAGGGAACCAATTGTGGGTCATTTATATACAAACAATTAATCATTCATGTCAAGCACACAGAGGCGGTCTACGACCAACAAAAGACAAGAAAGATAAAGGACTCGACTCGACACAACACAACAAAGACAACGTAATTAACCTCCCCAATTACTATGTTATCGTTTGGATCTAGAGATTCTATATAATTAAGCGATACTCGACAACTATTAACCCGATTCGTATTTCTTTTATATTGGCTACGGGAGTCATCCCCTAAACTAGATCTAGCTCCTGTTAAGCCATCTAGATCACTGTGCTACATTACATGACTTCGCTTCGTAGGCCTCCATCTCATATAACTCGCACGCTTACAAAACTAGGGATGCCGATATTAACCGTATTCCTCACTTAGGCAACATTCCTGTGGTTAGGCGTACTTCCTAGATGATCGCATCAGTCTCCGTCCCATTAACACTAACTTCGTAGGTATCATGTTAATCTACGATTTACATATAATCAGGTGCACGCAATTCCCAAATATAACACAGATCTAGATCTCGCTGAAAGTCCCGGAAGATCAATTCATGAGCCGACCTAGGAGCACTATATTGGTATTTCCTAACTACACGTTTTAATTAAAAAAGACGAGCAACATAGCCGTAGCCATACCTACTAAGACAAGATATTCTAGGTGGACAATCACACCATAAAGACGTGGCAAGATTGACGCGGCAAAAACCTAAATCTTAGCGTTTCAATATACGTAATGGATAAAATAGAGATTCATAAAGCAATTATATAGATCTACTAAAAACACGATTGTCTATCTAAGCAAAGTCATATATAGGTCATATGATATAGGCGTGGGGCGTGTGGACCCATATAGACGAGGAATCCCCACCGCCTCACGTTGTAATCTTAGATCTACATCATCCAACTAAGAACAAACAATCTCAAACGATAAACAATAATTGGGGGGATTAATTACAACATAGAAGAAAGAACAAGTGAATACAAATAACTCACATTATTGCTGCTGGAAATTTGTACTAAAACTGCTCTGAAAAACTTATAATTTGTGTTATGAGTCGATGTACAAATAGACTAATAAAAGGGAGTTTATATAGGCTATAAACCGACTTAGAATAGCTGTCAACCGACCGAAATCACGTTTCCTAAACCCTAACAGAACCTAAAACGCGTCTGGAGAGGCAGGGGCAATTTAGCCAACTCGGCGGCGCCGGAGCGGGGCTCGGCCGCCGCGCCGAGCCTGAGGATTCGCCTGGGCCGTTTTCTGCTTCGTCTGGTCCGTCCCTGGTGCTTTTATCCACTCCGAAGTCCCGCTAAATTGCTTCCGAATCAAGCCCACTATAAATAAACCATAAAACAAGGCTTGTAATAACAAATAATATAATAAAATGGCTAATTACATAATAACGAGTCGTAACTCGGTTCGGGTGTAATTTATGCACGAGACGACTAATTATTAACCACTTAAAGCCCATTTAAGCTAGAATCAGGGGTAATCAATAGGTAAATAAAGGTATAAAGTTGACCTTCATCACCTCCATCCAATCGCCTCTTTGTACTCCTTCAACACTCGTATCAAACATTCCTCCTGCAATGCATCAAGCTTATTTGATATGATGACCGGGAGTGTCTCTCCCTCTCCCAGATAAACATACTTGAGATGCTCGGGCAATGGTTTCAGCTCTGGCTTAGTTGCCTGTACAACAGAAGGAAGAATTTTCTCTTGCGAGACCGGCAATGGCAAAAATTGATTAGGTTACTTAAGATAAAACTCCGGTGTGGAGTGCAATGCCATAATCGCCTCCCTTACTTCGGCCTCAGTCTCCACCATGGCTTCCCATTCTCTCAAGTCTTCCTGTAAAACATACTCAAACTCATCCTGCATATGGTTAGCCGCAAATTCCTCATTCACAACATCATCTATTACATCAATATGATAGACAGACTCTTTATCAGAGGGATACTTCATGGCCTCAAATATATTGAAAGTGATTAACTGACCATCAAACTCAAACGTGAGCTTACCCTTATCAATATCTATCTTTGTCTTGGATGTTTTCATGAATGGCCTTCCTAACAAGACTAGAGATGGGTGTGGTGAATATTTATCATCCATGTCAACTATGTAAAAAATCAGCCGGAAAAATGAGTTCACTCACTTTAACCAACACATCCTCTATCATACCCTCCGGATAAGTGTGAGATCTATCAGCTAATTGAATGACCACTCTTGTTTCTGTTAATGGACCAAGATTAAGTTCCTTATACACTGACAATGGCATAACATTTATGGATGCACCAAGTCTAACATAGCTCTCTCAACTTTCTTTTGACCAATTACACAAGGAATAGCATACATACCTGGGTCCTTACATTTTTGTGGTAATTTTCTCTGCATGACGCTGAAACATTCTCGTTTACCAACACTTTCTCATATTGACCCACTTCGAGCCTTTTTGTGCATAGCTCCTTCAAAAACTTTGAATATCTAAGGACTTGCTTGATTGCCTCGATCAATGGAAGGTTAATTTCCACCTTTTTCAAAGTTTCCCATAATGCTCTATCTTCATCATCCTTCTAGATTTTGTCTAACCTTCCAGGGAAAGGTGGCGGTTCAACATAGTTCGGCTTATCCCCAAAATAATTTATCTCTGTCTTTGCATTAGACTCTTCCCTATGGTGCTCTTCTTTCTCTTTAATTGGCTCTTTTTCAATTTTACTATTCACAAGTGGCTCTTCTAACCCCTTTCCACTCCTTAGCACAACTGCACTCACATTTTCCTTTGGATTATTACCACTTGAGAAGAGAGCTTTCCTTGGTCTTGTTGCATTTGACTTACCGTGGACGCTAATTGAGACATTTGGATCCCCAGATTTCTTTGTACTATTCTTGTCTCTGTTTGAAATTTTAAGTGGTCCTGTTGTATTTTTTGGACCTCTTGTTGTACAGTTTGTTGCAAGGAAGATGTCAAACTCTTCATCATTTCTTCCATAGACGGTCCAGTAGGTGTCGGTGCTTGTGGTTGTTGATACTGTGGTTGAGGTAAGAATTGTTGTTGCGTACCTTATGGCTTATGGCTGAAGTTAGGATGATCCCTCCAACCTGGATTATACATAATTGAATATGGATCATACTTCATTTGTTGCTGCCCTTGGAAACCACTGGCCGCTTTCACTTGCTCAGCACTCTCCTCTTGCAAAGTAGGACACATATCAGTTTGGTGTCCCACCATCGAGCATACACCACAAGCTTTCACTTTATGCATCTGACCAGTCGCCATCTTCTCTACCAATGATGTTAACATGTCAAGGCGTTGGTCAATGGCTGAGAAGTTTGCTTCGTTCACTGTTTGAGCCACATCCTCTCTTAAGCCAAACTGTTGCGCATTACCTGCCATATTCTCAATCAACTTCTTGGCATCTTCACATGTTTAGTTCATGAAATCTCCACAGCTAGCTGCTTTTGATTATTTTCCTTTCCCTTGGCAAAAGTACCTCATAGAAATATTGAATGAGTAGTAGTTCGGAATCGGTGATGTGGACAACTTGCAAGAAGATGATTGAATCTCACCCAATAATCAAACAAAGTTACTCCTTGTCGTTTTCTGATTCAACATATATATTTTCTGATGTTAGAGGCTCGTGAAGCAGGGAAGAATCTTTCCATAAACTTTGCCCTCATGGTAGCCAATGTTGTTATAGATCCGGCTGGAAGTGAATAGAACCAACTCTTTGCTTTACCCTCCAAGGTGTATGCGAAATTTCTGAGTTTCATTTGATCTTCGATCATACCTTGGAGTCTCTGTGTGGTACAAGCCAAATGATGATCCATTAAGTGCTTATAAGGATCTTCTACTACCGATCCATGATACTTAGGCAGTGCGTGCATCAGTGACGCCCAGAACTCAAATGGCTGGTCCTTCTCCGGGAGTGCTATGCATCTGGGATGTTGATCGAATCCGGAGCTGCCATTTCTCCTAACGTCCTTGCAGGCTCTTGATTTGCTGCCATCTCTTCAGACTCAGTTTCAGATAAAACCTCTTCTTCGGTCGATGAATCTACTATAACCGTATCTAGTGCAATAACAGGTGAAGACGTGGATGCCTTGAGTTGCCTCTTAGCTTCTTTTGCTTCCTTTGTCAGTTTTTTTGCTGTCTTCCCGATTTCTGGGTCGAATATCACTTTACCTATTCTGGAAGATCTAGGCATGCACTGAAACGATTAGTGTAACAAAGTCTAAAAAGAAATAATACAATAGTTGTTCCCCAGCAACGGCACCAAAATTTGGTGTGTCGTTAACCCACCAAAAATATATCCCTTTTTACTCTATAACTAAAATAGGGCAAGTAGGGGTCGAATCCCACTGAGAAAGGATGATTATTTCAGTTTGGAACGTATAAAATAATAGGAGTATTGAGATAATAAAAATAAAAGAGTAACACGTAAAATAAATGGTGATAGTAGCAACTGATTAACAATGAAAGAAATAATAATTAAGTTTCAAATAAGGTAAAAGCTTTAGCTAAAGTAGTTATTTCCACCTCGATTTACTCGATTGATCACTGACGCAAGAATTACTTACTAGTTTATTAATAAACTGGTTATAGCCATCGATAACTGCCAAGCAACCAATCTCTCCAAAAGTCGATAATTAAGACACGGTCATTAACTATTCTCTAACTGGAAGTCACCCCTTGACATGGTAATAAGAGTTTGGAAATCCAGCAGCGTTATGGTTTGAGAGACCCAATTCAAAGTACTAATCCAACCGGACTAATTTTAACCTAGATTATTCATCTTCATGATAGTGGATTCTACGGGCTACGAACCGGCAAAATCATATCACTCACCACTATATTAAAACCAATAAACGTTGACGTATTTATCGTTTCAATTGGTAATCAACAAAATGATTGGATTAATTATCCTGCATAAACAACTAATTCAATTTAAAGTCGTCAATTTATGCCCGGAAAATGAATAAATATCAATAAACTAGCAAGGATGAAAATCAATTAGGACTCACAATCGTGTCATTCGAGACTTCAACAACACTATAACTGAAAAAAAGTAATTTAGCTACACATCATAGTATAAACCAAATAATATGCTGATAAAATGGAGTTCCTTCACCGGAAAAACAAACAAAAACCCCAACGTCGGATTTGTCAAAATACTAAAATAAAAGCTGCGCTGCCCTCCTTTTTCGTCCGTTCAATGCACTCCCCCCAATTGAATATGCCTCTTAGAATAGTATAATCTCCTCCTAATAAGAATAGCTCCTGTCCAATTTTGTTCTCCCCCTTCTGCTTTTCACATGGCCTTCTTTTTGGGTGTTGTCCAATATATTCGTCCAAGATAAGTGGCCCATCACCATTCTTAATAATCCAAACAGAAAGAAAATAATAAATCCCATATGACCCAGTATATCTGACAAGTCACACTATACATCGACCCAAGATGCATCTCCCTCGATCTCCAGGGCTTCGGAAAGGTACTTTTGGAACACCAATAGGCATTTGCTTAAAGAAAAAAACTAAGTAATATATTTCACTTTCATTCCTTCTAATTTCATTCGGACAACTGTAAAACAACACTAGAAAACACCATAAAAGCAATATCGTCCCGTAAAATTAACCCAAAAATGCAACAAAATACCAACTAAATATGTGCCCATCAGCTAGCACTTTTGTACATCACAATTCCAAGAGTTCATAATTCTTGTGACAAATTGAGAGCTTCTTAGAGAGGGTTTTAGAGAGAGAGAAAATGCCGATCTAGCAACCGGATTTTTCTAGTAGTAGTCCAAGGAGGATTCTGATGAGGTGCTCGTGTGGATATCGATAGAGGCTGGACACGTGGATGGCTCACGCGCACTACTACTCTCCGTTGACGGTCAAAGCGTCGATCTATTAGATCAAGCAAAGCGTCGATCTATTAAACGAAGTCGATCTTGGGATCGGAAATCAAAATTTTAAATTCCGCTGTGTTAAGCTAGTTGATTTCCTAACAGTTGGGCCATAAAAAATAACCTCAATGAGCGAGCCCTACAAGAAGGCATTATTAACAAACCAGTTTCCGCAAGGACCATTTAGAGACAACCGGAATTAATGAATCAAACTAATCAACCTCGGGGCGTTGGGTGAACCCCAAAGCGACTAAACGAGGTTTGTATAGAACCATCCGGTTTGCGTTTGATTTTAAAAATCCATTTGCAGCCGAAAATATTGAGTAAAGGATCATGAGGCACTAATTCCCATGTTCCATTTTGAACAAGAGTATCAAATACATCATTCATGGCTTTGCGCCAATGCAAACATTTTAATGCATGTTTGACTGTTGTAGGTTCAGTGTCAGAGTGTTTAAAATCGAGGTTGGCATGAAGGTTAAGGAGGGTGAGGGGTTTGAAGATGTTATTTCAGGCACGAGTGACCATAGGATTAGGAGTGAGGGCCATGGGAGAGGGCGATGGAGAATGAACGGATAGGGAAGGAGGGGATGCCTCAGTTAGAGTAGGGGTGGAAGGTGCGGGGGATGGTGGTGGGGGTAAGGGAGATTTAGGAGGAGTTACGGGAATGGGAGGGAGGGGAGGCGGAAGAGCAGGCTGAGAAAACCAATCTTCAGGGGAGGGATCAGAGGAATAAGCTGGACGGGAAGCAAAGAGAAAGACATCTTCAAGAAATTTAACATCCCTAGAGACATACATCCGACCTGAGGAAAGGTCGAGACAGTGATATGCACCCTATGTACCATAGCCTAGAAACACATAGAAGACGGATGAGGGCCCGAGCTTGTGATGAGTATAGGGTTTCAGCCAAGGATAGCAAAGGCACCCGTAACTTGTGGTAATTGGGAGGAGTAGATAAGAGTTTTTCATAGGGTGGGAGCATGTTGAGGGTTTTGGTAGGCATACGGTTAATGAGGTAAGCAACAGTGAGAACATCGCAGGACCAAAAAGTGGAGGGAACAGATGCGTGGTGAAGGAGGGAAATGGCGGTTTCGACGATGAAAAAGTGTCGGCGTTCAGTCATTCCATTATGTAGAGATGTGTGGGGTGGTGTGGTTAGATGTGTTATGCCATGCGTGGAAAGGTGTGACCGTAATTTTATGTATTCTTCACCATTATCAGAAAATAAAATGTTAATGGATGTGGTAAAGTAAGTCTCAACAAGGGACTTAATTAAACTGCTGAAAAACAGCTAAAACGTAAGATTTATGGCGAAGAGGAAAGAGCCAACTATAGTGGGCGAAGTGATCAACGAACAATACGTAATATTTAAAGCCATGAACGGAATATACGGTAGCAGTCCAGACATCAGAATATATTAATTCAATGGTCGGGATGATCACAAAGTAAAATTAGAAAAGGATAAACGGTGACTTTTATTACTCAAACACGAGTCACAATGCAAAGGGGAAGCAAAAGTAACGTCCAAATAATTACTTTTAGTAATAGTTTGAATAATAGAAAGAGCATGATGTCACCAACAGGAGTGCCAAACGTTGGTGGACGTTTTATTTGTTGAAAAGGCGAGAAGGGAAGCAACAGACCAAATATAAATACCATTTCTATGAAGACCCTGATGCAGGATTTGACCTGTCCTCGGGTCCTTCACCGAAAAAGAGTCACTTAAAAATTCAACGATAACATTATCGTACTCACAAAATTTGGATACGGATAAAAGGTTGCGAGAAATTTTAGGCACACATAGGACATGCGATAATTTAATTGTAAAATTAGAATAGGTTAAAGTGGTAGAACCAGTATGTGTGATGGGCAAAGCATGCACATCACCAATGATGATGTCATTGGGACCATGATATGGTTTGTGCAAAGCAAGAAGATTCACATCGGAAGTCATATGATGCGAGACTCCGCTATTCAGGAGCCAGGAGTTGGGGGCGGCTTGAGCTTAGTGGGCTTGAGTCCTTGCACGAGAAGAATTGGAGGGGTTCATCTGCTGGAAGAACGGGTAAGTGGAGCACCATTTTACCGAGTGACCCTGTACACCGCACAACTGACATTTCCCAAGTATGGACGCGATTGACAGGGAGGCCGACTTTTATCACCAACAACATGAGGGGTGGAGCTTTCGCCGGTGATTTTAGACATGGTTGAGGAAGGAGGGGGGCGACGGAAAAAGAGGGAGTGGGAGAGAGGACATGGAGAAACGAAGGGAGAGTTACCAAGACACTAAAGCTCTGCTACCATTATAGGAAATAAAGTATGTCTTGTATTATTCATAATGAAGGTGTTACATATATATTGTAGAACGGAATATTCTAGAAAGATTTATAGTTACTTACAGAGGATTATATGCTAAGGGAATTACGGTAAGAATCAATCTACAATATCTACAATAAATACACAATATTCGGTCATTAATGCCTAATTGTATGACTCAATGACTGGAAGCATGGAAACCACATCATCGCCAGACCTAACCAAAAACTTTTGATAACCAGGAACAGAGTAGTATAGATTGATACACAGATGTTTAAGTTCCGTCCAACGGTTTGAAATCTTGTCATTGATATACTTGAGTGTAGCTTCATAAATGATAGGAAGAACACATGTTTCTTGATAAATGTACACATGAGAATCAACATTGTGTGAGGAGGTAAACCTAGAATATTTACATAAAAAGAAGCGTTTTGACTGGAAAATTAATTAGCACGGAAATTAAAAAACAGAAAAGCACCAATTTGTCTTGTGGTGAAATATGCAACGTATATTCTATGATGGCTGAATATACCAACAACAATAGAAATTCATTGAGGAACAATCACGGAAAGGTACTACACTACCCAATCATAAAGCAAATGTTTTTGGTTGCCTACAGATTCGTCTAGAAAATTAAGGAAAGAGATTGCGGGTACACAATCACATCCGTCATCATCAAATGCAATACAATGATCATAACAAAATGCAGATCAATGTTATCATAAGAGGGTCTCAAAAATGCAGATTTACTTTCCTTATGATTCAGCAAAAAACAAATCGATAAATTGATGAAAAACATGATCATGATTCGTACCTCTAAAATAAAATTGAGGAAATTACGAATGAAATACCTGATAACCGTCGTTTATAACACCGATCAAAAGCTTATAAAATCTGGTACAAGTAGTAAACCGCAATTTCTTTGACCAGTGCGACAAGCTTATGAAAATCGTTTGACCAATCCCAAAATTCAATCGCCGTAATTTACGAAATCTGGTAGCACTGATTTTTTTCTCTCTTTTTGGAATAAAAACATTAAAAATGGAAGATATCTATGGTTAGTAAACGAATCTATATCAAATCAGCGCATTAAAACCATTTTTTTGTTTACAGGAATTAAATGGTAGAGCATCGTAACCGAATCATCGCATATTCGGGATTGTTTTCAAAAATTACAAAAAAGGGTTTTCTTGGAGGTTTACATTCGTTTTATCCAGATTAATTATGACTTTCCTTGAAACCTGATTTATTCATTGATCTGTCCTTCTTGACAAAAAACTCTTAAAAATGGGTGACAATATATTTGATAATGCCAGAAAAGTAACATCAATTTTTTATACTTGCCATGAGGAATGACAAGAAAAAAAGTATAAATTAACACAAGTTTCATGATAGATCATATCATTATAGATGTTAGTTTTGGTGACTTGACCTCTAAACTGATAAATTAATCTGGTGGAACTAATCTGAGAAACTGAAAACTGAGAATGATGGTCAGTTTCAGTTAAGTATATTCAGTTCTGTGAAAGTCAGTTTGATGAAGTGCAACTGAGTTTCTTCGAAGTCGCGATCGGTTTTCGGACTACCGAGTTATCGAGTATAGTTGAGTTCTACATCTGGGCCGTTGATTACAAGTCTGGGAAGTCAGTTTTGAGCTGAGTTTCGTCTGGTGGATAACAGCTGGAGCTGAGGTCCATATCTGGGGTATTTATTGTAGTTTCGACAAAGATCTATGGCGGTTAGGGTTTGGGACTTGTGTCTATAAATACCGAAGTTGTAATCAATGCAATGTGTGTCATTCAAAGTGTTATTCACACACTTGTGAAAACCTTGTAATTCTGTGCATAATAAATATCTCATTTTCTGTCCTTGGAGTAGTCGGCACAACGCCGGAAACCACGTTAAATCACTGTGTTCTTCTTGTCTCTGGGTTTTATCAATTCCGCCATTCTTTACGTTTGCATTGCTCTTATTTTCTTTCTAAAACTACAAGGTTTCTGTCTGTGTTTATAACAAACTGGTATCGGAGCGTCCGGTTCAAGATTTAGGAGTTGCATGTGAACAGAGTTGATCTTCACCAAGACCGGTGACCGGTGCTAGGATTTTGTGATCAAATGTTTGTTCTTTAATTAGAAGTATGTCAGCAATGAACGTGAAGATTGATAAATAATAGTTTCAGTTTGTGGCAAATCACGATGCGGGCCTTGTTGAAGCAACAAGGATTGTGGACTCATTTATCTGGTAGATGGGATGCCAGTTCTACAGATTATGCCAGTCTGGAGGAGAAAGCACATTCAACCATCATGTTGTGCTTGTCTGATTATGTTATCACAGAAGTTGCTGAGGAAGACACCGCTGCCGAGTTATGGTTGAAACTTGAAAGTCTGTATATGACTAAATCATTAACCAACAAGTTGCTGCTGAAGCAGAGGCTGTTCAGCCTGAGGATGCATGAGGGGCTCAGTTGAGTGATCATCTTGATCAGCTGAACAAAATATTACTTGATCTCAGGAATATTGATGTTAAGATTGAGGATGAAGATGCTTTCTTTGATTTTGCTGGTTTCATTACCAGCTTCCTATGAGAACTTTGTGTAGTCCTTCATAGTTGAGAAGGATATAGTTGCTTTAGAGGATGTAAGGTCAGCTTTACATGCCAGGGAGCTGAGACATAAGCCAGCTGGAGCAGACAGTCAGGCTGCAGGACTGATAATCAGTAGCAGCAGTGGAAAAGAGCATGGTCAGTCTAGGAAGAAAAGCTCCAAGAAGACAAAGTCCAAAGGCCCTAAGTCCACAGATGTTTACAATTATTGTAAGGAGCAGGGACATTGGAAGTCCAATTGTCCAAAGAGGAAGAAACAAAGCAGGAGAACAGTTCTGGCACAGCTGCTGTAGCAGCTGAGCATGATTCAGATGAGGACATGGTCCTAGTAGAAGGAGAGTCAGCACATCAAACTGATGTGTTGATTCTGGACTCTGGGGCATCCTTTCATATTTGCCCTCATAGAGAGTGGTTCTCAAGTTATCAGTAGATAGATGGTGGTCATATATCTATGGCAAACAGCAAGGTCTGCAAGGTAGTTGGGATTGGCTCAGTTCAGTTGAGGACAGAGGATGGAAGATTCTATAAACTGAGTGAAGTTAGACATGTTCCACAAATGACAAAAAAACTTGGTATCTCTCAGTTCTTTGGACACCAAGGGATTCAGTTTTAAGGGGAAAAGTGGTGCGTAGAGTGTCTATAAAAACTCAGTTGAGGTTCTCAAGGGAATCAAGAAAGGGACTCTGTATATATTACAAGGGTCGGTTGTTGGTGGTTCTGCTGCTGTGGCGTCAGCTGAGATTCATCAGTCACAGCTTACAAAACGGTGGCACATGAGACTGGGTCATATGGGTGAAAAGGGGATGCAGGTTCTTTCTCAGTAAGATCTTCTTCATAGGAGCAAGTTATCGAAAGGTGTACAAAACACAAAGTCATCACTTGATTACATTCATTCTGATTGTTGAGGGCCATCAAAGGTGGAGTCATTGGGTGGTCACAGATATTTTTGTGTCATTTATTGATGACTATTCAAGGATGACTTGGGTGGTGCTGATGTAACACAAAAGTGAGGCATTCAAGAGCTTCATACAATGGAAGGCTCTAGTTGAGAATCAGTTGGGGAAGAAGATCAAGAAGCTTCGCACAGATAATGGTCTGGAATTTTACTGGACTGGGTTTGATGAGTTGTGTAGAAATGAGGGTATTTCCAGACATCATACAGTCCGGAATACTCCTCAGAAAAATGGTGTAGCTGAGAGAATGAATCAAACTCTTCAAGAGAGAGCAAGATGTATGCCTTCTCATGCTGGTTTATCAAGGAGATTTTGGGCAGAGGCTGTAACCACAGCTTGCTACTTAATCAATAGGAGTCCTCACACAGGGATCAGTCTCAAAACAAGTTGAGATGTGGTCAGGCAAGCCTGCAGATTATTCAGTTCTAAGGGTATTTGGAAGCACAGTTTACTATCATGTCAGTGAAGGGAAACTGAAACCAAGGGCCAAGAAAGGAGTGTTTGTGGGGTATGGTGATGGAGTAACATCAATTTTTTATACTTGCCATGAGGAATGACAAGAAAAAAAAAGTATAAATTAACACAAGTTTCATGATAGATCATATCATTATAGATGTTAGTTTTGGTGACTTGACCTCTAAACTGATAAATTAATCTGGTGAAACTAATCTGAGAAACTGAAGACTGAGAATGATGGTCATTTTTAGTTAAGTATATTCAGTTATGTGAAAGTCAGTTTGATGAAGTGCAACTAAGTTTCTTCTGAAGTCCGCAGTCAGTTTTCTGGACTACTGAGTTATACTGAGTATAGCTGAGTTCTACATCTGGGCAGTTGATTACAAGTCTGGGAAGTCAGTTTTGAGCTGAGTTTCGTCTGGTGGATAACAACTAGAGCTGGGGTCCATATCTGGGGTATTTATGGTAGTTACGACAAAGATCTATGGCGGTTAGGGTTTGGGACTTGTGTCTATAAATAACGAAGTTGTAATCAATGCAATGTGTGTCATTCAAAGTGTTATTCACACACTTGTGAAAACCTTGTAATTCAATGCATAATAAATATCTCCTTTTCTGTCCGTGGAGTAGTCGGCACAACTCCGGAAACCACGTTAAATCACTGTGTTCTTCTTGTCTCTGTGTTTTATCAATTCCGCCATTCTTTACGTTTGCATTTCTTCTGTGTTCGTTTCTTTCTAAAACTGCAAGCTTTCTGTCTGTGTTTATTACAAATGACATACTACATGTTACATTTGGATATACATACATTTTTGACATCGAAATAGAGATACACGAATACAATTACATTAACAATTCACCCTGAAAAGAAAAGGTGCACAAATATTACTCAGTTGATGAAAAATAAGGAAGGTATCATGCAAAAATCAATGGAGAAAAAAATAGCAGTATAGTATCTCTATTAATTGGAGTAGAAATCGTTTTTAAGAATCTTTTCATAAAATCGATTCATTTATAGTATGTAAATACAAGTAGTGTTGATCTTTAGATAGATACAGGTATATATAAGGGATAAAAGGTATGTTACCTTGAGCAATCAATGTTGCGAGAAATCTTAAAGGGGACATTGGCGCCACAGAGCTTTGGAAGACCTGCAGCTCTTTGAAGCTCTGAATCACTGGCATCAGTAGCAAGGGACTTAAGGCGGGTGCAAGTTGTTTGGCGATCATTTTTAGTCTTAGCGATTTCACCAATGTTTTTAAACCACTACAAAGCAATCCGCGAGGACCCGTCCACCTCCCGATAAATAGCTCAAGCATGGAAGAAGATCGTTATTAACGTAATCACAGGTGATAGCGTCGACCCGGCTGGCCATAGGAGAAATCAACATCATGGACACGAAAACAACAGCAAGAAGAACCCCATATGTTTTTGCATTTGACATTGCAATACCAACTTGGAATATATGAAGCGGCCCGGGAATGAAGCTTAATAATATATAGGGGGAATGGGGGAGAAGGACAGAAATATTTCATCAATTGAGTAGAAGGACAATCTTTTGAAACTTTTGCATAAAGGACAAAACTATTTATTCACTGTTGAAATTCACTGTTTAAATTCACTGCCGAAATTCACTGTCGAAATTCACTAATTTTCAAAATTCATTGACGAAATTCACTGATTTTTGGGATTCACTGTCGAAATTCACTGATTTCAGGATTCAGTGGGGAGATTCACTGATTTTCGGGATTCACTGTTTGTCCTTATCTCTATAAAAATTATGCAGTTGTCCTTCTCCCTATAAAAAATATGTAGTTGTCATGTTACTTAAAAATTTTCAGATTGTGTCCTTATCCCTAATTTCCCATAATATATATCCTTATTGAATGAACAATTATGTATAACTAGAACTTGGAGAAACATATATGATGGATGTTGATAGCAGAAAGATTTTAATAAGGGGGAATGTTATTTAAAAACAACTCCTGCTTTGAACTTTATTGCAAGATCAAGAAATCTTCAAAGTGTTCTTAAACTCATGGAAGCATCAAGGTCAAATACTTGAAGAAAAATAGAGCTTGTGCAAATTATATACATCAAGAACAAGAAGCTCAAATCACAAGCTGATTCATAGTTATTGATTCAAGTCTCAACTTTGATTTTATCAAAGGTTTTAGACTGTGAAACACCAAGGAGGTGTGAAGGACAGTTGAGCTGCAGTCAGGAAAACTATGTATGTGATGAGCTGGTGAAGAGGCAATACAACCCTTCAAGCACCAGTGGTGCAAGCAGTTGCAGAGCATCAATTCCAGATGTTCTATAGTTGCTTAGATAGTGAAACTGGGGATCAGTGAAGGACTATCAGTTTAGGACTTTTTGTAAACGATCTACCTCAAAGAGTTCTAGTGGAATTTTCCTCCGCATCACAGGGGAAGAGAGGACTGACAGGATTACACCACCTGGAACCTCTATAAATTATGTCTTACTTATTCATTTACTTTATGCATTTATTTATAGTTCATATCTCATCAGATCACGCACTCAGCAAACATCAGAAACTGAGTCAGCACAGGATTACATTTTACCTTACAAACTGATAAACGCATATTTTATAAAAAGGCTTTAACAATCTGCTGCCGTTCTGAAGAGATCCTTAGCTGACTTTGTATACCAGTTTGGCTGCTTAAAGTAACTGGCCATCAGTTATTTCCGATACCAACAATTGGTATCGTAGCAAATCTTCTACTCTGAAGAGATCTCCGATTGAGCTTTATCGGTTATGTAATCGACCATCGATTATTTCCAATAGCTTTTAAAGTTTTATTCAAAACTCGCATCATGGATACACAAGCATCACTTTAGAAGTTTAATTAACTACTCATTTTTAAGATTTGATGAATACACAAGCAAATTGCAGTGCTCTTGTTTCGACACCCAAGAAAATTAATCAAGACATTCGTTGAAAATCCAATGGACACCATTAGCAATGAGAATCCTGAGATCTTACCATTGAGTCTTAAAGTGATAAAAATTTTGAAGTTGTCCTTTTATCCTTTTTTTTTTTATTAATGTGTTCTTTTTACTCTTACCTCTTAAATATTTTCATGCTAGACAATATATTTGTTAATGCCGAAAAAGTAACATCAAATTTTTATACTTGCTATGAGAAATGACAAGAAAAAAAAGTATAAATTAACACAAGTTTCATGATATATCATATCATTACAGACATACTACAGGTTACATTTGGAAATACATACATTTTTGACATCGAAATAGAGATACACGAATACAATTACATTAACAATGAAAGTTGCAATGTCTTTTCTACGGTTTTCGGGCATTTCCTCGAAGATCAATTCACCCTGAAAAGAAAAGGTGCACAAATATTACTCAGTTGATGAAAAATAAGGAATGTATCATGCAAAAATCAATGGAGAAAAAAATAGCAGTATAGTATCACTATTAATTGGAGTAGAAATTGTTTTTAAGAATCTTTTCATAAAATTGATTCATTTATAGTATGTAAATACAAGTAGTGTTGATCTTTAGATAGATACATGTATATATAAGGGATAAAAGGTATGTTATCTTCAGCAATCAATGTTGCGAGAAATCTTAAAGGGGTGCAGCTCTTTGAAGCTCTGAATCACTGGTATCAGTAGCAAGGGACTTAAGGCAGGTGCAAGTGTTGGATCATTAATCCAATGTTGGGCTTATATGTAAAATAATTATTTATTACGGACTGTCGATAAATATTAGCTCGATATAAAAGTGATCTAATTCGGTTTACGGTTGTTGAGCTATAATGTATCATTAGGGTGTGGGCCTTTTATGTGTAGAGACTAAGAGGTAATTTCTGTTTCGTTGATGGGTAGAATCAGAAATACCTAAAATATAATTAGCTATATAAAGGGGTCATGGTCCCTAGGTCACACATTATTCTCAACTCTTCTGTCTCCCATCATCAGAGAGATTACAGAGGACTTCAAAGAGGTTCCCTGAACAGCTTCAGAAAGTGTGTAGCTCTAGAAGACCGGATCCTGCGGCAGATCGGCAGCACTACGGATTCAGGTACGCTTCCGCTTTATCTTTCTATAGATTCTTGATAGTTTAGCATAAACGATCCTGGGTCAAAGTGGTTAATCACATACGGTTAGATCCAACAAGTGGTATCGGAGCGAATTATGTTAAATTATCGAGAATCGATTCTAATTTGGATAGAGTGATCTGGTACAGTATGCATTCCGAAAGTCGTTGTTTATATTTTGACCCTTGATTGCATTGTATCGAGAGGATTGTAGGTTGATAAATATTTTTTTGGGTTGCTGTTATTAAGTTGATAATATCACCATACCTATACGGCATAAATTTTGTTTTCTTTTACCGAACAAAATCAATGGTTTTGAGAATAATGTGTGACCTAGGGACCATGACCCCTTTATATAGCTAATTATATTTTAGGTATCTCTGATTCTACCCAGCAACGAAACAGAAATTACCTCTTAGTCTCTACACATAAAAGACCCACACCCTAATGATACATTATAGCTCAACAACCGTAAACCGAATTAGATCACTTTTATATCGAGCTAATATTTATCGACAGTGCGTAATAAATAATTATTTCACATATAAGCCCAACGTTGGATTAATGATCCAACAATCTCCCACTTGGGCTATATGTGTAACCCTATAATTATTTATCACAAGATAACCGAATGAGCGCTCAACTTTGCTGTCATCACAAAAGAATGTATCAATGACAATCATGTCCATCAATCCCATCAACATAGGACCAAAGCGGCCTTCGTCACATCTATCATGACGGGACCCATCAATGATCACATATGCTAATAAACCGAATGACATGGATCATGATGTGGATGCGTAGCATGGAAAATAACATGACATGTGATCTTAACATGTATATTTCCAACTGGTCCACCTTAAACTAAATGAGATCAAAACCGTATATCAAGATCAAAATGTGAAACATCAAAACTTAAATTTCTGCAGAAACACTATAATTGTAACTTTAACTTTAACCATAACCTTAACCTTAAACTGAAACAACTGAAAAATGTGTCTATATCGAAGCAAACATTATCAATTACAAACTCCCACTAAACCTAAACATCCTTAACTGACATGACACCCATACGAGCAATATGCTCAAGAACATCTTGGGTGGCTGTCTGATGAGAGTCAAATTGGCTATCATTTTCTATGTAATTATACCCCGTTTATACCTCATTTTATATGTTTCCGGGGACATGTGGTTGTATTTTGATGTATTTACACCTTGCTTATCATTTCGGGACCTAGGACGTAAAGTCCGGGATTCTCGGTCTTTTTCGGTGTAATTTACTATACTCTCGGTCACCCTAGTGTCCTGTAGGGATTATGTGTGGTATTTGTTGTGATTTTGTACAGGAATTAGGTGTTTGAGATGTCCGGAAGGCGAGATACGAGGATTGGAACGTGTGCCCGAAGCATAAACGTTCAAACGGATCAAAACGCGGTGGTACTACAACCATACCTTCCACGGATCTGCATTTTAATCCACCTTAGAGGCATATTCTGGGCTGGACACCTTCATGAAAGTTGTAGACAATTGAATCATATTTCCAACACAACTTGAATCACTCGATTCGGAGGTCTACACACAAAGTTATGACCGATTTACTGAAGGTGTGTCAGCTAGGTGTGGCTTAGGATGTTGCTGATGGAATTTGTGAAGGAAATAATCTGACGGGCGGGCACCTGTCACCACAGGCAGCCGCCCGCCGTCCAGATCTGAAAAAAAAAAACACTTTAAACACCCCCATTCGATCCAAATAAGAAGACTTTCTTCCCAACTCGTTTTTCACCATTTTTTCTGCGTTTTTCTTTGCTTAGATTAGGTTTGTAGATAGATTAGCTTAGTTTAGTTGTTGATTGTTGTAATTTGAAGACTCATGTTGCTAGCTCTTGCAATTTCAATTTGGATTTCGTTTTTCTTCCGGTGTTCTTCGTCTCAAATTTTGGTAATTTTCTCTCTTGTTCTTGCTTTCAATCTCTGTTTATGTTATATTTCTTGTTGATTTCTTGTTGTTCTTGTTCTTAGTATAATGAGTAGATAATTCCCGATAGTCGAGTTATGTGATAGTCTATGAAATCGAACCTCTAGCTTGTTGATTGGAATGATTTTGATGTGTTGATTGTTAGATTCTCGGTGTTGTTAATGTTCTAGAACTTATTCTTAATGACTTTTGTTGAACTGATCACTCAATAATTGTGTCACACGTATCGTCTTTACATATGTATTTTGCGAGAGGGTACGGGAAAAGGGGTTCTAGGATCACCGTGTAAAACCGACTGAGTTGTTCAGATTCGGTTTCATGTGTGAGGTTTATAGCGTTGTTAACGAGCGTCTCATAGAGCGTAGACCGTGTCGGGTCAGTTAAATCCGGTCAGCGGACTGTTGAATTCGACATAGGAAACTAGGTTGTTGAAATTGGCGCTTAGTTTCGGAAATAGGAGAAGACATCCTTTAACAATGCCAAGAACATTAAAGTTTATCAAAATCACTTCCGGTTACGAGTTAAGGCTCGATAGTAGTCGATTGGATCATAGCTCGGCTATCTTGTTTTTTGTAGTTTTAAATATTTCTTTTGTGTATATTTAGTTGTTAAAACCGGTGATCTGACAAATCACCAACTTTTGTATTTGTGTTGGCCTAAACTAGGGACGAGACCGACTTTGGTAATCGACCGATTCCCTGTGGGATACGACCTTGACTCACCATTTCTAGGCTACAGTTGACCCGGTACACTGCCGGTGAGATTGGACACTTAGAAAAGGCCCATCAAGTTTTCTGGCGCCGTTGCCGGGGAATCAGGTTGATATCTTGTAAGTTAGTTGATTTCTTAGGATTAGGTCGTTTTTCTTATTTGTTTTTTTTATGTATAGTTTGTTTTTATTTTTTTTGTTGAAGTGTCACACCATTTACTTCGGTGGTGGTAGTGACTAGATACCGTGATTGTGTTCGTGTTATTTCCCTGTTTGCAGATAATGAATCCATACTACAATTACGGCTTCTATCCTTATCCATTCGGATATTACAATTACGGTGCTATGGGTTACCAAACACAACCATTTTATTAGTTCAACCCATACGCCACATCTTACGGGAATACGTGGGATAATGCCCCAAGTTACTATAATCAACAACCGCCAACTTTGGATCAATTATCGAGGATGGTTTATGACAATGCTAAGGAGATGAGAGACAATAATAGAGAGATTCAGAATTCAATGACTTCAATGCAAGCCTCGATACGGAACTTGGAACATCAAGTTGGACAGATGGCCGAGAATCAGAAATCGACTCCGACGGGTGGCCTGCCAAGTAATACGGTTAGAAATCCGAGAGGTGTGAATGCAGTATCTATTGAGGAGTCGACGGTTGGTGATAATGATGATGATCTAGGTCTCGGAAGGGATCTTAGGCCAGCTAATCCGGTCAATGCTATCTTCACTCAAAGCGGTATCACCCCGGAGGAACACTACGAGGATGGTATGACTCTTGTATCTATTGAGTCACCTGTTCCGTCTTCATTTAGCCCTATTGTTATATCTTCGGGGGTGCACCCTATTGAGTTTGTTGTTGATGTTGAGCCTATTTGTTATTACTTGGAGCTAGAGTCGTTATTGGTTGGGATATGTTTTAGTTCGGGAAAAGTGAGTTCGTTGTTCTGTGCAATGGACTCATCGAACAAATCATGGTGGTGGGGATTGAACCCCATATTTTTATTTTTTTTATTTTCAAGGGGTGCTCAATTCTTACGATTTTTCTAGGGAGAGGCAACGGTTTGCTCTGCTTTGGTATAGCTATCCTTGATATATATCGGGGTCAAGAGTCTAACTAAGGACTATAAACTCAGAATGTATTTTTATCGCTTTTCTTCCCCTAGTGTGTCATTGTGTTTCTTTAGTGTGTATTCGGGTAAATATTGTTGTGATATAACCCGATGTAGTGTGTATTTTGAAACTTCGGGTAAATTTTGTTGTTATATAACCCGAAGAAGTTTGTTTTAGGGGGTTAGTGTGGTGTTTTTGGTTTTTGATGAATCGTGGTTGTCCGTCTAGTTTCATTTTGTTATCTTCATACCTGTGTATCTCATGTAGTTGTTGTTTCTGTTGATATTAGCACAGGTACCCTGGGAGGACTTTCTACGGATGCCACGTGATCGTACTCGCACCATTTTCCGGTCATAAGCTAACTTTTCTACCCTTATCCTTCGTGTTTCGTTTTAAATTAAGGGGTGGTTAGTTTAGCTTAAATGTCCCGTATTCATGTCGAATGAGTTATACTTAGCGATTGTTATCCCAATAGTTTAAATGAGTCAGATTCTGAGAATTTTGATGGCTTTGACATTGGTTTTGATACATCGAGCCTTCGGTATTGTTTTGATAAACATATAGTGATTGTATAAATGCATTTCACTTGAGTTGAGATCTTGTATTGAGAATCAAATAGTTCTATCACGCTAGCTTCGACGTTATTTATCACCATGATTAGTGGACGATTATAGTTGTCGTATGACCTGGTTACCTAGAACTTATATTAGTAACTTTGAGGTGAAATAGAAAGGTCATCGTTGTTAGGTACGGGATGACGGTTTTGGCATTTATTTTGACCCGATCAGAGCCAAAATCCATCCTTATATGTATATCCACAGTTACCCCTCTCAGCCTTTTGTAGGGTGGTTAGACCGCCGCCCGAACGGACCATTTTGTTACTAACCCGTATAATCGATGTCCCTAGCTTTATTTCGGTCTACGTATCCTTGACTACCTTGCAATTGAGCTTTTATTTCCGCACATTTATACGATGTTGCGAGGTGTTGTGATATAGGAGTGCTATTGTGACATTGTATTATTCGAGTTATCCAGTATGAGAGTGTGACAGTGTGTTGGTTCGACTTTGTTCGGAATTTTGTTGTGTATAGTTTTATACATACAGGTATATAGTTTGAAAAAAAAAAGAAGAAGAAGAGAAAAAAAAATGAAAAAGAGAGTGTGTATATATTTATAGTATGTGCTTTTATTTTTAGAAAGTGGCCAGAAAATAATGGACCAAGTTATTGTTGTTTAGAGTTGGAGTTGGGGTTTATTTAGGATATCGAGATTGTTTTTATAGTCGGAGAGTTGGAGGAGTTCTAAGCCGCGTTTCATATATATTTTTTCTCAGTTAAACCTCGTTTGCACATTCTCTTTCTATTTTTATCGTAAATATCCTTTCGTAGCCCTAACCTGAGCCTAAACGATATAACCGTGCAAGTCCTTCCTGACCGTACTAGACGACGATAGACCTCGATCAGTGGAGATGTTTACGACGTATAAGCCTATGATGTAGCCTCGGTACTTTATACATCTATAATCTAAACCGGTCATTGGTGATAAATGTTGAAAAAGCTATACACACACACACATTCTTTTCTCGATACAAGGTAGAGTTCGAGTTTTATGCATTTATATCAATTACATGTGTTTTACCATTTCAATTCTTATAGACTAGATGTATGATTGCAATGTTGAATCCATCTTTATTTTTGAATCGCTCATTTTTGCTCGAGGGCGAGCAAACGCTAAGTAGGGGATAGGTGATGAGAGTCAAATTGGCTATCATTTTCTATGTAATTATACCCCGTTTATACCTCATTTTATATGTTTCCGGGGACATTTGGTTGTATTTTGATGTATTTACACCTTGGTTATCATTTCGGGACCTAGGACGTAAAGTCCGGGATTCTCGGTCTTTTTCGGTGTAATTTACTATACTCTCGGTCACCCTAGTGTCCTGTAGGGATTATGTGTGGTATTTGTTGTGATTTTGTACAGTACTTAGGTGTTTGAGATGTCCGGAAGGCGAGATACAAGGATTGGAACGTGTGCCCGAAGCTTAAACGTTCAAACGGATCAAAACGCGGTGGTACTACAACCATACCTTCCACTGATCTGCATTTTGATCCACATTAGAAGCATATTCTGAGATAGACATCTTCATGAAAGTTGTAGAAAATTGAATCATCTTTCCAACGCAACTTGAATCACTCGATTTGGAGGTATACACACAAAGTTATGACCGATTTACTGAAGGTGTGTCAGCTAGGTGTGGCTTAGGATGTTGCTGATGGAATTTGTGAAGGAAATAATCTGACGGGCGGGCGCCCGTCACCACAGGCGGCCGCCCGCCGTCTAGATCTAAAAAAACACTTTAAACACCCCCATTCGATCCAAAAAAGAAGACTTTCTTCCCCACTCATTTTTCACCATTTTTTCTGCGTTTTTCTTAGCTTAGATTAGGTTTGTAGATAGATTAGCTTAGTTTAGTTGTTGATTGTTGTAATTTGAAGACTCATGTCGCTAGCTCTTGGAATTTTGATTTGGATTTCGTTTTTCTTCCGGTGTTCTTCGTCTCAACTTTTGGTAATTTTCTCTCTTGTTCTTGCTTTCAATCTCTGTTTATGTTATATTTCTTGTTGATTTCTTGTTGTTCTTGTTCTTCTTATAATGAGTAGATAATTTCCCTATAGTCAAGTTATGTGATAGTCTATGAAATCGAACCTCTAGCTTGTTGATTGGAATGATTTTGATGTGTTGATTGTTAGATTCTCGGTGTTGTTAATGTTCTAGAACTTATTCTTAATGACTTTTGTTGAACTGATCACTCAATAATTGTGTCACGTATCGTCTTTACATATGTATTTTGCGAGAATGTACGGGAAAAGGGGTTCTAGGATCACCGTGTAAAACCGACTGAGTTGTTCAGATTCGGTTTCATGTGTGAGGTTTATATCGTTGTTAACGAGCGTCTCATAGAGCGTAGACCGTGTCGGGTCAGTTAAATCCGGTCAGCGGACTGTTGAATTCGACATAGGAAACTAGGTTGTTGAAATTGGCGCTTAGTTTCGGAAATAGGAGACGACATCCTTGAACAATGCCAAGAACATTAAAGTTTATCGAAATCACTTCCGGTTACGAGTTAAGGCTCGATAGTAGTCGATTGGATCATAACTCGGCTATCTTTTTTTTCGTAGTTTTAAATCTTTCTTTTGTGTATATTTAGTTGTTAAAACCGGTGATCTAACAAATCACCAACTTTTGTATTTGTGTTGGCCTAAACTAGGGACGAGACCGACTTTGGTAATCGACCAGATTCCCTGTGGGATACGACCTTGACTCACCATTCCTAGGCTACAGTTGACCCGGTACACTGCCGGTGAGATTGGACACTTAGAAAAGGCCCATCACTGTCCCATAGTGAGTGGATCCACAATAATGGAGTTTGTCATGATATGTTCAATAGACACCCGTCCACTTTGAACTCTGTGCTTAACAACTAAGAATCATATATCAATGTTCTCAAGCATTGATGAATTCCAATCGTTGTTGGGATAAAACACCGCGGAACTATTATCACAAGAATCCTTAATGGTCCTTATATGACCAAAACTCGCAGCCCGAAATAAATTTTCCGCATCCATATACCATCACTAGTGGCTTCAAAAGCCCCGAATTTTGTCTCTAAAGTCAAATAAGTCATAAGTGTCTGCTTAGCACTTTTCAGAAAAACAACTTCTTTTGAAAAAATGAAGACATATCCTTATGTGGTTTTAAATGTATCTTTACATCCACCAAATCTAAGTCAGTATACTGAATGATCTCTAACTTTTCTGACTCCATAGGGAATGGAAATCAAGTGACCGTATGTATCAATTCTAAGACGTACTTAAAGCAAGCAAATACCTAATCTCCATATGTTGGTTTGTTACCCCTTAATACAACCTACTCAGACAAAACCATCTGACATATCAAGAGGACCAAATGCTCCATCTGACACAAGCCTTTATATTCTCTTTCGAGAAATCTTCCATAAATGCTGATGCCAAACCATGTAGGAACCATCATCAGTTAATTTTATTTGTGCCATGAAAACCAAATGCAGAGTGTTATTAAGGATACAATGGTATCCATCAAATTTAGATTATCACTTAAAGCCAATGATTATAACATATTTAATCTGAATACTGGAAAAGACTAAATGTATCATTCTTAATTGCACAAGAATGTCCTGATTTGTCCAATCAATAAATGAAAAAGCCGAATTCCGCCGTAAAGCCGGCCTGATAAGTGTTTTCCAAGTCTAGAAAATGTTCAATCTTCGGTAACAATCTTGTTTCTGAATAGCCTTAAACTTTACTGCATCACCATCACCCACAAAGATGTATCTTTCAACATCAATTAGTGATCTGTAATGCTAACAACTCCGCATAAACACACTTAAGTAAATAGAAACACCGTAATCTATCCACCAAGTGTGTTGAAGCATAAAAGTCAAATGAACTCCTAAACAAACCAATAAAGGAAAAACTTAACTCTATTTACTCAGGAAGCATGACACATCAAGCAATCTTTCATTGTGTTCCTACCTATTAGCATAAGAAAAAACCAATATCCTTATGTTGTCACTTTTGCCCCTATTGTTGAATACCAGTAGCTTCCTTAAATTTTATTGTGCCCTTACCTTTAATGGTGACCATATTTAGCACTTTCTCGTTGCCCAAATTTAAATCATTCGACTTCTTGCACTCAGTGGGAAATCGATTTCTTCAACTCCCACCATTCCGTATGTCAGTTATAACAGACATTTAATTTACCATATTCTGCTTAAAGATAAAGAATGATAAATTGCACCAGTAGTCCATCACATATATCCAAATCAAATATCCAAAGTTTGGAAATCAAATGAGCTAATTTTAGAATGTGCCCTTATGTTGCATTAGTCCTTGTACCTTATAGAGATTGGCTAAGACATGACAAGTTGCCTCGCCTTTCTCTTCATGGCAATGTGCAACTCTATTAAACACACAAAAAATTTCCTTATTGGTCACCATAGCATTTATGTCACTTCTAAGAGTATTTGGATTGGCTTTCCTAATGATCAAAGACTCAACCTGTTTGATCACTAAGAGTATCTATCAACATTAGGATATTGGTTGTTTCTTATGCCAATAGGTAGGAACACAATGAAAGATTGCTTGATGTGTCATGCTTCCTGAGCAAATAGAGTTAAGTTTTTCCTTTATTGGTTTGTTTAGGAGTTCATTTGACTTTTATGCTTCAACACACTTGGTGGATAGATTACGGTGTTTCTATTTACTTAAGTGTGTTTATGCGGAGTTGCTAGCATTACAGATCACTAATTGATGCTGCCAATCTGCCGTTGGATCCGGTCTTCTAGATCTACACACTTTCTAAAGCTGTTCAGGGAACCCTTTTGAAGTCCTCTGTAATCTCTCTGATGATGGGAGACAGAAGAGTTGAGAATAATGTGTGACCTAGGGACCATGACCCCTTTATATAGCTAATTATATTTTAGGTATTTCTGATTCTACCCATCAACGAAACAGAAATTACCTCTTAGTCTCTACACATAAAAGGCCCACACCCTAATGATACATTATAGCTCAACAACCGTAAACCGAATTAGATCACTTTAATATCGAGCTAATATTTATCGAAAGTCCGTAATAAATAATTGTTTCACATATAAGCCCAACGTTGGATTAATGATCCAACAGCAAGCTGTTTGGCGATCATTTTTAGTCTTAGCTGATTTCACCAATGTTTTTAAACCACTACAGCAATCCGCAGGGACCTGTCCACCTCCTGATAAATAGCTCAAGCATGGAAGAAGATCGTTATTAACGTCATCACAGGTGATAGCGTCCACCCGTTGGTTAGGCATGAGTAGATTGCTTGATGCCTTCTATGCTGCAAAAATTGAGGAATCGAGGATGTTTGTTGAAGAGGCCATCAAGGAGATCAAAGCAATTTTTGTGTTTGATGAAATGCCCAGCCAAACCACTACTGAAAGTCAAGGGGTTATCAAAGACGATTCTACTGACGAAGCCAAAAATGGTGATTTGCAATTGGCACTATTGGAATGAGGTCTTACATAAGATAAAATCCATCATTTTGGCATATCTACGTCCTCGCAAGGTGATGAATCTCAGGTGAATGTATAGGAAGAAGCAGCATGCAAGTTCCTTGACCTAATGACAAAGCCAGTTCCTACAGGTTTGCAATCATCTTCCCTGATTAACATACCATCTAAAGAGTGACCTTCTCATTCCTTGATTAGAGATGCAGTTATTGTCCTTTTCCTTAGGACTGAAAATTGGTTGATTAATAAGGTTGGGCATTCATCTCAATTTATGAGTGTAAGTGTGGAAGTTGCCCACCAGGTGTTCAATGATATTCCAAGGTTAAATTCTGCTGAGCCAAACAAATAATCCTCGTATGTTGATATCCTTGTATGCTTTATATGTGATTGAACTAAGGTTTCAAGAACATCCCAGTAAGGTGGATACATTTTTTAAGTTATAAATTAACCTCCTCTGTGCACTCTCGCAAGTTGCTAAAATCTAAAGTGTACTTTATAACTTTTAACAGAGAGGACATCTCTGTATTTGCTGAAACATGCTTTCAAATGTTTGGCGATCGTGTGAAGCATTAGATCACCTATTCCCAATCCTGAATATAAGGGCCCATGGGAGCAAAGGTGTGTTTGTTTTCACTGCTAAGTTCACATTTCACAAACTGCATGAAATCTTCTGTATGTACTTTATTCTGACCCTGTTTCGTGTACCAGAAAACAAAGAATCCCAACTACAAGGGAAAATGGAAGGCACCATTGATTGACTCCATGCATAGACTGTTGCTTTCTTGCTTATTCCATGATTCTGTTGGCTCTTCAACTTTGTTTTCTCTGAAGTTAACAAATTAATAACTGGTGATAGTTACTAAAGTTACATTTCAAATCATTTTCTGTTCTCACACATTTGATGTTTTGTTTTCTCGAGCAACTGCTTTGTAATAGCTAACAAACTTTGTTTTTTCGAATTGTTACATTTAACTGTTTTTTTGTCATTTTCAGGGCGTGATCGAGGTCAGTTAGAGTGGTCTGCACGTCAAAAGATTGCCATAGGAGCTGCAAGAGGGTTACGATATCTTCATGAAGAATGCCGAGTTGGTTGCATTGTGCATCGTTACATGCGTCCCAACAATATTCTTATAATAACGATTTCGAGCCATTGGTAATCAATTTTCTCCAAAAAAAAACCAGCAAATTTCATGTATACATGACTGGTATCTAATTAGCTTGAAACTATAAAAATCATTTCTTGAATGATTATTTTCTTTTAAGTACTCCGGGAATAAAAGATTTAAATTGTGGTATGAAATTCTACATCTGAAAAGGTTGTTATTTGCACACACCACTCATCTTATATCTAGGTGGCAAACAGATGGTGATATGGGAGTTGATACAAGAGTGACTGGGACATTCGGATAAAGGGGTTTATATCTTTGCCCTATCTTGCTCCTGTTAAAATCCTATGTTTTTTCATGAGTTGATTCTATTTGACAGGTACAAAGTGGACAAATCATAGAGAAAGCATATGTGTATTCATTTGGAGTGGTATTAGTGGAGCTGGTAACTGGTAGAAAAGTGATTGGGGATAACCCGGTTCAGTCCACGTGTCAAGCAGATATAAAACGCACCGGCGGAACAGGACAGAGCTGTATCCGATCTGGGTATCACTATGACCAGAAGAAGTAGGCTGATCGGGCCAGGGGAGACCCCTGACCAGAGGAAGCGAGCGATCGAGCCAAGCTGGGCCGATCGAACGGGCGGAGTCCCCGACCGAGGAAGCCACCGATCGGGCCAAGCGGGCCGATCGGGACGAAGGTGTCCCCGACCAGAGAAAGCCAGATCAGAGACGTACTCATCTGGACTACAGAGCAGTTATGATTAAACGTGAGGTGTGGTGGCTTATATAACCGCCCACTAGCTCCACTCTTATGAATAACCACCTGAACTACGGTTGGACTTGATTCCAAAGATATATTTGGATATGTAGGCAGCTTATTCTCTAAGTTCAGTCCATGACAATAACAACAATTATTCTCTGTATAATCCTAGAACAAGAAAGACCCGATTGTTTATTCGTTTCATTCACCAGTTCGATCATTGGCGCTAGAAGGAGGGCAAATTTTTGCTTCTAGTCACGAATTACAGAGTAGCAGACATGAAATCAAAGAAAATTCAACATGGGAAGGATCTCGTAGGGTCCTTGCATAATCAAGAAAATACGAATCAAGATCCAGGGAAAAATCTAGAAAAACAACCAGAAGATCAACCCAATACGAAGGAAATGGCGAAACAACTCTTAGTGGATGCTTTAAAGACAATGGGAGATGAAGATTTTCAAGTTCTTTTCGAAAGTGTGAGAAAAGGGAAGGAAAAGGTAGAAACTTTTGGAGAAGAAAGGCAGTTATCACCAGAAAACAGAAGTGGTCATAAGGAGGCTGCAGAATCCAGTGGTCAAGTTGTTAAGAGCAAAACTCGTCAAGGCGATGAGGCCGCAAGGGCCGAGTTGGATGCAATGTTAGAAGATGAGGAGGACGAGTTCCATCTGGTTTCGCCCTTTGCAGAGCATATTGAAGCATACCCCTGTCCCAGAGGGTTCAAAATACCCAAAATCAGTCCATATGACGGAACCAGAGACCCGTATGATCATATGCATCAGTATATAGTGCATATGCAGTTGTACAATGCCCCTGACGAAATGAAATGCAAAGCTTTTCCCGCACTCCTTTCTGGAAGAGCTAGGGACTGGTTTAACAAGTTGCCATCCAGATCTATCACTAGTTTTACAATTTTAACGAAGAAGTTCATGAGTATGTTTATCGCTGCGAGACCGTTTCAAAGAAACAGCACTCATCTGCTTACTATCAAGCAAAAGTCCGATGAAACGGTTCTACAGTTCATTAAAAGGTTTAATGCAGAATCAACCCAGGTGGCTGATGTGGATGATCGGTTTTTGGTGGCCTCGTTCGTAGTAGGACTACGAGAAGGGAGGTTACATGCTAAATTAAATGGTAAAAACCCCAGAACTATGGAAGAGTGCTTGGAAGTTGCTTTCAAGCACTGTCAAGGTGAAGAAGCTAATCGTGCAAAGCGCGAATTGGAGAAAGGAGATCACAGGAAAGGAAAGGCAGATGAGAAATCTGACAAAAAGCGTAAATTGGTTTGGGATAGGGTGCAGGCACCCATAACCGATAGATTGGGCAAAAGAGGTGCTTTGCAGGACAAAGACCTGATTCCGTTAAACAGATCACGGGAACAAGTTCTTGCTATCATGGAACGTAAAGGCATAGCTAGAACTCCATTTCCCATGAAGGGACCCAGAGAAAAGAGAGACCAGACCAAGTTCTGTAAATTCCACCAGGATATTGGTCACGATACGGAGTCATGCAGGGAGTTAATCAGGGACATAGATGCAGCAGTTATGGAAGGACAACTTGATGAGGTTGTGGACAGATCTCGTAACGAACAGCCCAGGGGGCGCAGAGAGTTTAAGAGGGGACCGTACCAGAACGAGAGGGGTAGGAACAACGAACAGAGAAGGCAGAGACATCCATCTCCAGATCAGGACGGTCAGATCGATAAACTTCCGATAAATACAATTAACACGATCATGGGAGGTCCCAGGCGGGCAGATCAAGAGAAGGAAATAAGCTCAGCAGGTCAAACAGATCAGGAACAGAGTTCTGGTAAACGTCAAAGGGTATCAGGAGAAGTGAGGTATGGACCAGAGGATCCGCTACCGCTGGTCATCAATAATGAAGGGCTGGTCATTGAGGCCGTAATTAACAAGAACTGGGTGAAAAGAATCTGTGTCGATACAGGAAGTGCTGTTAACATCCTGTATTACAGAGCGTTTCAGGCCATGAAATTGAAGGACTCTAGTTTGACTCCGGTATCCACCCCTCTATTCGGATTTGCAGGCCCGCCAATCCATCCTATGGGTATAGTCACATTACCTACAACTTATGGTAAATTACCTAAGGGCAGGACCCTTATGGTAAATTACATTGTAGTGAAAGCACCCTCAGCATACAATGTCATTATGGGGAGGCCAGCAATCATCGATCTACGAGCAGTTATCTCCCCAGCCCACAACAGTATGAAATTTGGTGTCGGTTCTGGATCGGTTGAAATTAAAGGAGATGTGGAAATAGCCAGGAGCTGTTACACATCTGTAGTGGGCGAGAAACAGTTGGTTCAACAGGTAGCTCTTGAAGAGCTATTGCCAGAGGAAGAGAAGACTTGGGTGACTGCAGATCAGACCGAGTCTGTTCAGATCGGAGAACCAGGAACAGAGTCAGTGGTCAATATAGGTTCATGGATTCCAGACCCCCATAAAAGAGCGTTAACAGACCTGCTCAGAGAATACCGAGACGTGTTCGCATGGAAGACGGATGATATGCCTGGCTTATCACCAGAGTTCATTGTCCATAGTTTGAATGTGGATCAGAACAGACCCCCAGTTCGTCAAAAGAAGAGACATTTTGCACCAGAAATGATTGTTCAGGGTTAAATTGTATGATTTTTAGAGATATATTTTATATCAATTTCCCCCATATTCTTATGTTTTTCATAGAAATCGAGCTTTATATTGAAATATTGAGCAAATGGTGTTTTTATTAGTTAATTTGCAAAACGTAACGAATTAGGTGCTTAAATGGTGATTTTATATGATTTTGGAATTATGTTACGCTTTGGTATGTTTTCCCTTAATTGTAGATACTCATTGATGATGGAAAAAAGGATTTTAGAGAGCCAAATTCGAAGTTGGAAAGGAATCAATCACATTTATGGAAGAATAGAAGATTTAAGGAAAGAAATCAAGTTGATTGATCCAGCCGAACTGGCATCCAGAAGATTGGACGAGCGTCCATGGTGGACGAGCGTTTGAAAAGGCCGGACGGGCGTCCGTAAGAGGAAAAGTGATTCGAGAGTTTGGACGTTGTTTGGACGAGCGTCCGCCCCTTGAGTCCAAAGCGGTTGGACGGGCGTCCACCCAAAACGGACGGGCGTCCACCGCCGACTTAGCCCGGCCGACCTAAAAATCTATATAAAGTAGCTGCGCCCCAACCCTAAATCATACCATAATTTCTCATACACTAAAACCTAGAGGAGCAGCCGCACTTTGGGAGTCTCAAGGCCGGTCACCCGAGCCTTGTGCTCGGGTGATCCGAGGTTAGATTAGGATCGTTTTTGTTTCGTTTTCAATTCATGGATCATCCATTGTATAAACTATGTGAGTTCATCTTTTTGATTTATTCAAGCTTCGTTTATCTTCATGATCTTGATTTATTTTGTATTTTTTTTATGCAATTTAAGATGCCCTGTGAATTAGATCGAAAGATTAGTTTGCTATTGATGTTTAACAATACGAAAGTTGCGTAAACGCTAGATCACCATAGAAAGATAGGATCTTTAATCGTTAATTAGTGACAAATTAATTGGTTAATTATCTAGGTTTCTAGATTCTAAAATACGGGAGTTAACTTGAATCTACACCTTCGTTTTGTATGGACATTGGTCTCAACATTCGGGAGAGGAGAGATCGATAATTGAATTCACTAAGGAATTAGGAATTCATAGCTTGAGAAACGGATTCACTAAGGAATTAGGAGTTCGTATCTCGTGTAAAAGTGAAACCACAATATTGAATTAAAACCATGAGATGAACTTGGATTGAAATCACTTAGTTTGTGTAATGTTTAATCCCATGTATCTTTAGTTTAGGTCGTTTTTATTGTTTGTTAGAGGTTAGATTTATTTTAGTTGTTCTATCTTCGTTTATATGTTTTTCTTTCGTTTATTTGTTTTCATGAGTAGCAATTGAGAGAGTTAATAAGACTAGATTCAACATCCCAATTCCCTGTGGATCGACCCCTTACTTATCTCGCTCTACTATCAACAACCCGGTATTCGGCCGGTTAGGAGCTAGTTTTGCATATAGGTTAGGGTTTATAAATTTTCTTTTTGTTTAGTGATGCAAAATCCTCCGAACAAAAGTGCTCAATCATCGAACAGGAAGTTTCCAAGTTAAAGCAAGCAGGGATTGTCAAGGAGGTGGTTTACCCAGAATGGCTAGCCAATCCGGTTTTAGTGAAGAAGTCAGATGGATCTTGTAGAATGTGTGTAGACTTTACGGATTTGAACAAGGCTTGCCCTAAAGATAGTTACACTTCACCCAGAATTGACAGACTGGTGGATTCGACCGTGGGTTTTGAGATTTTCGGGTTCTTGGATGCGTATAAAGGGTATCACCAGATTTTCATGGACCCAAAAGATGCAGAAAAAACGGCTTTCATAACAGAATTTGGCACATATTATTATGTTACCATGCCGTTTGGGCTGAAGAATGCAGGAGCCACCTACCAGAGGGCAGTTAATCGAATTTTCCATGATCAGATAGGCAAGTCTATGGAGGTTTATGTTGATGACTTACTGATCAAAAGCAGGTCTTTAGATCAATATTTACAAAATGTCAAAGAAGCCTGTGAAGTACTTCGAAGCACCAAAATGAAGCTAAATCCCAAGAAATGCACCTTTGGTGTTAGGTCTGGGAAATTTCTGGGTTACATGATTTCTAAGGATGGAATCAGGGCCAATCCGGATAAGTTAGATGCACTGAAGATGATGCCACCACCCACCAATGTTAGAGAAGTTCAAAGATTAACTGGAAGGTTAGCGGCGTTGAACATGTTTCTTTCACGATCAGCACAGCGTGCACTGCCCTTCTTTAAAATTTTAAGGAAAGCTACACCATTTCATTGGGGGGCAGATTGTCAAGAAGCTTTCGATGAATTGAAGAAATATTTGTCTGAATTGCCGACTCTGACATCTCCACAAGAAGGAGAAGTGTTATACCTCTATCTATCAGTCTGTGATGAGGCCATTAGTGATGTCTTGGTTAGGCAACAGGATTCGCTCCAGAAACCGATTTATTTCACTAGCAAATCCTTACATGGACCTGAAGTGAGGTACTCAGATGCGGAGAAATTGGTACTAGCATTGGTACACGCGTCCAGGAAATTGAGATCTTATTTTCAGAGTCACCCGGTGGTCGTCTTGACCGATCAGCCATTAAAGCAAATACTGAGTAGGCCAGACACTTCAGGTCGCTTAGCCAAATGGGTCGTCGAATTAGCAGGGTACGATCTAGAATACTGACCACGAACAGCAGTGAAAGCTCAGGCTCTAGCAGATTTTCGGGCAGAAGAGAAGTCCATTTCTATCAATCAACAAGTGGATCCGAAAGAATCAGGTCAGTGGAAGTTGTTTGTTGATGGAGCATCTAGCAAAAGTGGGTCAGGAGCAGGGCTCCTCCTCATAAGTCCAAAGGGCGAGGAGCTTATGCTCTGCATTTTAACTTCCACGCAACCAACAACGAAGCGGAGTACGAGGCACTGATTACCGGTTTGAATTTAGCTCTAAAGCTGGGGGTTAAGAAACTCAAAGTCTACAGTGACTCTCAATTGTTAGTAAACCATATCAGGGGGAATACGAAGCAAAGGAGGAACCCATGAGGAAGTACTTATCTCTGGCCCAATCAAGGATAAACCAATTTCAAGAAGTACAGGTAGAGCAGGTCTCTAGATCACAGAATACCAGAGCAGATGCCTTGTCCAAATTAGCATCGAATTTTATGTCAGATAAGAGGGTCCTGGTCGAGCAATTGCATCAGCAAACTTATGAGGTATCTGAGGTACAACCAATTACACAGAGGGAAACATGGATGGATTCCATTGTAGCATATCTAAAAGACGGCCTGCTACCAGAGGACAAGATGCAAGCTCGCAAAATCCAACGCTTATCTGATATGTATGCCCTATTCAATGACATTCTGTATAGGAAATCGTTCATATCCCCTTGGTTACGTTGTGTTACTTTGGAAGAAGGCAATTACTTGTTGAGAGAGATCCACTTGGGGATCTGTGGAAACCATTTGGGATCAAGAGCATTAGCTAGGAAGTGCAGGTTGTTTGGCTACTATTGGCCTACGATGCAGCAGGATGCAGAGGAGTTAGTTTTGGCATGCAGGTCATGTCAAGTCCATGGTAATTTATCCCATTAGCCGCCTGAAAATTTAACTCCAGTTCTATCAGCCTGGCCTTTCGATCAATGGGGTGTCGACCTGGTGGGACCACTTCCAACAGCACCAGGAAGTTATAAGTTCTTAGTAGTGGCCGTTGACTATTTCACTAAATGGGTGGAGGCTGAACCATTAACCACTATCACGGCCAAACAGATCCAAAAATTCTTGTGGAAGAATCTGATATGCAGGTATGGGATACCAAAGACCATAGTCTCAGACAACGGTACTCAATTCGAAGACAGTGGAGTTCAGGAATGGTGTACAGAGTTTGGCATAAAACAGCATTTCACCTCCGTTGGTCACCCACAAGCAAATGGTCAGGTGGAACAAACTAACAGGCAAATCAAGCTTGGCTTGAAGAAGAGACTAGAACAGGAAGGAAAGCATTGGGTAGAACATCTCCCAAACATTCTTTGGGCCTATAGGACTACCCCAAATATGTCAACACGTGAAACTCCTTTCTCACTAACCTATGGGTGTGAAGCTGTTATTCCAGCAGAAATCGGATTGCCATCCCCTAGAACAGCACTACATAATGACCAGATCCAAGAAGAGGAAATAAGGCACACTAAGGATGAGCTGGAGGAGAAAAGAGATATTGCTTTGATCCGAATGGCTAAATACAAGAAACAGGTTTCACAGTATTACAACTCCAAGGTGAAACAATGCTATTTTAAGATTGGCGACCTGGTGTTGCGCAAAAATGAGGTCAGTAGGCAGGAACCAAGTGGAAATCTCAGTCCTAACTGGGAGGGACCTTATCAAATCATTAAGGTACATGGAAAAGGAGCATACCAATTGGCTGACAGCAAAGGGAAAACCATTCCTAGAAGTTGGAATGCAATTAATCTGAAGAAATTTTACGTTTAAGGCAAGTGGCAGTTGTTTTTACTTTTGCAAGTTTATTATGCGTTATGACTTTATCTTGAACTTTTGAATTATGTCATGGCTGTAATATATTTCCATTATGAAACTCTTCAAAAGAGAAAATTTATTAAGTCTGGAAAATCAGATCGTTTTTAGACCTCAGGTCAGGTCGTTTATTTTAGACCTCAGGTCAGGTTGAAGACTCTTCAAAAGAGAAAATTTATTAAGTCTGAAAAATCAGATCGTTTCTAGACCTCAGGTCAGGTCGTTTATTTTAGACCTCAGGTCAGGTCGAAGACTCTCCAAAAGAGAAAATTTATTAAGTCTGAAAAATCAGATCGCTTTTAGACCTCAGGTCAGGTCGTAACTCTTAAAAAAGAGAAAATCCATTAAGTCTAATCAATCAGACCGCTTTAAGACCTCAGGTCAGGTCGTAACTCTTAAAAAAGAGAAAAAGTCTAATCAATCAGCCCGCTTTAAGACCTCAGGTCAGGTCGTAAACTTAAGACCTCAGGTCAGGTCGTAACTCTTAAAAAAGAGAAAAAGTCTAATCAATCAGGCCGCTTTAAGACCTCAGGTCAGGTCGTAAACTTAAGGCCTCAGGTCAGGTCATAACTCTTAAAGAAGAGGAAATTCATTAAGTCTAATCAATCAGACCGCTTTAAGACCTCAGGCCAGGTCGTAAACTTAAGACCTCAGGTCAGGTCATAACTCTTAAAAAAAAGAGAAAATTCAATAAGTCTGATAGATCGGGCCACTTTAAGACCTCAGGTCAGGTCGTAAACTTAAGACCTCAGGTCAGGTTGTAAACTTCTAAACCTCAGGTCGGGTCAACACCTCTTGAAAGAAAATTTGGTTAAGTCTGACAAATCAGATCATTAATCCATAGTATGACATATGCTACACAGAAAATCATACGTCATACTGGGGGGAGCAGAGCATAAAGAAGGAACACAATACAAAGAATTGTGCAAAACATCATAGAAATTGCAGTAATAGAAATTGCAGTGATATGCAGATGGTGCAAAAACAAAAACCTTCATATAAAAACTTCCATGTAAGGAAAACAAAGTTGGAGGGCAACAACAGCAAAAAATAATGCTTGAAATCAAGATTGAAGTAGAAGATGGGCTGAATTCTTTCACTTGGAACTTGGAGGAACTTGAGACTGAGATGAGTAACTGGTTTTAGCAGGTGGAGGCTTTTTGCCGTACTTAGAGACCAAAT